>CM061235.1:7857002-9057002 GCA_030848705.1 Heracleum sosnowskyi | reverse complement strand
TCAGTAAGCTCTTAACTGAACTGCAGATACATGGCAAGTACTATGACAGAAAAGAATTGAATGTCAAGTTCTTGCTTACACTGCCTGATCATCTTGAACACAAGACAACAGCCATACGAGAAGGAAGAGATCTCAACAATATAACCTTTGAGACACTTTATGGCATTCTGAAATCTTATGAACTTGAACTCTTTCAAAAGAGAGCCATACAAAGTGGAACAAGGAACAAGATGGCTAACATGTCAAGTGCCCTAGTAGCACAAGTGCCAAGGATCACACAACCTAGTGAAGCACTACAAATCACTCAACCAACCCCTGTACAATCCTTGAAGATAGAAGAGGTTGTTGAAGATGATGAGAAAGTAGTACTACAGCTCAAGGATGTGGAAGATGAAGAATTCTACACTATGGAGGAACTGAAAAGCATGGACAATCCTACTATGGCTTACATGGCCAAAAAGTTCAAAAACTTTAGGTTCAAGAAGGATAGGTCATTCAGGCCCCAAGGCCAAGCATCCAAGTTCACCAAGGGAAGTTCATCAAAGACTGCTGTGGGAAGCTCATTCAAAGGAGGATACAAGACTGGATTTGTGGATAGATCTAAATTCAAGTGTTACAACTGTGGTGAACCTGGTCATTTTGCTACTGAGTGCAAAAGACCCAAACAGGTTCAGAGATTTGAGAAATGAACTGGTGGATACTCTAAGAAGAATCAAGGTAGAGCCTATGTGGCTGAAGGAAAGTGTTGGGATGAGTCTGATGATGAAGATGAAGAAGAATATGTCAACCTAGCTCTCATGGCTAGCACTGATGAAGTAACATCAACATCTTCAAGTCAGGTACCTTCACTTGTCTTACTTGATATGTCCATTGATGAGTATAAGAAAACCATTAAAGACTTAAGTGCTGAAATGTTCAATGTCTATACTAGCTTATCTGCTGCCAATGAGGAGATCACTAGGCTGAGTAAGCTAAATGAAACACTAAAGTCTGAAAATGAATCTCTTGTTCTCAAAACCAGTTCACTAGACTCTTTAGCTCAGGAGAATGCTAAACTTAAAAATGAATTGAAATGTGCAAAAGAGGTTGAGGAATTCCTGAGAAATGAGATTGCTGAAAATGAATTTAAAATCAAGGCTTATAAAAACTCATCAAAGATAGTTCAGGATTACAATGATAAGCATACAGAAAATCAGTCAGTTGGTATAGGTTTTTCATATGGTAGAAGACCTGGAAAGGAAACTGTGATTCAAGATTGTTCTGGAAATGCTGCTGTCAAACCCACCATTCTCAAGAAAGTTAAAACTCCCATTTTCAAAGCTGCAGAAATTGAGTTTGATGAAGAAGCCATGCTCATCAAACAAGAAATTCTTGATGAGGATGAAGGTGTTGACAGCACATTCAAGGATGGAAAGGATACTGTCACAATCCCCAAGACAGTAAACTTACCAAGCAATCAGACAGTAAGTTCAAAAGATGCTGTCACAGTTGGCAAGACAGAATCTTCCAAAGATACTGTCAAGAATGGTTCCAAGACAGTAACTTTAAAACCTTCTGTCAAGACAGTAGGAATAAAAGATACTGTCAAGGAAAGTTCGACAGCAACTTCTGAACATACTGTCAATCCAGTAACTCCCAAGTCTAAGAATAGGAATGGAAAGGTAGGAGTCAACAAAGGAAATGGATACACTAATATTGGAGGTGCTTCTACGAAACTATGCAATAACTGTGGATCTACTCATCACTTAACACATGTTTGTAAGAAACCAATTGAGGATAAGATCAATGCAACTGAACTCAATGGTAACTTACACAGAACCCCCCTTATGCATAGAACTATGAGTGTCTGTAATAACATTGAATGTATGCCATGCAAAATTACTGCCATGAGTACATGCTTTAACTTACCTATTCTCACTACTGAAAAATGTTCATACATAAACACTGTTGAGACTTCTGAGCCTGCTGGCAACAACAAAAAGGCTCCATCCACTAAGAAAAGGACCAAGTCCAATTCTAAACCTAAGTGGGTGAAAAGAGAAGTCAAACAGGAGATTACTGATAATGCTTGTGATTTTATGACTGAAAGAAACTCAGGAGACACTGAAACTGCAGGACCCAACAAGGATTGGGTACCATATGCATCTTAGACATATTCTGTTTTGCAGGGCAAGAAGAAAGATCAAGTCATGTGGATCATTGATAGTGGTTGCTCAAGACACATGACAGGTGATAAAGCCCTGCTATCACATTATGTTGAGAAAGCTGGCCCAATCATAACCTTTGGAGACAACAGCAAGGGTTACACAGTGGGATATGGATGTCTAGAAATTGGAAATGTTGTCATTGAAAATATTGCTCTTGTGGATGGATTGAAGCACAATCTACTCAGTGTCAGCCAATTCAGTGACAGGGGATTCAAGGTTGATTTTGATATGATGCTGTGTAACATCTATCACAAGAAGAATAGTAGCCTCTCTCTAAAAGGGGTTAGAAAAGGAAGCTTGTTTGTTGCTGACTTAAACTCAACAAAGAAGGATAAGGTTTACTGCTTCTACAGTAAAGCTACTGTTGGTGACAGTATGCTTTGGCACAGGAAGCTCTCACACCTCAACTTCAAGACAATGAATATTCTGATGAAGAAGGAGTTAGTGAGAGGTTTGCCCCAACAAGAATTCTGTCAAGAAGGACTGTGTGAAGATTGTCAAATGGGCAAACTGAGAAGAGCTGTGCATAAGTCCAAGTAAATGAACACCAACATTGAAGCACTCAAGTTGATTCACATGGATCTCTTTGGACTAGTCAATGTACCATCAATGGCCAAGAAGAGATATGCCTTAGTAATGGTGGATGATTACTCAAGGTACACTTGGGTGAAGTTTCTTGAATCCAAAGATGAAGCTGCTCAAGTGATTATTGATCAAGTCAGAGTTCTTGATAGAACTCCAAACTCAAAAGTTCAAATCTTGAGGAGTGACAATGGTACAGAATTCAGAAATGCCACTCTTGGAAATTTCTGTAAAGATGAAGGAATTGTACAACAATTCTCTGCTGCAAGAACTCCACAACAGAATGGAGTTGTAGAGAGAAAGAACAGGACTCTCAATGAAGCAGCTAGAACTATGTTGCATGATGCCAAACTGCCAACATATTTCTGGGCTGAAGCTATCAACACAGCCTGTTATACTCAGAACAGAACCATGATCAACAAAACTCATGCAAGTACACCTTACTGTCTGTTAACTGGAAAGAAACCTACTGTCAAATATTTTCATGTGTTTGGGAGCAAATGCTTTATGATGAAGGATAACCATGAGAAGAAAGGAAAATTTGACACCAAGGCTTTTGAAGGACTATTCATGGGTTACAGCACATAAAGGACTGCCTACAGAGTTTATGTTATGGAACACAGGATTATTGAAGAAAGTGTTAATGTCACATTTGATGAAACCAAGTTTCCAGGACTGCATGAAGAAGGAAAGATGCAGACATTCAAATTTGAGAATCAAGGATACTTGGAAGCTGAGGAAATTGTGGATGAAGAACCTAGCTTCACTCAAATTGTTGAAGTTGATAAAGATACTGTCAATACCACTACTGTCAACCAAACTCCAGCTCAGTCATAGACCATAACCTCTAACATTCATGACAGTGGTGACTCTGGAGACAATGAAGAACATGGAGAAGACAATGGGATTGGTGATCATTCAACTCAACAAACTGAAGCAAATGTTCCTGTACAGTCAAGTAGCTTGCCCAGAATCACCAAGTGGAACAAGGATCACTCAAGTGACCTCATCATTGGTGACCCTAATTCTGGAGTGAGGACAAGGAACAAAGTCTCTACTGACAGCATGTTTTCATGCTTCCTGTCTCAAATGGAACCCAAGACAACTGATGAAGCATTGTTGGATTCTGACTGGGTGATAGCCATGCAAGAAGAGCTAAATCAGTTTGAAAGGAACAATGTATGGAAGCTAGTTCCAAGACCTAAGGGAAAGTCAGTCATTGAGACTAAATGGGTTTTCAGAAACAAGCTTGATGAAAATGGATCAGTGACAAGAAACAAAGCAAGGCTAGTAGCTAAGGGTTACTGTCAACAGGAGGGAATAGATTATGATGAGACATTTGCACCTGTTGCAAGACTTGAAGCTATAAGAATCTTTCTAGCCTATGCTGCACACTGCAACTTCAAAGTATTTCATATGGATGTCAAAAGTGCCTTCCTAAATGGAGAATTGGAAGAAGAAGTGTATGTTGAACATCCACCAGGGTTTGAGGATGCTGAAGTGTATGATTTTGTATACAAACTCTTCAAAGCTTTGTATGGACTAAAGCAAGCACCCAGGGCTTGGTATGACACACTCTCCACTTTTCTCTTGGACAATCAGTTTACTAGAGGAGTTGTGGACAAGACACTTTTCTACAAACACCATGGCAAGGACATCATTCTGGTACAAATCTATGTGGATGATATCATTTTTGGTTCAACAAATGAGAGGCTGTGTGAGAAGTTTTCCTCTCTCATGAGTAACAAATATGAGATGAGTATGATGGGAGAATTGTCATTCTTTCTGGGATTACAAATTGACAGAAAGAGTACTACTGGTAGCTGTCAATTTCTTGGTGAAAGATTGGTCTCATGGTTTAGCAAGAAGCATCATTCAGTTTCTACCTCAACTGCAGAAGCTGAGTACATTGCTGCAGGCAGTTGCTGTGCACAAATTCTATGGATGAAGAATCAACTTCTGGATTATGGTCTAGTATTAAGTGAAATTCCTATCTACTGTGACAACACTAGTGGCATAGCCATTTCAGACAATCCAGTTCAATACTCTAGGACAAAGCACATTGATATAAGACATCACTTTATCAGAGAGCATGTTGAACAAGGAACTGTGAAGCTGATCTATGTCCCAACTGACAAGCAACTTGCTGACATCTTCACTAAGCCATTGGATGAAGCAACCTTCAACAGGTTGGTAAGTGAATTGGGAATGCTGAACCTGGTATGTTGATTTACTCAGTTTTCTATAATTCCAAATTCTCTAATGAAGCTCATGACAGCAACTTCAAACCTGCTGTCAAGAGAAGTTACTGTCTACTTGGTCTATGTCTGTTATGTGACAGCATGTGTTGATTTGACTTTTCATGTCAGTATTTTGTGCCAGTCTCATACTTTTAAACCGTGTATGACATTAATGTGGTTACTTGTTAAGTTTGAGAGATAAAAATCTGTTCCATTGGACTTTCACACCTTTTTGCATTAATCTGTAGGATTAAAGGAGGACACGACCATTAATTACTTTTGTGGTAGTTGTATGGGTACTCTAACTGTTGACCATTAGACTTTAATCCTTAGACGGTTTTGCCTATAAATTAACCTTAGGTTTCACCAGTCTGCTCTCAGTTTTAAAGTAAATAATGGAAAATAAAGTAGGAATTGAAGTTGGGCTAAAGAAGTGTGATAGTGAACCCTACAATGAAGAGATTGAGGAGCTCTTCGAGGTGCTGTTGGATGCCCTCGATGAGATAGATGAAGAAAAGAAACAGGAAGAGGAGGCCAAGGCTCAGGAAGAAGAGAAAGAGCTTCAGGCACTTCTCAAGGAAGAAGGTCGCTCTGAAGAGGAAATTAAGGCAGAGACGTTAGAACTAGTTGATAAAATCATAAAATAATGTACTCAATGTTCTATTTTAATGATTTTATTAATAATAAAAGTTCTTGTTTTTGTGGTTACTGAGTTTATGACATGTCTGTGTAATTTGCTTAATATCTGTGTTCAAACAATTACATTGCTAAATCCATAATGTGTCAATATTAAGTTAAGTATATGAATAAAGCATTCTAATAAGTTCATGACAGAACCAATTCCCAATCGAAGTTACTGTCGTTAAGAAGGGTACTGTCATGTGTTTCTTGACAGCAACCTTCTTGACAGTAGGAAAAGACTTTCTGTCAAGACTTGTAAAGGATACTGTCATTCATATGCTTAACGGTGCCAGCAAGTTTTTGCGCAATAGTTGCTGTCGCGCAAAACCTACTGTCACCACCTCTTATTACTGACAGATTGTTTCTAGCGCACAGGTTACTGTCAACAATAGTGGACCGTTGAAATTGGATATTTATCCCACGATTGGTCAGTGAATAACGGGCAGTAACTCACGTGTTTAAGAGTGGGTTAAGACACGTTCTTGAAATCCACATTTTATGCACAAAACGTTTGAGATACCCCTATTTATTCCCCAGTTACTCAGACATATCTTTCTCTTTCTCATCAAACTCAAGACAAAACAACTTTCTTCCAGCAAAAAGCAACTCTCTTACCTTCTTCTTTTCTTGAAATCTCAATGGCCCCCAAACAGACTCTCTCTCAAACAAACTTTGTTGGCATCTTTTCCCCAAATGATGCTGGTGAAGGCTTCAAAGGACTCGTGTTTTTCTTGAACAAGTCCTATCTCGGTTATGCCATCACCTCAACCCCCATTCTCGACTTAGACAGACTTGAGGCGTTTTGGCAAACTGCTGTTGCTCAAACTGAGGGTGAGAACCCGGGTATTCAATTCACAATCTCTGGGCAACAGTACACTCTTACAGCTGAGGTCATCAACACTGCTCTTGGAATTACCCTTGAAGCAAGACAACAATTTACTGAACTTACAAATGATGACACTCTCAAGAAGCTCTTCTTGAAGATTGGGTATGCATGCCCTATTCTCGAAGAGGGGACTACCAAGTGGTATCCAACTGGTGAAATGGATAGGAAGCATCTGAGAAAGGAGTGGAGCATGATATTTGATGTGATGGTCAAGGTGTTCTATACCAAGTCCACAGGCTGGAATGGAATACCCTCCTACATCAAGAAGCTGACACATTCTCTTGTCCATGGATACAAGGTGAATGTTGGAGCTCTCCTCATGGCACACCTCAAAGCTGCCATAGGTAAGAAGGTATCAATCTACCCTCGCTTTCTTATGATGTGCATTAATTCATTCTATGATTTTAATGATGCTGCTCCTCGTTTAGAGGCTTGCTCAGTTTTGAAAAAGAACACACACACTCTGTTTCACACATTCCACTCTGTTTCACTCAGCACATGATTGATCAAGTGTCCAACCTTGATTATCCATTACCTTCTGGTTATGATTCCTTTACTCTTGTGAATGAAACTGAATTAGACCCAAATTCAGTTAACCCACATTCAACACCATACACTCGGCCTAGGCCCTCTAGACTTCCCAAAGCCCAAAGAGAAGCCTTGCAAGAATCCAGAAAAAGGTCCTTAGAAGCTGATGTTGGTGGTAGCTCTGTTAGTTAAGAGGGAGACACTGCACCTAGTGCAGCAAATAAGGAAGGTAGTCAAACAGAACCCACAGTGGTTCCCCCTGAGCCTAAGAAGAAGAGAGCTAGGAGGACCAAAACCACTGTTAGCCAAGCTGTAGTTTCTCAACAAACTGTAGTTATTGAAAGGGATTCAAACACCTCCCTAGATGTGCCTTCTCATCAAGGTGTATATATTGAAATTGGTCTGTCTCCCAAGGCACCCTGTACAGAGTCTGCACAAACTCATGGTTCACAACCTGAGATACCCCCACTTGAAGAAACACACAGTGAGTTAGGGCACAGTGAGGATTTCTCTACTCCTATTGATGGTTCACATGTTTCATCTGTGAATCAGCCCCCACTCTCTGCTACACTTTCACCTTCTTCCTTCCCTACACGTTCTTTTGTTTCTTCTCAACAACCTAGAGAAGGGGACAGTCCCAACCCTTCAGGTTTTGATCATCCATCTCCAATCATGGATGAGCCCCCATCTAGTGGTCCACAAGAACCCATTTCTCAAAGTGAGATGGACACCACTCCTCTAAACACTGAGCTAGGGCAAAGTGGTATTTTGTCAGAAAATGAAACAGCCAACACTTTGTCTGAACTCCAAGGAGCATCTTACCTTCAGGAAGATGCTGTCACAGCCTCTGTTGCTGTCAAAGACACTGGCAATGTTGCTGTCCTGGACACAGCTGCTGTCATGGGTGGAGAGAAAGATACTGTCACTCCACCTCCCCAAGTTGCTGTCATGCCAGAACCTGCTGTCCAGACTCCAACTGACAGTAACATTCCTACCAAAGATGCTGTCCAGTCCTCTCAGCCTGATTTTGATGCTGTACTCATTGAGGATGCCTCTGATGATGATCTACCTCTTGCCAAACTCTTAAATGTACATTCTAAATCTACTCCTTCCATGCATGTTAGTACTGCTCATACCCATGCATCTAGGTTGAGTGAGGGTGTGCAAAAGAAAAGAGAGATAAAAGAAAAGAGAGGTGAGCATAAAAATGAGAGGCAACCAAATGAGCTGGCAAAAGGAGAGGGACTTGAGCATGTCCAGAGAGATATTGAGGGAGCCCACACTATTCAGGCATTAGGCCTTGAGAGTCAATCTGTGAGGGGTGATGAGATCACTCAAAAACACCCTGAGAGTGTGAGAACCCCCATAGCCTCCAAGCCCCTTTCTTTTCCTTCCCCTCCAAGAAGGTTAAGGTATGGTGGCCCCTCTGCTACTTATGGTAACAGGATTGCAGCTCTGGAAGGACAGTGTGCTACATTGAACTCCAAGATGGACTCTCTCTCTCAACTGGTGGTTGATGGTTTTGCTGCTACTCAGCTCTCCATCCAGTTCCTTACTGACCTAGTAGCTGCCAACTCAACTAAGGGGGAGAAGGTAGCAAGATCAGAATCATTGCCTATTCAGGAATCAGGTGGAACTCAGGGGGAGCCTGTAACTGTGAAGACCAGAGGAGGAGCTAAAAGGAAAGCAATGTCTAAGGGGGAGCAAGTCAAACCAAGCAGTGGATAACCAAAGGATAAAGCTGAAAAGCCTGTTGAAGTGGACATGGATGGTGAAAGGGTGTTAATGTCAAAGGCAACTCAAGATGCACTGCAAAGAAGACCTACATCTAAACACCCAATCTTGCCTCCTGTGGTAATTAGAGAGCCAACTCCAGAAACTCAAGAAACTACTCTACAGAAGAAATGGAGAGAAATGGAGGAACAAAACAAGCTTGGGAAAGGTAAAGGGAAACTGCCTGAATCCATCCAAAAGGGAATTATTTGGTCAAATGGCACTGAATTTGATCAAGAAGAAGCCAATGTTTTGATGGTGGATTACAGGGAGAGCACATTACTCAACCATGACAGTGAATTTAGCAGCTTGGTGGAAGAAGCAATGAATGCTCCAAGCAACCGTCCAACCAACACCACAAAACTGTTAAAGGATCAAATCACTAGTGTCAGTGTAATGGTGAATGATGAGAAAAGATGGGCTGTAAGTATCTATTTCACTTCTGGCATATCTTATTTCATCACAATGCAGTTATTGCAGAGTCTGCCAGCAAAGGTGTTGTGTGCCTTGAAGGGAAAGATCAGGGCAACTCAAACACCATTCAATGAAATATTGGATATGCAAATCCAGAACCTGCTCACACAAAAGCTACATGAAGTCTACACAAATCCACCAAGTGTTTTCTATAGATCTGTAACTAAGGATGGCACAAGAAGGAACAGCTTCATGAATTTGGTTGGCACATCCAGAATGGAAACCAAGTCAATTCTGAAAGTGTTAGATGGAATACTCAATTCAAATGCCAATCCAGGAAGAGCTTATGCTGTTCAAGAGATCTACAAAATGCTGGTGTTGAGAGACAAGGCACTGGGAGCTAGAGTGAAGGAACTAATCTCTAGAGCCAATGCCAAAAGAAATGATCAAGGTGGAAGTTGTCTCTATGACCTTCCTCCTCAGGATGATGATGATGATGATGATGATGATGATGATGAGGTTGGAGGTGGTGAAGCTTCTAGAAATGCTGGAAATGCTGGTGGAAGTAATTCTGGGAATACTGGTATTCAATCCCATAATAAAGGCAATGAAGAAACTCCTAATCAGGAAAAGAAAGATGCTGGTGCAACAGATGAAGAGGAGTCAAGAATACTGGAAGCTTTGGAGGCAAGCATTCTTAGATGTGCTATTGACTGCATAAATGCAGAAAAAGATGTTGTCACCAAAGGTACTGTCGACAAGAAAACTGTCATAGAAGATACTGTCGACAAAGGTACTGTCAAGGAAGGTTCTGTCAAGGATGAAGCCAAAGCTGTTGTCAAGCCCAAGAGACTGAAAGCTAAAGCTAAGGCATGGTTTACTAGACAGAAACCTGCAGGAAAGCACATGTGCTCAGGAAAGGAAAAGGCCACTGGATTAGGCAGAAATCTGAAGATGCCAATTCAATCAATACCTCCCAACAGTCTTAAGGTACAACAAATGCAATCAAAAGAAATCAAGAGTGTTGAGATTAAGCTGGATGCTAATCAAGAGGTTGCTGAGTACATTCTGTGGTGGCCAGAATCAAGATCTATTAGGGTGAATAAGGACTTTGATCTTGTAGCCACATCACTCAGTGGTAACATGATGGAAATAGATAAAAGAAGAATTGATTTCTTCTACTTGGAAAGGATGGTAGAGTTGATGGAAAGCTATGATGATGTTCCAGAGCCTGTCATGGAACATATTCTGAAATATCAGGCTGATAGGGATGCTGAGTTCTATCAGAAATTTGGCTACAATTTTGCAGATTTTGATGATGCTGATATTCTCACTGATCTACCACCTTCTCCTATACCATACCACTGGTACTATGAGTTTGAGGATTTACCCACAGAAGAAGGGCAAACCCAACCAACTCAGGAAAGGGAACCCAAGCCAAGCAAAAGACCTGAATCTTCTCAATATTCTCAAACTAAGTCAGAACTTGATAAGAAGGAAGCTGAACTACTGGAAAGATGCAAGGTCTCCAACAAGGCAGAAAGTGAAGCTCCAAATTATCAATCATGTATGCTGGAAAATCCCCTAAGAATGAAGTATCTAAAAGAAGAAATCTATGTTTGCAGCTTTCACAAGCTAAAAACAACTATTCTGAAGGATTTACAGTATATGGTAGCTGGATCTATTCATCCCTTGGAGCAGATTTGTTCTGATGAAATAGAGAAAGTATTGGAAGGGAGAAGAGGAGAAGACTCAAAGCTGGACAAGCAAAGGAGAAGGACTCTCAATGCTTATCCTGGAAGTAGATTCAAGCTCATTCTTGAAGAACTTCACTTCAGAACCTATCCATATGATATAGAGCAATGGCTGAATCTCAGGGATGCTAGTTCTCTCCTCTCTCCTACCATAAAGAAGATCATTGAGGAAATAGAGGATGCTGCAGTTTCTGCTGCTGAAATTTCTCTTATAGAAGGTCTAAGAGGCTGCTTGGTAGAAGCTCTCAAAAGAGAGGATGTAGCAAGGCAGAAGAGGAAATCTCAAGCTAAGTAAAAAATTCATAATCCATTCTGATCTTGTTAGTTAAGTTGTCAGCACATATTGTAAATTTGTTGTTATTTTCCATAAAAACAAATTGGGGGAGATTGTTGGGATTTATGGGTGATAACATAGAAACAACTTAACTTTGATTGTACTTAATTTTTTAATTAAGTAGAACATACTGTCACAGCCAAAGTATGTTCTTGTAATCAGTATGTAATGTTATTCTAGTTGTATAATTTGAAAGAAGTTCACTTGCTGTGTTCAAGCCTCAAAGGATACATAATTAGATGACAACATGAATAAAGGTTACTGTCCTAAAGCTTCGACAGTAAGATTACAAGAAGACAGAATATTGCAAGTCAAGACATCATATTCACTCTGACAGCAACATTGGCGGAAGACTACGCGACATCAACTTTAGCCCTCGACAGCAAGCTTGGAAACCTCGACAGCACACTAAGCGGGGAACTCCTACTGTCACCAGAAGCACATTCCAGTGACAGCAAGCTTTGTGGCAAAAGTAACTGTCTCGAGAAAGACCCTTATTCTAAGTATCTTTCTCAGTCAAATCCCGTGACAGTTTCAATGTTCAAGAAACAGGCGTGTTGCAGTATCCCTAAGCGGCACCAAGTCTGCAAGACTACGACAGAATCTTCAAGCACTGCAAAACAAAAGCGAATCAATTCAAGAGCAAGGTCAAGTCTTTATTTGCTGAATTGCTTAAGCTGGAAATAGAATGAATCTAGGTTGCTTTCGTTATAATGTATATCTGACATATTAGCAATTTAGGAAAGTCACATGGGTAAGACAATCTGTAAGAAGCTGCCACTTGACAATGACAACAGCTTCACAAACCCGTGACTGATAGTGATAGGATTAGTCTTATACCTACTGTCAATTCATTCTAGATATGTAAGGAAGACAAGCAAGTGTCTTGAAGAAAATCAAAGCTCAAGAATTCTCTCTTGAGGTTGTAGCAACACTTTGCAAAATAAATAAAACATTTATTTTGTGAATCCTGTCTTCTCAATTATACTGTTTGTGAATGCATACATATTATTGATAACATTAAATCTTAGTTTTAGTTGTTGAAACTGAGATTGAATTTTATCAGTATTGCATTCATCCCCCCCCCCCCTTCTGCAATACACAAGGACCAACAGATACTTATAGAGAACTTGCCATGACCACATAGAAACAAATTCTGCTATCCGTTTAACCCCATGAACCACATAGAAAGGTTAAAACGAATTACACACTAATACAATTAATCCCATGACCACATAGAAAGATTAACTGACTTTATAGAGATATCAATCACATAACATCTTTGGATGACCACATACCATAGTTAATTCAAGAATCTCCATAAGCATTGACGTATATATAAGCACAATCAATAACACATCTCAGAAAATCAAAACTGTATAATTGTCATAAAGTCTAGGGCTTCAAAACAACCATCCAACAATAATATCTAGCCAACCATATTTATGATGAAAGTGATAAAATACATGAGAAGAATATAATACAATACTAAGTATAAAGGTAGAAGAATTATCCCTATGTTGTTGATGTTAAATCTCCACGCATAAAGTCCTCCTTCTCCTGCTCTTGGCTTCTTCTCTGGTGGCTCTCGATAAGTGTCTATTATGTCTAATGATAATGACTTAATAATACAAAGTATTTTTATATTTTTTTAAGGAATACACAAGATTTCCCAAACCGAAAAGATTTCTAAAGTCAAAATTCGTAGTTGACTTTCTCTGCTGTTTCTGGACTGCTCCAACTGGCATATTGAGAATCAACACCTAGAGGGGAGGGGTGAATAGGTGTTATGACTAACAATGACCGATTTTAATTATTACCAAGTTATGTGACTGAAAAAGCAAAAATCAGTCTGTTTTGCTGTCTGGCAGCTTACTGAGTTCACAGAATATAAAGTGGCAGCTAGCTACGTTGTTCACAGCAGTATAGAAATTGTGTAGAAAATAAAGAACACACAGCAATTTTAGCCAGGTTCGACCCCTATCTCCTATAGGTCTACGTCCTGGTCCTTTACCAACACGGCAAAGGAATATATTATTGATCAAAGTGAATTACAACTACACAATACAATAATATATCTCCCTGAACTCCCTGTTACTGTTAGCAGCTTGCTGAAACACCTTGTTCCTTGAACACAGCTCTCTAAGTACTATACTAATCCAAGTATAAACTCCTCTAGCTATCAAGTTTCTTGAACCCTTGTTTCCCAAGCTCACAAAACCAGCAACTACCAACTTACAAGTTGAACAATACAAGTATAATCAATTACAATTGAATATATGAACTCTAATCAAAGATATAAGATGTAATATATATTAGAGCTCAAAAGTATATGAAAGATATATCAAATCAGTTTGTAAAACACTTGTGTTTTCTTTTGAATGTAGTCCAACAGCTAGAATGAAAACAGCACAAGTCTTTTTATAATGAAACAATGATTTTGAATTAATCGATCAACAACTAACGGTCTTGACTACCAAGTCTCACGTATTGTGTTCCTTGATTAATTCAAACCAACGTTCATGAAATCAACGTTCAGAAACCAGATGAGTTAGAGAAGGAACGTTAAGAAAGACCAATTCTTTCTGGTTTGAAAAGCCCATAAAATAATAGAAGTTGTTAGATAATAAACAACGTATATCAACTTCCTTTATTTTAGGAACTATATATATATATAATATATTTGAAAATATTTGAGCCCATATATATATATATATATACCTTATATAACTGATAGAGTCCTTACAAAACGTTTCCAAGAATGTTTCCTAAAAAATAGGACTGAAACTCTATCTGCTGGAAGTGTTGCCAGCTTGCTGCCTGTAGACAAAGTTTCTCTACCAGCTTGCTGCCTGCATAGAAAATTAGTCTGCCAGCTAGCTGCTACAACATGTTTTGTTAGAAAAATACATAGCTTTTATTTCCTGCAAAACCATGTTAGTATAATACACTTAACCCAGCTTGCTGTTAGTGTTATCATCAAAATATCAGGGTTTCACATATGACATCTGGCCCACTCTAGAATGAAAGAAAATCTCGTTATCTTCGCGTGGGCTGTTAAATCACCGAAATCCGATATCTAGAACTCAAGATACGGCCCAAAGCATGTGTCTTTGCGTGTGTAGCCCAATTAATCCGAATTTTTTTCTAATTTAGCTCCAAAGTCCAATCCTTTCCAATTTAGAATTTCTTGCTTCCTACAATAAAATATTAAAATCTAATTAATAAAGATCCAATTAAATACAAAATATAACTAATATGAGAATAAAAATCATCTAAAATATATACAAATATATATTCTATCATTAGTCAACTTGCTGAACTCACTGCATTCTTCTTCTTCCCCATTATCTGTTCCTCTCCACTGTGACAACAAATCAGCTTTACATATTGCTTCCAACCCTGTGTTTCATGAACGTACGAAACATATTGAAATTGACTATCACTTTATTTGGGATAAACCGATTGAGGGTCTTATTTCTACTCATCACATTGGTACTAAAGTTCAACCAGCCGACATATTTACCAAGGCTTTGTCTTCTATCTAGTTAACTCTGCTTCAGTCCAAGTTAGGTGTGTCTAATCCATTTGTCACACCTTACTTGAGAGAGGGGATGTTACATTATACACAAATGACTAAGCTAAATACAACTTCTTAATAGTTTTTTGTTTCTTAATAGAGAGATAGGTGTGTTTGTGCTGATTACATTACTTCGTCTTCTTCAATTGTACAACAGTAACTATTGTGACATTCGACATTCATTTTTGAAGTTTCGAACAAATTTATATTAAAATTCAATCATAACTGTTTCGAATGAATATTTATTCTTAATTGTTCGATATTTGCACAATATTAATCATAAATATTTTGCACACTCTTATCCAAAGCATTGAAATATATCTTATAATTATTCAACGAAGGAGGTTCCGGAGAAAAATGGAGGTCTAATTAAGCAAAATATCTTCACTGGGTAAGTAGCAATGTCTACCCAACAATAGAAAATTGGTGCTTGCTCTCAATTCTGAAATTAGCATTGTTAAATAACTATTTAATTAATTCGTACTTTTTTATCGGTTGTCTTGCCTAATCGCTAACACAATTGTTTTTATTAACTCTAATTTTCTTTTGGATGCAAATGAGCCATGAAAACGGACAAACGGCACAAATTACAAAGAGATGGTTAATCAAATCCGTCATACAGAACCCCCATTTTCGTCACTCGATAGGATATCATCGATATTTTTTATTATAATAATTCACAATATTATTTTTAGTATTTGTTTTAGTTTTAAATTTTAGTAATATTTATAATTTTGAAATAATTTTTAAATATATTGTTGACGAATTTCGAACCTTGAACTTTTGAGAAAATAATTTATCGATTAAAAATAAAATATTACTTGACATTATATTACTTGACATTATATGATTCAATATTTAAGTTCTTTGTTAATTTTTAAATAGGTAGTATTAATATGTTATTACGGTCATTCAAAATTTAAATTTTTGTTAGTATGTTTTGAGTATGAGAATAAAGATCCTGACTCCTGAGATAGTAATTGATTATTTGAGTGAATTATTTAACTTTCTAATTAGTCACTTTCCTAATTTATAAACAAATCAAAATAAAATTATGTTAAGATTAACCTCATGATCTTTGTTTTCTGTAAATATTACATTCAAAATTATCATTAATGAATATGAAAATCACAATTTTTAATAATATTTTGATACTATCTTTTTACGTTTGTTATATGTAAAATTATAAAATATAATTTGGATAAATCAAAGTGTTATGTCCCTTCAAAAAGAAATATTTTTGTAATTTGTACATTACAATTTGCAACATACATGTACATGATTTCTCTCATAAGTCTCTTAAAACATACGGTCTACGTGTATTTTTTTTATACATGGTATACAATAATATTATAACTAACATGAATCAATATCTCGATCTTTAGTTTAACGGTTATTATCTTACTGAAACTATTCATAAATTGTAGTTAAAAAAGAGTTACGAATTTTTACATATTTCTTTTTATTTAGAATAGAAAATCCAATTATATTTGGTTTAAATTATCAAAATACACTTTTCAGTATTTAAATGTAATCCTACTTTTTAATATTAGATATAACGGTTCTCCTCTATCTATTTAAGATCTAACTGTCCTTATTATTTTGGTTGTACATAAAGAATTATATTTAATATAAAAAACCCAATTATATTTGGTTTCAATTATCAAAATACCTTGTTTAGTATTTAAATATAATCATACTATTAATCAAATATACTTTTTAAGAGTAGATCTAACGGTTCTCATCTATTTATTTATGATCTAATGGTCTTTATTATTTTGGTCATACAATGGTCATAATTTTGGATAATATCTCTTTTACGCTTATTCACTTTCCTAATTTATAAACAAATCAAAATATAAATATGCTGAGATTAACCTCATGATCTTTGTTTTCTCTAAATATTACATTCAAAATTATTGTTAATGAATATGAAAATCTCAATTTTAATTTTTTTTTTTGATATTATCCTTCTACGTTTGTTATATGTAAAATTATATAATATAATTTGGATGAATCAAAGTGTTATGTCCCTTAAAAAAGAAATGTTTTGTAATTTGTAAAGTGCAATTTGCAACATAAGTTCATGTACAGGATTTATCATACGTCTCTTATAACATACAGTCTACGTGTATTTTTGTTATCCATGGAATACAATAATATTGTAACTAACATGAATCGATATCTAGATATTTAGTTTAACATTTATTATCTAATTGGAACTACCCATAAATTGTTGTTAAAAAAGAGTTACAAATTTTTACATATTTCTTTTTATTTAATATAGAAAACCCAATTATATTTGGTTTAAATTATCAAAATACACTTTTTAGTATTTAAATATAATCCTACTTTTTAATATTAGAAAACCCATTAATCCAATACACTTTTTAATATTAAATCTAACTGTTCTTATCTATCTATTTAAGATCTGACGGGCCTTATTAGTTTTGGTCGTACATAGATAATTATATTCAATATAGAAAACCCAATTATATTTGGTTTCAATTATCAAAATACCCTTTTTAGTATTTAAATAAAATTCTACTATTAATCAAATATACTTTTTAATATTAAATCTAACGGTTCTCATATATCTATTTAAGAACTAATGGTCTTTATTATTTTGGTCATACAGTGATCATACAGGGACGGACTACCAAAATTTTGGATACGATCTCAATTATGCTTATTATATACTCCCTCCGTCCCAAAAACGATGAACCACTTCTTTTTGCACGCATTTCAATGCGCTCGATTGAAGTACTTGTAAATAATATTTTTTCAATTTTTTTGATTTGTATAAAAGTATAAATCCTATATTTTTATACAAATCGAAAAAATTTAAAAAATATAATTTACAAGTACCTCAACCGAGCGCATTGAAATGCGTGAAAAAGTCAGAGGTTCAAACAATTTGGGACGGAGGGAGTATAAGGATTTAAAATCTTTCAAAACAAGCTATTTCTCTATTCACTATTTTTTGTCATCAATGAGTTCAACTTAAATTTAATAATATAATAATCAATAAAGAGTGATTGTAAGAAGTATTATTAGAGATAAACTCACATTAAATTATTAAGAGTTAATATTTTATATTATATTTGAGAGTGATTTAAGAGCCTTTTAGAGATGTTCTTAAGCCACACGCTCCTAAATTTTTACTTCACATATATTTTCAATTTAGCAAGGTGAATTTCTTACCACCAGTTGTACATTTTAAGGGTATCAAAGAATCACAACATAAATGTGTTGGAAGTTTAAAAAAAATATAAGTGTACTGGAATTTCAATGAGAGTCGACCCTCAACCTTAGCTAGCCGTTTTCAAAATATTCAGATTTACCTTTTTTTTTATCAATTAAGTTTTCTTTCTTCTCACAAATTCACTTTCGTCTTACTTTCTCTCATCTAATCATCATAGTTCTTATTTTTCTTTCAATAATCATCCTTATTTTGTGAGGATTGTTGCTGTACCCAATTTTTTGGGCATTTTGTTTGTCTCCTTTAGGAGTGGTTGATATGGTTTTGGTATTTTTGATTTGTTGTTTTTTTTTTCTTTGAGAATGATTCAAGTCGGTGGTGAAAATCTCAAAAACTCACCTTTCACAACATAAGATTGTTCATATTATGAGGGCATCTGTCCCTCCAATTTCAGTTGGTGCAACTGAAAGTTCTGAACAATGGACTATAATAGAAATTATTGTGTAAAGATCAATTGTGATGCTATGGCTTCGGGGATGGTGAATGTTAGATTTTTCGGGAAGCTATCGTAATCCTTTTTAGTTCGAAAAATATTTCTATTCTATATGTTAAGTTATCTAGAAACAAATCAGTTATTTATTTAATCCGTTTATTTATTTTTCAACCAAATTATATTGCCAATTTATCATGACTAAATTCAATCTTTTCAATGAAATACATAATATTTTGGTAAAAAAAGAAAGAGTACCAACATGAATTTGTCACTCGTTATAAATCTGGTTGAATTTACTACGTATAGTTCATCATTTAAATCAAGTTATCAACATATGACAAATGTGTTTACTATGGTTGGCTTACCGTTATTACTTTGGTTAACTTACAATAATTTTTGCAAACCGAAAATAAAATGAATTGTGCTACATATCCCGAATTAGATTTCAAATATATTTTCGAACGACACATATTATTTTTTTATTTGTGAAATTTATATTCATGCACGAAGGATCTATCTCAGTTATAAGAAAATATCTAATAATATGGTGACATCTTATAATTCGAAAACGGTTTTAGGATCTATTCCATTTTCCTTGATGAAAATGCATATGAGAAATTATATTAATACAAGTATATAGAATCAAAATCTTAGAAAAAAAAGTACTCACCAATTTTAAATAATTATAAAAAATGATAGATAAATTTAGAGAATCCATTAATTTTTAAGTTGTATCATATGTTAAAGAATTTATGGGTGATGACCCTCTCTATCACAATTTGAAGCAAAATGACCCTAAATATCACAATTTTGAAAATTGACCCCAAATCTCAAAGACATGCAAGATTTCATTTCCACAATAATTTACATAAAACTCAATCGACTCCGATTTAAGATAGAAAGTACATAGAATCTGTTAAAAAATTATAAATCTTAAATTTTTTAAAAATTGAAATTAAATACACCCACCCATTCAGGCATTTCAGCAAAGGCCTATATTTACCTAAAATGTTCTGTTTCAACTGTGCGAACTAAAAAATTCAAAGACAGAGCGCCAAAAACGGACTTTGCGCAGTTGTATGTGCCAAAATATAGCACTAGCTCTCGGTATAAAACCAATGGAGTTCCGAATAACACAAGAATCAATCTCTAGCAATGGCATCGGCACAAAAACTTCTTGTAGTCGCTGTAGCAGCACTTCTCATTTGTTCAACAATGATAAGAACTACAGAAGCGCAAGAGAACAGGATAGACTACAGTCGACTTCGAAAAGCGTCTCGCCGGAAACAGGATCTTCCTAAACCTGGTCCAGGGCAGGCAAACGCGTACAATCGAGGTTGTAGTTCTATCAACAGATGCCGCGGTGGTTAAAATTCAGTTCATATTGGCCATGGGATTGCAGAAAGAGTGCATGCACCAGAACAGAATTTCATGCATGGTGTGACAAAAATAAGCTGTTGTGATATAATAAAATTTCGCAAATGTGCACTAAAGCATTTGTCAGAATATTTCCCCTATGAAATTATTATATCCAATGGCAGATTAATATTCAATATTTGAGCATCCCGCGTATCCCTTCAAATTAAATTATTAAAATAAAATTTGAATATTGAGTATAAAAATAATTAATAAATATTAATTTAAATATGTTGATTTGTAGATTTCAATGTGAAATTTAAATGAAAGTTTATAATAAATAAAGACTATTTAATTAAATTGTTATTATAATCGAATCCTGGTGAAATCAAAGAAGTTAAATTTAATAAATAAATAACTTGTATAATTATGTAGTAGTAATAGCAAATCGAACCTGAGTTTTAGTACTATTGTGTTTCAATGAAAAGAAGTTTTCAAATTATTTCTATATATCTGGTCATTCCCGCTCGAACCCCAACAATTTCCGAAATTTCCGACCCGATTGGGACGAGGAACATATCGAGATCGAGCGGATGAAATACACATCCGTAATAGTAAGTGAGATAGTAATTACATTAATACAGAGTTATTGTATAATTTATAGTATAAAAAGTAATAGTTATAAATATAGCGTATATATTAATTGTATTATTATGCAATTTTATATTAATTGTATTAATCAATTTTTTTAATTATTGTATCATAAATTTTTATTATGCAATTTTTTACAAATTTGAAAATAGAAATAAATTATTCTTATTAAAATAATTATTATTTTACTAATAAAGAAATGTTTCTTATGTGCTGGTGGTTGTTCAAGCAAGAGCTCTTGTGTCTGGTGTATAGATAATGTTAACGAATGATGTTTAAATTCTATTATTTACTTTCACGTAAAAAATTTCTTAAGTTTATCAGTTATCAACTTAACATTATGCGTATTAAAACTTTTTAGTAGCAAAAAAACATTGTATGAGTGAACAATGTAATATTTATGATTGAGTTTACTTTTAGTACATGATGTTTTAAGTGTTTAACTATGATATTTACCCCTCCCGATATCATATTAGTTCAAACAATCCTCTCCATATCAGTTCAAACACCAAGTTGTTGGTAGATTTCTAGTATACAACTTGGATATTGTTGGCAATTAATTTAATCTTATAGTGATAATTATATTTATTTTGAATTGAACTAACGCATTAAACTAAACTAATAATTATATGTGTATACCGCGGTATACATAATCTATCATACCTTTAACATGGGTTAAGAGAGGGTTATGTTTTTAAAAAGTATAGATTAGTTTATATTTTAATAACAATAATTAAATAAATTTGGAATTAAGCTAACAATATTTTTAAAACTAATTAAGTTAATAATTATGTGTATATCGCGGTATATATGGCATACTGTACTATTAAGAGGGTATATATGGCATAATTATGTGTTTCTGCTTTAAATTCAGAGATTAATTTTTAATTGAATAATAATTAATATGAAATTAATTCAATTATATCAAGCTAATTAAACTAATAATTATATGTACATTGAGGTATATATGACATATCATACCATTAAGAGAGGGTTTCTGTTTTTAATATAGAGAATAGAGTTTATCAGTTACCAACTTACCATTATGCGTATTAAAATTTTTTATGAGCAAAAAGGCGTGTAGGGAAACAATGTAGTATTTTTTATGGAGTTTAATTTTAGTACATAAGTATGATATTTGAGGATTTACCCCTCTCGATATCAATTCAAACACGTTGTTTGTTGATTTCTAGTATGTAATTTGACTATTGTTGGCAATTAATTTAATTTAATAATAATTATTATATTAATTTCGAATTAAACTAATTACGTATTAAACTAATAATTATATGTGTATATCGTAGTATACATGACATATCATACATTTAAGAGGGAGTTATGCTTTTAAAAAGTATAGATTAGTTTTTATATTAAAAATATTTTTAAAAACTCATTAATGTAATAATTATATGTATATCTACCTGACATACCACATCATTAATAGATGATTTCTGGTTTAAATTAATTAAATTAATAATTATATGAATATTGCGGTATACATGACATACGTTTCTGCTTTTAATATAAAGTATAGAAGTATAAATGACGCGTATCCTCTTAAACCAATTAGTATGCTCGTAATATCATTGTAGTTTGATAAAAATAGGGTTAACGAGCTATTTCAGTACTGTACAATACATAAACTTTCAGTTGAGTTACCAGTCCAAAAAAACTTTCAATCGCATAATTTAAGTAACAATTATTTTCAATCGCAACACTGTACAGTCATAAATTTTCACTGCCGTTAAAATTGGTTTGACTTTAACGGAGCGCCGTTAAAGTACTGATCAACTTTCAATTAGGTCACTGAATGAAAAAACTTTCAATTAGGTCACTGAACGAAAAAACTTTCAGTTAAAATTTGAACTGAATTTTTTAAAAATATTTGTTGAAAAAACATATAAATTGAATGGGTATGTTAAAATTTGAATTTAATTAAATTCTAATTATTCGAAAAAATTACAAATTAAAAAAATTACACTTTGAATTGAAAAAATGTGATATCTTAAAATATTTGTTCGTATGTATCAATTTATAAAGATATAAATTGAGTGGGTATGTTAAATTTTAAATTAAACTAAATTCTAATCATCCGAAAATAATTACCATTTCAAAGAAAACTTTCAAGGGGTATGTTATGTGATTGAATGAGTATGTTCAACTTTAAATTAAATTTAATTCTAATCATCCGAAAAAATTTAAAAATTCAAAAAAAAATACATTTTGGTTTGAAAAAATATATGATATCGTAAAATATTTGTTCGCATGTATCGATTTATAAACAGATAAATTGAATGGGTATGTTCAATTTTGAATCTAATTAAATTCTAATCATCCTAAAAAAATTACAAATTGAAAAAATTACACTTTGGATTGAAAAAACGTGATATCTTTTAAAAAAACTGTTCACTTATATCGATTTATAAGCATATAAATTGAATGAGTATGTTCAATTTTAAATTAAATTAAATTCTAATCATCCGAACAAAATTACAAATTCAAAAAAAAAAAATACACTTATAAGCATATAAATTGAATGGTAACCCAACTGAAAATTGATATAAAGTTAAGTGATAGAATTGTAGTACACGTCAGCCAAGTCAGCGTCCACATCAGCAGTCCGTTAGTGCATTTAACGGAACGAAACGGCAGTAATCTGTTTGAAATATTTTTATTGTTCAAGTGTTTGACTGAAAATTTTTTTGGGCTGGTAACCCAACTGAAAGTTTATGTACTGTGCAGTGCTGAAATAGCTCATTAACCGGATAAAAATATGAAAAGCTTACAACAGGGATCTTGGGCGCGCAATTTTCAAACTAGCCCATACTTCAATCAAAAATCCCCATGGATCTTTCCTTAATTTGAGCCAGTTGTCATGTTTTCTCAGGAGAAGATTGTCAGGTTTTGCAAGCTCATATGTCCAGTTGTTTGTCTGACTGTCTGGGTCTTGTTACTTCTAACGTGGGTTAAGCATTAGGAAAAGTAGCTTCTCAGAAATATACTATGGCAAAAGTAATTGTTTTACGTTGGATTGACAATTGATTTTCGAAAAGAAAATTAGCAATGACAATTATTGTGGGCGTTTGGGATATCAAGAATAAGTTGACTTATAGCTTAAAATGAATAAGTGCTTTATAAGTGATAAGTAGAGCTGAGCTTATAAATCCCTAGAGTGTTTGGTAAATCAGAACTTATAAGCAGCAGAGTGTTTGAGTAAATCAGAACTTATAAGTTAACTTTTTTTTATTATTTTTAAAATATTTATTTTTTAATATATATAAATGGATATCAATGGATAGATCTCGATGAGTAGAGAAATTTGATATATACATATCAATTTTTTAATGAACGGATCAAAAGATATATGATTTTGAAGATTTGAAGGATATTATATATTGCGTGTATCGAGAATAAGTTATAAGTTATAAGTTGAATGTTAAGGATTCTTAACATTCAACTTATCCATTTTAAGTAGTCATAAGTTGGTTTCACTTATTTTGGCAAACACCCCCCATAAGCTGAAATGGGTTTATAAGCTATAAGCTTATAAATAAGCTATAAGCTTATAAATAAGCTATAAGCTTATAAATAAGCTATAAGCTTATAAATAAGCTATAAGCTTATAAATAAGCTATAAGCTTATAAATAAGCTATAAGGTAAAAAATCGAGAATCGGAACTAATCGAAAATAATATAGGATCCATACAGAGGTGGTATACTTTAAAGTCCAAATTTAGATGGAGGGGTTTGTAGCTTTATGAGTATGGTCTCCTACTGCTTTTGATCTTCTAATGTGGGATGAAGATGAAAGATGAGCTAACTAGTCAACCATGTTAAATGTGGTAGGGGTACAAAGACACTCCAACCTTGAACTAATGATGAGGCCTTGCATGATTGTGATTTCTGCACATTCAAGTTGTATATACTTCTCAACTATGCACTTTAATCAATTGTATTATCATTGTTAAAAATGGTCAATTATCCTTTTGGCAAAAAGAAAAAAGAAAAAAATATCTGTTAGTTATCAGTGAAAATATCAGCTAGACTATTCCTGGGAGCATTTTGTAAATTTTATGATTTTCATCATGTCCCCTCATGAACTTTTCTGCTTCTGCAGGTAAGCTTATGGAGTGCCTACCATGACCAAACCAACCAAACATACACGGTATATGTCTCGCTTACAGTGAAGTACTGGTATAACATACAGGGCTCGAGGCTGGAATGTAGATACGAAAACTTAAAGACTAGGCATTCGGCATTCATTAGTAGACCCAAAAGCTAACAAATTTAGCAAGCCTAGTAGCTACATAGCTTTCACAGTGCACATACAGAAGTAGCAAATTGAATATCATAGCAAGGTACATTAGAAGATTATAGACTTAAATCAGATAGTTAAAAAGGCACCTTTAAATTAAGGTTGAATTGATGAATCTCAATACAAGATAATGCTAATGACTCAGCATCTCCAAGCCGAAACTGAGATAAGCTCCCTTCGCTGCCAGCAGAGAACAAGTGAAGACTGTCTCTTTTCTACGTGATATCCCTGGACGGGAGTCCTCTTCACCACGCATTCAGCTTGGGACTCGGTGAAGTTGCTGAAACCCAATGGAGAGAAACCCGATGACAGAAAGAGATTCCTCCAATGCTGAGATTTTTCTGGAGAACGATAGCGACCCATTACAATTTTCTCAATGCCCGGTTGCAGCAAGAACCTTTCGATTTTATTCAGTGTATCATGGTTCAAGTTTACAGCATCTAAAGATTCGAGCAAGTTTGTATAGGACTGCACAACATGAATGACATGGTTAGGAAATGGGAGGTCAGTTCTATCACAGCCCCTATCAGCAGAAACAATGATTTTTGGAGAGAGTTGCTTTATAAATTGCAAAACCATAGGGAGAGATACTTGATGATTGAAAAAGGAGCCAGCAGGGAGATTAACTGCAACCGCGTCACTCTCTAAAACATGAAGAGGCAATGACCAAGAAGTAGAAGTCAAAGC
Organism: Heracleum sosnowskyi; assembly: GCA_030848705.1. NCBI lineage: Eukaryota > Viridiplantae > Streptophyta > Magnoliopsida > Apiales > Apiaceae > Heracleum > Heracleum sosnowskyi. The sequence goes on along the minus strand of CM061235.1, from coordinate 9,031,319 downwards.
ATCAAGGCTAACAATCTCAAACTCAAACCCCATATTTATTTCAGAAGCAAAATGATTTAAATTCTCTCTAGTGAGGCCAAGCTCAAGCTGGTCATGAGGTGTGGATGGAGAGGCGAATGCAGTGATCTTAAGTGAAGGCACCCCATCATTCTTTAAGGCAAGTTCTTGCATAAAAGAGGCCCATTGTCCACCATATCCGATATCAAAATCAATTATATGAATTCGATCGTACCCATCCGTTGCTTCAAGAAGAGCTTGGTTGCAAGTAAAATTGGCAAATTGCAGTACAGGTGAAATTTCAGAGAAAGATTTATAAGCACCAATCTTGAAGATAAGATTGAAAGGCGAAGAATTACTTGTCGACAAGGGATTCATATTGTTGTTTGTCTGAAGGAGCAGCTGTAAAGCTTCCTTACAGTAGTAAGCAGACCTTAAAAAAGGCTTACCAATTGGAGATAGCTGGTGATTGAGCCGCGCCAATATCCCTTGCAAGAGCATAACATTTCCCGACAAAAGCAATTCAGATGCCTTAAAAAGTTGATCAATTATCGCCTGTTGTTGTAACTGTTGTTGTCCCAATTCATCCCGAACAAATTTAGGCCTAGCTACCACTGATGACCTTTGCTGAGAAAAATTCGGAACACCTGGAAATGATTGCTGCTGCTGTTGCTGTCTTCCACTAAAAATCTCTTGACCCGAATCAATAAATGGGCCTTTTGGCACCGGAGAGGTAGATTCAAGGTTACCAGAATTGTGCCTCTTGGGATGAGGAGGCACAAAAAGATGTTGATCTTGTTGAGTATCATTAAATGAAACTGGCAAGAAGAAAGCTGGATTTTGAGTTTGTTGTGCTTGGTTCTGGTTAATCAACATTTGGGGATTGTAAATTTGCTGTGCAACGGACCCGACATTGCTGGCCAATGGCGAAAACATAGGATTTTGAGCATTTGTATAATTTGGGGCTACTTTCTGCGGAAAACTTGTGGGCATCAAATGTGCAGAACTTGAACCAATTGTATTACTATTTTCCAATCCAAAACCTTGATTCATCCCACCAAAACCAACATTAAAATCGTAATCACCACCGCCAATTTGAAGCACTTTGTTAAGCCCTAAAGAAGGATCTTCAACATCCCCCATAATCCAACCAAGAACAGATTGTTCTTGACTAGGTGAGGCTGCAGCAGATTCCGACAACACACTCTCCCAATCTTCCATTCCCAACCCACATTTCTCAATACTCCGGTGACTATCCCCGCCACCAGAGATCTCTTGAATTTGTTGACCAACTACATTATTGGAGCTGTTGGCTTCATTTTGAGCCCAATTTGAAGATGGGTTGCCTGAAACTGCCGCCACCGCAGCCGTGTCGGTAGAACAACCACCACCACCACCACCAGCCCTACCACTGCCTAAAGATGAAGACAGGGTTGAAGTTGAAGTAGGAGGATTTGGACTACTTATATTGTCTAAAACACTAGTGGGTTCAACAAGTGTACTTTGAGTATTCTTGTTAAAATATGGATCTGATAAACTAGATGAAATCAAATCTTTAGAAACTAAAGAATCAAACCCCCACTTCCCATGAAAATCTAAGGGCAAGTGCATATCCTTCATCTAAACAAAACCATCCAGTTCAATCTCTCTCCCTCCCTCCCCCTCTCTCTCTCTCTCTCTCTCTCTCCAGTTCTTGAAAATAAACACTAACCAATAAAAATCAAATCTCTCTCTCTCTCTCTCTCTCTCTCTCTCTCTCTCTCTCTCTCTCTCTCTCTCTCTCTCTCTCTCTCTCTCTCTCTCTCTCCCCCTCTCTCTCTCTCTCCCCAGTTCTTGAAAATAAATACTAACCAATAAAAATCAAATCTTCAAGAAAACCCACAACAAATATGTCTTACTATAATGTAAATGAAAAAGTGAGAAAAGATTGCAGAGCTGTGAGCTAACTGATGTCTAAACAATCATAATCAAGTATTCAAGAAAAACCCATTAGCAATCTATAAAAAGAAAGTACAAGAACAAAACAGAAAAGATAGTAAAGCACTTGCCTCCAACCAAAGTTTCCAACTTGTCAAATACTTGGACTCAAGAAAAAAAAAACCCTATTTAGACATACCCTTGAAAAGCCTTTAAAATATATTTATATCTATAAAATTTTAAAGATAGATACATACTCTTACAACCTCATATATTTTTGCAATATGTGTGCACTTATTTTAAAAATGATATAATTGGATATTAATCATCTCTCGCAATAAAATGTAACGGTATTAATCATCAGCAATCACCTCCCATGATGAAATAGAACAATAATCACTATGAAATATAATGGCTAGTAGAGTGATAATCACTATGAAATATAGTGACCGACATTTATCGGTGACCGAATCAAATTCCTTTAAAAACTATTACAAAAAGTTGGGAGCTTTTGTTGATTAAAAGTGATACTTAACTTGAACTAGTTAACCAAAACATTATTAACAAGGTGAAGAAAAAGAGGACACAAAACACACCAACTAATCATAACCCATTAATAGCTTAATTTTTTACTACAATTATTGTAAGTTTCTCAACTATTTGTGCCGTCTAAAATTATAAAATTGCAGGGTTTCAGACAAACAAAAACATCTCATTTTATAACTCTTCTTAAGTCACATGCTTCCAACTTTGTTAACAAAGTCTCAACAATTTAATATTCACAATTGTCCTCTTCATCTTTTTTTTCTCTCATGCAGGTTCCTTAGCTATTCTCAAATAAATTTGGATGAACGAAAATCGAATTCAATAATATAAAAATTAGTCTTAAACAAATTTAGTCACTACCACATTTATGTTTACTAATTATTATGAAAAAATAGAACGTGACAAGCTGTAAATAAAGAGGCGCAGGCCGCAGAGCCTCTCCTTTTGCATAGATTTGTCTATTTTGGTTTCATCAAGTCCTTTTCTTATTCGGTTTCAGATTTAATTTTGGTCGGTCTATTTCTTTTATCCTCACATCTGCATGTTGTGACCATTACTTAAGGTCACCTCACCACCCACCATGGACTCTGATATATACGTTGATATTGCCAAATTTTCCATAATGGCCACTAACATTTTTTAGCAGAAAAATTCGTCAACGGCGAAATTTTAAAATATATCGAATTTGAGTTTTCAGTTGAAGGTGAAACAATTATGTTGATAGAGACACAACAAGCTTTTTGGTCATTGATTGACCCTCATGAATGAAAGAGTCGAAGATAATACTCTCTCCGCGTTCCAGTGAATTCTATACACCGGGATTGGGCACGTAGACTAAGAAAAGATATAAAAAATGAGTAAAATTATGAAAAGTGAGTAAAGTGATGGGACCTATCAATATTTAATAATAGATTTGAGATAGTGGAGGAAGTAGTCGGTGTAATAGTGATTTATATTGTTATAGAATAGAGATAGTGGAGAAAGTAGTTGATGTAATAGTGTTTTATATTATTAAAAGTTATTATTTTTGGAATATATAGAAATGAATGGGACGTTCCAAAATGGAAAGTGTATAGAAATGACCGGGACGGAGAGAGTACCAAATAGTTAAGGTAAAAAAACAAGAGAAAAAAGAAGCCCACTTGTAGAGTCGAACACACATGGAATGAAGATTTGTCCAACCAAATGTTAGAAAGACATAGAAAGGGAGCTAAGGAAGAAACCCAATTGATAGGGGTTGTGTTTTTGTGTGTCTAAAAATGGCGACCCTACAAACCCAAGTAGCTTTTGACAAGCATGAGTGCTTACTTTTGGATTTTTTGGTATATAAAATGAGTGGGAGAAGAAAGCGTTGTTTCTAAGCTGACAAAGAAATTTGAATCAAAAGGCAAAACCAAAACCAACAAAAAAAAACAATGACTCCAACTTAAAGAGGATTAGAAGGTGGTAGATTGGTGGCTAAGCATCTATTAAAGTTTTGAAAGTGAAAATATAAAGTGTTTGTTGATGACAACCTTTGAACTTTTGTGGCACTCACTCACACAAGTTTAGTTAGCTAGCTCCTCCTAGCACATCCCTCCACCACACTCAACATCAACACAATACTATCTTTTTCTTTGCTTTTTACCCTTACATTTTTCTTGGCCCATATTTCCTTGGATGCCTCCATCGTACTCCCTCTGTCCCGTTGAATTATATACCTTGGATTCGTACACGAAGATTATAAAAAATGAGTAAAGTTAGATGAAAAGTGAGTAAAGTGTATTTAATAATAGATTTGTAATAGATTTGAGATAGGGGACGAAAGTAGTTGGTGTAATAGTTTTAAAAGCAAAAATATTAAAATTGTATATTTAGTTTCCCTTTGGAAAGATTTTAAAAATAATTGAGATATTTTTTAATCAAAAATTTAGTAGAATGTTTAAATTATATATTTTCTTTCCTCCATGAAGTTTTTAAAGGTAAGAAGATTAAAATTGTATATTTAGTTTCCCAATTAGGAAAGATTTTAAAAATAATTGAGATATTTTCTAATAAAACATTTAGTAGAATGTTTAAATTATATATTTTCTTTCCTCGTGAAGTTTTTAAAGGTAAGAATATTAAAATTGTATATTTAGCTTCCCAATTAGGAAAGATTTTAAAAATAATTGAGATATTTTCTAATCAAAAATTTAGTAGAATGTTTAAATTATATATTTTCTTTCCTCCATCAGTGAAGTTTTTAAAGGTAAGAATATTAAAATTGTATATTTAGTTTCATTTATTAGTAAATATTTAATAGGCAATTGAGATATTTCTAATTTTCGGTATTATTAATTCAAAAATGTGAGAAAATTAAAAAAAAGATGGAATAAAATTTTAATAAAATATATTTTCTAAATTTAACTATAAATTATTTAATAAAAGAATTGAGAAAAATACTATAATATCAAATAAATTAGTAAAGGCAATACTATCTAAATTAAATATACAAAAAAATATAATAGACTATTTACATTATTCTTTTTACTGATTTTGAGTCATGTTTTTTTAGGCTAGCACCCGTTACAACAAATATATATAATTAAAAAAAATACTAACAATATGTAATAATAAAAACTGAAGTGCTACCCATCATTTTAAACGAATTAAAAATAAGTAATTTTTTGAATATTTTAGACATAATAATGGAAAACTTAAATGTCAAATGGTTATAAAAAAATGCAAATACATTTTTCACTTCAAATATGATTAATTAAAATTTTTAATTATATATGTTTTTATATGAATTTATCATTCTCGGTCCAGAAAAGTGACCGACCTTCTACATATGTTTAAGAAATTTTTTAATTATATGCCTTTCTTACAAATTTGAGATCTTCTTACTTAAAAATTTGAATGATTATTTAATTTTGAATTTGTTAAAGTATGTTTTAAGTATTTATATTCATTTTTTCTCCAAATATTAAAAAAATATAGTTATATGTTTTCGCTATAAGATGGTATGGAGAAAGTTAAATAGAAAATTAAGATGATAAGTGGACGAAGTATAAGAAAATTTAAGGTAATCAAGATTTTTTTTATACTTAATATTCAAAATTTCAAAAAATTAGAAAATTGATTAGAAATTTGGAGTGCAGTAATGCCTTGGAATTCTCTTTTATATTTACATAGTAGTGTTCTGCAATGGCCTTATAATATTATTTCGTAAATCTTAAAATATAGATTATTAATTTTCAAAAAATATATATATACATTATTTAAAATAAAACTATATATGAAACAAAAAAGAAACTAAAGTAGTTTTCCTCCTAGCAACCTAGTTTAATCGATTGAAATGCATCTTTTCATACTCCAATTTGTGATAGTTTGGGGCTTGTCTTGTGGATAATCAACTAATTAAATCACATTATTATAATAAATATAGATTAGAACACAAAATAATAATTAAAAAAGAAAAAGAATTTCAATCACAGTTTTTCCTCACGTGATTTTAAACTCAAATTACAAAATTATGTTTGTGATATAATATGTCTACACTTGTTTGATTTTTAAGTAATTCACCGTAATACATTGGGGTTACATCTACATGTGATATTTTTATGAATCATTTTCTTGTTGTTTTATACACATTGACATCACGAAAGTTTGATCACCATTATTAAATAAACCAGTGTGAGAAGAATTGAAGTCAAGTTTTTAATTATTAATTCCCTCCAGATTTATAGACAATTGAAATATTTTCTAATCTCTCTGATTATTAATTCAAAATTTTGAGAAAATTAGAAAAAAATTAGATTGAAGCATTTCTAGAGCTTTTGGGGGTTTTAAATGTATAATAAAGATATTGATTACTTTTTCTATATATTAGGAGTTATAAAAGGAATTTTAAATTTTTAGATGTTATAAAAGGGAATTCAAAATTCTGATTTAAAATAAGAAAGTTCTAGAAAAATAAAAAAAATATGATCCAATGTAAATTAGAGGTGATACTTACCTTTTATACAATGATTTCTTTTATATAACTTAAAAATGATTTTAACTTTTTTTCTAAAAAATAAGACTTAAAGAAGGAAGTTTAATTTGAAGTATTTAAATTTTAGGACCTCTAGAAAATTAAAAAAATATGAATCGAGCGATTTTAGAGCTTCTTCTCGGGGTTTTCCGTTATATATATAAAAGATATATATATATATATATATATATATATATATATATATATATATATATATAAATATACTGATTTAAGTTTTAATCTATTTTTTAGAGTTTAACTATTTTAATTCAATTCGAATTTTTAGGAAATACAATAAATATATAAAAGTCAATCATATTTAAAATTTAATCATACAAAATTAACTTCTTTTCTCAACTAAATTAAATCATATTTAAGTTTTAATCTATTTTTCTAGATCTTTTCTATTTTAATTCAATATAATTAAATTTCGTTACATAGATTCAAATTTATAAGAAAGAAAATAAATATAAAAAAAATCAATCTTTTTTAGAATTTAATCTTTATTATAAAGTTATATTACAATTCTATTTAGGATTTAATCTTTATTAAATCTTGATATTATATTTCTATTTAAAATTTAATCTTTATTATATCTTTATATAATATCTTAAATTGCCTATAAAAACATTTGAGGTTATGATAAGTGTACACAATCATATTTGTGTGCATTAATAACATTGCATATTCAGTTAACAGTTTATATATTTGAATTTATTTTCTTCTTTATGACATTGTAACTTGAGGTTATATATAAATAATTGGCTGCACACAAATAGTGTATGGATTCAAATATGGTGACAATTAAACATTACATACGTATATACAATTTTTTCTATTTTTTTTAGTTGATTTCTACCTCTAATAATAATTATATTGAATGTTATCTTTTTATATAGTTTTTGATATATTCTTTTTGTGATTTTGAGAATTAATTAGAGTTACTCAATACAATTATCTCATAAATGTTTTAAATTAATCATGTTTAGAGAATTGAATTTCTTTATTTACATTCAAATTCATAGCAAAAACAATAAATATATAAAAGTCAATACTCTTCAGAATTTAATTAAATAAATATTACTTTTTTCTTAACTAAACTAAAATTGAAATCTCTCATTTCCATTCAAATTCACAGAGAAGACAATGATTATATAAAAATTAATTATGTTTCCATGATAAACTTTTTATATTGAAATGATGCACATGTACGCACTAAAAAGTTTTATTATAACGTCTAAGGATATCTAAGAAATTTGTAATTTTTGCGATAGTATAAATAGTTGAAGTTTGAAGCGGTGGTTAATACTTAAAATTTTATTATTGCTTAATTTTAGTATATTTAATTTATATGTATTTAGTGCAATGGACATCGTCTCAAGAAAGTATGACACAAAATTGGCATATAAAGTCTAGGAATATTTAAGAAATTTGTAATTTTTTTATGATACTAATGTGTTAGAAATGAATACTACTAGAAACTAGACAGAGGGGGGTGAATGGATAGTTTAATATATTTTTCGATTCTTGAAACACAAGATAAACTGTATATGATTATGCTATGTTATATGCAGAAAGTAAACAACACACACAATCACTTTAATCTACTTTGTATTAAGTAAATTAAATACTACAACTTTCCAAAAATTCACAAATGAATTTCTGGCTTCTAAACAAGAACAGTCTGTGTCTTGCTTGCTTACAGAGAAAAGAGTGCTAGAAAAATAAAACCTTGTGTATCTCTCTTACAACTAATAATAGGGTGTGCATGATATATATAAGCCCTATACAAACTAGTGCACACACCTATTTTTACACAGTTACCCCTTGGTGAAAGTCCAACTTGTCCTGCCATAAGAAGTTAACTGTGTCAGGAAGGACCACCTGCTTTTCGGAGTCTTTCCCGTTTCTGTAGCTGCTTGTCTCTTATCTTTCTCTCCAAGTTTAGCTGTAGATTTGCCATCTGTTCTTTGGACCACCTTGCCAGAACAAATGCTTCAGTATTTGTCTCCTTTGATTCTTGGTTCTGTACCTTGATTTGTCTTGTTATAAACGGCTAAGTGTTGATATCGTGAACTCCACTTCATTCCTGACTTCGCGATCTCCCTTGTGAGGACTACTCGATATAGCCTTTGAAGACTTTGCGACATAGGCCATAAGATGACTATGCGACATGGGTCATTTGACGACTATGCGACATAAGTCATTTGACGACTATGCGACATAGGTCATTTGACGACTATGCGACATAAGACTTCTGAGGACTTCACGATCTAGGCTTCTTTGACTTTGCTGACTTCAACACTTCACGACATGAGTCTTGAGGACTTCTCGACATAGTACAAAATGGACTATGCGATGTAGCACTTCACGACATGGATATTGGTGACTTCACGACATAGCTTTCTTCTGACTTTGCTATATAATGCCTTGGACAAATTTCTGCAACTTATTTCTTCATAGCCTTATTCATTTCTATCCTGCTGCATGAACACTTCTGAACTTCTACCAGGACAATTATTCAATGGCCTATATACAATCTAGATGCAAGAAACTTTGCTAAGCTCATTATAACTTTGAGCATACACGATCAAGCTAATGTTCATGAGAACAAGACAAGTACATTTAGAGACCTACACTATATCCCAGTGATAGAACTCACTAGGTCATGTAATGTGACATAGTCACATAGTGTAGGCTTGTTAATAGTGGTATTCAGACATGTCTTGAGCCTAACAATCTCCCCCAAATTGTGAGTAAGGTCCTTAGGCACAATTTCATGTCCGATAACAAGCCTAACTTACATAAAAGGAAATTGAGTAACAGAGAGGACAATTTATGAACATTGAGATCAGGAATTTGATTACATAGAAAAATTGAAAGCTTACAGATTATCTTTGTTGCTCAGCAGCTTCAGCTTCCAATTGCTTCTCTTGTAAATCATCATAAATCTTCTTTTTCCTTATCTCTTCTTTTCTCTTCATGTCTATGATGGCTTCTTGAAGTTCTTCTCTTGCAATCAGTTCTTCAATGAGAGGTGAGCCTTTTAAGTCATCAATTGCAGCCTTGAGTGCACTTTTTACATATGAATCCAGGAACTCCATCCTTATTTTGCTTTTGCCTCCTTGTGAGTTTTTGTACTCCACAATGTAAGGATTTTGTTTGACCCTGCACAACCCTTTCTGCCTTAGCTCTTTAGCCCTCTCCTCCATCTCAGCCATTTCTCTCTCTCTCTCTCTGTATCTCCTTCTCTTCATTCTCTTTCCTCAGGTTTTCTTCATAATCAGCATGCATTTTCAAGAACCTGGCAATATCTATCTTCCATGTCCTTTCTTCTTTTTCTTCAAAATTCAGTAAGGCATTTATCCTTTCAAGCTCATACTTATAGAAATATTGCCAGCCTCCTTGTTTCATAATCCTTTCTCTTCCATCAGTGTACTTGATCTCTAGATGATCTAACTTCACTTTGACTTCAAAGATCCTTTGAACCCTCAAAAATGCTAGGCCATCTTCATCATAGTCCTCATCTAGTGGAAGCACATTGATGCCAATAACATTTGTGAGTTTTCCAGTCTTCTTTGTTATCCTTATCCTTCTGGGTACACTCTTGATCTTCATATGCTTCACAAGAGACACCTTTCTGGAACAAGCAGAATCAGTCTTCAGTGCCACATCACTTGGAAGAAGCTTCATTCCTTTTCCCTTCATCCACTGTAACACTCCACTAGCTGTGACTTTGTGGAAGTGTCTTTTTGAGGTTTCTTTTGTGGCTCCTTCTTTCTTCTGTGGCAATTCAGGTTCAGAAGTCTTAGATAATGATTTTGGAGGATCATTACTAACAGTACCCACCCTAGACTTAGAGTCTTGTGTTGTGGTTAAAGTACTGCTAGCAATGTCCTTGACTTGCTGAATTCCACTTCTTGTTCTCTTGACTGTTTCCTTTGTCCCCTTAGAATCCCTCTTGTCATCATCAGCACCTTTTGTCTTCTTTGAAGATTTGCTCCTGCTACTGTCACTTGGTCCATCATTATCACTCCTTGAATGAGATCTCCTTCTGTAGGTTTTCTCCTCATCATCATCCTCACCATCCTTCTTCTTGCTCTTTTCTTTGACAGATTCAGGAATGACTCCATGAATCAGAAAAGATTGTAGAATGTGAATCATTTCTAGTTCCTCAGCTGTCCTAACTCCTCTCTTGGCTCTCAGCATTTGCAGCACCTGGTTGATCTTTGCATTGTTCTTCATTGTTAGGTCTGAGGGAATTACTAGTTGGTCAATATTGCTGTCTTGAGATAGACTTTGGTAAATTATTGTCCTTGGCTTGGGTATAACCTCAGGCAATCTTTGATTTTGGTCCATCTTCAAGTCATTATAAAGACTTTCATTGTTCATCCCATGCTTTTCAATCAAATCCAGAATGATTGACATCTCAGTAAATCTCAGTTTCTCTAGAGTTTGAAATGCTAGGTGCCACAAGCAATTGTCCTTGCACACCATGATTATCTCTCTTAGATGGACATCCTTGATTTTCCTTACTGCAACTGTGAAGTACTTGATGCTTTCCTTGAGCTTCTGTCTGTAAACCCTTGCATCTTCTTGAGCATTTCTGTAGATGGCTTTCAGAAACTCCAGGAAGGCCTCATCATGATATATGTTTGAATTGGCAACTTCCTGTAGCTTGGCCTCTGTGATAACTGTAGCTTTGACAGGTTTAGCATTGGGAGTAGGTTGAGCAGGTTGAGGAGTTGAGATGTCTTTAGGCATTGTGGATGGATAGTAGGTGGTTGAGATTGTACTTTTCTGGCCTTCTGCACTTATGACCTCTACAGGGGGGAGGATTATTGGTTTGATTGTTTCTTCATAAATATTGCCCTTGAGCTTCTGTTGCTTGGCAGGTACTCCCCCTTTCTTTTTCAGAATGACCTCCTTTTGTTTCTTCCCCTTAGGCTTGGAATCAGACAAGATGTCTTGAGCTTCCCCAGGGATAGGCAGGTTCATTTGTCTCATCATAGAAGTCAGCATTTGTTGTTGCACCAGCAGGATATTGGAGGTGTTGTTGCCTTGGTCATCCAGCTTGTCATTGAGCTGGTTTAAGGAATTAGCAAGTATCCTGTTTTCATCTTTCAGAGAGGCCACTTCTCTTTCTAGACCATCCACCTTGGAGAATAGCTGTTGAGACTTGAAAGAATTGAGAGATTGATCCTTGATCCTGACAAAGTCAAATTTGGAGATGTTTGACATAGGAACCTCATCCACCAATTTGTCACCATATTGATTCTTCCAAATAACATTCAGCATTGCATTAGAGTTGATGTTGGCCTTGACTTGATTTTCCAATGTTGTAGCCAGTTTCTTGATGTTGTCAGTGACCATGGCTAGAGAGAATCCATCCTGTTGACATTAGAATTGGTTTTCTGGATTTCTTTGAGGATGCCATCCACCTTGGGAAAATCAGAGAGATATGAGTTTCTTAGATGAGTGAGGGATCTATCTGTCTCCTCCTGGATTGAATAAATCTCTGATTGAAGCCCTTTCCCAAGATAGTGCAGAGCCTTCAATTAATTCTTATAGACATCATTTACAGCATCATAAACTGCAGCAGGAGAGAGATCTTTTGCATTGGAGCCTAGAGAGGTGAGGTAATCTTCTCTCAGAAAAGCTAGGGCATCCTTGAGTTTGATAGACCTCTTAGCATCCAACCAAGCATCCACATTTCCCTCTGGTTCAGCTGCATCCACTATCTTTTCCTGCTGAGCTGCAACATCCTCCTTGTGGCAAAGAAGAATAGCCTCATAATCAGCATTTGGCAAGTTTGAGGTGAGGAGGTGTTGAGCTATTTTTGAGAACTCATCAATCTGTGCCACATGGAGATCTTGAATAGCTTCTTCTGTCATTTTGGAAGGCACAGTTGATGATCCTGAAGGCCTGTCATGTTGCACAGGCTTCAGCCATTCTGACAGAGTGGACTGAGCCAAGTGAGAGCTAGTGCTAGGCACCTCATGAGATGTGAGATTTTGAGTCTCCTCCAGCCTTGGAATGGTTGTAAAGTCTGATGTTGTCTCCATTGAAATGGGATGTGTTACAACATCAGCCCTATTTGTCTGTGAAGACAGTTCCACATCCCTAAGGATGGGAGAATTTGGCATAGAGTCTCCAGTGAAGACTGGTGAATCCTCCATGTTTGTGTTGGTGTCATTAGGATATGCCCCAGCATGCATTCACTGACCAACTAGATGTGGTTCCTGGGTGGTGAGCACAGTGTCATGCACCATGTCACTTGAGTTTGGCTCAATCACAGTGTTGGATTGTGATTGATCAATTTCAGAAAAGTCATGTGAATGACTAATCTGTTGAGAAGAAATGTTGGATGTAGATTCTGGAAGAGAAGTGTGGTGTAGAGTGGATTGTGGCAACTCCCCCTGAGGAATAGGAGGAGTTTCAAGTGTGATGTGCTCTCCACTCAATGTGTCAGCATCCTTATTTCTCCTAGGATCAAGAGTGAGTTCTTGATCCTGTGCAGACTCAGTACATGTTGTAGTGGGGAGACTACTCTTTTCAATGTCAATAACCTGTTGGGAGGCCATTGACAGTAATAGGTGTACCCTTTTTTCCACATCTGAATCCTGTTGGGAGGATCTAGTGGTAGGTTTGGATTTGGATTTCTTACTGTGTCTGGTGAGAGGTGACTCAGGATTCTCACTTTCTAGCTCTACAGTTTCTTGAATCACTTTTAGGGGTCTCTTCTTAGTCTTCTTTTTGGTAACATCAGTCTTTTGGGAGACTGATGCACTTGGCTCCCTAATTTCTACAGACGTGTTTGCAGTGGGGTTGCTGGATGGGATAAGAAGGCTAGGGTTAGACTGTGTAGCTCCTTCAGTCTTAGCCTCCCCTGTCCAGGAAAGCTCATGGTATATTGGCTTAGCAAGTTGATATGATTCAAATGTGTCCTGCATATGCTGGGTCACACTTAGAATCACATCAACTTGATTCCCTTTGTCCAATGACCCAAATAGAATCTTGGACATGGACTTGGAATAAGCCATTTTAGTTTTATCTATACCCTCCAATGCATGGATATTTGCATCAAGATAGTTTAAAATAACTTGAAGGAAACGGGGGTAAAAGATTTCATTACCTCTACCATGAACTGTTCTCCCTAACCTCTGAGCCAATTCCTTGAGGATGATTGCTCCAACATTGATCTCCTGATTGTAGGCTAGGGAGTAGGCCAGCTTCACAGCAATGTGACTTATATGGTCCCATCCTGTCTTCCTGCATAAGAACACCTTTTGGAGTGTATCAAAAACAAACGACCACTCCCTCCTGACATGCTTCTTTTTCAACTTAACCATGTCAACCTTATCTGCATACTTGATGAGGTCCATGAAAGCAACCATTTCATCATCATTAGCTTCAGCAGCATGACCCTCAACCTTGAATCCCAGGGCTTCATTAATCTCTTTTTCGCCAAACTGAAAGTGCTTGCCCCCAATTGTGCAATTCACTTCCTGAAATGAGGTTCCATCGTCCCTTGCCATTGTTGCAACCAAGGTTGTTCTCCAGAACCCTTCCAACACATCGACATACAGAGTGGGGTTCAGGGTCAAGGCTTGGCGGAGGTATGAGGTGTTTAAGAACCGTACAAAGCACTTGTACCTGGGATTTGCCTCCGTCTCTGAGGGAATTGAGAGTAGATTTGTTTCTTTGGGAATGGTTAAAGGAATTGAGGATGATATTGTTTGAGATTTGGGTGCCATTTCAAAAGAGAGAGTGAAGAAGAGAGTAGAGAATTTGTGCTTAGGTTTGAGAGTTTGAGAGCAATAGACAAGATGAAAAGTTGTGAACGGTTAGAAAAGAGTATTTATATGATAGAGACACTGCGATATGGAGTTATGAATATGTACAGTCTATTTGTATGTCGCGAAGTCAAAAATAGCCTGTACCGCAAAGTCTTGCAAAGTATATCGCATAGTCTAAAAATGAACTATGTCACAAAGTCTTAAAGGTGAAAATATTTGGGGAGACTTTGCGATATAGTATAAATACCCTTTCTAAAACTCTCTTTTTGGAATTTCAAGCAATTTGTCAGACTTTTATCAAATTTTGAAATAAAATTAATTTAAATCAGAATTCTGTCAAATATGGAGACTTGTCGATATAGTTATCCTAAGTCGCGAAGTCATAAAATGAACTATGTCGCAAACTCATCAAATGAACTATATTGCGAAGTATCACAATCTCAACAGTTTGCGATATAAGTCTGTTTGATTTGAACTGTGTCGTGAACTCTGAAAATCATCTATATCGAGATGTCTCAAAAGCTCACAACTTCACCACCAAATATGATTTTGAAAAATATGCAGTAAAATACTGAAATATTTATAAATCATATCTCAGCTAATTTTCACTCCAAATAAATAGAGCATTTAAACACAATGAAAAATTTACTGCTGCAACAATTAACTAGCATACTTACTTAGAACAACTAAATGAAGGATTGAGCATTCCAATTTCACTCACTAGTCTGTTGAAGACAGCTTCATTCAGAGGTTTAGTAAATATGTCAGCTAATTGTTTCTCAGTTGGAACATAAGAGACTTCTATGGTACCATTTGCAGCATGTTCCCTAATGAAATGGTACCTGATCTCAATGTGCTTTGTAGTAGAATGATTAACAGGATTGACAACTATGGATATTGCACTAGTATTATCACACATCAGAGGAATGTGTCCTAACACTAGTCCAAAATCCATGAGTTGATTTCTAATCCAAAGTAATTGAGCACAACAACTTCCAGCAGCAATATATTCAGCCTTAGCTGTGGATGTTGCTGTGGACTGTTGTTTCTTACTGAACCAGGACACTAACCTTTGGCCTAAGAATTGGCAGCTTCTAGAGGTGCTCTTCCTGTCAATTCTGCATCCAGCATAATCAGAGTCTGTGTAACCAACCAGGTTGAACCCAGTTCCCTTTGGATACCATAGCCCAAGATTAGGAGTCCCTTTCAGATATTTGAAAATCCTTTTGATAGCCATCATGTGAGATTCCTTGGGATCAGACTGGAACCTTGCACAAAGGCATGTGGCAAACATGATATCAGGCCTGCTAGCAGTGAGATAGAGTAGTGATCCAACCATGCCTCTGTAAACCTTGATGTCTACTCTTTTGCTTTTCTTGTCTTCATCTAGCTTGATTGCAGTAGACATAGGAGTTTTTGCTGGAGATGACTTTTCTAAACCATATTTCTTTAAAAGATCTTTGACATACTTTGATTGGTTTATGAAGATGCCATCCTCCCTTTGATGTACTTGCAAACCTAGAAAGTAGGTTAATTCTCCCATCATACTCATCTCATATTTGCTTTGTATAATAACCCGAATTTTTGGAAAAATTTAAAACTTTTCTTATTATGATTAAGTGCAGCAGTGAATAGTGATATTGGTGGATGAATAGTGATTTTGAGGGTTAAGTAAATTTTTCATGCCACCTATGTACGAGACGTAGTGTGGATATTCCAAAGTCATATTAGTGATCTACGGAGTAAATAAGTGAATGCAAAGACGATCGGAATTCAGAAATTCCAAAATTTATTTTGGTGAAGTATTTGACCGGGCAGCGAATTATATATTATTATATTCAAGAAATGAGATATTAAAATTGAGGAATTGAGGATTTAATATTTTGGAATTTTATTATATTATTAGAGTCGATTTAAGGATTCGATTGTTGAAGTGGATAGTGAATAGTTATTATTCACTGCGAGAATCGCGTAGAGTTTTATTCGCTCTTTTGGGAAAATATTTCGAATCGTTTCAGGAGGAACAAGGCAACATTTACAGGATTAAATATAGACATGGAAGTAACATGTAACAAGAATAATTCGAGGGATGCAACATTTGGATCATCCATGTGAAAGGAAACGAACCAGTAAAGCTACTTTAGCCAAACACATGCATGCGCGACACGTGTCCTGGTGACTCACCAAAAGGTGATGACTCACCCTTCTTTTAACCACAAAATATCAGCCTCATTATCAAATAATCAAGTCAAAGAAAAGAAAAAGGAAGAGAAAACCCGAGGGAGAAATGAGGAGAAAAATGGGAGAGAAAGAAATGATCATAACTTGAGATTCCGTGGTCCGTTTTTGGCGTTCCACCACTCAAATCGAAGCTCTCGAGAAGCCCGACGTAACCATGGTAAGCAATCACCTCAAATTTGTGATTTACCCCTTCGATTTCAGTGATTAACAGTCGGATAAGATGATGAATAGTAACTTGTGTTTTGTTTTGTTTTTGGATATTGAGTTTGTGGCTTTCAAATGTTGTATTAAGCAAGGATCTAAGGTTACATAAGAGATATAGCAGCAAGCAAGCTTGGAGAAGGTATAATTCTTGAAACCCTTGAAGTATTATGAAGTTTATGGATGATTAATGGTGTTTACGCATGTTTATAGCCTTAGTTGTTATGATTGGGCTTTGATCTAAGTTATAATGAGTTATATGAATGGAAAGGCATTGCTTGGCCTCAGTTCTATGTTATATAAGATGTATGTGTTGTGTGGAATGATCGATATGCATTTTGGATGATTTGAAATTTGGGAATATCCGAGTTATAGCCGTCGTAATGCCCAAATTTTTACCTACTGATTGGTTCCCTGTTTTTCCTCTGTTAGAGCTCGACCCTTGAGTCCTACTGCCCATGATTGTGTAGCTTATGTTATAAGCCTCGTAATGATATGTGGTTCGCCTAATTTGGCCGAACGGTTTAAGAGAAAAGTGAGTTTTAGTAAACGTCGTTCGGAGGAACAACCCTTCTCTGGTCAGTCACTTTGAGGCTATATTTGGACCACTTAGAAGCCATATTAAAATGTGAAACTTTGCGGAATAATACTAGAGACAGTTAGGAAGGCTCACGAAAAATATTGGGATTAAAAAGATTATTTTTCGATTTTATAAAAATGTTTTAGTCGAGGTCGCGCAAGTGAAAACCAATGAAAACGAGACTTAGAAACCAAGGTTCCAAATGGTTAAGTATAACTTGGATTTGAGGATGGATTTCGAACCAAACTTATGATATAAGTATTTGACGAATAACATGGACTTAGTGTGACGCTAGAGCGAGCAAGTAATGCCTTGGTTGTATTTCGCTTACGTGTTTAAGCATTGAGTTATAAGTGGTTTATCGAGGGGATTAACCGTGTGTTTTCGTTTGACTTTGTCTAGATTGTCCGGCATCGTCGCGAACCCCTATCACTTCTCGAGCATCAGGCAAGTTTCTAAAACCATATTTTGAAGTATGCATATACTAGATGCAAGTTTTCTTGTTCCACGCTATGTTTTCCATTAATTATACTAATGATGCATACGATATGATATTATGCATGTTTTCAAACCTTACATCGTATATAGATGTAATGGTATTAAAAATGTTGAGACGTAATATATGCATATGATAGATGCATGCAAGTTTTCAAACCTATGCCTTTATAAACTGTTGTGGTGATAAACAAAAGATTTTGAGATATATGTTATTTGTTCATAATTTCAAATTGATACTTATGATGCTAAGTAGAAGTTATTTGTATCAGTCGTATCCAGAGTTATATTATATATACTCTGTATTTATACTACGTACCGAGAATGGTATCAGTTGCTATCTAGGGTTATTTTATTATATTATTATAATTAATCTGGTTAAATGATTTATAAACTAAGGATTATTTGGGGTTTAACTGCTAAGAATGTACCTAAGTATAAGGTGATTAATTTATTATCCATTCTTTTGTTAAGAAAGTATTTGGAAATTACTTCTAAATAAATATTCTTTATTAAATGTAGTTTTCATTAATTATTTAAAGCCCTACTTCTTAAGGAATTATTTTGTGAAAACTATCCTTTAACCCTAGATAGCTAATAAAGTTTTATTCAGTCAATTATAAATATAATTAGAGAAGGTTCCCAAAATCTATTTCCCCTTTAAGTCTATATTCAGAAAGACTTAAATGTTCGCTCAAACTACAAAGACTCAGGGGACCTTTCTCAAGATTTTATGTTTGTTTCAAGTGGACTGCCCGGTCCTAAATCTTTTTGAAACTATTAATTTAACAGCTTCGTATGCTACCATCAAAATGATTTTGATTACTTCCTCAAGACTCGAGGAATAAGATCAGTGGAATCAGTTGTATCCATTAACAAGCGTCAGCTTGGGAAATATGTGTGAATTTTTCCTTTCCAACCAGATATGACTACTTTGTGGAGTTGTATACTTGGGGAAAAAGGGAAAGGAACTTTATGTTTCAGTGTTATGGATTTACTCGAACTTGGAGAATATGTAAGGGACTGAGTAGCGCCGGTCCCCTAAGGGAATTACAATAAGGCCGACGGACTATTGCAACGGGTCTGTTCTTCCCTTAGTTTATCAGTAAGTGCCCGACCGTAGGATAAGAGGAGAGTAACAGACTGACAGACTATTGCAACGGGTCTGTTCTTCCTACCTACAACCGATTGGCGGGGAGGTAAGTCGGTGTGAGACTGATTATCTTCCCTTCTACGTAGAAAAACAGCAGGGGGATTCGCCTTACGACTGATCATCGTAGGGGTATCCTCGGCGCCCAGAATCTCCATCTACAGTTCACCATCCATGAAAGAGCATGTTTTATGCAAGTTTTCAGAGAAAGAAAGTTTATTCAAGTTATTCTGTTTTATGCAAGTTTTCAGAGAAAGAAAGTTTACTCAAGAGTATTCAAGTTTATTCCAGTATATGAGTTTATCAGAAAGCATATGAGATTACAAAAAGGTATATGATTGTTTTGAAAAAGGGTATATGGAATCAGATGAGTTTCGAAAATGGATTGGACATATTTTGCCTTGTCTTTATTTCCAGAATATGATATGAGACAAATTTTGATATGAAAAATGATATTTGGAAATTTCTACAACTTCATCTTTTATTTTATGAGTTATGACTCTGATAAAACCTGATTAAGAATATATATATGCATAAGTGGATTTTGGGTTATGGAAACCTTATATTGGATTTTCCTTATAACTTCATCTTTTAAGTTATATGTTGATAGTCTGCTTATATTTATATAGCAGATATTTTACGGAAACGATATACTGAGGTACCTTGTTATTTCATCTTTTATACTATACTAGAACGTTGTTCATGGTATGAATATCGAAAGTTTGCAGAATATTATGGAGATGATATTTGAAATAAAACAATGGTATTTTTGGAATACATTCCGATAAGGAAATGATTTCAGTATCAAGATATTTTGACAAATTATTGTCGCATACCCGCTTTATTTCTGGGTTGAATAAAAGGGCAGAATCATGCCATACTTTCATTACCTTGCTGAGCTATCGCTCACTCTTGCTATTATTTTATATATATTATATAGCAGCGAAGCAGGATGCCAATGGGACGGTACATACCTCGCAAGGCGTTTCCATTAAACAGTTTCTAGCAGTGATCCCGGGAGTAGTACGAACCAATCGAATCAGGCTACAGCTTTGGTATTCAACTTCTGTATAGACATGAATGGTATTAGAGGATTGTGAGCATCAGAAGGCTAAGCTGGTAATGTAACAATACTTAGAAATTGTATCAGTAACAGATTCAAAAGACATTTGGGTATTTTAATAAAAGTTAGTTATTCCGCAGTTGTTGTATTGTGTCGTTTCTGAGACTCTAACCTGTGTGTGTGTGTGTGAGACATATGTTGTGGGGTCATGAGCAGGTAAATTATGAATGGTGTGAGTAATACAGGTAAGGCAAGGAGTACATGGATTGTGACAACCCTAAATCCCTGACCCCGGATTTGGGGCTGTTACATAGATGGTATCAGAGAATTAGGTTACAGTCCTCAGAAATGATAGGAGATCGAGTCTTACAATACCCTTAATAATGATAAGAACATCTAGAGCTCAAATTGAGTTCATAGTCGGGTTAGAGGACATGACCCTGACTGTTTAAGATGAAGCCCGAGATGGGACTTCTTTTGGGAAACCGTACTTAGGACTTCATGGTTAGTCACCTCGATTCGTATGAGTTATAGATGGATGGGACTCCGAGATACTAGATCCCGAGGCCTTCGAGTAGGCATTTGATGATGCGCTCCTTGAAATGGACGGAGACCCGATAAAGGAAGATCCATAGAAGGATCTAGAGGAAGACCCCATAGTGGGTCAAGGAAAGAATCTTGTAGAGGACGTGTTGATTGATAAAGATGTAGTATGTTACTTGAGGTCGTACAATAGGACCGGACGAACCTTCGGAGGTCAAATAAGTGCCGATACGAGAGTTTAGGATCGTTATGATTCACCAAGAGATATGACAAAGAAAATGGAGTAGAGTCTCCAAAGCAGAAGAGGCAGAGGCAATACAGCCAGTATCAGTGGATTAATTCGACTTGAATGAAACCTGTTACTCGTAGTCGATTATAGTTGCCCATAAGGAGGCGGCATACGTAAGAACCAAGATGTTCAGATTTTCGCGAATGATTAAGGGTACTTAGTTGCCTAGAATAGTGGAAGGAATTGTTTTGGGCTATGAGATTTCAATCCCCCACGACCAACGATTCCACTGGAAATAGTGTCTATTACATCATTGAGGGATTTTATTATCCCAAGGAAAATTTTGGGTATATGTACCATGCAAATGTTATTGTAAGACAAGCATGCTAAGACGGAATCAAGAACGAGATTTACCACCCTCAGAAAACCAGGAAGGAATTATGAGGATAGAACAGAAAGGTCGGAAATCAGATCCGAGTATTACTAGGGGGTAAATAGATTGATCAAGTTTCCCTGATTTTGGGAAGGAATTCAGCAAATTTTGGCAAACCTTGTCTTTCTGATTACCAGAGGATGTCACCAAAGAGAGTGGAAATTAGAGCGAACCCTGTGGATTGGGTAAGATAGTCGTTATATGGGTGGTGGACAGACCCTGATTGCTATAATTGATTGTAGAGATAAAATGATGAAGTTGAGATTGGACGGTAAAGCCGAAATATATTTAAGGACCAAGACGGACTGAGAAGTTCCGGGATTGACTTAAATGAAAAGGCTATTGTGCCAAAAGTGTTAAGCTTATGTAGCGCACGGGATTGATATGGGAGAAGGAATATTGGGTATAAGGATGATTGAAATAGAGACCGGATTTAAGCCTGTAGATTCTAACGATCTTCCGAAGTACCGCCCAGTCGACATGTGGAATTGTCATTGCTACGGGCAACAACGGTATCGAAGTCTTCTTATAGAACAGAACGCTTACTTGAGATGTTTGCGCTTAGTCGAATAGAATTCCCTGCGATTGCAAAGGTCGATGGTTGAATCCTTAACGACTATTATGAGTCGGGAATAACGTAAGTATCGAGCACCTTAGGGTGTGCATGGAGAAGAAAAGCTTTGGAATGGAACAATTATCCATTAGAGGAGCCGACATAAAAGGCATCCGTAGAGACCTTGGTAGTACCCTCCCCATTTGCAAATTATGTGGGGTACCTCCCCAATCTATGATCTATCTTGACCTCTCTCCAGGAAAGAATTCTGATAAAGGGTATATTCCCTCTTCGAAGTTGTTTTATAACACTTGTGTTAAACCATATTCAGTTTCAATTATGCCAGAGGCTATCACAATGCCTACTTTCAGGCTTTCGAAGCCCTGTCAAATGATGTTATTTAATCTTTCACTTTTCTTCAAATAATGAACGACCCTATGGTGATACTTCACCACTTGTTTGTTAAGTACCAGTACATTTTTGGTTATTCTTTTCTTTGTATTTTCTTTGGAAAACCGCACCTTTGGAATCTGTTCAATTTTAATCCAAGGTGTTCCTTTGAGAAATATTGTCAAAAGATGATAATCATTAAATTGATATCGAATTGCTTTCATGCTTTTCAACTTCCACTGAGACAAACAACCCTATACTTATAGGGGCTACAAGGACTATCTGTCTGTGTGATAGAAGTCTGATGGGACGCCATCACTTGTAAGTTGTGAAATACAAGAAGGCTAATTACCTTTAGTAATGTCTCAATTGAGGCACACAACGTTGAGTTCTTATGATCATGTTGATCTCTCGGTAAATTCTTTTACCTCCAATAAGTTTACCTTAAAACTCATAACCAGTGTATGACATTTTCCTTGATATGGGAGCTGTCTTTTCAAGGCCCCATAATTTTTGTTATCCTCATTGAATTCTAAGGGGAGGCCAACCAGGTCAAATAAGTCAGAATTCGCTGATAGGAATTAGATTCGCAACGAAATTGCCTACGACAGGAGCGAATCCCTAAGACGAATAGAATTTTAGTGACATATTGATGAAATTGGTTTATTCTCCCAAGGATATTATGATAATGGAAAGCGTGTCAATCGATATATGTGAAAGAATAGCGATGTGCCGTGAACTCCAGTAACAACGGTGTTAGACAGATGCCCTATAGTGGAATTGAGATTTTGGAGGAGTTGTTTACGAATGTACACTACCTCTGGGGTAGCAAGATAAGTACTGACGATGGAGTCAGAGGGAGCTGGTATTGTGACTTGGGAGAGGTGCAGCGTGTGTGGTTCTAGAGGAATAATTTTCCGAAATATATGGAGACCCGGATGAAAATGAAAGTTAAAGAGTTAAAACAAGAAACCATGACTGTGACCGAGTATGAGGCCAAGTTTTCCGAATTATCGAGGTTTGTTCCGGAGTTTGTGAACACAGAAGAAAAGAAAGCCAGTAGCTTTCAACCAGGGCTACCTCCAACAAGCAGCCCACTGTCAGGACCTTTAAATAGCAGGTGCCCTTCTACACTGTTTAGACATAGCTAATGCATTGTTGTATATCAAGATGTTGCATGACAGTTAAACCTTAAGGCCGAGCCGCTAAGGGAATAATTACAAGTAGGAATAGTCAATCGAGGGATTTTCCCATAGGACTGGTACGTCCAGGTTGTGAACTAGAAATATGAGGTCGACACTTTTGATAGACCTGATTCCTTTCAAGTTGGGAGAAGTTGATATGATAATAAGGATGGGTTGGTTGACACCCAATGGAGCCTATTGATTGCAAAGAAAAAGAGTAATAATTAAAGGATGGAGGCAGATTTAGAGATTCTTGAATATAGTTCAGACTAAGAAATTATTATGCCATAGATATGAGGCTTAATTAGCTCTTATGGTTGACGCCAAGAAAAGAGATACCAAGTATAAAGGGAACTACAATGGTTTTGGGAGATTGTACAAGGTTTTAATGAGCTACCAGATATCGATTTGGATGACATGAGAATGAATACCGAGTATTCAGAGTATAATGGGAATGGAAGGGTAGTGACTCAGTTACAAGAGTTGTTGTATAAGGGTATGATAAGACCCAGTGTACCACCATGGAGAACCCGGTGTTGTTGTAAGAAATAAAGATGTTAGCACAAGATTATGTATCGAACCTCGAGAGTTGTATGAGTTCGGCATGGAGAATAGGTACCCTTGTAAATGATTGTTTGATCAGTGGAAGAACGCTGTGTATTTCCAAATGCATTTAAGAACTGGGTATCACCAGTTGGAAGTTAAATCAGAGGATATACCCAAGACTGCGATTCGTACTAGGAATAGACACTTCGAGTTTTCAGCGAGGTTATTTTGGGTTGACTAATGCACCCACAAATTTTATGGAATGTAATGAATTGGATTTGAGTTACCCGTGATAGTAGATAGCATGAGATGGAGAAATGGCTAGAATTGACCTAGAATTATGACTGTAAGATACACTACCATCCGGGGAAGGCCAATGTGGTGGCCGATACCCTTAATTAAAATGAGACAGAGATGGATTCCGAATGATCGGGAATTAAAGGATGAGGTTTTACACAAAACCCAAGTTAGTCCAACAAACTAGAAAGACAAAAGATTTCACCAACAAACGGCTAGTGACAACAAAGACAGACAGAGAAAGTGTAACAGCCCCAAGTCCGGGGTCAGGGATTTAGGGTTGTCACAATCCATGTACTCCTTGCCTTACCTGTATTACTCACACCATTCATAATTCACCTGCTCATGACCCCACAACATATGTCTCACACACACACACACAGGTTAGAGTCTCAGAAATGACACCATACAACAACTGCGGAATAAATAATTTTTATTACAATACCCAAATGTCTTTTGAATCTGTTACTGATACAATCTCTAAGTATTGTTACATTACCAACTTAGCCTTCTGATGCTCACAATCCTCTAATACCATTCATGTCTATACATAAGTTGAATGCCAGAAGCCGTAGCCTGATTCGATTGGTTCGTACTACTCCCGGGATCACTGCTAGAAACTGTTTATGGAAACGCCTTGCGAGGTATGTGCCGTCCCATTGGCATCCTGCTTCGCTGCTATATAATATATATAAAATAATAGCAAGAGTGAGCGATAGCTCAGCAAGGTAATGAAAGTATGGCATAATTCTGCCTTTTAATTCAACCCAGAAATAAAGCGGGTATAAGACAATAATTTGTCAAAATATCTCGATACTGAAATTATTTCCTTATCGGAATGTATTCCAAAAATAGTACCATTACTGTACTTCAAATATCATTTCATAATACTTTGCAACTTTCGATATTCATACTATGAACAAAGTTCTAGTGTAGTATAAAAGCTGAAATAACAAGATAACTCAGTATATCCTTTCCGTAAAATATCTGCTGTATAGAATATAAGCAGACTATCAACATATACTTGAAAGATGAAGTTATAAGGAAAATTCACTATCATCTTTCATATCAAACATTTACCTCATATCATAATTTGGAAATAAATACAATGTAAAATATTTCCAATCCATTTCTAAGCTCATCTGGTTCCATATATCTTTTTCGTAAAATCATATGCTTTCTGATAACTCATATACTGGAATAAACTTGAATACTCTTGAGTAAACTTTCTTTTTCTGAAAACTTGCATAAACAGAATAACTTGAATAAACTTTCTTTTTCTGAAAACATGCATAAAACATGCTCTTTCATGGATGATGAACTGTAGATGGAGATTCTGGGCGCCAAGGATACCCTTACGATGATCAGTCGCAAGCTGTATCCCCCTGAACTTTTTCTACGTAGAAGGGAAGAATAGACAGTATCTGACTGACCTACCTCCCCGCCAATCGGTTGTAGGCAGGAAGTACAGACCCGTTTCACCAGTCCGTCGGCCTGTGACTCTCCTATGAGGAAGAACAGACCCGTTTCACCAGTCCGTCGGCCTGTTGCTCTCCTCTTTCCTACGGTCGGGCAATTTATGATAAACTAAGGGAAGAACAGACCCGTTCACCAGTCCGTCGGCCATATTGTAATTCCCTTAGGGGACCGGCGCTACTCAGTCCCTTACATACTCTCCAAGTTCGAGTATATCCATAACACTGAAACATGAAGTTCCTTTCCCTTTTTCCCCAAGAATACAACTCCACAAGGTAGTCATATCTGGTTGGAAAGGAAAATTCACCCATATTTCCCAAGCTGACGCTTGTTAATGGATGCAACTAATTCCACTGATCTTACCCCTCGAATCTTGAGGAAGTAATCAAAATCATTTTGATGGTAGTAAACCAGACTGATAAATTCATTGATTTAAAAAGGCTTAGGACCGGGCAGTCCACTGGAAACATACATAAAATCTTGAGAAAGGTCCCATGCATTTGTAGTTTGAGCGAACATTTAAGTCTTTCTGAATATAGACTTAAACGGGAAATAGATTTGGGAACCTTCTCTATTTATAATAAAAATTGACTGAAATATAATTTATTAGCTATCTAGGGTTTAAAATAGTTTTCACAAAATACTTCCTTAAGAAGTAGGGCTTTAAATAATTAATGCAAACTATATTTAATAAAGAGTATTTATTTAGAAATAATTCTCAAGTACTTTATTATCAAAAAGGGTAGATAACAACTATTCATCATATATTTAAAATATACCCTTAATAGATTAAACTCCCAATGATCTTTAATTTGTAAATCACTTATCGAGATTAATTGTAATAACACAATAAAATAACCCTAGATAGCAACTGATACCATTCTTATTATGTAAAATCAATATAGAGAATATATAATATATCTCTAGATAACAACTGATACCATTCCCGGTCCAAAGTATAAATACAGAGTATATTCCCCCTACTGAGGGTTTTGCTTAGCACATCAGCTCCAAAATATTACTATATTCATAGCTTATAAGTTCAACTTGTATCAATACTTTGATTTAGCATCATAGAAATCATTTCAAAATCATACACATATAGCATATATCTCAAATTCTTTAGTTATCACCACAACAGTTTTTAAAAAGGTATAGGTTTGAAAACTTGCATCTATCACATCATATGCATCATCAGTATAGGTTTAGAAAACTTGCATCTAGTATATGTATACTTCAAAGTATGGTTTTAGAAACTTTCCTGATGCTCGAGAAGTGATAGGGGTTCGCGACGATGCCGGGCAATCTAGACAAAGTCAAACGAAAACACACGGTTAATCCCCCCGATAAACCACTTATAACTTAATGCTTAAACACGTAAGCGAAACACAAACAAGGCATTACTTGCTCGCTCTAGCGTCACACTAAGTCCATGTTATTCGTCAAATACTTATATCATAAGTTTGGTTCGAAATCCATCCTCAAATCCAAGTTATACTTAACCATTCGGAACCTTGGTTTCTAAGTCTCGTTTTCAGTGGTTTTCACTTGCGCGACCTCGGCTAAAACATTTTTATAAACTCGAAAAATAATCTTTTTAATCCGAATCTTTTTCGTGAGCCTTTATAACTGTCTCTAGTATTATTCCTCAAAGTTTCACATTTTAATATGGCTTCTAAGTGGTCCAAATATAGCCTCAAAGTGGCTGACCAGAGAAGGGTGGTTCCTCCGAACGACGTTTACTAAAACTCACTTTTCTCCTAAACCGTAAATCGTATAGGCATGATCTTTATACCAAACCAAACCTTAAAACAAGACCTACAGGCTCCTGGTCAGTTCTGCTCAAAAATATTCCAAGAACAGTTCGTAATTCTTGCTCAAAACAACCTTAAATCAAATGGGCATTACGACGGCTATAATCGTAACGTTTTCCATTTCCAAAACACAACCAAATCAATACCAATTAATCCCAAACTCACCATCCACCTTATACACCCTCCACTCAGTCAAATCCTCCATGAATAATCAAAACAAATTCATAACCCATCCTCCAAACTCAACCAACAATTCATATAATTACTTAATCATGATCTTAACCTTACATAAACATCAAAACCACTTCAAACTCATATAAACAAAAGGGGGCAGAGGTCTTTATACCTTCCTTGAATCCTTAAACACACCACAAGAGCTTGTAAGCCTCAAAAGAGTCTTCACCCATGGTTATCATCCTTAAACTTGCAAAAGAAAATCAAGAACAAGTTATGAATTCTCGGAGTTACTATACACCGGTTTAAAGAACTGGAAAAACGAAGGTCTTACCTTGCTCAAATGGAAGAAACACGTGAAATAGGAAATGTAGGGTATCTCAAGACCTTTCCAACAAGCTATAGATAGCCAATTGCCACCAAGAAATGAAGGAGATATGCATTTTATAATTCGGCAGTTTTGTGTTGGCCGAAAATGAAGAAAAGAGAGGTTTTTGGTTTGGTTGATTAATAATGAAATTGCTGATTTTTGTTTGTGTTAAAAGGTGATGAGTCATTGCATGCCCAGGACACGTGTCAATCAGTGGAGCATGATGGTGGCAAGCAGGGACACGTGTCACGCAATGGAGATCATGGTGGCAAGCAGCTTTACTAGTTCGCTTTCCTTTCACATGGATGATCCAAATGTTGCATTTCTCGAATTAATCTTGTTACATGTTACTTCCATGTCTATATTTAATTCTGTCATAATTTCAATCCTTAATCCATGATTCGTTCGCCTAATCACTTATTCTCGTTATAAAGTATCAGCGGTTTCTAGAACCTTCGTTTCACTGTCTCAGTGGTTTTCGTTCTAAATTCTCAAATCAAATATAATAAAATTCCAAAATATTAAATCCTCAAATCCTTAATTTAATATCTCATTTCTTGAATATAATAATATATAATTCACTGCCCGGTCAAATACTACACCAAAATAAAATTCGGAATTTCTGAATTCCGATCGTCTTTGCATTCACTTATTTACTCCGTAGATCACTAATATGACTTCGGAATATCCACACTACGTCTCGTACATAGGTGGCATGAAAAACTTTGTTAATCCTCAAAATCACTATTCATCCACCAACTTCACTATTCACTGATGCACTTAATCATAATAAGAAAAGTTTTAAATTTTTCCAAAAATTCGGGTTATTACAGAAAGTATGCGGACTAAGCCCGCGAGTATAGAGATAGTACTGCTACTGATAAGCTAAATGGCAAGTTGATGAATGACAAACAAGTTTATGCTGGTGTATTTCTGTACAAACAAGATGGAGAATATGAGGTTAGAGATTCGTGATGCTAAAAGATATCCTCGTGGAAGGAATTAATGAGATTTGGAAAGAAAGGGAAGTGAGTCCGAGATTCATTGGGCCATCTGAGATTTTAAAACGCGTCAGGAAGGTGGCCTACGAGCCAGCCTTACCCCCCCAAACTTGTAGAATGGTCATAACGGGGTTCATGTGTCAATACTACGTCAGTATACCATAGATGCCCGACATATGTTAGAATACGAGCAGGTAGATATACAACTTGGTTTGACTTACAAAGAACAACCTGTGGAAATCACGGATAGAAAAGAGCAAGTGCTAAGTGACGAGGTTGCCAAGCTAGTGATAGGTTTGTGGAAAATCAAGAAGTGGAAGAATCCACCTGGGAGTTAGAAAGTGCAATGGGAGAGAAGTACCCACAGTCATTCCTAAGCTGATTCCGGGACGGAATCCTTTTAAGGAGGGGAGACTATAATAACCCGAATTTTTGGAAAAATTTAAAACTTTTCTTATTATGATTAAGTGCAGCAGTGAATAGTGATATTGGTGGATGAATAGTGATTTTGAGGGTTAAGTAAATTTTTCATGCCACCTATGTACGAGACGTAGTGTGGATATTCCAAAGTCATATTAGTGATCTACGGAGTAAATAAGTGAATGCAAAGACGATCGGAATTCAGAAATTCCAAAATTTATTTTGGTGTAGTATTTGACCGGGCAGCGAATTATATATTATTATATTCAAGAAATGAGATATTAAAATTGAGGAATTGAGGATTTAATATTTTGGAATTTTATTATATTATTAGAGTCGATTTAAGGATTCGATTGTTGAAGTGGATAGTGAATCGTTATTATTCACTGCGAGAATCGCGTAGAGTTTTATTCGCTCTTTTTGGAAAATATTTCGAATCGTTTCAGGAGGAACAAGGCAACATTTACAGGATTAAATATAGACATGGAAGTAACATGTAACAAGAATAATTCGAGGGATGCAACATTTGGATCATCCATGTGAAAGGAAACGAACCAGTAAAGCTACTTTAGCCAAACACATGCATGCGCGACACGTGTCCTGGTGACTCACCAAAAGGTGATGACTCACCCTTCTTTTAACCACAAAATATCAGCCTCATTATCAAATAATCAAGTCAAAGAAAAGAAAAAGGAAGAGAAAACCCGAGGGAGAAATGAGGAGAAAAATGGGAGAGAAAGAAATGATCATAACTTGAGATTCCGTGGTCCGTTTTTGGCGTTCCACCACTCAAATCGAAGCTCTCGAGAAGCCCGACGTAACCATGGTAAGCAATCACCTCAACTCCGTGATTTACCCCTTCGATTTCAGTGATTAACAGTCGGAGAAGATGATGAATAGTAACTTGTGTTTTGTTTTGTTTTTGGATATTGAGTTTGTGGATTTCAAATGTTGTATTAAGCAAGGATCTAAGGTTACATAAGGGTTATAGCAGCAAGCAAGCTTGGAGAAGGTATAATTCTTGAAACCCTTGAAGTATTATGAAGTTTATGGATGATTAATGGTGTTTACGCATGTTTATAGCCTTAGTTGTTATGATTGGGCTTTGATCTAAGTTATAATGAGTTATATGAACGGAAAGGCATTGCTTGGCCTCAGTTCTATGTTATATAAGATGTATGTGTTGTGTGGAATGATCGATATGCATTTTGGATGATTTGAAATTTGGGAATATCCGAGTTATAGCCGTCGTAATGCCCAAATTTTTACCTACTGATTGGTTCCCTGTTTTTCCTCTGTTAGAGCTCGACCCTTGAGTCCTACTGCCCATGATTGTGTAGTTTATGTTATAAGACTCGTAATGATATGTGGTTCGCCTAATTTGGCCGAACGGTTTAAGAGAAAAGTGAGTTTTAGTAAACGTCGTTCGGAGGAACAACCCTTCTCTGGTCAGTCCCTTTGAGGCTATATTTGGACCTCTTAGAAGCCATATTAAAATGTAAAACTTTGAGAAATAATACTAGAGACAGTTAGGAAGGCTCACGAAAAAGATTCGGATTAAAAAGATTATTTTTCGATTTTATAAAAATGTTTTAGTCGAGGTCGCGCAAGTGAAAACCACTGAAAACGAGACTTAGAAACCAAGGTTCCAAATGGTTAAGTATAACTTGGATTTGAGGATGGATTTCGAACCAAACTTATGATATAAGTATTTGACGAATAACATGGACTTAGTGTGACGCTAGAGCGAGCAAGTAATGCCTTGGTTGTATTTCGCTTACGTGTTTAAGCATTGAGTTATAAGTGGTTTATCGAGGGGATTAACCGTGTGTTTTCGTTTGACTTTGTCTAGATTGTCCGGCATCGTCGCGAACCCCTATCACTTCTCGAGCATCAGGCAAGTTTCTAAAACCATATTTTGAAGTATGCATATACTATATGCAAGTTTTCTTGTTCCACGCTATGTTTTCCATTAATTATACTAATGATGCATACGATATGATATTATGCATGTTTTCAAACCTTACATCGTATATAGATGTAATGGTATTAAAAATGTTGAGACGTAATATATGCATATGATAGATGCATGCAAGTTTTCAAATCTATGCCTTTATAAACTGTTGTGGTGATAAACAAAAGATTTTGAGATATATGCTATCTGTTCATAATTTCAAATTGATACTTATGATGCTAAGTAGAAGTTATTTGTATCAGTCATATCCAGAGTTATATTATATATACTCTGTATTTATACTACGTACCGAGAATGGTATCAGTTGCTATCTAGGGTTATTTTATTATATTATTATAATTAATCTGGTTAAATGATTTATAAACTAAGGATTATTTGGGGTTTAACTGCTAAGAATGTACCTAAGTATGAACTATCCTTAAATAAATATTTATACTTAAATGATTTATAAACTAAGTATGATTTATATCCATTCTTTTTTTAAGAAAGTATTTGGAAATTACTTCTAAATAAATATTCTTTATTAAATGTAGTTTTCATTAATTATTTAAAGCCCTACTTCTTAAGGAATTATTTTGTGAAAACTATCCTTTAACCCTAGATTGCTAATAAAGTTTTATTCAGTCAATTATAAATATAATTAGAGAAGGTTCCCAAAATCTATTTCCCTTTTAAGTCTATATTCAGAAAGACTTAAATGTTCGCTCAAACTACAAAGACTCAGGGGACCTTTCTCAAGATTTTATGTTTGTTTCAAGTGGACTTCCCGGTCCTAAATCTTTTTGAAACTATTAATTTAACAGCTTCGTATGCTACCATCAAAATGATTTTGATTACTTCCTCAAGACTCGAGGAATAAGATCAGTGGAATCAGTTGTATCCATTAACAAGCGTCAGCTTGGGAAGTATGGGTGAATTTTTCCTTTCCAACCAGATATGACTACTTTGTGGAGTTGTATACTTGGGGAAAAAGGGAAATGAACTTTATGTTTCAGTGTTATGGATTTACTCGAACTTGGAGAATATGTAAGGGACTGAGTAGCGCCGGTCCCCTAAGGGAATTACAATAAGGCCGACGGACTATTGCAACGGGTCTGTTCTTCCCTTAGTTTATCAGTAAGTGCCCGACCGTAGGATAAGAGGAGAGTAACAGACTGACGGACTATTACAACGGGTCTGTTCTTCCTACCTACAACCGATTGGCGGGGAGGTAAGTCGGTGTGAGACTGATTATCTTCCCTTCTACGTAGAAAAACAGCAGGGGGATTCGCCTTACGACTGATCATCGTAGGGGTATCCTCGGCGCCCAGAATCTCCATCTACAGTTCACCATCCATGAAAGAGCATGTTTTATGCAAGTTTTCAGAGAAAGAATGTTTATTCAAGTTATTCTGTTTTATGCAAGTTTTCAGAGAAAGAAAGTTTACTCAAGAGTATTCAAGTTTATTCCAGTATATGAGTTTTTCAGAAAGCATATGAGATTACAAAAAGGTATATGATTGTTTTGAAAAAGGGTATATGGAATCAGATGAGTTTCGAAAATGGATTGGACATATTTTGCCTTGTCTTTATTTCCAGAATATGATATGAGACAAATTTTGATATGAAAGATGATATTTGGAAATTCCTACAACTTCATCTTTTATTTTATGAGTTATGACTCTGATAAAACCTGATTAAGGATATATATATGCATAAGTGGATTTTGGGTTATGGAAACCTTATATTGGATTTTTCCTTATAACTTCATCTTTTAAGTTATATGTTGATAGTCTGCTTATATTTATATAGCAGATATTTTACGGAAAGGATATACTGAGGTACCTTGTTATTTCATCTTTTATACTATACTAGAACGTTGTTCATGGTATGAATATCGAAAGTTTGCAGAATATTATGGAGATGATATTTGAAATACAACAATGGTATTTTTGGAATACATTCCGATAAGGAAATGATTTCAGTATCAAGATATTTTGACAAATTATTGTCGCATACCCGCTTTATTTCTGGGTTGAATAAAAGGGCAGAATCATGCCATACTTTCATTACCTTGCTGAGCTATCTCTCACTCTTGCTATTATTTTATATATATTATATAGCAGCGAAGCAGGATGCCAATGGGACGACACATACCTCGCAAGGCGTTTCCATTAAACAGTTTCTAGTAGTGATCCCAGGAGTAGTACGAACCAATCGAATCAGGCTACGGCTTTGGTATTCAACTTATGTATAGACATGAATGGTATTAGAGGATTGTGAGCATCAAAAGGCTAAGCTGGTAATGTAACAATACTTAGAAATTGTATCAGTAACAGATTCAAAAGACATTTGGGTATTGTAATAAAAGTTAGTTATTCTGCAGTTGTTGTATTGTGTCGTTTCTGAGACTCTAACCTGTGTGTGTGTGTGTGTGAGACATATGTTGTGGGGTCATGAGCAGGTAAATTATGAATGGTGTGAGTAATACAGGTAAGGCAAGGAGTACATGGATTGTGACAACCCTAAATCCCTGACCCCGGATTTGGGGCTGTTACACTTTGCATCAACTTAGAGAACCTTTCACAGAGTTTTTCATTTGAAGAGCCAAAGATGATATCATCCACATAGATTTGAACAAGAATGATATCATTTCCATGCTTCTTGAAGAATAGGGTTTTGTCAATTGTACCCCTGGTAAATTGATGCTCAAGAAGAAATTGAGATAGAGTTTCATACCAGGTTCTAGGTGCCTGTTTGAGTCCATAGAGTGCCTTGAGCAGTCTATACACAAAGTTTGGGAAGTCTTCATTCTCAAAACCAGGTGGTTGAGACACATAAACTTCTTCAGCAAGATCACCATTGAGAAATGCACTTTTCACATCCATTTGATACACCTTGAAGTTTGAGTGAGCTGCAAAAGCCAGGAAGATTCTTATGGCTTCCAGTCTTGCTACAGGTACAAATGTCTCATCATAATAAATGCCTTCTTGCTGACAGTATCCTTTGGCAACCAGCCTTGCTTTGTTTCTAATTACCACTCCTTCTTCATCCATCTTGTTTCTGAACACCCATTTGGTGTCAATAACATTCTTTTCTTTTGGAGGTGGCACTAGTTCCGATACTTTGTTTTTCTCAAATTGATTCAATTCTTCTTGCATGGCAACAATCCAATCAGAAATCTTCAAAAGCTTCTTCAACTACTTTAGGTTCCTCTTGTGACAGAAAGTAGCTATACATACATGTATTCATTGTTGCCCTTCTTGTTCTAACTCCCTCACCAGGATCTCCAATGATTTGATCCCTAGTGTGGGCTCTGTCCCATTTCCTTGTGTGCCCCTGTTCATTTCCTTGGTCTGTTCCAAGCTCATTTTGGTTGACAGTTGCATTCTCTTCTTCTCCCCCTGTGTTTGTGAACCCTTGCACAGGTGTTTGAAGAAGATTGTCAACTTCAAGAATTTCATTTTCTAGAACAGTTTGAACAGGTGGTTCATCTTCACTTTCAGAATCCTCAAGATAACCTTGATTCTCAAATCTTAATAGCACACTGTCTTGATCACTTGTTTTAAGTCCAGGAGTTTTCTTGTCATCAAAGGTAACATCCATGCTTTCCATGACTTTGTGTTGCTCAGGTACAAACACCCTGTATGCTGTCCTTTCCAGAGAGTATCCAATGAAGATACCTTCAAATGCCTTTGCATCAAATTTTCCAACATGCTCAGAGGTATCTTTCATCACAAAATACTTGCTTCCAAAAACATGCAGATGCTTGAAGGATGCTCTTTTTCCAGTCATCAATGAGTAAGGAGTTTTGCCAGACTTCTTATTGATCAATGTTCTATTTTGCACATAGCATGCTGTGTTAACAGCATCAGCCCAAAAGCTAGTAGGTAGCTTTGCATCCAACAACATTGTCCTTGCAGCTTCAATGAGAGTTCTATTCTTTCTCTCAACTACTCCATTTTGTTGAGGTGTTCTAGGAGCTGAGAATTGTTGAGAAATTCCTTTATCTTTGCAAAACTCATACAATGTTGAATTTCTGAACTCAGTCCCATTATCACTTCTCAAAGCAACTACAGAGGAACCAGTGCCTTGTGCTTCTCTATCAACTCTCTTGATATGCTCTATTATGACTTGAGGTGCTTCATCCTTGAAGAATAGGAATTCCACCCAAGTATATCTTGAATAATCATCAACCATCACTAGAGCATATTTCTTTTTAGAAAGGGACAATACATTCACAGGGCCAAATAAATCCATGTGAATTAGCTGCAGAGGTTTTGAGTTTGTATTGAGCAACTTGTTCTTGTGACTTGATCTTTTAATCTTTCCTTTCTGACAAGCTTCACATGCTCCATCTTGCACAAACTCCAAGGCAGGAAAATCCCTGATGAGTTCTCTCTTGATTAGAGAGTTCATTGCCTGAACATTCAAGTGGGACAGTTTCTTGTGCCATAGCCAGAATTCCTCATTTGTGGCTTTAGTGTAGAAACAACAAATTTCTCCCTTGTCTGCAGCCTTGAGATCAGCTACAAACAGGCTTCCTTTCTTCACACCAGTTAGAACAACTTCACCACTTTCTCTTTTTGAGATTGAACAATGATCTTCATCAAATTCCACTTTGAAACCCCTGTTGGTAAATTGTCCAATGCTCAAGAGATTATGCTTCAGTCCTTCAACAAATGCTACATCTTCAATAATGACATTTCCAGATTTAACACTGCCATATCCCATTGTATAACCAATGTTGTCATTTCCAAAGGTTACTGATGGGCCAGCCTTTTCCTCAAAATGTGATAGCAGGGCTATATCACCAGTCATGTGACTTGAGCATCCACTGTCCAAGATCCATATGACTCTTTTATTCCTGTTGCCCTGCATTCACAAAGTAACTAAGTTGTTTTTGGTACCCACACTTGGTAGGGTCCAGTTGATTTAGAAACATTTTTGTTAACAATTCTTCTGTCATAAATTGCATTCCTCACAGTAGGAGACTTCACTTTTTCTGTGGCTTTGGAGTTTACACTCTTAGGCTCACATGAAGTTTTCACCCTCTCACACTTGATTGGGGATCCTGTCCTGTGAGTGTGTACATGTGTGTGTGATTCACAGGATTGTGCAAAGTCAAGTTTATGCTTAAGAGATAAACAGTTAGCAATCACAGTCACATAGCATGTCATGTAGTTTGGCTTACCACAGAAAGAATCATGACTAGAATTTATGCTAGCAGAATGGTTACTCAGGTTATCAACTTCAGCAATTTCAGGATTACTACACTTATGAGTCAAATGATTAACAGATAGGAATTTCTGACATTGTTTCCTGGGAGCATTTGGCACATAAGCATAGTTGTTACCCTTGTTGACACCTACATTACCATTTCTGTTTTGTTTCTTTTTCTTAACAACTTCTTTCTTTACTTTAGCACTCTTAACAAGGTTGTCTTTGGTCTCTTTCTGACTGACAGATTTAGGAGAGGAAGAAGTGTCTTTAGCAGCCTCATCTTCTTCAAGAAGTTGTTGTTTGATGATCAATAGTTCTTCATCAAACTCAACAACACTCTTTTTGAAGATGGGCTTTTCAACACTAGACAGAATGGTTGGGGCATTGTTGTTTGTAAAAGATTCTTTTCCTTTGCCCTTTGCCTTCTTCCTTCCTTTATCATTCTCATAGTCAAAACCAACTCCAACCTTGCAATCTTCAGTGTGTTCCTTGTGATAGGTTTGAATAAGCTCAGATGAGTTTTTGAAACTTCTTAGCTTTAATTCATTTTCAGCAATTTGCTCTCTGAGTGCCTTTTCTATTTGTTCAGCATAAATTACTTTGTTTTTGAGATACTCAATCTCCTTATTCAAACCATCAAGACTCACCACCATTAACTCAAGTTCCTCATTCTTTTCTGTAAGCTCAAGGTTCTTAGCAGTTAGCCTGTCAATTTCTTCATTAGCAACTAACATGCTAGTATGAATATTAAACATTTCAGTACTCATGTCTTCAAAAGTCTGCTTGTATTTAAAGGGAGTCATGTCAAGAGAAGTAAGAATAGGTACCTGACTTGAAGAATCACCATCATCAGAAAATGTCATCAAGGCATAGTTTGAGTACTCTTGTTCTTCTTCTTCATCAGAGTCATCCCAGCACTTTCCCTCAACAATAAAAGCTTTACCTTGTTGTTTCTTGAGTAGAGCTTCATACTTGGCTTCAAGCTCTAAGAATGCTTTATCCTTTTTGACCTGTTTAGGCTTTTTGCACTCTGTGGCAAAATGCCCAAGTTCATTGCAGTTGTAGCATCTTATTTTGGACCTATCCACACTCCCAGATTTGTATCCTCCCTTAGTTGCACCAGCAGTCCCTTTTCCTTTGTTGAAAGAGTTTGAGCTACCTGAACCACCAGCATTTCCACTATTGAATTTAGACTTGAATGACTGCTTCCTCTTAAACCTGATGTTAGGATATCTCCTAGCCATATAGGTAAAAGATTTGTTTTCCATCTTGTCCAGCTCATCTATGCTGTGGAACTCATCCTCCTCAGGTAAATCATACACAACCTGAGTTTCATCACCAGTGTCATCACTTTCCAGTTCCTCAATCTTGACTTGACTGACTTTTAGAGATTCCATTCTTTGACCTAGATTGCCAGCAATAAGGGCATAAGAGGTATTGGCCATTAATCCTTGCTTTGCTTGAATAGATCTCTTTTGAAACAGCTCTAACTCATATGTCTTCAAGACACCATACAACACATCAAAACCAATCTTTGTTAGATCTCTTTCTTTAAGGGAAGAGATTTTTGGTTCCAAGTGATTTGGAAGAGTTAGTAAGAACTTCATATTGAGCTCTTCTGTCTCACAGTGTTTGTCATAGAGTTTGAGCTCATTTATCAGCTTGTTGAACCTCTCAAATACTTCTGTGATTCCCTCCTTTGGTTGAGCCATGAATGCTTCATAATGTGAGACCAGAATCTGCTTTTTGTTCTTCCTTAATTACCTCAGGAGTTCCTTCACATAGCACTTCTATGAGATCCCACATTTTCTTTGCACTACTGCAGTGGGCAACAGTGCCATACATGTTGAAATCCATAGATTCACAGATGATAAGTTGGAGATGTCCATCCAGTGCTATTTTCTCCTTTTCAGGATCAGTGTATTTTGAGGGGTCTTTAGGAACATGCCTTGCTGGTATTATCTCAGTGCCTACTGTTGTTTCACCAATCTCAATCATTGGAATAAAGGGACCATGCTTTAGTATGTCTAAATACATGGGATTAGAAGCTTTGATGAACAGTAACATCTTCTTCTTCCATAAGCTGTAGTGCTCCTTGTTGAAGGGAGGGATCTTGATACTTCTTAGTTTCTGTGAACTCATTCTTGATCTTTTTCTGTTTGTATGTTAACAGCCCGCTCTGATACCACTTGTTAGAAATGAATACTACTAGAAACTAGACAGAGGGGGGGGGGGGGTGAATGGATAGTTTGATATGTTTTTCGATTCTTGAAACACAAGATAAACTGTATATGATTATGCTATGTTACATGCAGAAAGTAAACAACACACACAATCACTTTAATCTACTTTGTATTAAGTAAATTAAATACCACAGCTTTCCGAAAATTCACAAATGAATTTCTGACTTCTAAACAAGAACAGTCTGTGTCTTGCTTGCTTACAGAGAAAAGAGTGCTAGATAAATAAAACCTTGTGTATCTCTCTTACAACTAATAATAGGGTGTGCATGATATATATAAGCCCTATACAAACTAGTGCACACACCTATTTTTACACAGTTACCCCTTGCTGAAAGTCCAACTTGTCCTGCCATAAGAAGTTAACTGTTTCAGGAAGGACCACCTGCTTTTCGGAGTCTTTCCCGTTTCTGTAGCTGCTTGTCTCTTATCTTTCTCTCCAAGTTTAGCTGTAGATTTGTCATCTGTTCTTTGGACCACCTTGCCAGAACAAATGCTTCAGTATTTGTCTCCTTTGATTCTTGGTTCTGTACCTTGATTTGTCTTGTTATAAACGGCTAAGTGTTGATATCGTGAACTCCACTTCATTCCTGACTTCGCGATCTCCCTTGTGAGGACTACTCGATATAGCCTTTGAAGACTTTGCGACATAGACCATAAGATGACTATGCGACATGGGTCATTTGACGACTATGCGACATAGGTCATTTGACGACTATGCGACATAAGACTTCTGAGGACTTCACGATCTAGGCTTCTTTGACTTTGCTGACTTCAACACTTCACGACATGAGTCTTGGGGACTTCTCGACATAGTACAAAATGGACTATGCGATGTAGCACTTCACGACATGGATATTGGTGACTTCACGACATAGCTTTCTTCTGACTTTGCTATATAATGCATTGGACAAATTTCTGTAACTTATTTCTTCATGGCCTTATTCATTTCTATCCTGTTGCATGAACACTTCTGAACTTCTACCAGGACAATTATTCAATGGCCTATATACAATCTAGATGCAAGAAACTTTGTTAAGCTCATTATAACTTTGAGCATACATGATCAAGCTAATGTTCATGAGAACAAGACAAGTACATTTAGAGACCTACACTATATCCCAGTGATAGAACTCACTAGGTCATGTAATGTGACATAGTCACATAGTGTAGGCTTGTTAATAGTGGTATTCAGACATGTCTTGAGCCTAACATAATGGTTGAAATTTAAAGCGGTGGTTAATACTTAAATTTTATTATTGCACATTTTTAGTATTTTTTATTTAAATGTATTTATACAACGAGCGTCAGCTCAAAAAACATGACACAAAATCGGCATATAAAGTATATGGATATTTAAGAAATTTGTAATTTTTATAATAATACGAGTGGTTGAAGTTTGAAGTGGTGGTTAATACTTAAATTAATATTACCGCATATTTTTGGTATTTCTTATTTATATGTATTTAGTGTAACGGGTGTCGGTTCAAGAAAAAATATGATACAAAATCGGCATAAAAATATGTCAATACTTTATTTTATTGTTTATGTATGTTAATTTATAAAATATTGTGTTCACTATTTATATATATTTTAAATATTTTTTTCTTAAATAGTTAACATTTAATATTTTACAAAAATATTATAGAGCCGCTTCGAAGCGGCTTAGTCGACCAGTACTTACCTTTAAATTTTTTACTAATTTTTCAAGGAAAAAAGCTAAATATGAAATGTTAATATTCCTCTAAATTTTCTCTGCAAGTTTAATTTATTTACTAATTCCTTCCTACAATCTTTTATCGGAGGAAACTAAGTATATTAGATTAATATTCTCCTCAACTTACTCTATAAGTCCAATTTATTTATTAAATTTTTTCCCCTGTCTTTTCCTTTATATAAGTATACG
This sequence comes from Heracleum sosnowskyi, assembly GCA_030848705.1. NCBI lineage: Eukaryota > Viridiplantae > Streptophyta > Magnoliopsida > Apiales > Apiaceae > Heracleum > Heracleum sosnowskyi. Next base: position 8,990,580 of record CM061235.1, on the reverse strand, counting down.
GTGAGATGCCGCCTCTCAAATTGCCTTGATTTATCTTTCTAATTTTCTCAAAATTTTTAAAGTCAAATTACCATGTTGATATTCTCTTAAATTTTCTCTTCAGAACTCAAAGTTACCATATTAATATTCTCACATATTTTTTCTTGAAGTTGTAAAATTTATCTTGAAATCAGATTATCATTTTAATATTCTCCTAAAAGAAATTATGGTTCTCATAATTTTTTTTGTAAAATAACCTACGTTTAATTTATCTATATGTTTTACATATATTTTCAAAATTATTTTTGAAGTTTTACCTTCTAATTTATATAAAAGATAATAATTACTAAAAATGCAAGTTTCTATAAAATAAAATCAAATATAGAAGTCCTATTTTCTTTTCATTTATTTTCCCGAGTACCTATATTTTAAACAATAAAAATTAGAATTATTTAAAAAAGTTCAAATAAATTTAATGACATAATAAAATTGATTAATAGATGATGTAATAAATTTAGTAAATTAGTTTGTTATATGTTTAAATTTGGTAAAAAAAATGAGAAAGCGGGTCAAGGTCATTGAAAGTAAACATGTTTAACGAGAACTATTCTTTAGGAATAACATATTATATGTTAAAATTTAATATTTATGTTATATTATGTATTTCAAAATAGAAATTAGAATATGAATTTTAAGAAGAATTAAAAATGTTGATAAGTGTACTAGTATTTGATATAATATTAAAATAATGAAATATATTAAACAATTACCCTTTTCTATATTCATTCAAAATTTCGGTAAATGACCAAAACGAAACGGAGAATTCAAAAAAAACATTTATTTTATTTAAAAACTTTTTTATAGAATTTTTTAAGAAAAGTTTAGAGAAATTAGCGCGGCTTAATATACTAGAGTTAAAAATCAGAAGAAATTTCATTTTGAACCCGACTAATCTCCAAAAACTAGCTATAATCTATTTTAAGGTTATTTTGTGGTCCTAGTTCTGCACATAACACACTTGCATTACAACATACCGTTATAATTCTAGCATCACTACAAGTGGTAATGAACATATAAGCATAATCAAATAAAAATCTCAAGAATTCAAAATTCAGTAGACATAAAATTACCAAAAGGTTCAGGGTTCCAAGATAAGTAGCCCGCAATCATTAAGAATTATCCAATCATTATCATTGTTGTTTCTGGCAGGGGCCCTTATTCGGTGGAAGGCTTATGGAGAGCTGTTCCGAGGGGAGTTTTCATGGGAGCCTTACTGTGGGAAGCCCTTCTACTAGAGGAGGCTATTCGGTCATAAGCCCACTTTATCTTTTTTGATCCCGTAGCCTTGTCGCTGGACATATTTAATACATCCAATTAAAAATGACATTAGAGTTTTATTTGCATTTATTTAGGTCGCATATTTTAACCATCATTTGAACCCAAATTTTAGGTACAGTAATCTGGATTTTGTAGATGTTATACAAGTTCATTGTGGACTTATACAACAATGGTTTGAGTGTCTTTTTATGATGCGTTTTCACGTTGTGCAATAAGAAACTTATACAACAATGATTTGAGTGTTAGTCCGAGTCCAGGACTTTTTGAATCAATGCATTGACCCTTACCACGGGGCAGCTCGCACACTCGAATATTCCTTTCTTTTCCTTTTAGTTACAATGAAATAAAAACTGAAAAAGAAAAATTCCAAAATTTTCCTTTTGAGTGTGAGGATGAAGAAGAGGTGCACTAGCAAAATAATTAAAAGAATCTTGAAGCAGGAGAAATGAGAAGTCTCATGAACTTGAACAAAATGAAGCAGCAAATTTTACAGGAGAATATCCTATTTCTGGTGATGAGGCATATAAAAATGAAGTTGGAAAAAAGCCATGAACAAGGAAATTGGATTAGTAGAAGAGAATGATATATAGTAGCTTACTGAAATGCCACCACACAAAAATCAAATGTGAGTGTACTAGGTTTACATAACAAAGATGAATCTACAGGGCACATTCAGTAAGCACAAGACAAGGCCAGTCCAAAAAGGATTTAAGCAAAAAGAATGAGCAGAACAAATCGATGCATCTTATGCATGATGTCAATTAATTTGGTCACGTGTGATTTGGGAAAGCCTTAAGTAAAAACAGAGCAAGAAGCAACTTCAGTTTAATGGAGGCAACTGCTGGATTGGTAAAAATTTAAACAAAATTCTTATTGAGAAAGTAAATAATTCTTATATACATGAAAACTAAAGAGGGGATTACATAAGCCTACCAACTAATAATTACATTTGCGTAATTTTATTTGCATATAGAAAATCATCAAGTTTGATGTGAGAAAGTTAAATCTAAGAAAGAAAATTAAAAAAAATGGAATTTAGTCCCCAATCAAAACACATTGATCATCAAACCTAATTATGATTTCCTGATGCATGGCCCTGTAGGGATCCGGATCCAACAAAGTTGCCACCAAAGGAACCTCTTAAAGAACCTGAGCCAAACAAATTTCCTCCACCAGTAGCTCCACCTCCTGCACCGCCTGCACCACCTCCTGCGCCGCCTGCACCACCTCCTGCGCCTCCCGATGCACCACCGCTTGCACTTCCACTTGCACTACCGCTCCAGCCATGGCTTACACCCCCGCCTGCCCCACCGCTTGCACCCCCGCCTGCCCCACCGCCTACAGCACCGCCTGCAGCACCACCTGCAGCACCGCCTGCAGCACCGCCTGCACCACCGCCTGCACCACCTCCTGCACCTCCCGATGCACCACCGCTTGCACTTCCACTTGCACTTCCACCTCCACCACCGCTTAAACTACCACCTCCACCACCGCTTAAACTACCACTTGCACCACCGCTTGCACTACCGCCTGCCCCACCGCTTGCACTACCGCCAGCTCCACCGCTTGCACTACCGCCTGCCCCACCGCTTGCACTACCGCCTGCCTTTCCAGATGCACTACCGCCTCCACCTAATGATGCGCCACCGCTTGCACTACCACTTGCACCACCTCCTGCGCTTCCGCTTGCACCACCGCTTGCACCACCGCTTGCACCACCGCTTGCACCACCGCTTGCACCACCGATTGCACCACCGCTTGCACCACCGCTTGCACCACCGCTTGCACTACCGCTTATACCACCGCTAGCACTACCTCCTGCACCACCGCTTGCACTACCTCCTGCACCACCGCTTGCGCTTCCGCTTTTGCTTCCGCTTTTGCTTCCGCTTGCACTACCGCTTGCACTACCGCTTGCATGTCCACTAGCACCACCGCCTCCACCAGCAGATGCACCACCTTTTGCACTACCACTTGCGCTTCCGCTTGCACTACCGCTTGGACCACTGCTTGGAGCACTGCTTGGAGCACTGCTTGGACCACTGCTTGCGCTTCCACTTGCACTACCGCTTGCATGTCCACTTGCACCACCACCGCCACCGGCAGATGCACCACCTTTTGCACTACCACTTGCGCTTCCGCTAGCACCACCACCTCCACCGGCAGATGCACCACCACTTCCACCACCGCTTGCACTACCACCTAAGCTTCCACTAGCACCACCGCCTCCACTGGCAGATGCACCACCTTTTGCACCACCACTTCCACCACCGCTTGCACTACCACCTGCGCTTCCACTAGCACCACCGCCTCCACTGGCTGATGCACCACCCATTACACCACCACTTCCACCACCGCTTGCACTACCACCTCCACCACCGCTTAAACTACCACTTGCACCACCGCTTGCACTACCAACTCCACCACCTCTTAAACTACCACTTGCACCTCCGCTTGCACTACCACCTCCACCACCGCTTGCACTACCACTTGCACCACCGCTTGCACTACCGCCTCCACCACCGCTTGCACTACCAGCTGCACCACCGCTTGCACTACCACTTGCACCACCGCTTGCACTACCACCTGCAGCACCGCTTGCACTACCACCTCCACCACCGCTTAAACTACCACTTGCACCACCACTTGCACTACCACCTCCACCACCACTTGCACTACCACTTGCACCACCGGTTGCATCTAGACCACCGTCTCCACTGGCAGATCCACCTAGACTACCACCTCCATTTGCATCGCCGCCAATGGCACCGTCCGTAGAACCGGTACCATTGATACTCCCAACAATTGTACCGCCAATATTTGCTGAAATCCTGCCCAATATAGAAAAATCTATTGAAGGGCCGTGACTAGCGTCTGTGACATAAGCAGCAAAATTTTTATAAATGGACAACGCATTTTGTATCAATTTTGAACAATCAATATTTTTCGCAGCAACTTGTAAGACTTTGTTGGTTAGTTTGATTCCACTGCCATCACATTTGGCTATGCAACCCCCGGCCGTGTTCAATAATTCGGGAACTCCAAGTATATTAGCTTTTTGTGCCAATGCTGCAGCTGCTTTTTCCATACTATCGATTGCAGTTCTGTATTCTCTTCCACAAATTGCGAGGCTGTTTTTTGCAGCTGGATCGGAAATAATCTGAGCTTTAACAGTTAGTGAAAAGTTGATTACTTCAAATGTCGCCGCAGCTGCTTTACTAGCTGCTAGAACCGCGAGGATAGTGATGTCACACGGATTCACCAACGGATTACTAGCTATGGCATTAAGAGTGGTGGCACAAAGTGGCGGTGAAGGAGTCGCCAAGCATGCCTTTTTAATTAGAATATGCGCTGCAGGACCTCTTGGGATTGGGTGAGGTCCAAACGTTGCCACCGTATGTTGTGGTTGCACTATGAGACATACTGCAAGGAGGAGGCAAAACATTGATCTCGTCGTCATCATTTTCGAATTCTATTCCCTATATTAGTTTTTCCAAGAAATTATGGGAGCTAATGTTAATGATTTGGGTGTTGAGACAAGCCTTTTTATAAAAGAATTTAGAAGCAATGACAGGAGAAGAGAGGAATGCGCGCGCTAATGCACTATCGATGTAGTTTATGGATGTGATGAATTTTCTAAAGAAAGAATGGTACTGGTCTCTTGCATGGTTGTTTCAGGTCCTTAATTCCACTAGTTTAATTAGTGTTTCAGAGAGTTTAATTAGGCATTCAACGGATCTCGTTTACAATTTTAATATCAACCACCAATTTTAATTTTTTTGCTTTGGGAATGTTTGTTGTATACATAATGACATCTTGTTGTTACATTAATGTGTAAGAACGAGAAACATTATAACTAAACAAAACAACACCAATTTATTTGAACATTTAATAATACTATTTATGCAAGTATATTAAAACCGAAGAAATGTCAAAAATTTGTCAATTTGAATTTGATATTAAATAAATAATAAAATAATATAATTAATAGGGACTAATTGTTGGCCTTTGCTACTTTTTAATTAAAATATGTTATGAACTATATATTTTAATCATCAATAATATTAGCAAATAGTTCATACAACGTCGGGATTTTACGTGTGTTTTCGCTAACAAAAACATTCAATATTTTAATTTAATGTAATAGTGTAGATATAAAACTCGTACAAAGGAAATATGCTAGTATATATTAGTTTACTATTAGTTCAATAAATGAAATATTTTTAATTTCATTTTGTTTTTGTTGGTTTTTGACTCACTACAAATTAGTAGAAAATTAGATCACGAGATCACGTTAATATTTTAGAAGATAAAAATAAAGAGACTAGGTTCTGCCGGACAATATTGTATTTTGTATTGGGTCTTAAATTAATTATATCACCAAAACCAAGAAAAATTACGTATTTTATTGCGGAAGTTAAAAATCTCATTGTGTTATGTAAAAGAACACTTTGTTGATCATAGAACATTGTGTTCTTGGGCATGTTATGCAGTAAACACATTACACTAACATTTTGTGATCAAGTAACTATTGTGAATAAAACATCTTTCAACTTCAAGTAACTATTGTGAATATAACATCTTTCAACTGCAAATGAGTTAAAATATCTTTCGACTGTGTAGAGTAAGCTCTTCCAACTATGCAGAGAGATAAGCTATGTCGATGACGATTTTACAAATATATGTATATATGTGCAAATGTGTGTGTATGACATCGTGTGTATATCTGCGTGCATAGAGAAGGAAAGAGTCGGGGAGAGAGAGCGAAATTAAATAAAAGAAAAGATTTGATATTGAACAACATAGTATTTTTAAGTATCTTGGGAAAGATACCTAAGATACATCTTAGGTTCACTACCTTTTTTTTTTTTGACAAAAGAGTTATTTATTAATAAATGAATTGTATCGAATACAATATTTAGAGATGGAGTTTCTTTCATTCAAGAAAGTTTATCATTTAACCGAAGGGCACGCAAGTTACTCCTGAACATTTAGACAATAATATCTTAATGTCTGACAAGAAAACACCCATAAATGAGCAAATTACAAAAGTAGCTGAAAGCTAATACAAAATAGATATATGATACAACTTGTCCATAATTTTGATTCGAGGAAGACAAAGACGAGGCCACATCAGATATATAAAACATTGCCCCAGTAAATAACGATTATAGAAGGGGGGTTGAATATAATCGTACAGAATATTTGAAATGAAACAGATAATATATAAACAATACCAACTTTTATTGATCTTTGTAAAAGCTGATACAAACTCTCTCAAGAAACTATGAGTTCTTAAGAGCTGCTAGTTTTAAAAAATACTCGTGTAAGTTGTTACAAAGTGTAAAACCTATCCCGTGTTTATATACATACACAACTACGTTTTCTGTTACAGAAGATAATCTCTATTTAATGAGATTAATATTCTTGTCGCTTATCTTCTATAAACAGCTGTTATCCATGACTTAAAGTAAACATACATATCTAGAAAATCAATCCTTTCCTGAAATCGTGGAACAATGTCAATCAGTATAACTACTGATTCAGCTAACTCCTGATGATGATGTCATCCTTTGTCAGCTATTGACACACCAAGTATTGATGCTCAAATTTTGATGCACTCATTAAATCAAATAATATCCAACAATCTCACCCAATTTATAATTTGTAAAATAAAGCATAAATTTCCTTGATTTAATGATGCCAAAACCGCTAACACATGCTCGCAGGATCAATGTAAGGATTTTGTTTTTGATATTCTTCTAAGTCAGCAACTCTAATGAACCTTGAGTTCTTCTGAAGAAAATCTGCCATTAACTTGTATTCTCCAATCAACAACAAATCAATAATTTTTCTTCTCAGCTTCCTTAGCTTAACATCATCTTTATCAGTCTGATAGATAGTTGCTCTCAAGTCTTCAACAGAGTTGTTCTACATACTCCTTCCCAGATAAATACACTTGAATCTTTCACTGTCAGGACTGAAATTCAGATGTGTCATACCAAAAGATGTCTCTATATAGGTACTGCACTTTTTCATTTCAACTTCTCGTCCATTCACATCAATGTACTTAGGAGTATACCCAGTGTAACCAGTACTTGTTCCTGTCAACTGAAGATCAATACTAGATTGAATTCTTTCTCTCCACCTTATGCACACCTTTATGTAAATTGGAGTATACCCAGTATAGCCCTTTTACCATTTCCGGTAAAAGGGGCTTTTGTCATTTTGCCAAATAAACAAGATTCGCATGCTTCGTATGATTCATAATCAAACTTATCCAATCTTACATCTTTATGTAAATTGGAAATGCTTTTCTCATAATATGGCCTGAATGACAGTGCCTAAGGTAATGTTTGATTTGAGTCATTTTAGAACATATAAATTGTTAACTAATTATGCCACCATTATTAACCTTTATCACTGAAATGTAATAAACAACAATTGTTATTCAATTAAAAAAGGCTTTATGACCTTTATCCCTTAAAGTTTGACGATTTATAACCCATCAGCCCTAAAACTTTGAAATCGTACCTTTTAGCCCTTGAAGTACCCATTAAAGTTCAATTAACCCTTTTTTTCTATTTTTCTTCCGATAATACCCTTACATGATATATACCTTTTAGCCCTTGAAGTATGAAAAATATATACCTTTTAGCCCTTTCAATCTGTCAAACATCAGAACATTTGTCATCAACTAAATTCCCTTTTTTGATGTCTGTTTCATATTATGGCATATCAGCAATTGTTTATCTGATTAATCTCAAGCAGAAACTAGCTAGCTATCATGTTACGGTGCTTTATAATTGTTCTGCTGATACAAGCTAAATGTATGCTATGAATTTATCAAGAAACGGCTATCATAATTATACTGTATGCAGTTTGCCATGGAGCTGAGGTTGTTTTCCACATGGCTGCCCCAGATTCATCCATCGATAACTACCAGCTCCATCAAACAGTGAATATACAAGGTTGGTTATCACCCTCCTACAGACATTACAATGTTATCTTTTTCCCGGGTCTTTGGGATATGCTTCTCGACTTTTCTATCACTGAATTGTTACCTTGACATATTTTATTGATAATATGCAGGGACTGTGAATATAATTGAGGCTTGCGTGGAGCATAAAGTAAAAAGATTGATTTACACTAGCTCTCCTAGTGTGGTGTTTGATGGAGTACATGGAATTTATAATGGGGATGAGTCACTGCCTTATCCGGCTAAGGTATTGAAAGGTCCTTCTTAAACATCTTTATAGTAGAACTGCTTTTCCAGTCTATTCGATCGTACTTTATGAAAATCACTGGTAATGAAGTTTTCTTTTTCATTTTTCTAGTACTGAGTCACTTCCCCATCTGGAAATGTGATAGAATAGACATCAAATTCCTTCTTAAACGTCTTCATTGTAAAAGTACTACTATGTTAGGCCGAATACACAATATAATCAAATATGTATGAGAATAACAATAATTAATAACACTGTTTATGAATCAATAAAACTGTAATCTTATTAACAGCTTCTCTCTTTATGATGTTAATGAATCATAAAGAGCTTCTAGGTTACAAGAATAATATCTCAATGATCGCATCCCTTCTAGGGATAACCTATCTGTGTTTATATAGTACACAGCTACATACAATCCTTCTCTAATTGATATTCCTACAAGTTAGCTATACAATTCATATCAATTAAGGATTGCTTCTTATCTTCTATCCTGTTTCCTTAGCTGTATCAATATATTCTGCTTCTTTCCATCTTCAGAATGTATTGCTTCTAGAATCTTCAATTCTGCACCGACAGCTAATTCAACTATCACCTTGTCAGACTTTAAATAAACTCTGACCGGCTTCCTTTAAACTCTTCACCCTATCAGAGTTTAACTAAACTCTGATCGGCTTCTGATAAACTCTTGTCAGTACCTGTTGCTTAAACACTGATAAACAAACATTAGCAATTATATCTAACAATCTCCCCCAACTTGTTCATAATAAGATGTACAAGTTAAACATATAATTGATGATGTCAAAACCTTTTAACAAATGCAGTGTTTAACATATAACAGAGTTTAATTTAAAAACAGAGTTTAAATTTGACTTAGAATAGAAAATATTAAAAACTTACAGTCAGACTTTATTTGATTTCTTGAATATCAGGCACTGTCCTGAGATAATCAATTAGAAGTCTTCTTTCAGCCTTTTCCAGCTCTTCAACCATGATTTCTTTCAGTTCCTTGAGTTCTGGATCAGATTCACCAGTCTGATAAATAGCAGCTCTCAGAGAATAGATGGAATTCTTCCTCATCTCATTCCCTAGCTTAATAAAATGTGCTTTATCAGATTCTAGATTGAATTCTAAGACTTTAACTCCCAGATCAGTCCTTAGTCTTGTACTGTTTCTCTTCATTTCTATAACATTTCCATAAGCATCTCTATACTTAGGAATGTATACCTTTGAAATTCCTCCTCCAAGCATCACCTTAGATCTTTGCATCTTTTGTCTGATAAATGTAGCAGCATTGTGAGTGTTTCTGTTTTTGACTTTTAACAAGTACAGAACATACTCCAATTCTTGATAAAATTTGAGATCTATATCAGACTCTGCAACTCTGTAAACTCTTCCATCATTCATAAAATACAACAGAAAATCTTTCTTCAAACCCTTGTGAAATATCAACTGAACAGAGTCTAGCATATCAAGATTCTCTTGAGTAATAGTGCCAGATACTGCCAATGATGATTGATCTCCAGATCTGTTGTTTATTCTCTTCTCCCTATGTGAACCTAAACCAGCTTTATCAAAAGTTTCTTTTCCAAGTACAGTCCTGGTTTGAGAAAAATCCACAGGTTGAAGTGTCAGAGCTTCAGATAGTACAGGTCTTCTAAAAATACCTTGGAGTTGTGAAGCTAGCTGAGTTTGCACAGCTTGAGCCTTGTCAGAGGCTGGCTTAACTTCAATAGTATCATCAACTTGAGCAGCGTCAGAGGTTGATTTTGGTAATCTTGTTTCAACTTGAGCAATGTCAGAGGTTGAATATTCTTTCTCCTTCAGGTTAGGCTCTTCAATCATTTTGCCTTTACCCTTATCAGAGTTTCTAATCATAGGCCTCCTGGTGTATTGTATACTTTGTTGAGTATTTTCTTTAATAATAATTCCAGTTTCTTTCTTTCTAGGAGCCTTGATTTCTTTCTTTTTGTATATCCCAGCTTCAAGATTCTTCCTGTGTTCTTCAGCAAGCATTTGCTCTTCAGCTTGGATATCTTCAATTGTAACATCTTTTCCGTGTTCTGCTATAAATAATTTAGCAGCAACTTCTTCATCAGTGCTAGGCTTATCAGTGTTTATCAAACTTTTGAGCCTTGAACCACTGGCAGAAATTACTTTTCCCTTACCAGAGTTTGATCTTCTCTCAGAGTTTGATCTCGATCTTGATGGTCTTAAGCCTAAACTCTTTTCAGATTCACCTCCCTTGTATTTTTTTTATTTATTTTTCCAGTAATCAGTGGTTGGCACTAGTCACCAAAAATCAAAGATTTTAGCCCTTATTTCATACAATAAGTTCCTGGATCGTCCTAGGCACAACATGATCTCAAAGGAATTTGTGCTCTGTTTGGCATCTTTTGAATTTGAGGGTGAATTATTTGAAATTAATAATCAGAGTTTAGACTTTTTATCAGTAAATATAATTAACTTATGAGAGAAAATGCAAACAGCTAATACAGACTCAGTGTATAGGATCAATAAACTAAGAGATGCTATAAATATTGAGACAGTATCATGCTGTGTTAGCTTACTGCACATTTTTGAGATCAGAGTCTATACAACTCTTAAGGATTCACAGTTACTTACTGAGAATTATGCTTCATACAAATTTCTTCATTGGTCCATATGTTTCAGACAAAATTACAATCAGAGTATAGCATTTAAACTGTAATTACCAGAGTATGACCAACAGAGTTTATCTTCAGAGTATGCTTTCAGAGTATGACTAACACTTCACAGAGTTTATCATCAGAGTTTAACATGCTGGTTCACATAACAGTTAACACATGCAAGGAATCATGAGCAACAAGAATTAAACATGTATAAATTTTGAGTCTGACCCGTATCTCTAGTCAGAACCAGAGATCATTCCAAGTTCATTTACCAATCTTGTAAAAGTAGCTTCACTCAAAGGTTTGGTGAAGATATCTGCAAGTTGTTGGTCTGTAGACACAAAATGAAGCTCAATATTCCCTTCTTCCACATGTTCTCTGATAAAATGATATCTTATGCTGATGTGCTTGGTCATGGAATGCTGTACTGGATTTCCTGTCATAGCAATAGCACTTTGGTTATCACAGAAAATAGGTATTCTAGAGTACCTTAATCCATAATCCAGCAATTGATTCTTCATCCATAAAATCTGTGCACAACAGCTACCAGCTGCTATATACTCTGCTTCAGCAGTGGATGTAGAAATTGATTTCTGTTTCTTACTGTACCAAGAAACCAATCTGTCACCTAAAAATTGACAGCTTCCACTTGTACTTTTTCTGTCTATCTTACAGCCTGCAAAATCTGCATCAGAGTAACCAATCAACTTAAACTCTGATTCTCTAGGATACCACAAACCCAAGGTTATGGTTCCTTTGAGATATTTGAAAATCCTTTTTACAGCTGTTAGATGAGGCTCTCTAGGATCTGCTTGAAATCTTGCACAAAGACATGTTGCATACATGATATCAGGTCTACTTGCTGTAAGATACAGTAAAGACCCTATCATTCCTCTGTAGTTAGTCATATCTACTGAGGCTCCTGTGTCTTTGTCAAGCTTCGTTGCTGTAGCCATGGGAGTTGTTGCAGATGAACTATCAAGCATACCAAATTTCTTTAGAAGATTTTTGGTATACTTTGCTTGATTGATAAAAATCCCATCATCTGTTTGCTTGACCTGTAAGCCTAGAAAATAACTAAGCTCTCCCATCATGCTCATTTGATACCTGGATTGCATAAGCTTTGCAAACTTCTTACAAAGTTTGTCATTAGTAGATCCAAAAATAATATCATCTACATAAATTTGAACTAACAGCAAATCATCACCAGAATTGAAATAAAACAAGGTTTTATCAATTGTACCTCTTGTGAACCCACTTTCTAAAAGAAATTGAGCAAGAGTTTCATACCATGCTCTTGGTGCTTGCTTTAGTCCATATAATGCCTTGTCAAGCCTGTAGACATAATCTGGATGCTTGGGATCTACAAATCCTGGTGGTTGTTCAACAAATACCTCTTCTTCAAGCTTCCCATTGAGAAAAGCACTTTTCACATCCATCTGAAAGACTTTAAACTTCTTGTGTGCAGCATAGGCCAGAAAAATCCTTATGGCCTCCAGTCTTGCAACTGGAGCAAAGGTTTCATCATAGTCAATTCCTTCCTGTTGTGAATAACCTTTTGCCACAAGTCTAGCCTTATTTCTTGTAATCACACCATCACTGTCAGTCTTGTTTCTAAAAACCCACTTTGTACCTACAATTGATCTGTTCTTTGGTCTAGGTACAAGTGTCCAGACTTCATTTCTTTCAAATTCATTTAACTCTTCTTGCATTGCTGTAATCCAATTAGCATCTTGAAGAGCTTCCTCCACTTTCTTTGGTTCAGTTTGAGACAAGAAAGCATGATACAGACACTCATTATTTGTTGCACTTCTGGTTCTTACACCAGCATCAGGATCTCCAATTATGAGATCAGGTGTGTGTGCCTGTGTCCACTTTCTTGCTGATGGTAAGTGGTTTCTTGCATCATTGTTGGATCCTCCCCCTTGATCCATGCTCTCCTGATTCATATGTTGACTTTCTACATTCTCTGAGGCTCCCCCTGAATTTGATGACTCAGAGTTTGAATTGTCAGAGTTTGAATCAGTTTCCTCAACTGACTCACTTGCTGTGTCATGTTGAGCTTCTTCACGCTCCCCCTCAACTGGTTCTCTATTTTGTTCAATTTGAGAATTATCAGTTTCTCCAGTATTTACCAGTAGAGGTTCAGAGTATGCTTCGTCAGAGTTTGTCAACCCTGCTTCATCAGAGTTTATATCATCAGAAAATAGATCTTCGTTTTCAAAACGTAGTTGATCATATCCATCCTTGTCTTCAAGTCCAATTATTTTCTTGTCATCAAATGACACATGTATGGATTCCATGATCACTTTAGTTCTTAGATTGTAAACTCTGAATGCTTTTGTTGACAGTGGATAGCCAACAAAAATTCCTTCATCAGCTTTTAACTCGAACTTTGTCAACTGTTCAGGATGAGTCTTCAACACAAAGCATTTGCATCCAAATATATGAAAATATTTCAAATTTGGCTTCTTATTTTTCACCATCTCATATGGTGTTTTCCCATGCTTGTTGATCAGTGTAGCATTTTGAGTAAAACAAGCAGTTTGAACAGCTTCTGCCCAGAAGTATGTTGGTAATTTTGCTTCTTCAAGCATAGTTCTGGCTGCTTCAATTAAAGTTCTGTTCTTTCTTTCAACTACACCATTTTGCTGTGGAGTGCCAGGTGCAGAAAATTCTTGTTTCACCCCTCTTTCCTTGCAGAAAGCTTCCATGAATGAATTTCTGAATTCAGTTCCATTATCACTCCTTATTATTTTGACTTTGTGCTGTGATCCTTTGTCCAGTAGATTTACATGATCCATTAGAATTTGAGCAGTTTCATCCTTCTTTGACAAGAAATACACCCATGTATATCTAGTATATTCATCAACAATTACTAGAGCATATTTCTTTCTGCCCATTGACATTATATTCACTGGTCCAAAGAGATCAACATGTAGAAGATGATAAGGTTCCACCACTGAAGATTCAGACTTGCTTTTGAAAGATGACTTCCTTTGTTTGGCCTTTTGACAAGAATCACATAGGCCATCTAGACTGAGTATTGATTTTGGGAGTCCCCTTACAAGATCCTTTCTTATTAGCTCATTGATGTTGTTCAAATTGAGATGAGAGAGCTTCTTATGCCATTTCCAACTCTCTTCATTTGACATTCTTGCCGACAGACATACTGTTTTTCCATCAGAGTTTGTTACCAAACTTGCTTCATAAATATTGTTGCGCCTGTGTCCAACTAGAACAACTTTTCCAGTAGATTTACTGATAACTTCACAGTATTCACTATGAAAATCTACATGGTTTCCTCTGTCACAGATTTGACTCACAGATAACAAATTGTGCTTGAGTCCTGAGACTAGAGCTACATTTGTGATGATGACACCTCCAAGATTAATGTTGCCATATCCCAGAGTATGTCCTACGTTGCCATCTCCATAGGAAACTTTTGGGCCATCCTTCTCCACAAAGTCTGATAGCAGGGCTTTATTTCCAGTCATATGTCCTGAGCATCCACTGTCCAAGATAAGTGTGCTCTCTATTATACCCTGCAATCACAAACAAATTTTAAGTGTTAGTTTTAAGGATCCAGACTTGCTTGGATCCTTTGCCTTTCTTAACAGTGTTAGCTTTTGCAGCGGAATCAACTTTCTCAGAGTTTAAACTAACATTGTCAGATTTTACACTAGCAGAGTTTGCTCTAACCCACTTCAAGTTGGGTTTTAGCTCATAGTAATTATGATAAATTGCATGATAACTCTTGCAAGTGTAAATGGAATGCCAAGTGCTCCCACAATGTTTGCATAAGGTCTGTGGTTTTACTCTAACATAATCATTCTTTACTTCTGAAGTAGAAGGTAAAGAATTAATATGCTTGTTCTTAGTGCAAAATCTAGCAAGATGATTAGAACTACCACAACTGTAACATGTTTTCCTTAAAGCACCAGCATTAGGCAAATAATTATTTCTATTGTTTATGCCTATTTTTCCATTCCTATTTCTCTTGGACCCTTTAGGTTTCATGGCAGACTTAACCTCTTTGAGCTTACGTTTAAACTGTTTTCCTGTCATTAAACCAACATTAACCTGTTTCTCACAGACTCTTATTGGTTCTTTAACAGCTTCTATCTCAACAGGCTTCTCTATTTTAGATTCAGTATCTACTTGTTCAACACAAGTTTCAACTGGCTCCATAACAGTTTCTTTCACAACTGCAGATTTTAACTTTCCAGATTCAGGAACAAATGTTACAGGAGTTGAATATGAACTTGTGAAAGCTCTAAACTTAATTTTATCTTGAAACCTAAGTTCATCTTCCTCACTGTATCCTAAACCTACAGCATCTGTTTGAAAAACTTGATGTGTATCTCTGCCAGAATTAGTCCAAGTTTTAATTATTTTTCTTTCCTTCTCTAAATCAGATTCTAGTTGCCTATACCTTTTAAGCAACTCCTGTTCCACATAAACAGCATCATCTCTTTCTTTTTGAGTCTGCTTCATATTCTCAAGTTCTCTTTCAAGAAACTTGTTTCTTTCTTTAAGACTAAGATTCTCAGATTTAATCCTTTCATTCTCTAAAGTCTGATCCCTATAACTAACATGTATGTTCTTAAGATAAATTCTTAATTCAGAAATATTATCAGTATCATACGCATAAGTAGTTAGGGGTACCTTATTTTCTGATGATTCAGTCTCATCTTTGACAGTTGCCATAAGAGCATAATTTTCTCCATCATCAGAATCTGAAGTATCTGCCCAGTCTTTGCCTTTAGAGACGAGTGCTTTTCCAGTTTTTCCTTTCTT
Organism: Heracleum sosnowskyi; assembly: GCA_030848705.1. Lineage (NCBI taxonomy): Eukaryota > Viridiplantae > Streptophyta > Magnoliopsida > Apiales > Apiaceae > Heracleum > Heracleum sosnowskyi. The sequence goes on along the minus strand of CM061235.1, from coordinate 8,974,589 downwards.
GCACTCTGGAGCATAGTGACCCATCTCTTTGCACTTGTAGCACTGGATCTCAGATTTGTCCTTCTTACCAGACTTGGTATCCCTTCCATCAGACTTTCTGAAATTCTTCTTCTCAGAATTTGAATCTCTCCTTGAGAATCTTTTACCCTTCTTGAAGTTCTTGAATCCCATCTTCTTGAAGGTCTTCACCATCAATGCCGCCATTTGCATCAACTGTTCTTCATCATCCTCAGAGTCAGAAGCTTCAACAGAGTTTGAGTCATCATCAGAGTTTGATGACTCACTTTCAGATTTAATGACTAAAGCCTTTCCCTTGGCTTTCTTCTTTGATGATTCCTTCTTTTCAATGGGCTTCTCCTTAACTTTGAGAGCAACAGATTTTGTCTTCTTGCTTGATCTTCTGTTTCTTTGATCTATCTCAAGTTCGTGAGTCTTTAACAAGCCATAAATCTCATCAAGATCTGTATCATCAAGATCATAATTATCTCTGATTGAGGTCGTCTTCAGATCCCATTTTTCAGGTAGAGATAAGAGAAACTTGAGATTTGACTCTTCAAGATTATATTCTTTGTCAACCAGAGACAGATCATTCAGTAATTTACAAAACCTGTCATAAGTCTCAGTCAAGGTTTCATTAGATCTTGAATCAAAGTGCTCATACTCCTGTGTGAGTATTGTCTTCCTGTTCTTCTTTATAGCAGTGGTTCCTTGACACCTTACTTCCAAAGCATCCCAGATTTCCTTTGCCGTTTTGCAGCCAATTACTCTGTTAGACATAACATTATCTAAAGCACTGTGGAGTAGATGTCTAACCTTTGCATCCTTTGCAATTGATGAGATGTCTTCAGGAGTATAATCTTTCTTTTCCTTTGGAATCAGTGTCTGTTCTTTATCACCAACAGCAGGAGATAATTTAGTTGGCTTATGAGGACCATTATTGATTCTGTCAAGATATTCTGGATCTGTAGCCTCCAGAAACATGGTCATCTTCACCTTCCATATCGGATACTCTATTGGCCTGAGAATTGGAACCCTGATAGTTTCATATCGACTCACAGAATTTGGCTTAACCTGTTCAGCCGCAGGAGGAACTTGATTTTGATTTTCTTCAGACATGATTATTACTGTGTTTTAATCGTAAAACTGTATATATTAAACAGCCTTGGCTCTGATACCAATTGTTAGGCCGAATACACAATATAATCAAATATGTATGAGAATAACAATAATTAATAACACTGTTTATGAATCAATAAAACTGTAATCTTATTAACAGCTTCTCTCTTTATGATGTTAATGAATCATAAAGAGCTTCTAGGTTACAAGAATAATATCTCAATGATCGCATCCCTTCTAGGGATAACCTATCTGTGTTTATATAGTACACAGCTACATACAATCCTTCTCTAATTGATATTCCTACAAGTTAGCTATACAATTCATATCAATTAAGGATTGCTTCTTATCTTCTATCCTGTTTCCTTAGCTGTATCAATATATTCTGCTTCTTTCCATCTTCAGAATGTATTGCTTCTAGAATCTTCAATTCTGCACCGACAGCTAATTCAACTATCACCTTGTCAGACTTTAAATAAACTCTGACCGGCTTCCTTTAAACTCTTCACCCTATCAGAGTTTAACTAAACTCTGATCGGCTTCTGATAAACTCTTGTCAGTACCTGTTGCTTAAACACTGATAAACAAACATTAGCAATTATATCTAACATACTATTTCAAATTTGTTTCTTTGTTTGTTTGTGGAAATCACTTGTTATTCCCAAATGACCTAACAGAATTGTAGAAGGGGGGGTTGAATACAATTCTTGATATTTTCTTGAAACTAAAACACTTTATAAAATAAAACTGAACTGAATAAACAAAAACACAAGATATAAATAATTCAGTTGGATTGTTTGATGATCCAACTGAAGTGTTTTTATTGCGGAAATAATCTGTGATACAAAAGTACACAGCTGCTCAGTTACAAGGTTGTAGAGAAGAATTGCTCTCAAGAATAGCTAATATAATCTATTTGTGTTTCTTCTCTCTTTTCTAAAGTAACTGCTACACTTGGTTATATAATCCCAAGTTTACAATTCTACGTTTGGTTAAACTAAAGAATAATAGTAGTAACCATCAGTAGCTTGCTTTTCATTCCTTTTGTCCAATGGTCCTTGGAGATCTTAGCTTTTGTCTTCATGCTCATTATAATCATTCCCAAGAGCCTTATTGGAAATTGGAATGTTTCCTTATTTCCAGTAACCACTTTGATGGCTTCCAATGCAAAGTACACTTCCATATCTCCTTTTAGATCTGTTCAGTAAACTGTCACTATCACTTTGTCAACTGCTCAAAAAGCAACATTGATTCGTTGATAGCAAGGAGATGTGTTTCGTTGATAGCTTCATTCTTTATTCCGTTGATGGTGTTTCCCTTGTTTCGTTGATGGGTAGACTCCATACCGTTGACAGAGTAATCTTCATACCGTTGACATGTCTTCACTTAGGCAGAATTACAAGGCATAACATATTTACAATTAACCAACCTATTTTGCCTATCTAGTACATAGTCAACATGACTTAGAAAACCTATCTAAAACATATAATAGAATGCCTATCATACTGTGAAGTATTGTACAATGCAATTGCTACAACACTCATTTCGTTGATGAGCTTCCTGTCAACGAAACACTGCTAAGCATGCTATTTCGTTGACAGCTACAAAATTGACTTTACACAAATTCTACTAAGTGTTTTATGCTTATCATCAAGAACAACATATTCCTAACAATCTCCCCCAATTTATGACTGATAGAATAACAGCCATAAATCAAGAGACTTGATGATAACAAAAACACTCAGATACATCATAAATTACAAAAGTAGAAAATGTATTAAGCTTCAAAACTTTATAGACAAAATATAAGACTTACAAGACTAATGCCCACAAGTGCTCCTTTAGTCTGAGCAAATGTTTCATCTGTGACTTCTTTGTGGCATAGTCTTCTTCCCTCTCTTGGAGTTGTTTTCCTCAATCTGGACCTGTAGTCTTCTGTAGAAGATTTTCTCCTCTTCATCTTGATCACCAAGCTTGGATTGCATCAGCTTTAGAGTTTGATTAGATGCCTTCTCCAGCTGGTCTTCCATTCTGAAGAATCTTCTGCAATTGTCCTTGTCCTTAAACTCCATCATCCAATAAGGTTGAAGATGGATTTTCTTTCCTGTTGAGGGAACTCTAAGTATCCTGGGAAGAGCCTCAGGCTTGTTCCAGCTAGCCTTTATCTGACAGATTTTGGAGACCACCTCAGACTTGGCTGTTTTGGTGAAACCAAAGTCCTTTTTCAAGCATCTAAACACTGAGAGTAGTGTTTGATAGTCTTCTCCTAAAATTCTGTAGAGAGGCCACACTTGTTCTCTACCACCCTTGAATGAGAACACTAGTCTTTCAGGCAACTTTTGAGAAGCTGCAATTCCCCTTACTTCCACCAGGTTGTCTAAGTCAAGATGTAGACTGGATTCTTCCCTGATGTCAGCAATGTACATGCAGTCCTCTGGGTTTGCAGGGGGTTTTTGAGATTGTGGCTTTCTCACAAAAACAGGCTTTGCTTTGACAGGCCTCTTCTTTGTCTTCATTGGTTGGTCCTTTTCTAACAGGAACTTTGGAAAGTATGCCTCATCAAAATCAATTGGTTCCTCTTTTGGCATGATTGGTTGATCATGAAAATTGACAGGATGTGCAGGATCACAGGCCAACTTTCCTTCAAAAACTGGATTAGCAATTGTTGGAGGTGCAATAGGTATAGAAGAGTCTGATGCAGTACCCTGAGAATCAGCACTCTCAAAGTCTATGTTTCTCCTAGCTCTCTCTTTGGGTTGCCTTGTGCTCTTCTTTGAACTCCTTTCCTCTCTAGTGCTTTCCTCTTACTTCCTTTCTTCTTCATCTAGAGCTTGAGCTACTGCAAGAGCTTGCATAGCTGCTCTTTCTGATTCCTCAGCCTTGGCTTCAGCAAAGTTTGGATGACCAGCCCAAACACAGATTTGTTGTCCATTCCTGTAGACAATTGCCCTTTGCTTCCTTATCTCATAATCATTACTTTCCTTGCTTTTTGTGATGAGTAGACCAAGAAGCTTGTGCTCATCTGGATAAGGTGCAGGATAGAAAGTCCTTGCTATGTTTTTGCCCTTTGGTTTAGCAGGGGACTTGGGAGATAGGCTTCTTTGAATTGTAGCTTGTTCCACATCCCTAATGCATGAAGTTTGTCCTTTTTCCTTCTTTGGTCCTTGAGTGACTCCATGTAGAAGGGGCTCTTGGTGATAGAAAGAATTTGTCTGTGGCTCCCATTCCGTTGATGCTAGTACCATGGCATTCGTTGATGGCTGTTCCGTTGATGGATTTGAGTCCTTATCTTCAGTAATCTTCTTGAACTTTGCTTCTATGTTGGACCAATGTTCTTTGATTTGTTCTGCAAGTCTCATCCTCATAGAAGCTTCTTGTATAAGGTCAATACCATCCTTTTGCTGCTTGCCAAGCTCCCCCATTGCTAATGGCTCCTTTGGTAGGGAAATGGCTGGGACCATAACCTTGGTAATTTGAATGTCTAGCTCCTTAGATTTCTCCCCCTTTTTGTTATCATCAAAAGAGATGACTGGGAGTCCTTGAGCTGCCACTAGCTGGGCCAATAGTTGAGTTTGTTTCTCCTGTTCCTTTTGCATCTGTGATAGAGTGGCTTCCACCTTGTCCACTCTAGAAGAGAGAGTCTTCAAGGAGGAATCCACTTCAGGTTCTTTAGAGAAAAACCTGTTCATCCTGGACACAGTGAGAAGAGGAAGCTTTTCATCTAGCCTCCTATCATTAGCATCCCTAAGGTTGCTGATTGAATCCTTGATCTCTGTAGCCTCAATCCTTGTCTGCAACATTTGTAGCCTTTGAATTTCCAGAGAATCCATTATGGCTTTGTAGAATTTCTTGTCCCTTGCTCCTGCAGACTCATGAGCTAGATATGCTTCTTTGTACTGCCTTGTGATAGCAGCATCCAAATTGCTTCTACCATGCATATCTTGAGAAAGCCAGTTTGGTGTAGGAGGCACCACAGAAGTCCCAGTCTGTGCAGTAGTGGCCACCTGTAGATTATCACCATAGCTGTCCTCATCATCAGAAAAATCAAATTCTCCACTTGCTTCAGCTCCTGGAGGTAGATTGGTCAAGGCATCCTTTGCTCTTTGCATTGATGCAGTTGTGTGAATTAGTTGTAGTGACCTCTCTGCCTCCACATTGCCCTGTTGAGCCAAAATTTGATAGGCTGACACAGGATGAGTAAAGGTCTCAGGATCCAGGGAAATACTATCCAGAGTTTGCTGATAAACCTCTTGGAAAGTAAGTTCCCTTTCTCCCTCACTGACCTCCATTAACTCATTAGCAATGGCTGCTTCCATCCTTATTTCTCCTGTAGTCCCTTCTCTCTCTCCACTCTGTTCTTGCATCATGGGCTCCCCATGGCTCACACCTCTCACACCCTCACCTTCACCTTCTAAGGTGGAACTCTCAATCTCTCCTTTTGCCTGGCTGGAAGAAATAGCCAGCCTCTCACTCACATTCTCTCCTTTTGCCTGGCTGCAAGCCAGCCTCTCAGTTTCACTCCCTCTCAGTCCTAGAAGTGTCTCAACTACCACTAGATCATCTGCACTAGTTGTGGGAACAACTTGATTTTCAATTAAAGGTGCAGAGTGAACTATCAACGGAATGGTAGTTTGAACTGTCAACGGTATGGATACCGTTGATGGAGAAACACTTGTCAACGAAATAGACTGTTTCGTTGATGAAGTCAAGAAAGCACTTTGAGAATGAGAAATTACAGTAGAGTCTGTGGTGATTGATTTTAAAGATTGGTCCACAGATCCCCTTGCAACTTCAGGAAAAATTGGTTGATGGCCCAACAAATCACTTAACAAGTGATGGCCACCAGCTTCAGAGTGGGGCTTCTCCAAGATTAGAGTTGGAGAATCAGGAATAGATGTATGGATCATGTCCACATCTAAAGATTGAGTTGGTGAATTTGATGGAGATAATTCAAGATTGATGTTTAGAGAATGGGACTGTAACCCCAGAGAAATGATAGGGGTTACATCAAACTGAATTTGAGAAACTGGAAGTGTTGCTTCCAGTGTGTGTGCACCCTGTGTACCCTTGGACTTTTGCTTCACTCTCCTTTGGTATTGGGAAAATGTAGACTTTGGGCTTGAAGTGTCCCTTACCCTTTTGGACTGTGCTCTAGGAGGAGAGCTTGTTTCAATAATCACATCCTTTTGGGAGGATGCAATTAGACTTGTGTTTAAATCCATGTTACTCATTGTGCCTTGTTGGGAAGACACAATGGGGCTTGGCTGGTACACACTAACCTGTCCTTCCTTATCCTTGGGGTTTCTTTGATGTTCACCCCTTCCCTCACCCCTCACAACTCCAGACTCACTCCCCTTAGGTTGTGTGGTAGTTTTTACAACAGGTGCCTTTTGAGAAGCACCTGAGGTTGGCTTGGAGGATTTCTTTGATTTTGGTTTTGTTGCTAGGGTAGGAGCCTGTTGGGTCACAGCTACAGACTCCATAGCAACATTAGAAGGTAAAACAGTAGAGGTGTTAGCTACACTAACAGGGATAGTAGTAGTTACCTCAATGATTGGCAGATACACCACTGGAACATCACCATTGTGGTTCAGCCTCAGTATGTCTGTCAATACTCTCTTTTCTTGCACAAAGCACTCAAACCTGGCATTAGGGTTAGAGATAACTAATGGTGCTGGACTAACATGGTTAGCCAACATCATCAGAAACCTAGCATAATAGATATTTTTCTTCCTATTTGCTTTATCACCCAACTTAGCACCAATTTCATACATAAGTTGGGTGCTAAAGTTATGATATCTATCATTTAGAAGCATGGTTAGGAGAATTAACATAGAGTTAGTTAATGCATCAAAATTACTAATCTTTCCAGAAAAGACCTTAATGAATGCATCAGCTAAATAACTGTATTCCCTAACCAAACCTCTCCTAATTATTCTACCCAGATTATCAGTAGGCAAAGAATAGTTTATAGAATTAAGCATGGTAGTTATTTCAGTGTTAGTAGGCAAAGCATCACAGTTATTATCAGGAATATGTAAACATGCTTGCAAAACATCAGAATTAACTATGTACTCATTACCTTGAAGAGTGAATTGTAGTGTGCAGTTTGTTCCACTATACTCACATGAGGTCCAAATCTCCTCGATTATCTCATTGTAGAGTGGTGTAGAGTGAAACATTGCATAGCTCAACTTGCAATTCTTCATGAAATCCATCATTTTGAAGAACAGACTGTTCGGGTTTTCCTTGACAACAAAAGGGATGGAGTTGTTCTTCTCATAGATGAACCCTCCAGCAGACATAAGCTTGACTATTGGTGCCATTGTTGATTAAAGGAAAGCTTCGAACTGAATTGCTTGTTAGAGAGAAGAAGAGAGAAAAAGCCTTTGGAATTTTTGAGAACAGGTAAAAAGAAATAATGAAAATAAAATTTCTTAAATACTCCCCCAAAAATTCTCAGAAAATGAATCCAATAATAAATGTAAATTACTGGATTGGCTTAAAAATATAACCGTTACTCTTAAAGTATTACCATGATTTATACTTACAGGGGTGTATGCATAGATCGTGGTAAAAGACGTGTCAAATTTCAACGGTTCAGATAAAAAGCGCTAAATCAACGAATCAGGATTGGGCGGTTAAAGTCCCGTCTTATTTCGTTGATAAAGCTGCGTTTCGTTGATATAAAAGAGCTATCAACGAAACACCCAGAAAACTGCTAAGACTGTCAACGAAATGGTGCATTCCGTTGGCATAGTAATTTTGACTTAGACAAAATTTTACCTTTTCCTGAGAAAATTCATTCACAGAAAAACATAGCAAATTTCTGGCTGCATTTTAACTTGCAAATATCTCAAGGATAATTAAGAGAAATTTAGCATACCTAGCTCACTTACTAATCTTGAGAATGTTGATTCATCAAGTGGCTTGGTAAAGATGTCTGCAAGTTGTTGTTCACTTGGAACAAAATGTAACTCCACAGTACCATTCATAACATGTTCTCTAATGAAATGGTACTTAATGTCAATGTGCTTGGTTCTTGAATGCTGCACTGGATTCTCAGTAATGGCAATGGCACTAGTGTTGTCACAGAAAATAGGAATTTTCTCAACTCTTAATCCATAATCAAGTAGTTGGTTTTTCATCCATAAAATCTGTGCACAACAACTTCCAGCTGCAATATACTCAGCCTCAGCTGTGGAGGTAGAAACTGAGTTTTGTTTCTTGCTGAACCATGACACAAGCTTGTTTCCTAGGAATTGACAGGTTCCAGTTGTACTTTTCCTGTCAATTTTACATCCTGCAAAATCTGCATCTGAATAACCAATTAGTTCAAAACCAGATTCTCTAGGATACCAAATGCCAAGGTTTGGTGTTCCTTTGAGATATCTGAAAATTCTTTTAATAGCAACTAAATGGGATTCTCTAGGATCAGCCTGAAATCTAGCACATAGACATGTAGCAAACATAATATCAGGTCTACTAGCTGTTAAATATAAAAGTGAGCCTACCATGCCTCTGTAACTTGAAATGTCCACAGATTTTTCCTTAGTATTCAATTCAAGTTTGGTGGCAGTAGGCATGGGAGTTTTGGCAGGAGAGCATTCCATTAGGTTAAACTTTTTTAATAAATCATGAATGTATTTTGTTTGACTAATGAAAATGCCTTCATTAACTTGCTTTACTTGAAGACCAAGAAAGTAAGTTAATTCTCCCATCATGCTCATTTCATACTTACTTTGCATAAGCTTGGCAAACTTTTGACAAAGTTTCACATCTGTAGACCCAAAGATTATATCATCTACATAAATTTGAACAAGTAAAGTAGAGCCATTTACAACCCTGTGAAAAAGAGTTTTATCTACAGTACCTCTAGTGAAATGATTCTCAAGGAGGAACTGTGAGAGAGTGTCATACCAGGCTCTAGGTGCTTGTTTCAAACCATAGAGTGCTTTGAGAAGGAAGTACACATAGTCTGGAAAATCATCATCTTCAAAACCAGGAGGTTGACTTACATACACCTCCTCTTCCAATTCCCCATTCAGAAAAGCACTCTTCACATCCATTTGATAGACCTTGAAATTGGCATGGGCTGCATAGGCTAGGAAAATCCTTATTGCTTCTAGTCTTGCAACAGGAGCAAAGGTTTCATCAAAATCAATTCCTTCTTCCTGTGAATAGCCTTTTGCAACCAATCTAGCTTTGTTCCTTGTGACTATGCCATTTTCATCCATCTTGTTTCTGAACACCCACTTTGTGCCTATAACACTCCTGTCATTAGGCCTGGGCACCAGCTTCCAAACATTGTTTCTCTCAAATTGGTTTAGCTCTTCTTGCATGGCTAAAACCCAATCTGGATCTAGAAGTGCATCCTCAACTTTCTTTGGCTCATCTTGAGACAGAAAGCTACTGTATAGACATTCTTCTTGAGTTGCTCTTCTAGTTTGGACTTTTGAAGAGACATCACCTATAATAAGTTCAAAGGGATGATCTTTAGTCCATTTCCTTGAGGGAGGTAGATTTGCTCTTGAAGACGTAGCTTCATGATCATGATTGCCTTGATTGGATATTTGTCCTTGAGAAACTCCCTCTGAGTTTGTTGTCTCTAATTGATCACTTCTAGAAGCATTCCTATGGCTATCAACGGTATGACCGTTTTGGCTGTCAACGAAACGCTCATTCTGACTGTCAACGAATCCACCATCATGACTGTCAACGAAATGACCAGTTGGTCTGCTAGCAGCTATCCTTTTTAACCTTAATGCAGCAATTTCATCTTCACTGCTGCTTTCATCTGTGCTAGATACAACAACTTTAGGCTGTTTCTCAGTAGCCTTATCATGATTCACTTGTTCTCCTTCCTCATTCTCAAAAGAGAGACTTTCATGGAAACCTTCATCACAGAGACCTTGTATTTTGAGATCATCAAAAACAACATGTACAGATTCCATAACAATGTTGATTCTGAGATTAAAGACTCTGTAAGCTTTCCCTGCTGCATATCCCACAAATATTGCTTCATCTGCCTTTGCTTCAAATTTCCCCAAATGCTCAGCTTGATTTCTCAGAACAAAGCACTTGCATCCAAAGACATGAAGAAAATCCAATAGTGGCTTCTTTCTTTTGAGTAACTGATAAGGGGTCATTCCTTTGGCCTGATTAATCAAAGAAATATTTTGAGTAAAGCAAGCTGTGTTAACTGCCTCAGCCCAAAAATATGTAGGTAACTTTGATTCATCTAGCATTGTCCTTGCAGCTTCAATAAGTGTTCTGTTTTTCCTTTCAACTACACCATTTTGCTGTGGTGTTCTTGCTGCTGAAAACTCATGCAAAATACCATTTTCTTCACAGAACACCTTCATGCTTGAATTCTTGAATTCTGTCCCATTGTCACTCCTAATCCTTCTTACTTTGAAATCAGGATGATTGCTTACCATCTTGATGTGATTGATAATGATTTCACTTGCCTCATCTTTAGAGTGCAAAAAGAAAGTCCATGTAAATCTAGAAAAATCATCAACAATCACAAGACAGTATTTCTTCTTTGAGATGGACATAACATTTACAGGGCCAAATAGGTCCATATGAAGCAATTCAAGCTGCTGGACAATTGATGACTCTGTCTTGCTTTTGAATGATGCCTTCTTCTGTTTTCCCTTTTGACAGGCATCACACAAACCATCCTTGGAGAACTCCACCTGTGGAATTCCTCTAGCAAGATCTTTCCTCACCAAATCATTCATAACTTTGAAATTCAGATGGGATAACTTCTTGTGCCATAACCAACTTTCATCCTTGCTTGCCTTGCTGAAAAGACAAGTGATGGTGTCTGAACTTGTGCTACTAAAGTCAGCAATGTACACATTCCCCCTTCTGAATCCAGTCATTACCACATTGTTGTTTCCTCCTTTAGAAACAACACAGGCTTCTCTAGAAAAAGTAACTAAAAATCCTTTGTCACAAAGTTGGCTGATACTAAGCAAGTTGTGCTTAAGACCATCCACCAATGCAACCTCATCTATGATGACATTCTCTTTTGAAATCAAGCCATATCCCTTTGTGTAGCCTTTGCTGTCATCTCCAAAAGCAATACAAGGGCCAGCTCTTTCCTGAAACTCTGTGAGCAGGGTAGAATCACCAGTCATGTGTCTTGAACAACCACTATCCAAGTACCAAAGATTCCTTTTGTCTCCCTGCACACAATAAAACCAAATCAAGTCGATTTTGGTACCCAAGTTTCCTTGGGTCCTGTCTTGTTAGCCTTTGCATTCCCTTTTGTACCATTTTTCACTTTGGGCTCAGATTGATTCAAATCAATCTTTACCCTTGGTGTTGATTTCTGAGGGTTGCTCATATTTTCATTCATAGCATGCATAGTTGGAGGAACAATCATGTTATTCATGTTCCATGGCATTTGTGGCATGTTAAACATATTCATGTAAGGATTAGACACAAATGGCATACTAGCATATGGATTCTGAAATTGTGCATATGGAGCAAACATGTTAGACATAACAGGCATTGTAGGCATGGAACTGTTCATTGCAGGCTTGGGCATTCTCACATTAGCAGATTTCTTAACAGATTTGCAGTTAGTAGACAAATGACTAACACTTCCATAATTAACACATGTCTTTCTAGGAGCATATTTATCAGGTGTGTAATTGTTGTGTTTGTTAATTCCTACTTTGCCATTCCTGTTATTCTTTTTATTTCCCTTAGCCTCATTATGAACTTTCTCTACCTTGTCTTTCAATTGCTTGTTAGACAAGTGACCTACATTAGCTCTCTCAACAGGCTTCTCAATTTTCTTTGATTTACTAGACTCACCTTGAACAAAGTTCTTGGTGACAGGACCATACTTGTCATTAAGTCTAGTGAGTTTATCTTTTCTTTTGTCTGTCAACGAAACAGCCTGATCGGTTGATGGTTCATGTGTCAACGAAACATTGCATTCCGTTGACATATCAACCTTCAACAAATGATCATTGTTGTTTGTTGACTCTGTTTCTGATTCTAAGGTTTCACCAACATACCCTAGCTTCTCTTTGTTCCTTTTCCATGATTGCTCACAGAAGGATTCCACGCCTTGAACATTAATTATGTTGGCAGCAACATTCCTGGCATCCTTCCATTTTGCAATCACACCTTGTTCTATCTCAAGTTGTGTTTTAAGAATTTCTTCCCTTTGTAACACGTTCTCAAGTTCCTTCTTAGCATCCCTACTAACACATCTCATTTTCTCAAATTCAATGAGCTGTGCTTCTAACATTGCATTCCTATCACTTAAGAGCAGATTGGTCTCTTTTATTCTTGAATTCTCTTTAGTAAGTGATTTAAGAGTAACACGCAAATTATATAATACAGTAGACATTTCATTTACTGCATTGTCGCATTCCTCTTTAGAAAGCTCAGAAAGATTAGTAATTGTTACCTGGTTGCTTGAGGAACTTGCTTCCTGCTCATGATTGTCAGCCATAAGAGCCAAGTTGACATACTCAACATCATCATCAGAATCTTCACCATTACCAGCCCAATCATACTCCTGAGACATGAAAGCCTTTTCTTTTTGTTTGAGAAGTTCAAAGTATTTCTTTTTATAATCAACAGGCTCAAATTTCCTGTTGCCCTTCTCAACCTTGGGCTTTCTGCAGTCTCCAGCAAAGTGACCAAGCATTCCACAATTGAAACATTTTGACTTAGACTTTTCAATCCAGTTTGTTTTGCTAGGTTGAAAGTCTCTTCTTGGTGGCCTTGCTTCTGAGTTTCTTTTGAACTTGAACTTAGAGAATTTTCTAGACAGAAAAGCAATGTGTTCATCAATCTCATCTAAGTCCTCCAAGTTGGCTGGTTCTGATTCTTCTTCTTCTGTCATCTTGTCTTTACCCTTGCTAACATCACTCCTACAACTAGATCGACTAGTTGTGGCCTTTGCAGCTTCTTTATTATCATCTTCAAGTTGGTTCACTGATGCAATCAATGCAATAGATCCACCCTTCTTCTGTACCTTTTCAATTTCTTCATCTTGCTCCATTTCCAGCTCATAAGTCTTCAAGGTTCCATAAAGCCTTTCAAGAGTGTAGTCTTTGTACTCTTGAGTGTTTCTGAGAGAAACAGTCATAGGCTTCCATTCTTTTGGAAGAGCTCTAAGAAATTTAAGGTTTGAATCCTTGGTTTGATAGATCCTCCCATACAACTTTAATCCATTCAAAAGCTTTTGAAACCTACTGAACGTGTCATTTAGGGTTTCACCAGCTTTAAAATGAAAATGCTCATATTGTTGTATAAGGAGTTGCATTTTATTTTCCCTGACTTGCTCAGTTCCTTCACAGAGTGTTCTAACAGTATCCCATACTTCCTTAGAGGTTGTACAGTTGATAACATTGTCAAACATCTCTTGCTCCAAACCATTAAACAGAATGTTCATGGTCCTTTTGTCTTTATGAACTTCTGCAATATCTTCAACAGTCCATTCTGAGACAGTTTTTGGAATCTCTACATCAGGTGCATCATCTGGCAGTCCAACTCTAGAGTCAAGCTTCATGGGAACGTGTGGACCTTTCTCAATGCAGTCTACATACCTCTCATCCATAGACATGAGATGTAAATGCATCTTTACTTTCCAGTGAAAGTAATTGTCTTTATCAAGAACTGGTATCTTCACACCTGCATCCTTCTTCACCATGGTTTCTGTTTTTGGTCTTGATCTTTAAACTTCTTGTATGTTAGAAGCTCGCTCTGATACCAATTGTTATTCCCAAATGACCTAACAGAATTGTAGAAGGGGGGGTTGAATACAATTCTTGATATTTTCTTGAAACTAAAACACTTTATAAAATAAAACTGAACTGAATAAACAAAAACACAAGATATAAATAATTCAGTTGGATTGTTTGATGATCCAACTGAAGTGTTTTTATTGCGGAAATAATCTGTGATACAAAAGTACACAGCTGCTCAGTTACAAGGTTGTAGAGAAGAATTGCTCTCAAGAATAGCTAATACAATCTATTTGTGTTTCTTCTCTCTTTTCTAAAGTAACTGCTACACTTGGTTATATAATCCCAAGTTTACAATTCTACGTTTGGTTAAACTAAAGAATAATAGTAGTAACCATCAGTAGCTTGCTTTTCATTCCTTTTGTCCAATGGTCCTTGGAGATCTTAGCTTTTGTCTTCATGCTCATTATAATCATTCCCAAGAGCCTTATTGGAAATTGGAATGTTTCCTTATTTCCAGTAACCACTTTGATGGCTTCCAATTCAAAGTACACTTCCATATCTCCTTTTAGATCTGTTCAGTAAACTGTCACTATCACTTTGTCAACTGCTCAAAAAGCAACATTGATTCGTTGATAGCAAGGAGATGTGTTTCGTTGATAGCTTCATTCTTTATTCCGTTGATGGTGTTTCCCTTGTTTCGTTGATGGGTAGACTCCATACCGTTGACAGAGTAATCTTCATACCGTTGACATGTCTTCACTTAGGCAGAATTACAAGGCATAACATATTTACAATTAACCAACCTATTTTGCCTATCTAGTACATAGTCAACATGACTTAGAAAACCTATCTAAAACATATAATAGAATGCCTATCATACTGTGAAGTATTGTACAATGCAATTGCTACAACACTCATTTCGTTGATGAGCTTCCTGTCAACGAAACACTGCTAAGCATGCTATTTCGTTGACAGCTACAAAATTGACTTTACACAAATTCTACTAAGTGTTTTATGCTTATCATCAAGAACAACATATTCCTAACATCACTGGTGGTGATGTTTTCTTTCTTAAATATTCTGCATCCTTTCCATATTTGTATTTCACTTGTTGAAGTTTTGACCAACTCACCATCATAGTTTTTTCCATCTTCAATCCTTCATGAACTAGTATAATTATGAATTATTAATTTGTTATCCAGTTGAGTTGATGTGATCTCTATAGTTTCAATTGAGTTGAAGTGATCACTATATATAGTTTAAGTTGATGTCTCAAAGTGTAGGTTTTAGTGCGGGTTAGTCTAGTGCACTGTGAGTTTAAAGCATAGGTTACTGGTCGAAAAAGTGTTCACTGGTTCAGCGGAACATGTTTTACTATGGAATCACCAGAGTGCATAATTGGCGAGTGTATTTCATTCATCCAGTGGTTTATCTAGTGAACACTCCGGAGGGGTGCTAAGGGTGGTGGTTTGAAGTTCCATTCTTATAAAGATGTACAAAGTATCGAGCTTCATTCACATAAGACTCTACAAGGGCTAACATGTACTCTTTTTCATACTTCAAGGGCTTAAGGTATATATCATGCATGGGTATTATCGGAAGAAAAATAGAAAAAGGGTTAATTGAACTTTAATGGGTACTTCAAGGGCTAAAAAGTACGATTTCAAAGTTTTAGGGCTGATTGGTATAAATCTTCAAACTTTAAGGGCTAAAAGGTCATAAAGCCTTAAAAAAATGAAAAACCTTTCTTGTCCATACAAGAAACCAATATAATGCCTCTGCTCTTACAGGCACGTAGTTACAATTATCAAGTTCTAAACTTAGCCATGTAGGTAAAATTCAGTAACGAGTTCCTTCATCTAGAGAAACAACTTTTGCTCCAATTCTAACCCTATACCTTAAACTTGACCCTCATTGGTCTTCTTCTTAGATCTTCCAAATAAGCATGACAGTTTAACTTCTACTCTACTGATTTTTCACAAAAGCGACAATCGTCTTCTTTAGCAACACCTCCTTTAGGCCTCAAAGCCTGTTTGAGATAGGAATTTAATTTGGCTATAGAATTAGATCAAATCTTCTTCTTTCCTTTCCATTTTCCTTTCCCATTCACATTCATACATTCATTATCATTATGTGAGTAGTCCATGCATTTATCATGTTGCTTACAACAGTTCTCAACGTGCTTCACAACTTAGTAGGTGTAATATCTATCTCATTTATTTCATTGTTCATAACTAATTGAGAATAGTTATTGTTAAAAAATTGCATGATAAAATCAATCTGAGTTTGTAGACCAATCTTGAAACCCAAAAAATCAAGGTACTCATTATACCCTATCATCTTTAGAACATGTGGTCCAACCGAATCTCACTTTCCCTACTTGTAGGTGTATAGTGTCTTGCTATTTTCAAATCCCTTTTGACGAGCCTTTTCCTCAAACATCTTTTGAAGGTGCTCAAATATCTCATAAGCATCCATATGCCCATATTGTTTCTTGAGCTCAACACTCATAGTTGCAAGCATGAGACATGAAACATCATCAGTCGAATCATCAATTTGCTTCCTGTAAGCATTATGTTCGGCACATGTTACATTCTCAGCTAAAAAGTAGGGGAATAATTTGGCTAACATCGTGGTGCCTGAGGACGATCATCAAGCTCCTATATCAGTCGAGAAAATTTGTTCCTGTCAGCTTGTCCTTCTCAAGGACTGATCACATAGAGAAGTTGTTTGTGTTATTTGTCATTTGATAACTACAATATTAAAGTGCATAAAATTAATCTAGGTTCCAAATTTATTAATTATTATGTTTAAATGATTATAGTATATCATTATACACCTCTCACTATTTTTATCAAATCAATAGCCCTAACTATTAATTCAAAAAATATTTCTCTTAAATCTTTCTAGTGAGCCAAGATCCATATTTCGTCATGCATTAGGTCAGCTTTGGCTTTTTTCCCAAAACATGATTATTTAGGTAGACAACATTTGTCAATTATATCTTATATAGCTCTTGGATAGTTTGGTGGAACAACATTAGTACACATTTATCCAATAAATCTCACCAAACTCTATGCCTCTAAATCCACAATCTTATTGTGATGATTTAGTTAAGTTAGACCCAATTATCCAACATTTGAGTATCACATTTACTCTATCGCGTCTTACCACGATAGATGGGAGTACCACACTTTGACGAGCCCACTCCTTATCGATCTAGGTCTTGACGAGTGTTCTTTATTGGAAGGCATCTGATTAACTTAATATTCAATTTAGGGATTTGCTAATGTTATTTAAAAACGACCATGATCCCATCATCAAGAGATTCCCAATTTTTCCTTGAATTAAGTACTTCAAATCAAAATTTATCAATGGTTTGATTTCCAGGCCGTCGGGGAAGTCACAAGCGGTCTTACTTAATAACCGACTTTCTTACAAGCGTTGCTTGCTTTTGTCAAAATCGTCCCATATCAAGAAATTGAAAATTCATACTCAATTCCGTGTTTCATAAACACAGGAATCTCATGTTCGTTTTTTTTGTTCAGTTTTAAAATCTTGAATCATTACAGATTTTATCTTGTTTAGCAGACATGACATGAATGTCGTATCAATACATACATGATTAATCTAATTAAAGTATACATCTTTATCTCTACGCATACATATCAACACATGCAATCATAATATATGTAAAGTGCGTAAAGTATGTGTTTGGTTATGGCCCAACCTAAGTGATCTTTCCAAGCTAATGGAAAAATCAAGGTCAATCTATGGTGGTATCAAAATATAATACAATTACATGTCTTCTCTATTCCGTCTTCTCAGAAATCTTCTCATTGCTATCCCTCCTTGGTAAGCCTCCTTGGAATGTCTTCACGTCTTCATGTACATTACATAAAAAAAAAAAACTATGCTAATAAACTTACAAGTAGAACTCGAGTTACATTCAAGATTTAAACATTACAAGGAATAACGACATGCAAGTCGTATTTAGAAACCAAACCATAAAAACAAAACCACTATCCTATGGGTCTTTAGGCCATAACAAATCACCATGCTCATATAAAAATTAAGAACATCTCAGATTGCATTAACATATCATACCATATCATATTTCTCATGATCCAATCACAGAAATCAAATAAAGTGTAAATCAGAAAATCAAAATCAGAATTCTGAAAACAATAAACCGTTGTTTACAGATAGTAAAAGACGTCAAACGCCTTAAAGACGAATGAGTGACAAATTCAGTTTTGTTCAGACTCCCATTTCCCTTTCCGAAAAGGTATTTCCGGCGAAAATCGGACACAATATGCAAATTTCACCAAATCTGCGTAGCGTATTTACAAATCGTATCGAATACGATTCTCATAACAAGAACAAACATATATCATGTTAGGAATGAATATCACCTAGAAACTAGACAGAGGGGGGGTGAATGGATAGTTTGATGGATTTTTGCTTTCTTGAAACTAAATGTAAACTGTATATGATTATGCTATGTAATATGCAGAAAGTAAACAACACGCACAATCACTTTAATCTACTTTGTATAAGCAAATTAAATACTACAGCTTTCCAAGAAATTCACAATCGAATTTCTGGCTTCTAAACAAGAACAGTTTGTACTTGCTTGCTTACAGAGAAAAGAGCTTAGCCAATAACTATGTGTATCTCTCTTACAGCTAACAATAGGATGTGCATGATATATATAAGCCCTATACAAACTAGTGCACACACCTATTTTTACACAGTTACCCCTTGCTGAAAGTCCAACTTGTCCTGCCATAAGACGTTAACTGTGTCAGGAAGGACCACCTGCTTTTCGGAGTCTTTCCCGTTTCTGTAGCTGCTTGTCTCTTATCTTTCTCTCCAAGTTTAGCTGTAGATTTGCCATCTGTTCTTTGGACCACCTTGCCAGAACAAATGCTTCAGTATTTGTCTCTTGATTTTGTACCTTGATTTGTCTTGTTATAAACGGCTAAGTGTTGATATCGTGAACTCCACTTTATTCCTGACTTCGCGATGTCCCTTGTTCAGACTACGCGATATGGGCTTTGAAGACTTTGCGACATAGGTCATTTGACGACTATGCGACATAGGTCATTTGACGACTATGCGACATAGGTCACTTGACGACTATGCGACATAGGTCATTTAATGACTATGCGACATAGGTCATTTGATGACTATGCGACATAGGTCATTTGATGACTATGCGACATAAGGCTTCTGAGGACTTCACGATCTAGGCTTCTTTGACTTTGCTGACTTCAACACTTCACGACATGTGTCTTGAGGACTTCTCGACATAGTACAAAATGGACTATGTGATATAGTACTTCACGACATGGATATTGGTGACTTCATGACATAGCTTTCTTTTGACTTTGCTATATAATGCCTTAGACAAATTTCTGCAACTTATTTCTTCATGGCCTTATTCATCTCTATCCTGCTGCATGAACATTACTGAACTTCTACCAGGACAATTATTCAATGGCCTATATACAATCTAGATGCAAGAAACTTTACTAAGCTCATTATAGATTTGAGCATACATGATAAAGCTATTGTTCATGAGAACAAGACAAGTACATTTAGAGACCTATACTATATCCCAGTGATAGAAATCACTAGGTCATGTAGTGTGACATAGTCACATAGTGTAGGCTTGTTAATAGTGGTATTCAGACATGTCTTGAGCCTAACAATCTCCCCCAAATTGTGAGTAAGATCCTTAGGCACAATTTCATGTCTGATAACAAGCCTAACTTTCATAAAAGGAAATTTAGTAACAGAGAGGACAATTCATGAATCATTGAGATCAGGAATTTGATTACATAGAAAAATTTAAAGCTTACAGATTATTTTTGTTGCTCAGCAGCTTCAGCTTCCAATTGCTTCTCTAGTAGATCATCATATATCTTCTTTTTCCTTATCTCTTCTCTTCTCTTTATGTCTATGATGGCTTCTTGAAGCTCTTCTCTTACAATCAGTTCTTCAATGAGAGGTGAGCCTTTCAAGTCATCAATTGCAGCCTTGAGTGCACTTTCTACATAGGAGTCCAGAAACTCCATCCTTATTTTGATTTGGCCTCCATTTGAGTTTTTGTACTCCACAATGTAAGGATTTTGTTTGACCCTGCACAGCCCTTTCTGCCTTAGCTCTTTAGCCCTCTCCTCCATCTCAGCCATTTCTTTCTCTCTCTGTATGTTTTTCTCTTCATTCTCTTTCCTCATGTTTTCTTCATAATCAGCATGCATTTTCAAGTACCTGGCAATATCTATCTTCTATGTCCTTTCTTATTTTTCTTCAAAATTCAGTAAGGCATTTATCCTTTCAAGCTCATACTTATAGAAATATTGCCAGCCTCCTTGCTTCATTATCCTTTCTCTTCCATCAGTGTACTTGATCTCTAGATGATCCAACTTCACTTTGACTTCAAAGATCCTTTGAGCCCTAAAAAATGCTAGGGCATCTTCATCATAGTCCTCATCTAGTGGAAGCACATTGATGCCAATAACATTTATGAGTTTTCCAGTCTTCTTTTGTAACAGCCCCAGACCCGGGGTCGGAGATCTGGTCGTTACGGTCATCATTCCATACATCATGCTTGACTTGAATCAATACAAATAAAAAACATGCTATGACCCCACCATCTATCTCACACACACACACAAGTTATAGTCCCAGAGATGAACTTGAAATAAGTACTGCTAACAGGGTCCATAAACATATCATAAGTGATTACAAGCCCAAATATAATTTACAAGTTTAAGTTTGCTGCCGCTTCTTACGTTATGTCATACATATAATTAAAAGCTGAATCTGAACTACCAGTCTATATCACTAGTATGCTCTACCTCAGCTATGGCGGCTGTAGTATCAGGGGAGAGTCCTCTGGGTTCCAAAGCCCTCTTGCGGCTGGTGGTGCGAAACATCTGGTTTATCTGTTGTGATGATATATATAAAACAAGCAAGGGTGAGCAACAAGGCCCACCAAAATAATACTGAGCTGATAACAATGTGTATAATCAAGTATCATCTATCAAAATAAGCATTTAGCTCATATCATAGTCTGGGAATAAAATCACTGTAAAATAATTTCAATCTATCTTCATAGTTCATCTGATTCCAAGTATCTTTTCCCAAATATCATATACCTTCCATAAATTTATATACTTTCTGGAAAACTCATACACTGAAATAAACTGGAATACTCTTGAGTAAACTTTTTCTTTCTGAAAACTTGCATAGGACTGACAACTGGAATAAACTTTCTTTTCTGAAAACTTGCATAAACTGAGTAACTGGAGTAATTTCTCTTTCTCTGAAAACTTGCACAAGATGTGCTCTTTCATGATTAGTGAACTGTAGATGGAGATGCTGGGCGCCGAGGATACCCCTACGATGATCAGTCGTAAGGCGAATCCCCCTGCTGTTTTTCTACGTAGAAGGGAAGATAATCAGTCTCACACCGACTTACCTCCCCGCCAATCGGTTGTAGGCAGGATGAACAGACCCGTTCTTGGACGGTCGATTCTGTTACATCCACTTCTCCTACGGTCGGGCACTGATAAATCTAAGGGAAGAACGACGATCTACGCGTAATTCCCTTAGGGGACCGGCGCTACTCAGTCCCTTATATATCTCCAAGTTCGAGTAAATCCATAACACTGAAACATAAAGTTCCTTCCCCTTTTTCCCCAAGAATACGACTCCACAAAGTAGTCATATCTGGTTGGAAAGGAAAATTCACCCATATTTCCCAAGCTGACGCTTGTTAATGGATGCGACTAATTCCACTGATCTTACCCCTCGAATCTTGAGGAAGTAATCAAAATCATTGTGATGGTTGTAAACCAGACTGATAAATTCATTGATTTAAAAGATTTAGGACCGGGCAGTCCACTTGAAACAACCATAAAATCTTGAGAAAGGTTCCATGTATCTTTGAAGTTTGAGCGAACATTTAAGTCTTTCTGAATATAGACTTAAACGGGAAATAGTTTTGGGAACCTCCTCTAATTATATTTATAATTGTCTGAATAAAACTTTATTAGCTATCTAGGGTAAAAAATAGTTTTCACAAAATACTTCCTTAAGAAGTAGGGCTTTAAATAATTAAATCAAACTATATTTAATAAAGAATATTTATTTAGAAATACTTCTCAAGTACTTCCTTATCAAAAAGGGTAGATAACAACTATTCATCATATATTTAAAATATACCCTTAATAGATTAAACTTCAAATGATCTTTAATTTGTAAATCATTTATCGAGATTAATTGTAATAACACAATAAAATAACCCTAGATAGCAACTGATACCATTCTTAGTATGTAAAATAAATATAGAGAATATATAATATATCTCTAGATAACAACTGATACCATTCCCGGTCCAAAGTATAAATGCAGAGTATATATCCCCCTACTGAGGGTTTTGCTTAGCACATCAGCTACAAAATACTACTATATCCATAGCTTACAAGTTCAACTTGTATCAATACTTTGACTTAGCATCATAGAAATCATTTCGAAATCATACACATATAGCATATATCTCAAAATCTTTAGTTATCACCACAACAGTTTTTAAAAGGTATAGGTTTGAAAACTTGCCTGATCTCTTAGTCTGTGGGTGGTGTCCTGCAGTAGTCCGGCGATCTATCAACAATAAAATACCTTTCATCAATAACTCATACTTAGGAATCAAGCAAAACATGATTCTTAAACTTAAACACCGCACTAAGGCGGCTATATAATCCTAACCCTTGCAATTTCTACCGACACCTTATAATTAGGTACTCGTTTGCTATCAAAGAACATCATCCCGACTTGCTCTTGATCTGTCTTGAAGTTATAAATATTCTAGGGTCAACCTCGTATGATTCATTTCAAGATTTTCGACTCATTTCTCAAAGTTTTCCAAAGTTATACCCAAGTACTAGTTTTAAGGGGTTTCTCGCATTTATCCTAACTTCAAACATTTTTATAAAATCGAAAAACGATCTTTTTCACACAAGGTCTTCTCCCACACTTTCCTTTCTGTCTCTAGTATTTAATTATCATGTTTAACCCCTGCAAAGATCCAGTTAAGTAATCTCAACTTCAGTTACGAACTTTTCTTCTCGTTTTCGAACCACTTTTACTAATTTGACCATATCTCCTAAACCGTAAATCGTATGGCTTCGATTTTCGCACCAAAACGATCTACGTTCAAAAATATATAAGTACAAGTCATATAAACATTCATACCCGAGGCCTATCTTAACTGTTATGCTTTGTTTTTAAGGGCTTTAGAAATTTCGTCATTACGACGGCTGTAAATCGGATAATCCCAAATTTCAAACCATCTAAATTGCTCATCAATCACTCCCATCAACATATACATCTGATTATACCAAGAACTGAGGCCAAGCAATGCCTTTACGTTCTTAATACTCAATATTACTTGTAACAAAGCCCAATCATAGCTACTAAGATCATAAACATGCTTTTACACCATTAAAGCTTCAAAAATCACTTAAAACATTCAAGGGCTCAAAGTTCATACCTCCTCCAAGTTTGTTTACTTCCAATACACTTATATAAACTTGGATTCTTGCTTGATATAACCTTTAGAAGCCATAGATTCAAAATCAAAATCAAACAAAAACTTGGTTACTATTCATCATCATCTTCTTTCACTTATTTGAACATGAAATACTAAAAGGATGGCTACAAGATTCATGGCTTACCTTGTACTACTTACTAGCTTTGTTTTAAGCTCTAGGTTGCAATTAATGGTGGAGGAAATCTCCACTTCTCCTTCCTCTTCTTCTTGGCCGAGAGCTACTTGGTGGTGGTGATGTTTCCACTTTTTCTTTTCTTTTGTTTTAATCACTTGTATTTTGTAATTAAATGGTCAAAGTGATGACTCATTGGTCCTTGATGCTTCTTCTTGCGACACTTGGCGCACATGCATTGCTCCTGCTAAAGTAGCTTTATCGGTTCGTTTCTTTTCACACGGATGATCCAAATGTCGCATCCCTTGAACTAATCTCGTTACATGTTACTTCCATGTCTACATTTAATCCCGTAAACGTTCTTAATATTTCTAAATCTTTTTATTAATCCATATCCATAGAATTAATAATTTAAATCCTTAAATATCCTCAAATAATAATTATTTAGTCCGTTTTTGGTGAAATTTCGGAAAAACGAAAAATGCTATTTTTCCGATTCTGACAGCTTTTGCATTCCTTTATTTCCATCGTAGATCACTAATGCGACTTTGAAAGTTTATTATATCGTCCCGCATATAGGGTGGTCTGAAAAACTTTTAAATGAAAAGTTACTATTCATCAGTGGTTTTTCTATAATCTTTTGGATCAAAATCCGTTCCAATATTCCTGGTTCATTTTCTCTTTACTCTTTGCACTTAGAAAACGTTCTAGTGCTTTCTCGGGCATACGCTATCTTGTTTACGGAGTTATCGGATGTATTCCAGATATTGATTTGGATGACATAAAAATACTTTTCTTCCTTGGAGTATTGTATTCTTATCTTCCAGATTGATTGTTCTTATTTATGCGTTCAGTCCATTCTTATTATTCTCAAAATGTTTGAAAACTGAAATCCATATTCATTTCATACTTAATTCTCCAAAAACCCTTACCACCATCCACATATATATACATCATCATACAATAAAAGTTTTAATTCTACCCAAAAATCTGGGGTTTTACAGTCTCCCCTCCTTAAAAGGATTCCGTCCCGGAATCACTCTGAAAATAAATGGGGATATCTTTCTAGCATCTCGCTCTCTAGCTCCCAAGTTGATTCTTCCACATTATGATTTCTCCATACTACTCTGACTAGTTTGATGACCTTGTTTCGGAGCACTTGTTCCTTTCGATCTATAATTTCCATTGGCTGCTCCACATAGGTCAAGTCTGGTTGTATGTCTACATGCTCGTATTCCACTATATGCTTAGCATCCGACTTGTAAGGCCTTAGCATCGAAACGTGAAACACATTGTGGACTTGTTGCAAATACGGGGGTAGTGCCAGTTCATACGCTAGCTTTCCAATACGTCTCAAAACCTCAAATGGCCCAATGTATCTAGGGCTCAACTTTCCTTTCTTTCCAAATCTCATCAACCCTTTCCAAGGAGACACTTTCAAGAACACTAGGTCTCCTACTTCATACTCTTTGCCCTTCCGAGCCAAATCTGCATACTTTTTCTGTCTATCTTGGGCTGCTACTAGCCGTCCTCGAATTAAATCCACTATGTCCTTTGTCCTTTGAACCATTTCAGGCCCTAGCAACTTACGCTCACCAACTTCATCCCAATATAAGGGAGATCTGCACCTTCTTCCGTAAAGGGCCTCATAAGGCGGCATTCCAATGCTCGCATGAAAACTATTATTATAAGAGAACTCAACCAATGGCAAGTGATCATCCCAACTTCCTTTAAGATCTAGGGCACAGAACCTCAGCATATCCTCTAGTGTTTGGATGGTCCTTTCACTTTGCCCATCTGTCTGAGGGTGATAGGCAGTACTCATATTCAGCTTGGTTCCGGCACATTCCTGAAAACTCTTCCAAAATCTCGAATTAAATCTGGGATCTCGATCCGACACGATGGTCACCGGGACTCCATGCCGGGCCACAATCTCTTTCATATAAATGTCCACTAATTTATCAACAGTGAATCTTTCGTTAATTGGTAGAAAGTGGGCCGACTTCGTTAGTCGGTCTATTATCACCCATATGGCGTCATGATTGGCCTTGGTCCTTGGTAGGCCTACGACAAAGTCCATTGCTATATGATCCCATTTCCATTCGGGAATTTCCAGAGGTTGTAGAAGTCCACTGGGCCTTTGGTGTTCAGCTTTTACTCTTTGACAGGTCAGGCATTTGCCTACCCATTCCGCCACGTCTCTTTTCATGTTAGGCCACCAGTAATACTCTTTCAAATCTTGATACATCTTATTTCCCCCTGGGTGAATTGAATATCTGCTATTGTGAGCTTCATGCAGAATCTCATTTTTCAGCTCTGGGACGTTAGGAATCCAAATTCTGTAAGTATATCTCATTAAGCCCTGGTTGTCTTTCTCAGTCCTCAACTCTTCCCCTGTCAGGGATTCTCTTTCATCTTGGAGCATTCGCTCTTGGCACAACTTGATCTTTTCTAATAATGGGGATTGGACCTGAATCTCCATCAACTTCTCTTGGCTATCCCCTGGAATTTTGATCTCAATTTCCAACTTCTCCATATCTCTTATCAGGGCTTCCTCTAAAGTCATCATCTTAAGCCTCTCCTTTCTGCTAAGGGCGTCAGCCACCACATTGGCTTTACCCGGGTGATAACGAATTTCACAGTCATAATCCTTAATCAGTTCTAGCCATCTTCTCTGGCGCATGTTAAGCTCTTTTTGGGTAAAGATGTACTTGAGGCTCTTATGATCAGTGTAGATTTCGCATTTTTCCCCATACAAGTAATGCCTCCAAATCTTTAAGGCGAAAACTATCGCCGCCAATTCTAGATCGTGAGTTGGGTATCGAATCTCGTAGTCCTTTAGCTGCCTTGACGCATACGCGATTACTTTATCATGCTGCATAAGCACACACCCTAATCCTTTGTGCGATGCATCACTGTAAATCACGAAGTCTCCTTTTCCATCAGGCAACGCCAACACGGGGGCCGTCACCAACCTTATCTTCAGCTCTTGAAAGCTTTTCTCACATTTATCTGTCCATTCAAACTTCTCCGCCTTGCGGGTAAGTCGTGTTAACGGGGCGGCTATTTTTGCAAAATCTTGCACAAATCTCCGGTAATAACCGGCCAGTCCAATAAAGCTCCTTACCTCTGTTGGAGTGGTTGGACGCTCCCAATTCAAAACTGCTTCTATCTTGGAGGGGTCAACCAACACTCCTTCTTTATTAATCACATGCCCTAAAAATTGCACCTCCTCCTTCCAGAATTCACACTTCGAAAACTTGGCGTACAACCGCTCTTTCCTGAGAATTCCTAGGGCTATCATCAGATGCTCGGCGTGTTCTGCTTCTGTCTTAGAATAGATAAGAATGTCATCAATGAAAACTATGACGAATTTGTCCAAATATTTCTTGAACACTCTATTCATCAAGTCCATAAAGGCTGCGGGGGCGTTGGTTAATCCAAATGACATCACCAAGAACTCGTAATGTCCATAACGGGTACGGAATGCAGTCTTAGGAATATCCTCAGGTTTAATCTTCAACTGGTGATATCCAGTTCTCAAGTCAATCTTAGAAAAGTACACAGCACCTCTTAGCTGATCAAACAAATCATCGATTCTTGGTAAAGGATACTTGTTCTTTATGGTTAACTTGTTTAATTCGCGATAGTCAATGCATAATCTCATGCTCCCATCTTTCTTTTTAACAAACAACACTGGTGCGCCCCAAGGCGACACACTAGGTCTTATAAAACCTTTCTCTAACAGCTCTTGCAACTGGGTAGCCAGCTCCTTCATCTCTACTGGGGCTAATCTGTACGGGGCTTTGGACACTGGTGCTGCCCCTGGGGCTAGCTCGATTGCAAACTCAATTTCTCTGTCGGGTGGTAACCCTGGAAGGTCTTGGGGAAACACATCCTCGAATTCGTTGACTACGGGGATATCTTGCAGATTGGGCACCTCTTTTTGGGTGTCCACCACGTAAGCTAAGTAGGCTTCGTTTCCTTTTCGCAACAATCTCTTAGTTTGGGCCATGGTTAAGAATTTTTGCGTCTGTCTTATCCCTTTAAAAACTATATCCTTCTTTCCTGTGGTACTCCATCTAATCTTCTTCCCTTTACAATCTATCAGAGCATTATTGCGGGACAACCAATCCATTCCTAAAATGACATCAAACTCCCCTAACTTGAAAGGAATCAAATCAACAGAAAACGATTGATCTCCTATCTTTAACTCACATCCGGGATGAATCTGATTAACGGGAACTATCTCATGATTGGCTATTTCTACTTGTAAGGTACCTCTCAGGGGTTGAGATTTAAGTCCTAGTTTATAAGCAAAGTCCTTTGTTATAAAGGATTTAGTCGCTCCAGAGTCAAATAAAACATTTGCACTGACTGAATTGAGGGAAAGAGTACCTGCTATCACATTGGCATCCCTTACAGCATCCTGTACTGTCATGTTAAAAGTTCTGGCCGTTGGTGGCTTGTTGGAGGCAGCTTTGCTGGCCCCCGATGCTGCTGGCTTGCTCTTTGGACAATTTCTTGATATATGTCCCTGCTGACCACAGTTATAACACGTAGGACTCTTGTTGTCACTAAGGGAATCCCTGGTACAAGAACTAGCATAATGGCCTGGCCGTCCACATTTATAACAAGTTGTCAGACCCCTTTTACATACACCTGGATGCCTCTTCCCACAAGTGGCACATATCGGAAAGGATGGTTGAAAGGATTGGGACCGAGGTGCTCCCGACTGCTTATTACCCTGGTTTATGCTGGTGCTCGGGGTTGGCTTGGAGCCTTCATTTCTATTGGGTAGGGAAACCGCTCTGCGACTGAACTTGTTGGAAGGGTTGCCTCCTGCCGAACCCCCTCCCATACTCACATGCTTCCTCTTTCTCCCACCCCTTTCTTTCTGGACTTGATCGATGCCTGCTTCTGCGATTGAGGCTTTCTGTACTAGGGTGGCATAATCTTTAATTTCTAGAATACTCACCCGATTCTGGATCCCTGGCCTCAACCCTTGCTGAAACCTACTAGCTCTCTTTTCATCCGTGTCCACGAACTCGGGCACGAACCTAGACAGTTCGGTAAACTTCGCTTCATACTCCGCTACTGATAGATTATTTTGCTTTAGCTCCAAGAACTTGAGCTCCATCTGAGTTTTCATGAACCTCGGAAAATACTTTTCCAGAAATAACTGCTTAAACCTTTCCCAAGCTACCACAGCACCTGCTTCCATATTTCTCTTGGCCTCCCACCAGTAGTTGGCCTCTCCCTTTAACATGTATGATGCAAAAACAGTCTTTTGTGCCTCCTCAATACTCAAAATTTCAAATGACTTCTCCATCTCCTTAATCCATGCCCTTGCTTCTACTGGGTCGGCTGATCCTGTAAACTCAGGAGGCTTCAATGATTTAAAGGCCCTAAAAGAGTTGGCCACATTACTGCTGTCCCCTTGAGGTGGTTGGGGTTGTCGAACCAAATTTTGTCTAAGCAAGTCCATGAACTGACCCATAGGGTCTCTATTCCGATCCTCCCTCTCTTGCTCAACCTCAGTTTCTTCCCTTTCATCCTCAAATCCCGCGGTATAAAAGGTTTCATCTCGTTCCCCATACCGGGAGTCTTCCTGCTCATTATAGTCTTCGTTATTTTCTTCATCATACTCAGGGTTTTCACTATGTTGATTGTGACTCTCTTGGTCGGTAGACTCACGGGGATTAGCCCTGGTCGCAATTCTCCGCGGAGGCATCTTACTGAAATTTCAGAAAATCACATTAAATTTATACACCTGTTTTGTAGGATTTCTCCTTACACAATAATAGTATATTTGGGATTTAAGATCCCCAGTTCTATATATGATGGCAATTTAATCGAAAAGTACGCACAGATAAAGATCAACACACTGGTGGCCATGTCACTACAACTGATGTAACTGAAACGAAACCCATATATACATAGTGCTGTCAAAATACAACGTCTGAACCAACATCATAGTTTCAGAATACAACTGCCTGAAAACAACAACTAGCATAAAAGTGAAATACAAAGTCCATCCGTCTAGTCTGCCTACGGGAACTATATACAACAAAACAAACCCTCCAAAAGTCGGCACTCTACCATGGCCGGGCAAGACTAGAAAGCTAGACTACCATATCACTATATCTGGAATCAGCCACGAGCGCGGCTCAGGGCCCTCACCCTGACCATAGCAAGACGAACAATCTCCTCAGTATCAAACCGGGACACTCTGCCACCTCCGTCTGTCTGTAAGGCCCTAATCCTCGCTCGTGCCCGGCGCTCGATGCGGGTCACCTCCCTCCTAAAGACCTGGGGACGAATGGTCCTCCTGATACGCTGGAGCCTACGCCTCTCAGTCCTCTCCGCGGCGAGCTGTAGCCGAGACTCTACCAACCTGGCCTCTGCTGCTGTCAAGTCTGTCGTCAACCTGCTCACAATCCACCCATGCACAAAAACCGGCACGCCATCTAGGGGGGCATGGGGCGGAGTGACTGGGATCACTGGCGGGACATCCTCTGCCTGAGTGGTCTCTGGGGTCTGCTCCTCATGATTCGCAGGAGGACTCAGCGGGCGAAGTGGGGAACTAGGGGGACTCTCCGAATCATCCCTGCCCTGCTCCTCAGCCTGAGCCTCACCTCCCATCTCCTCCTCTGAATCTACATCAACAACAGGAATCTCCTCGTCAAACCCAGTGGCCGGGGCCCACTCGGGATCCTCCTCCGGATCCTCCTCCGGATCCTCCTCCTGATGCTCACCTCCTGATCTCTCATAGTATGGGTCTGAGGTCCGAAGTTGCTCCTCATCATGCTGCCGCTCAAACGCCTCTGGGTCTGGGATATCGCCCGCCTACACAAGAACGAACTATATTACTATCATGGTACTTAAAAGTTCCCGTAAGGGTTTTAGGTGAACCTGGCAGGGGTTCTTATTATCTTAATGAGTTTATAATTATACGTCTCATCATCTCTGGGGTGTCTAACTCTTAGCTCTGATACCATCTCTGTAACAGCCCCAGACCCGGGGTCGGAGATCTGGTCGTTACGGTCATCATTCCATACATCATGCTTGACTTGAATCAATACAAATAAACAACATGCTATGACCCCACCATCTATCTCACACACACACACAAGTTATAGTCCCAGAGATGAACTTGAAATAAGTACTGCTAACAGGGTCCATAAACATATCATAAGTGATTACAAGCCCAAATATAATTTACAAGTTTAAGTTTGCTGCCGCTTCTTACGTTATGTCATACATCTATAACCTTTATTAATAAGCGAAACCCCTTTTTAAATATGGTACCAAATTTGGTTCGCACTTTTTTTGGTTCACACTTTTTTTTGGTTTCACCCCTAATTTATCTTTAAAAAAAATATAATTATCTAATTTAAAATAGATTATATTATATCCTAAACTCCTATTTCATGTAGTAGAATTATTATATCATAAACTCCTATTTCAGGTAGTAGAACTTTATATTAATTTTAAATTATTTTTGTTTTATTCAATCCTCTATTTTCACCAATCTTCTAACAATTCTATTATTATTTCGACATTTTCATCTTACAAAAAATAATATTTTATTTTGACTTTTCGTCTTGCACATACAAGCAATTAAAAATCTGAATAATAAAAACAATTAAAAGTCTGCATGATAATTTTAAATTAAAATTGCATGATAAAAGCAATTTTCGACTCATATATTATATATTATTGTAGAATTTTATGTTGTTTTTAAATAAAAAAAATTATAACTATCTAATCTAAATAGTAGATTATATTATTATTGTACTATAAACTCCTATTTCATGTAAAATTCTAATTTTTTAAGAAAAAACTAATTCTATGTTGTTTTGAAATTAAAAAAATATATATCTAATCTAAAATAAATAGATTATATTGTTATTGTACCCTAAACACTTATTTCACGTAAAATTCTATCTTGTTTTTAATTATAATTTAATCTAAATTTACAATAAATTATATCGTTATTGTACGAATATATTACATTGTTATTAAATTACATTACTATTGTACCAAAATATATTATATTATTATATTATATCATGTAATAGATATCCGATGCCGAAGGAGTTACAATAAGATCACAACATAAGCAAATTATAGTACGTGTAATTTGTAGTTTAGGCCATCTGAAATTTTTATTCTTATTGTAGTTCTAATTCTTTTATAAACTTAGTGTCTCGGCGACTTAAAATATGAAACACCTATGATTGTATGTCGTTATTACCGATGAAGTGATCATTGTCCATCACCAAAGTAAATTTATTTTTCAGCATGCCAAGTTTTTGTTAGTACAAGTTGTGTAGAGGTAAATTCACTTTCAGCATTCCAAGTTGTTCCCATCTGCATGCGAATCAATTTCATAGAAAATGACCAATCACAAGGGCATAAATTGAATTCAATTATATTTGTCCTGTTATATTTATTCTTTATTAATGACTAGCCTTATTATATTTAAATAGTCCCAAATGAATTTAACTATTTATCTCCTATACGGTTAGTTAATTCATGAATAGGCTTACAATATTTAAATCATCCATAATTTGTACGATATTGAGCTAATTTCTTATTCCCCTATATTTTTCCTTCTAACTATGCCTTTATAATTGGAAGACAAAAGGTATCCATACAAAAAAAGATATCGTCAAACAAGAGATTCTGAAACTATTGAGCAGTGAGATGAACGTAATGATTAAATTCACAAAAAAAAATTATGTTCCAGGTATTACTATCAAAAGTTTCTTTTACCTTAATTTTTAGAATTATTCGATTCAGATAATGATCTCTTGTGTTTTATGTATAAATAAAAAGTTGTTACCAATTGAATTATCCTAGGTTTCTATGTTCTAGAAATAAAGAAAATCAACTGGATAGAAATCTTCTAGATCTTATCCCACGTTGAATAAACAAAATTTTAATTATATGTATACATACATAGTATATACTACATTTGTCTAATTTGTTATTGCCCTTATAATTATCCCTTATAGCTACGCTTTCAAAATTGAAAGTTAAAAGATCTGTTGGAATAAAAAAATGACATCAAACAAGATCTTATATATATATATAATTATTTAAAAATTACAACTATTAATCTCTTACGTTTTTTATATAATAGAAAGTTTTTGCTGAAAATAAAGAAATTTATTTGGATGAGAATCTTTGGGATCTATACACAAGTTGGTGTTTTAGATTTTAAAATGATTTTGCTTTCGATACTGAAATATAAATAATCTACCATTAACATTTCAGTTGATACTGCTCTATAGTTCATTGAGATTCCGTTATGTTGTAAAGGGATAACATATAATTTTTTTATAATTAACTGAATAATAATAATATTTTCATGAACAAAATATTTGTAAAATTCAGTAACTAATTTCATGAAAAAATAATGTAATTGTAAACAATTTTAAGTCAAAATTGAAAATAAGATAATTGATAATATTAATTAAATAATACTATAAATAAAATAAATTTCCAAAAAAAATCACTCGGCCCGTGCTTCGCACGGGTTATTTTCTAGTATAATTAAAAGCTGAATCTGAACTACCAGTCTATATCACTAGTATGCTCTACCTCAGCTATGGCGGCTGTAGTATCAGGGGAGAGTCCTCTGGGTTCCAAAGCCCTCTTGCGGCTGGTGGTGCGAAACATCTGGTTTATCTGTTGTGGTGATATATATAAAACAAGCAAGGGTGAGCAACAAGGCCCACCAAAATAATACTGAGCTGATAACAATGTGTATAATCAAGTATCATCTATCAAAATAAGCATTTAGCTCATATCATAGTCTGGGAATAAAATCACTGTAAAATAATTTCAATCTATCTTCATAGTTCATCTGATTCCAAGTATCTTTTCCCAAATATCATATACCTTCCATAAATTTATATACTTTCTGAAAAACTCATACACTGAAATAAACTGGAATACTCTTGAGTAAACTTTTTCTTTCTGAAAACTTGCATAGGACTGACAACTGGAATAAACTTTCTTTTCTGAAAACTTGCATAAACTGAGTAACTGGAGTAATTTCTCTTTCTCTGAAAACTTGCACAAGATGTGCTCTTTCATGATTAGTGAACTGTAGATGGAGATGCTGGGCGCCGAGGATACCCCTACGATGATCAGTCGTAAGGCGAATCCCCCTGCTGTTTTTCTACGTAGAAGGGAAGATAATCAGTCTCACACCGACTTACCTCCCCGCCAATCGGTTGTAGGCAGGATGAACAGACCCGTTCTTGGACGGTCGATTCTGTTACATCCACTTCTCCTACGGTCGGGCACTGATAAATCTAAGGGAAGAACGACGATCTACGCGTAATTCCCTTAGGGGACCGGCGCTACTCAGTCCCTTATATATCTCCAAGTTCGAGTAAATCCATAACACTGAAACATAAAGTTCCTTCCCCTTTTTCCCCAAGAATACGACTCCACAAAGTAGTCATATCTGGTTGGAAAGGAAAATTCACCCATATTTCCCAAGCTGACGCTTGTTAATGGATGCGACTAATTCCACTGATCTTACCCCTCGAATCTTGAGGAAGTAATCAAAATCATTTTGATGGTAGTAAACCAGACTAATAAATTCATTGATTTAAAAGATTTAGGACCGGGCAGTCCACTTGAAACAACCATAAAATCTTGAGAAAGGTTCCATGTATCTTTGAAGTTTGAGCGAACATTTAAGTCTTTCTGAATATAGACTTAAACGGGAAATAGTTTTGGGAACCTCCTCTAATTATATTTATAATTGTCTGAATAAAACTTTATTAGCTATCTAGGGTAAAAAATAGTTTTCACAAAATACTTCCTTAAGAAGTAGGGCTTTAAATAATTAAATCAAACTATATTTAATAAAGAATATTTATTTAGAAATACTTCTCAAGTACTTCCTTATCAAAAAGGGTAGATAACAACTATTCATCATATATTTAAAATATACCCTTAATAGATTAAACTTCAAATGATCTTTAATTTGTAAATCATTTATCGAGATTAATTGTAATAACACAATAAAATAACCCTAGATAGCAACTGATACCATTCTTAGTATGTAAAATAAATATAGATAATATATAATATATCTCTAGATAACAACTGATACCATTCCCGGTCCAAAGTATAAATGCAGAGTATATATCCCCCTACTGAGGGTTTTGCTTAGCACATCAGCTACAAAATACTACTATATCCATAGCTTACAAGTTCAACTTGTATCAATACTTTGACTTAGCATCATAGAAATCATTTCGAAATCATACACATATAGCATATATCTCAAAATCTTTAGTTATCACCACAACAGTTTTTAAAAGGTATAGGTTTGAAAACTTGCCTGATCTCTTAGTCTGTGGGTGGTGTCCTGCAGTAGTCCGGCGATCTATCAACAATAAAATACCTTTCATCAATAACTCATACTTAGGAATCAAGCAAAACATGATTCTTAAACTTAAACACCGCACTAAGGCGGCTATATAATCCTAACCCTTGCAATTTCTACCGACACCTTATAATTAGGTACTCGTTTGCTATCAAAGAACATCATCCCGACTTGCTCTTGATCTGTCTTGAAGTTATAAATATTCTAGGGTCAACCTCGTATGATTCATTTCAAGATTTTCGACTCATTTCTCAAAGTTTTCCAAAGTTATACCCAAGTACTAGTTTTAAGGGGTTTCTCGCATTTATCCTAACTTCAAACATTTTTATAAAATCGAAAAACGATCTTTTTCACACAAGGTCTTCTCCCACACTTTCCTTTCTGTCTCTAGTATTTAATTATCATGTTTAACCCCTGCAAAGATCCAGTTAAGTAATCTCAACTTCAGTTACGAACTTTTCTTCTCGTTTTCGAACCACTTTTACTAATTTGACCATATCTCCTAAACCGTAAATCGTATGGCTTCGATTTTCGCACCAAAACGATCTACGTTCAAAAATATATAAGCACAAGTCATATAAACATTCATACCCGAGGCCTATCTTAACTGTTATGCTTTGTTTTTAAGGGCTTTAGAAATTTCGTCATTACGACGGCTGTAAATCGGATAATCCCAAATTTCAAACCATCTAAATTGCTCATCAATCACTCCCATCAACATATACATCTGATTATACCAAGAACTGAGGCCAAGCAATGCCTTTACGTTCTTAATACTCAATATTACTTGTAACAAAGCCCAATCATAGCTACTAAGATCATAAACATGCTTTTACACCATTAAAGCTTCAAAAATCACTTAAAACATTCAAGGGCTCAAAGTTCATACCTCCTCCAAGCTTGTTTACTTCCAATACACTTATATAAACTTGGATTCTTGCTTGATATAACCTTTAGAAGCCATAGACTCAAAATCAAAATCAAACAAAAACTTGGTTACTATTCATCATCATCTTCTTTCACTTATTTGAACATGAAATACTAAAAGGATGGCTACAAGATTCATGGCTTACCTTGTACTACTTACTAGCTTTGTTTTAAGCTCTAGGTTGCAATTAATGGTGGAGGAAATCTCCACTTCTCCTTCCTCTTCTTCTTGGCCGAGAGCTACTTGGTGGTGGTGATGTTTCCACTTTTTCTTTTCTTTTGTTTTAATCACTTGTATTTTGTAATTAAATGGTCAAAGTGATGACTCATTGGTCCTTGATGCTTCTTCTTGCGACACTTGGCGCACATGCATTGCTCCTGCTAAAGTAGCTTTATCGGTTCGTTTCTTTTCACACGGATGATCCAAATGTCGCATCCCTTGAACTAATCTCGTTACATGTTACTTCCATGTCTACATTTAATCCCGTAAACGTTCTTAATATTTCTAAATCTTTTTATTAATCCATATCCATAGAATTAATAATTTAAATCCTTAAATATCCTCAAATAATAATTATTTAGTCCGTTTTTGGTGAAATTTCGGAAAAACGAAAAATGCTATTTTTCCGATTCTGACAGCTTTTGCATTCCTTTATTTCCATCGTAGATCACTAATGCGACTTTGAAAGTTTATTATATCGTCCCGCATATAGGGTGGTCTGAAAAACTTTTAAATGAAGAGTTACTATTCATCAGTGGTTTTTCTATAATCTTTTGGATCAAAATCCGTTCCAATATTCCTGGTTCATTTTCTCTTTACTCTTTGCACTTAGAAAACGTTCTAGTGCTTTCTCGGGCATACACTATCTTGTTTACGGAGTTATCGGATGTATTCCAGATATTGATTTGGATGACATAAAAATACTTTTCTTCCTTGGAGTATTGTATTCTTATCTTCCAGATTGATTGTTCTTATTTATGCGTTCAGTCCATTCTTATTATTCTCAAAATGTTTGAAAACTGAAATCCATATTCATTTCATACTTAATTCTCCAAAAACCCTTACCACCATCCACATATATATACATCATCATACAATAAAAGTTTTAATTCTACCCAAAAATCTGGGGTTTTACATCTTTGTTATCCTTATCCTTCTGGGTACACTCTTGATCTTCAAATGCTTCACAAGAGATACCTTTCTGGAACAAGGAGAATTAGTCTTCAGTGCCACATCACTTGGAAGTAGCTTCATTCCATTCCCCTTCATCCACTGTAACACTCCACTAGCTGTAACTTTGTGGAAGTGTTTTCTTGATATTCCTTTTGTGGTTTCAACTTTCTTCTGTGGCAATTCAGGTTCAGAAGTCTTAGATAATAATTTTGGAGGATCATTACTAACAGTACCCACCCTAGACTTAGAGTCTTGTGTTGTGGTTAAAGTACTGCTAGAAATGTCCTTGACTTGCTGAATTCCACTCCTTGTTCTCTTGACTGTTTCTTTTGTCCCCTTAGAATCCCTCTTGTCATCATCAGCACCTTTTGTCTTCTTTGAGGATTTGCTCCTGCTACTTTCACTTGGTCCATCCTTATCACTCCTTGAATGAGATCTCCTTCTGTAGGTTTTCTCCTCATCATCATCCTCACCATCCTTCTTTTTGGTCTTTTCTTTGACAGATTCAGGAATGACTCCATGAATCAGAAAAGATTGTAGAGTGTGAATCATTTCTAGTTCCTCAACTGTCCTAACTCCTTTATTAGATCTCAGCATCTGCAGCACCTGTTTGATCTTTGCATTGTTTTTCATTTTCAGGTCTGAGGGAATGACAAGTTGGTCAATGTTGTTATCTTGAGATAGACTTTGGTAGATAATTGTCATTGGCTTGGAGATAACCTCAGGCAATCTTTGATTTTGATCTATCTTCAAGTCATTGTATAGACTTTCATTGTTCACTCCATGCTTTTCAATCAACTCCAGAATGATTGACAGCTCAGTAAATCTCAGTCTTTCTAGAGTTTGAAATGATAGATGCCACAAGCAATTGTTCTTGCACACCATGATAACCTCTCTTAGATGAACATCCCTGATTTTCTTTACTGCAACCGTGAAGTACTTGATGCTTTCCTTGAGCTTCTCTCTGTAGACTCTTGCATCTTCATGAGCATTTCTGTAGATGGCTTTCAGAAACTCCAGGAAGGCCTCATCATGATAGATGTTTGAATTGGCAACTTCCTGTAGCTTGGCCTCTGTGATAACTGTAGCTTTGACAGGTTGAGCATTAGGAGTAGGTTGAGCAGGTTGAGTAGCTGAAGTGTCTTTGGGCATTGTGGATGGATAGTAGGTGGTTGTGACTGTGCTTTTCTGACCTTGTGTACTTATAACCTCTACAGGGGGTAGGATTATTGGTTTGATTATTTCTTCAGAAATTTTGCCCTTAAGCTTCTGTTGCTTGGCAGGTACTCCCCCTTTCTTTTGCAGAATGACCTCCTTTTGTTTCTCCCCCTTAGGCTTGGAATCAGACAAGATGTCTTGAGCTTTCCCAGGGATAGGCAGGTTCATTTGTCTCATCATAGAAGTTAACATTTGTTGTTGCACCAGCAGGATATTGGAGGTATTGTTGCCTTGGTCATCCAGCTTGTCATTGAGCTGGTTTAGAGATTGAGCAAGTATCCTGTTTTCATCTTTCAGAGAAGCCACTTCTCTTTCTAGACCATCCACCTTGGAGAATAGCTGTTGAGACTTGAAAGAATTTAGAGATTGATCCTTGATCTTGGCAAAGTCAAATTTGGAGATGTCTGACATAGGAACTTCATCCACCAATTTGTCACCATATTGATTCTTCCAAATCACATTCAGCATTGCATTAGAGTTGATGTTGGCCTTGACTTGATTTTCCAATGTAGTAGTCAGTTTCTTGATGTTGTCAGTGACCATGGCTAGAGAGATGTCCATCATGTTGACATTGGAGTTGGTTTTCTGGATTTCCTTGAGGATGCCATCCACCTTGGGAAAATCAGAGAGATATGAGTTTCTTAACTTAGTGAGGGATCTTTCTGTCTCCTCCTGGATTGAATAAATCTCTGATTGAAGCCCTTTCCCAAGATAGTGCAGAGCCTTCAATTGATTCTTGTACACATCATTGACAACATCATAAATTGCAGTAGGAGAGAGATCTTTTGCATTGGAGCCTAGAGAGGTGAGGTAATTTTCTCTCAGAAAAGCTAGGGCATCCTTGAGTTTGATAGACCTCTTAGCATCCAACCAGGCATCCACATTTCCCTCTGGTTCAGCTGCATCCACTATTTTCTCCTGCTGAGCTTCAACATCCTCCTTGTGGCAAAGAAGAATAGCCTCATAATCAGCATTGGGCAAGTTTGAGGTGAGGAGGTGTTGAGCTATTTTTGAGAACTCATCAATCTGTGCCACATGTAGATCTTGAATGGCTTCTTCTGTCATTTTAGAAGGCACAGTTGATGATCCTGAAGGCCTGTCATGTTGCACAGGCTCAGCCATTCTAACATAGTGGCCTGAGCCAAGTGAGAGCTGGTGCTAGGCACTTCAAGGGATGAAAGTTTTTGAGTCTCCTCCAGCCTTGGAATGGCTGTAGAGTCTGATGTTGTCTCCATTGAAATGGGATGTGTTACAACATCAGCCCTATTTGTCTGTGAAGACAGTTCCACATCCCTAAGGATGGGAGAATTTGGCATAGAGTCTCCAGTGAAAACTGGTGAATCCTCCATGTTTGTGTTGGTGTCATTAGGATATGCCCCAGCATGCATTCCCTGACCAACTTGATGTGGTTCCTGGGTGGTGAGTACAGTGTCATGCATCATGTCACTTGAGGTTGGCTCAATCACAGTGTTGGATTGTGATTGATCAATTGCAGAAAAGTCATGTGAATGACTGATCTATTGAGAAGAAATGTTAGATGTAGATTCTGGAAGAGAAGTGTGGTGTGGATTGAATTTTGGCAACTCCCCCTGAGAAATAGGAGGAGTTTCAAGTGTGATGTGCTCTCCACTCAATGTGTCAGCATCCTTATTTCACCTAGGATCAAGAGTGAGTTCTTGATCCTGTGCAGACTCAGTACAGATTGTAGTGGGAGACTACTCTTTTCAATGCCAATAGCCTGTTGGGAGGCCATTGACAGTAATAGGTGTACCCTTTTTTCCACATCTGAATCCTGTTGGGAGGATCCAGTGGTAGGCTTGGATTTTGATTTCTTACTGTGTCTGGTGAGAGGTGACTCAGGAGTCTCACTTTCTATCTCTACACTTTCTTGAATCACTTTAAGGGGTCTCTTCTTAGTCTTCTTTTTAGTAACATCAGTCTTTTGGGAGACTGATGCACTTGGCTCCCTAACTTCTACAGATGTGTTTGCAGTGGGGTTGCTGGATGGGATAAGAAGGCTAGGGTTAAACTGTGCAGCTTCTTCAGTCTTAGCCTCCCCTGTCCAGGAAAGTTCATGGTATATGGGCTTATCAAGTGGATTAGACTCAAATGTGTCCTGCATATGCTTGGTCACACTTAGAATCACATCCACTTGATTCCTTGTGTCCAATGAGCCAAATAGTACTTTGGACATGGACTTGGAATAAGCCATTTTAGTTTTATCTATACCCTCCAATTCATGGATATTTGCATCAAGAAAATTTAAAATAACTTGAAGAAAACGAGGGTAAAAGATGTCATTACCTCTACCGCGAACGGTTCTGCCTAGCCTCTGAGCCAATTCCTTGAGAATTATGGCTCCCACATTGATCTCCTGGTTGTTGGCCAGGGAGTAGGCTAGCTTCACAGCAATGTGACTGATATGGTCCCATCCTGTCTTCCTGCATAGAAACACCTTCTGGAGTGCGTCAAACAGAAATGACCACTCCCTTCTCACAAACTTCTTATTTAGCTTTCCAGTATCTATCTCATCAGCATACAGAATGAAGGTCATGAATTCTACAATTTGAGCATCTGTAGCTTCTTGGTCATGACCCTCCACCTTGAACCCCAAAGCTTCATTAATTTCCTTTTCACCAAACTGGAAGTGTTTGCCTCCAATTGAACAACTAACCTCCTGGAATGAGGTTCCATCTTCCCTAGCCATTGTTGATACCAACGCCGTTCTCCAGAATCCTTCCAACACATCGACATACAATGTAGGGTTCAGGGTTAGGGCTTGGCGTAGGTAGGAAGTGTTCAAGAACCGTACAAAACACTTGTACCTTGGGTTAGCCTCAGCCTCAGAGGGAATGGTGAGAAGATTTGTTTCTTTGGGAATGGTTAAAGGGCTTGAAGAGGAAGCTGTTTGAGATTTGGGTGCCATTGAAATTGAGATTGAGATTGAAGAAGAGAGAGAAGAGTTTAGGTTTTAGAAATTGAGAGCAAATGACAAGATGAAAAGTTGTGAACGGTCGACAAAAAGTATTTATATGATAGAGACACTGCGATATGGAGTTATGAATATGTACAGACTAAATGTATGTCGCGAAGTCTCAAAATGGCCTGTACCGCAAAGTCCTTGCAAAGTATATCGCAGAGTCCTGAATTAAACTATGTCGCAAAGTCTTGAGGATATCAGAATTTGGATGACTTTGCGATATAGTGAAAATACCCTGTCTAAAACTCTCTTTTTGAAATTTAAGATTTTGTCAGACTTAAATCAAAAATTGAAATA
Source organism: Heracleum sosnowskyi (assembly GCA_030848705.1). NCBI lineage: Eukaryota > Viridiplantae > Streptophyta > Magnoliopsida > Apiales > Apiaceae > Heracleum > Heracleum sosnowskyi. The sequence continues at coordinate 8,932,996 of CM061235.1, read as the reverse complement.
AAGTAAATTTAAATCAAAATTCTGTCAAATATGGAGACTTGTCGATATAGTTATTCTAAGTCGCAAAGTCATTAAAATGAACTATGTCGCAAACTCATGAAATGAACTATATCGCAAAGTCTCACAATTTTAACAGTTTGCGATACAAGTCTGTTTGATTTGTACTATGTCGTGAACTCTCAAAATCATCTATATCGAGATGTCTCAAAAGCTCACAACTCCACAACCAAATATGATTTGAAAAATATGCAGTAAAATACTGAAATATTTATAGATCATATCTCAGCTAATTTTCACTCCAAATAAATAGAGCATTTATAACAGTGAAAATTTACTGCTGCAACAATTAACTAGCATACTTACTTAGAATAACTAAATGAAGGATTGAGCATTCCAATTTCACTCACAAGTCTGTTGAAGACAGCTTCATTCAGAGGCTTTGTAAATATGTCAGCTAATTATTTCTCACTTGGAACATAAGAGACTTCTATGGTACCATTTGCAGCATGTTCCCTAATGAAATGGTACCTGATCTCAATGTGCTTTGTAGTAGAATGATTAACAGGATTGGCAACTATGGATATTGCACTAGTATTATCACACAATAGAGGAATGTGTTCTAACACTAGTCCATAATCCATGAGTTGATTTCTAATCTAAAGCAATTGAGCACATCAACTTCCAGCAGCAATATATTCAGCCTCAGCTGTGGATGTTGCTGTGGACTGTTGTTTCTTACTAAACCAGGACACTAACCTTTGACCTAAGAATTGACAGCTTCCAGAGGTGCTCTTCCTGTCAATTCTGCATCCAGCATAATCAGAATCTGTGTAGCCAACCAGGTTGAACCCAGTGCCCTTTGGATACCATAGCCCAAGATTAGGAGTCCCTTTCAGATACTTGAAGATTCTTTTGATGGCCATCATGTGAGATTCCTTGGGATCAGACTGGAATCTTGCACAAAGGCATGTGGCAAACATGATATCAGGCCTGCTAGCTGTGAGATAGAGAGTGATCCAACCATGCCTCTGAAAACCTTGATGTCTACTCTTTTACCTTTCTTGTCTTCATCAAGCTTGATAGCAGTGGACATTGGAGTTTTTGCAGGGGATGAGTCTTCTATACCATATTTCTTTAAAAGATCTTTGACATACTTTGATTGGTTTATATAGATGCCATCCTCCTTTTGATGTACTTGCAAACCTAGAAAGTAGGTTAACTCTCCCATCATACTCATCTCATATTTACTTTGCATCAACTTAGAGAACCTTTCACAGAGTTTTTCATTTGAAGAGCCAAAGATGATATCATCCACATAGATTTGAACAAGAATGATATCATTTCCATGCTTCTTGAAGAATAGGGTTTTGTCAATTGTACCCCTGGTAAATTGATGCTCAAGAAGGAATTGAGATAGAGTCTCATACCAGGCTCTTGGTGCCTGTTTGAGTCCATAGAGTGCCTTAAGCAGTCTGTACACAAAGTCTGGAAAGTTTCCATTTTCAAAGCCAGGTGGTTGAGATACATACACTTCTTCAGCAAGATCACCATTGAGAAATGCACTTTTCACATCCATTTGATACACCTTGAAATCTGAGTGAGCTGCAAAAGCCAGGAAGATTCTGATGGCTTCCAGTCTAGCTACAGGTGCAAATGTCTCATCATAGTCAATGCCTTCTTGCTGACAGTATCCTTTGGCAACCAGCCTTGCTTTGTTTCTAATTACCACTCCTTCTTCATCCATTTTGTTTCTGAACACCCATTTGGTGTCAATAACATTCTTTCCTTTTGGAGGTGGCACTAGCTCCCATACTTTGTTTTTCTCAAATTGATTCAATTCTTCTTGCATGGCAACAATCCAGTCAGAAATCTTCAAAGCTTCTTCAACTATCTTAGGTTCCTCTTGTGACAGAAAGCAGATATACAGACATGTATTTAATGTTGCCCTTCTTGTTCTAACTCCCTCACTAGGATCTCCAATGATTTGATCCGTAGTGTGGGCTCGGTCCAATTTCCTTGTGTGCCCCTGTTCATTTCCTTGATCTGTTCCATGCTCATTTTGGTTTACAGTTGCATTCTCTTCTTCTCCCCCTGTGTTTGTGAACCCTTGCACAGGTGTTTGAAGAAGATTGTCAACTTCAAGGATTTCATTCTCTAGAACAGTTTGAACAGGTGGTTCATCTTCACTTTCAGAATCCTCAAGATAACCTTGATTCTCAAATCTTAATGGCACACTGTCTTGATCACTTGTTTTAAGTCCAGGAGTCTTCTTGTCATCAAAGGTAACATCCATGCTTTCCATGACTTTGTGTTGCTCAGGTACAAACACTCTGTATGCTGTCCTTTCCAGAGAGTATCCAATGAAGATACCTTCAAATGCCTTTGCATCAAATTTTCCAATATGCTCAGAGGTATCTTTCATCACAAAACACTTGCTTCCAAACACATGCAGATGCTTGAAGGATGCTCTTTTTCCAGTCATTAATGAGTAAGGAGTTTTGCCAGACTTCTTATTGATTAATGTTCTATTTTGCACATAGCATGCTGTGTTAACAGCATCAGCCCAAAAGCTAGTGGGTAGCTTTGCATCCAACAACATTGTCCTTGCAGCTTCAATGAGAGTTCTATTCTTTCTCTCAACTACTCCATTTTGTTGAGGTGTTCTAGGAGCTGAGAATTGTTGAGAAATTCCTTTATCTTTGCAAAACTCATACAATGTTGAATTTCTGAACTCAGTCCCATTATCACTTCTCAAAGCAACTACAGAGGAACCAGTGCTTTGTGTTTCTCTATCAACTCTCTTGATATGCTCTATTATGATTTGGGGTGCTTCATCCTTGGAGAATAGGAATTCCACCCAAGTATATCTTGAATAGTCATCAACCATCACTAGAGCATATTTCTTTTTGGAGAGGGACATTACATTCACAGGGCCAAATAAGTCCATGTGAATTAGCTGCAGAGGTTTTGAGTTTGTATTGAGCAACTTGTTCTTGTGACTAGATCTTTTAATCTTTCTTTTCTGACAAGCTTCACATGCTCCATCTTGCACAAACTCCAAGGCAGGCAAATCCCTGATGAGTTCTCTCTTGATTAGAGAGTTCATTGCCTGAACATTTAAGTGAGACAGTTTCTTGTGCCATAGCCAGAATTCCTCATTTGTGGCTTTAGTGTAGAGACAACAAATTTCTCCCTTGTCTGCAGCCTTGAGATCAGCTACAAACAGGCTTCCTTTCTTCACACCAGTTAGAACAACTTCACCACTTTCTCTTTTTGAGATTGAACAATGATCTTCATCAAATTCCACTTTGAAACCCCTGTTGGTAAATTGTCCAATGCTCAAGAGATTATGCTTCAGTCCTTCAACAAATGCTACATCTTCAATAATGACATTTCCAGATTTTATACTGCCATATCCCATTGTATAACCAATGTTGTCATTTCCAAAGGTTACTGATGGGCCAGCCTTTTCCTCAAAATGTGATAGCAGGGCTATATGACCAGTCATGTGACTTGAGCATCCACTGTCCAAGATCCATATGACTCTTTTATTCCTGTTGCCCTGCATTCACAAAGTAACTAAGTTGTTTTTGGTACCCACACATGGTAGGGTCCAGTTGATTTAGAAACATTTTTGTTAACAATTCTTCTGTCATAAGTTGCATTCATCACAGTAGGATACTTCATATTGTTTGTGGCTTTGGAGTTCACACTCTTAGGCTCACATGAAGTGTACACCCTCTCAACCCTGATTGGTGATCCTGTCCTGTGAGTGTGCATGTGTGTGTGTGATTCACTAGATTGTGCAGAATCAAGTTTATGCTTTAGAGATAAACAGTTAGCAATCATAGTCACATAGCATGTCATGCAATTAGGCTTACCACAGAAGGAATCATGACTAGAGCTTATGCTAGCAGAATGGTTACTCAAGTTATCAACTTCAACATTCACTTGTTTGTTACACTTATGAGTCAAATGATTAACAGATAGACATTTCTGACATTGTTTCCTGGGAGCATTTGGCATATAAGCATAATTGTTACCCTTGTTGACACCTATCTTACCATTCTGTTTTGTTTCTTTTTCTTAACAACTTCTTTCTTTGCTTTAGGACTTTTGACAAGATTGTCTTTGGTTTCTTTCTGACTGACAGATTCAGAAGAGGAAGAAGTGTCTTTAGCAGCCTTATCTTTTTCAAGAAGTTGTTGTTTGATGATCAATAGTTCTTCATCAAACTCAACAACACTCTTTTTGAAGATGGGCTGTTCAACACTAGACAGAATAGTTGGGGCATTTTTGTTTGTAAAAGATTCTTTTCCTTTGCCCTTTGCCTTCTTCCTTCCTTTATCATTCTCATAGTCAAAACCAACTCCAACCTTGCTATCTTCAGTGTGTTCCTTGTGATAGGTTTGAATAAGTTCAGAGGAGTTCTTAAAGCTTCTTAGTTTCAATTCAGTTTCAGCAATTTGTTCCCTAAGAGCTTTCTCTATTTGTTCCGCACAAATCACTTTGTTTTTAAGATACTCAACCTCCTTTTTCAAACCATCAAGGTTCACAACCATTAACTCAAGTTCCTCATTCTTTTCAGTAAGCTCAAGATTTCTAGCAGTTAGTCTATCAATTTCTTCATTTGCTACTAACATGCTAGTGTGAATATTAAACATCTCAGTACTCATATCTTCAACAGTTTGCTTATATTGAAGGGGAGTCATATCAAGAGAAGTAAGAATAGGTACCTGACTAGAATCACCATCATCAGAAAATGCCATCAAGGCATAATTTGAGTACTCTTGTTCTTCTTCTTCATCAGAGTCATCCCAGCATTTTCCCTCAGCAATAAAAGCTTTACCCTGTTGTTTCTTGAGTAGAGCCTCATACTTAGCTTCAATCTCTAAGTATGCTTTGTCCTTCTTGACCTGTTTAGGCTTTTTGCACTCAGTGGCAAAATGCCCAAGTTCATTGCAGTTATAGCATCTTATTTTGGACCTATCCACACTCCCAGATTTGTATCCTCCTTTAACTGCACCAGTAATCCCTTTTCCTTTGATGAAAGAGTTTGAGCTACCTGAACCACCAGCATTTCCACTATTGAATCTAGACTTGAATGGCTGCTTCCTCTTAAACCTTATGTTAGGGTATCTCCTAGCCATATAAGCAAAAGATTTGTTTTCCATCTTGTCCAGTTCATCAATGCTGTAGAACTCATCCTCTTCAGGTAAATCATACACAACCTGTGTTTCATCACCAGTGTCATCACTTTCCAGTTCCTCAATCTTGACATGACTGATTTTTAGAGAATCCATTCTTTGACCTAGATTGTCAGCAATAAGGGCATAGGAGGTATTGGCCACTAATCCTTGCTTTGCTTGAATAGATCTCTTTTGAAACAGCTCTAACTCATATGTCTTCAAAACACCATACAACACATCAAAACCAATCTTTGTTAGATCTCTTTCTTTAAGGGAAGAGATTCTTGGTTCCAAGTGATCTGGAAGAGTTAGTAAGAACTTCATGTTGAGCTCTTCTGTCTCATAGTGTTTGTCATAGAGTTTGAGCTCGTTTATCAGCTTGTTGAATCTCTCAAACACTTCTGTGATTCCCTCTTTTGGCTGAGCCATAAAGGCTTCATATTGTGAAACAAGAATCTGCTTCTTGTTCTTTCTTACTTCAGTAGTTCCTTCACAGAGCACTTCTATAAGATCCCACATCTTCTTGGCACTAGTACAATGAGCAACAGTGCCATACATGTTGAAGTCCATATATTCACAAATGATAAGTTGAAGATGTCCATCCAGTGCTACTTTCTCCTTTTCAGGATCGGTGTATTTTGAGGGGTCTTTGGGCACATGTTTTGCTGGTACAATCTCAGTGCCATTGGTTGTTTCACCAATCTCGATCATTGGAATAAAGGGACCATGCTTTAGAATATCTAAATACATGGGGTTAGAAGCTTTGATGAAAAGCAACATCTTCTTTTTCCATAAACTCTAGTGCTCCTTGTTAAAGGGAGGAATCTTGATACTGCTCAGTTTCTGTGAACTCATTCTTGATCTTTTCCTGTTTGTACGTTAACAGCCTTTGCTTTGATACCACTTGTTAGGAATGAATATCACCTAGAAACTAGACAGAGGGGGTGGGGGGTGAATGGATAGTTTGATGGATTTTTGCTTTCTTGAAACTAAATGTAAACTGTATATGATTATGCTATGTAATATGCAGAAAGTAAACAACACGCACAATCACTTTAATCTACTTTGTATAAGCAAATTAAATACTACAGCTTTCCAAGAAATTCACAATCGAATTTCTGGCTTCTAAACAAGAACAGTTTGTACTTGCTTGCTTAAAGAGAAAAGAGCTTAGCCAATAACTATGTGTATCTCTCTTACAGCTAACAATAGGATGTGCATGATATATATAAGCCCTATACAAACTAGTGCACACACCTATTTTTACACAGTTACCCCTTGCTGAAAGTCCAACTTGTCCTGCCATAAGACGTTAACTGTGTCAGGAAGGACCACCTTCTTTTCGGAGTCTTTCCCGTTTCCGTAGCTGCTTGTCTCTTATCTTTCTCTCCAAGTTTAGCTGTAGATTTGCCATCTGTTCTTTGGACCACCTTGCCAGAACAAATGCTTCAGTATTTGTCTCTTTTGATTCTTGATTTTGTACCTTGATTTGTCTTGTTATAAACGGCTAAGTGTTGATATCGTGAACTCCACTTTATTCCTGACTTCGCGATGTCCCTTGTTCAGACTACGCGATATGGGCTTTGAAGACTTTGCGACATAGGTCATTTGACGACTATGCGACATAGGTCATTTGACGACTATGCGACATAGGTCATTTGACGACTATGCGACATAGGTCACTTGACGACTATGCGACATAGGTCATTTGATGACTATGCGACATAGGTCATTTGATGACTATGCGACATAGGTCATTTGATGACTATGCGACATAAGGCTTCTGAGGACTTCACGATCTAGGCTTCTTTGACTTTGTTGACTTCAACACTTCACGACATGTGTCTTGAGGACTTCTCGACATAGTACAAAATGGACTATGCGATATAGTACTTCACGACATGGATATTGGTGACTTCACGACATAGTTTTCTTTTGACTTTGCTATATAATGCCTTAGACAAATTTCTGCAACTTATTTCTTCATGGCCTTATTCATCTCTATCCTGCTGCATGAACATTACAGAACTTCTACCAGGACAATTATTCAATGGCCTATATACAATCTAGATGCAAGAAACTTTACTAAGCTCATTACAGATTTGAGCATACATGATAAAGCTATTGTTCATGAGAACAAGACAAGTACATTTAGAGACCTATACTATATCCCAGTGATAGAAATCACTAGGTCATGTAGTGTGACATAGTCACATAGTGTAGGCTTGTTAATAGTGGTATTCAGACATGTCTTCAGCCTAACATATCATGTATATATCAGTATACATATAGATTATATGATCATCATATGATCATCCCAATCATCATTAATGTACAATTTATGCATATACATCAATACAATATTCATGTTATCATAAAAATAACACATCAATCATGACAGTCGCAAACATGATTTTATATACATCAAAACTTTAAACATATAACCGAATTAAAACGTTTTCGCACGTAGCTCTGATGCCATTGAAGAGTTTTGCATTTGAACGCAACGGAAAAACGTGAAAATAAACCAAAATTCGAAACCCCTCCGCAGGATCCATGCGAAAACAAAATATTTAATTCAGAGATTAAGAACAAATACCTTAAGAAGCTTTAACAGTTCATTAATGGAGGATTAATGGAGATCCAAAGCTTGTTCAATCACCACGTATCCCGCTCTCGTGATCTACGCTTACGTTATCCACACGAACGCTTTTCTTGAAGGATTGATGTGCACTAGCACCCGAAAACTACTTCTTTCTCTCTCTCTCTTTTCATGCTCTCATAAACGACTAGGTTTTTTATTATAAAAACGTTTTTCCACACATAAAATCGGCCTCTAAGAGAGTTTATATAGAGAAGAATAAGCTTTATTAATTACTCCCTCTGTCCCTCTCATTTCTTTACACTTTCCTTTTTGGTACGTCCCTCTCATTTCTTTACATACCAAAAATAGTAACATTTTATAATATAAAATCCAATCACACTCACTACTTTCCTCCACTATACCTACTTTATACTCACTTTATACATTAAATATTGATTGGTCCCACCACTTTACTCATTTTTCTTACTTTTCCCTATTAATTTACACTTTTTCTTAACCTCTGTGCCGTCCCCTCAATGTAAAAAATTGAGGGGGACGGAGGGAGTATAATCCAATTATAATTAATACTAATCCGAAATTTCAATTTATTATTTAATTAAGTCTCACTTAATTAATTAATAACTTATTTCAGAATTAGTTTAAGTAATTTCCTTTTCTATTTAATTAATTAATTAAGTCATACTTAATTAATATTATAAATATAATGAATGACTTATTTAATTTAAATTCATAATTTAAATTATTTCTCCTTCATGCGTTCTTTGTGTGTGACCCTGTAGGTTATTATTACGTTGACAACAATTTTAATATCTAATTAAAATTATAAACAATGAGCGGCATCTAGTAATACATCATTGCTACCCAAGTAATAATAATTAAATCGGTGATTCGATTAAACCTTTCGTGAATAATGTTCCATGTAATATAATCCCTTTAACCTTAATATTATAGATTAAACTTGAGGCATGTAGTGTGTCAAACTCTTCATAATTTAATCTTAATTTTCTTGATCGATGAGTAGACTAATAAATCAAATCAACATTTGAGCACGACCGTGCATTTCATAGTCTCACTCAAACAAGAGGCCAATAATATCGCTCTTAAAATTAGGAGGGTTAAATCCCATCTAGATCATTCATATTTCTCTTACGATTCATAATATACCTAATGTCCACTTTTATCATCACCCGGTCAAAGGTAACTTTTAATGTAATCAAAGTATATTAATTCTCGTATAGAAATATAATGATTTCAGGTATAAGGATCATTACACCATTATCACAGTGAGAATTACTTATGACACTATTAACATGTGTAATCTCACGGCAGGTCAATCCAGTATCATATACTCTTACATGCACCTATGTTTTGACTTTAGTATCACCATACCTATGACAAATGAGATGTGGTCATCAGTCAACAAACATACTAGTCTCTGTGAAGTATTATTGTCCTTAAATAATAACACTCGACTAGGGATATTTAGGAATAAAGATACTATTCATGTAATCTCATTTTTAAGTCACATACTTAAAGATATCGAATACGTATCGAAATTCCAAGGACATTTATTATGCTAATTTATAACGCAGTAAATAAAGACATAATAAAATAATAATAATAATCAATAAAACATAATTTATAATAATAAAATGTTTTCTTTAAAACATAAAAGTATTGTCTCTAGAGCACTAATACTAACAAAAAATTACTTGGACTAAATTCATTTGATCACATTTAAAAAACAACGATAATCATTACCAAAAAAAAAACAACGACAATGTCTTATATTTTAATCTCTAAAGATCTCTACTAAAGCATCTAATAATATTTATATCTTATTCTTTTGTAGTTGTTAACGGAGGAATTTGGTGAAAACAAATTCAGTGAGGGTTTCTGGAATTGTGGTGGTAGTTGACGACGGTGTGCAGCGTAGTTTGAGAGAGTTAGGGTTTACGATTTGGGGATGACTAAGATTGTATGTGAGATTTGGTCGCAATTAAGATCGAATATTGAATTCTTTTTTTTCACTAGATCGCATTGTTCCATACAATTTGCGTACGTACCCTTATTTATGGGGATCAAGCCATACATAGTTCCTGGGGAGAAAGTAACCCATATGAGCTAGGTTTCCTTCTTTAAAAGGCCCAAAGGACCGGGGTCACCACCTTTAGTACGTCATCATGGGATTTCATAGTCCAGCTATTTTCTCGAAGCGTGGCGGTGAAGTCATTGACCTGAGATTATCGGAGTCAACGCTCACCTTGAACCACAGAGAAGAATAAGTAATTAAACACTAGCCTTGAGAGCACTAAGGGGCGACGCCGTTCGACCCCTCTAGTAGGGCGATGCCTACTAGCCTGGATGGGGTCTAGTCCTCTTCCAAAGCAATAAAAGTAGATGTAAAATAGATGGCTTGGGTATGACCCAAGTGTTCAATGCAATCCATATGTTCGTTTAGGAAGATTCCCCCATCCTTAAATTCCACGCGGGCGAGGTTGCTTCCGGAGGACGAGGTTCTCTATCATGTATAATGCCTTTGCGGAGGGTGATGCCCCACCAGTGGGCGAGGTTGCTTCCGGAGGAAGAGGTTCCCTATCCTGTATAATGCTCCTGTAGAAGGTGATGCCTCATCGGTGGGCGAGGTTGCTTCCGGAGGACGAGGTTCTATATCATGTATAATGTCCCAGCGGAGGGTGATGCCCCGCCGGTGGGTGAGGTTGCTTCCTGAGGACGAGGTTCCCTATCCTATCTAATGCTCCTATAGAGGGTAATTCCCACCGGTGGGTGAGGTTGCTTCCTGAGGATGAGGTTCCCTATCCTATATAATGCTCCTGCGTAGGGTGATGCCACACCAGTGGGCGAGGTTGCTTCTGGAGGACGAGGTTCCCTATCATGTATAATGCCCCTGCGAAGGGTGATGCCCCACTGGTGAGTGAGGTTGCTTCTTGAGGACGTGGTTCCCAATCCTGTATAATGCTCGTGCGGAGGGTGATGCCCCACCGGTGGGCGAGGTTGTCCATGTATTGGGCTCGAGTTATACATTTCTTCCCTGATAGTAGTAGTTACCTCCTTGTCAAATAGACCGTGGGCAGCGCAGTGACAGGTGAGGGCGAGGTCTCTCATAAGTGGGCGAGGCTGATTCAATATTGAGCCTAAGTCATATGTCTCCTTTCTTGCTGTAGCAGCTGTCTCCTTGCTAGTTAGTTCGTAGGCGACGCCTCAGGGAGAGGCGATGCCTCAGGGAGAGGTGATGCCTCCCATAGATGTGGGCTAGGCCCAATAGATGCACCTCTTGAGATTTCCTTCTTTAAATGTATGATATGGGCCTGTCCCTACTAGTCTTCTTTCTTAAGTAACATTTAACCTAGGTCAATTTCAGCATGTAACCTAGGTTGATTCTAGTTAGTGACATCATTGATTGCGGGCGAGACCAAGAAACGCGGTGGGCAATTTTTGCCCATAACAACTTTCCCCCAGTTTCTTGCAACATGACTTTGTAAAAGAAACTATGTCTTGATCTCTAGAAAAATTCCCAAAGGCGAGCCCTACCCAAGGTGTCTTGATCTTCAAGCTTTTTCTAGCGGTTCCTTCAACAAATCTCCAAGGTTAACATCCTCCACCCGTTCGTCGATAAGAGGAGTAGCCCTCTTATGTAGGCGAGGTCTCCGGTAGAGTTGATAGGTCTTCGGGTATGTGATAAGCCTTCTGATATGAATCATCTCTGAGAAGGTAAAAGAAAGTCGATGTCTATCTGAACATGTTCTTGAGTTACTCCACATAGGCATCGTTTGCTTTTTCTCCTCATTTTCTTCAAAGTAATTCTGGAACTCTTGAGAGGGTGACGTTGATAGGAATGAGAAACCAATTTGGAGAAGCCTTAAGTAATATATAATGCATGTAATGAGGATGAGCCTATCCTAATAAGATTGCTTAATGTGTTGATATTCTTCATGGCCCTGGCCCAAAAGGGCGACGCTGATATAACTAATGAGAGAAGCCGTTGGAGATATAGTCTTTCCCAAGCAATGATTTTAGTAATGTTGATTGTTTAACCTTGACCTTTGGTGGGAGAGGTTGACACCGTTGAAGTAAGAGACGTCTTTGAGATGCGAGACCCTTGATATCTTCATTCTTCCATTAGTAATCTTTCAGTGTGTAGTCTAGTTCTTTTTGGGGACACCTCCTGGCGAGATCCTTGAGGGCGAGGACACCAAGAAAAGGAGAATACTTTCGTAGTATGTGAGGTTTCTCTAGTGGTGTAGACTGTTGATAAGTGGGGGGAGGCCTTTGGTTGATAAAAATGCACAAGTCATCATCTTCAATATCTCACTATAGTCTTCAATTAACAATTCTAACACATATTCTGAACATGGCCCTAGGTGGGCGAGGCTGCTTCAGTAGAAGGCAAGGACATCTTCTAAATCCTTCAAATTGAAGTCTGCACATTATCTTCAAAAACTTTGACAGTTAGGAAAGGTTGGTGATAATTTGGAGCGTAGTCACATTCTCTTGATCTTATGAATAGTGCTTGGCTTATCTCTCACTGAATAACATTCTTCTGATGTAGGACACCTTGAGAGCCTCTGGAACAATATTATCCTCAAAGGGACTCTGACAAGGTTGTCGCGTGCCTATCAAATAATAATATCTAACAAATCCTTCTAACTATGTAGTAGGGCAAGTTAGAGTCGATCCCACAGAGACAAACGTATCAATCACTAGTTATTCTTGATTCAATTCAACTAAGCAAGTAACACAATAAATTGTTGAGAGATTATTAATCTAAATATTATACTAAAGAAAATTGTATTGTATTATCAATTAACTAAAAACATCTAGAATTAAGTATCCCCACTAGCATGAATCAATGCAATCATGATTTTCCACCCCAATTAATCATACGCTACTCAAGAGGAAAGATGCGCCCTATAAAATACCAATAACCTCTCTCGAGTATTAATGGCTTCTCTAAAAATACACTCAAGCCTATTTTCATGGTATCATGCAATTTAGAGACATTAAACACAGCATCCTAACTTCCTAACAATCCGTTCTACCTATTTTCATGGAGAAGTTCATGTCCTTATTGGATAAATCACAACCATCTAAGTCCAACTTTCGATGATAAATAGATATTAGGTTCAAACAATACGCATAATCACGTCTGACATGTTATTGTTAATTAAGCACAACTCAATAAGCAAGAGCATTCAACATAACTAAACTGGGGGGTTATGGAAAATCATACATCAATCATAACTAGGGTTCAACTTAACCCTAGATTAAATAACTACTCACTCATAATTAAACTAACAAAACACATAATATAATAAGAACACATGATAATATTAAGAACAGAGAATAAAAACCTTTAATCTTTCTCCAAGAAGAAAAGTACCAGTCTCCCTCTGTCTGTATGTATCTATATATCTATGTATCTCTGTCTCTCTCCCTCTATCAGATCTGATGTTTATATACATATTCTCAAATATTTTAATGCCTTGAGGAAAGTACAAGTACGTTTCCTAAACTGATTCTGTTTTACAAGGAAAATTCATAGCTGACTTTTCTTCAGTAAATCTGGGCCGTTCCTGAAGTAATTTGATAATTGGACCACTTTAGAATAAAAGAGATTTCCATTATCTTCGTGTGGGCTGTTAAATCGTCCAATTCTGACTTCTAGAACTCAAGATATGACCCAAACAGTGAATTATGTGCAGGCAGCCCAACAAATCCGAATTTCCTTCTAATAAATCTCCAAATTAAACTCTTTATTCTCCAATCCTTCCAAGTTTAGGATTTCCATGCTTCCTACAATAAAACATTAAAATTTATTAAATAAAAATCCAATTAAATGCAAAATATAATAAATATGAGAAATAAAATCATATAAAATATATATAAATATATACTCTATCAAACATCCCCACACTTAGTATTTTGCACGTCCTCGGGCAAATAAAGAAATAAAAATAATAATAAATAATAGGACCACCACTTTCGTAGATGACACGATTGCATTGAGCATATGCAACAAGCCGTTAAACCCCTAGGCAGCCCTAGTAGGACGAGTTTTGTCTCGTGAGGGTTTATAGAAGATATACCCACAAAATCAAATATTTTCAACCACCAAGTCTCTCAAACATGCAACATATCATAGTACTCCACACATTGTAAATCTCAATCACATAACAACCTGAAAGTGTCTGAAAGTACAAGTACTCTCACTTTAAGCATCATTAACACAAAATAATCCAAGTATGCACACAATGTCTAGATAGACAAAAATATCATGAGATAGACATCAAAATCGCATCCAACAAGTAAGCATGCTATGGATAAATATCTCACATTGCTCTCACTTCACACAAGTGTATGGGTATAAGTGTATCGCTCAAGTTCAATCAATGTACTCATGTGCTACCATATGCTTGGTTGTCCACCAAATCTCCACCACCTCGTACATATGCATACATGAATCAAAAGGTCTTCGTTAAAGGTTGTAACAGGTCTTAGGTACGGGGTAGGATATCAAAGAAACAGGCTAACAAGTGGCTAAACTTGATAACTAATAGAGCATAATGTTCACTTTTAATTAAAGCACCCAACATGAAACTTAGATCATGTAAAAGTTGATCAAGCTTTCACAAGCATTAAACTTCAAAGCACATATACCCCATGTACTTTCCCACTTTCACATTGTATCAATCAAATGAACACACTCTACTTGATCTTCTTCTTGCTCATAATTTATCTTTTTTCAAAGTCAAGTCATTCTCCAGTAACCAAGGGCAGTGAAAAGTCACCAAGAATGTACTTAATACCAGCACACATGGATCGTCCCTTTAATATGACATTGCACTTGCCACCCATTGATCTCAAAGGAGTACTTGATACTTGTTTGCAACTTTCATACCATATTGTATCCCACCAAAATGTAACACTTTAACCAAAAGAAATCCCCACACTAAATATTCACCAACCCATCAATGAATCAATATGCTCTACCAGTAAATCACGACAAGAATAAATAAGTAGGCTCAAAATTTTTTAGATTGGTGATATATGAAAGAAACGGGTATAAGCTCAAGGGGTTCACTAAGGATTATTTTTCATATGGGTATTGTTTGGGTAAATGAAGTTAATCCTAGTGCCTTTATCATATTCATGCATACACATATCATGTAGTCTCAAAACGGTTTAAAACAAGTTCTAGAGCAACATGAATCATGATGAACAACACACAACAAAAAAAATGGATTGATAAAAAATGAATCAATCATAAATTAGGCTCAAATCCTCACAAGGTGAAAGCATGCTTAACTCAGTAAAATTGACCAAGAAGCATCTCAAGTTTTTAAACTTTCGCAAGTACACACAAGGAATTATCAAGCATCAAATGATTTATCATGAATGTGACACTCAGAATTAGTCATGCAAAATTAATCTACACAATGTGTACTTATCCATGCTAACATGCTTTTGAGACTAGGCAATTATATACAAAAAGTTTTAAATTTTCAAATTTTTTTGGATTTTATACTATATAATTTTTTTTTGTTTTTTTTTAAATATATTATTATTAAGAACACGTCCCCACACTTAAGCGGTTCATTGTCCCCAATGAATAATATATATAAATATGCAAAACTAACAAGATCCTAAAAGAAATACAAAAAGAATAAGAGTGAAAAATTATACAAAGAAAGGTTAGAAATACTCCCCTAGTGCATGAAGTCTCGGTTGGAAAATGTGGGAGAGTGTTCCTCCTCCAAAATCTTGGGTTGCCTCCCAAGAAGCGCTTTTTTAAGGTCATTAGCTCGACCTTCTTCTCAATCAACCTGGTGAATGGATCGAAAGTGGAGCATCCACTTTCTCAACATATTTTCTTATGATCTCTCCCAAAAACTTATAAGTTTCATCCAAAGATTTATCCAACAATACAACTCTTCTATCTCGAGCAAACTTTAAGAGTGCAACAACTATCCTTGTCATTTCATCTCGTGAGACAAACTTAAAAAGAAATTTAATAAGTAAGTCTTCCCAAGTGGTAATGGAATTTGAGGGTAACGAAAATAACCAATTTTTAGCTCCATCCCTTAGAGAGAAAGGAAATAATCGAAGTCGAGTGGCCTCATCAGAAACTCCATCACACTTGATAGTATCACAAATCTTCAAAAAGTTTTCAATATGAGCATCAGGATCTTCAACAGATAATCCACCAAACTGAATTTCACCAATCGATTTCATTGTTGAAGGCTTTAAATCAACATTAGTGACATGTAAATCTCTCACCAAAATTGTAGGAGGTTTAGAGAGGAAAATATCAGCCTTCATATCTTGATCTTCACCCAAGGTCTTAACCATAAGAACAGCTTCATTACTCTTTTCAAGATCACTCTTCTTCAGAGAAGGGCTAAGCAAAGAGTTGGAAAATTTAAATTCCAATTTCTCAACTCCAACTTCAAAAGAAATTTTTCCATGCATCATATCAACTTTTGCACCAGCTGTAGCTAAGAAAGGTCTCCCGAGAATAATAGAATTTTGTGCATCTTCCTCCATCTCCATGACAACAAAATCACATGGAATAAAAAACTTTCCTACCTTGACAGGAACATCTTCAAGTATTCCAAGTGGAACTTTTACACTTCTATCTGCTAATTGTAGAGTTATACGTGTGGGTTTGAGTTCACCCATCTGAAGCTTATTGTAGATTGATAAGGGCATCAGACTTACACTTGCCCCAAGATCACATAGAGCTCTTTTGATTTCAAAATTCCCAAGTTTGACAGGAATAGAATAGCTATCTGGATCAGTTAGCTTTTTAGGAAGATTATTCTGCAAGATAGCACTGCACTCTGCCGTTAATGTGATAGTAGAACTTTCTTCAATCTTTCTTTTATTTGACAATAATTCCCTAAGGAACTTCCCATAAGAAGGCATCTCTTTGATAGCATCTAAGAAAGGAATATTAAGTTCTAACCTTTTCAAGATATCCATAAACTTCATAAACTTCTCTCCAAGCCTAGCTTGCACTAATCTTTGAGGAAACGGAACAGGTGGTATGTAAGGTCTGACAGGAGCAACTATGGGTTCCTTCTTCTTTTCTTCAATCGCTTCTTGCACAACCACATTTTCAAATTGAGTTTTCTCCCCATCTTCTTCAATAATCAAATTATCACTACTCATCTTCATCTCCGACCCTTGCAATTCCTTACCACTGCTTAAAGTTATAGAATTCACGTGGGCTTTATGTGGTTGTTCAGTTTGGCCAGGAAGTTGGCTTGAAGACTTGCTAAGTTGATTCAACTGTTGAGCAATTTGAGTGATTGAATTCTCCATTAACTTGTTATGAGCCTTTATCTCATTGATACTTGATTCAAAGTAATCATTCTTCTTTGCCTGTGTAGAGATAAATCCTTCCAAAAGATTCTCCAAGTTAGATTTTTGTGGCTGAGCTTGTTGAAAACCTGACGGCTGGGAAAAATTATTTTGTGGAGGTTGAGCTTGAGCCTGGTTATTTCTGTAGGAGAAATTAGGATGATCTCTCCAACCTGGATTGTATGTGTTGGAGTAAGGATTATATTGTGGCCTTTGATTTTGGTTGTAGAGGGCATTTGCTTGTTCCATTGTTGTTCTAGAGGGATTGTATTGACAAGCATGTTGAGTGTGTCCAACTACACCGCATATTTCACATGAGGCAACTGTAGATGAAGTTCTAGAATCCAATTGCTCAATCTTCTTAACCATTGCCTGCATAGTAGCATTCAACATGGTTAGAGCATCAACATCATACTTACCACCCTTCTTTGGATGATTTCTGTCACTGTAAGGATAATTATCATTAGACGCCATCTCGTCTAACAAAGTTTTCGCATCCTCCGTACTCTTTTTCATAATAGATCCACCAGAAGAAGCATCAACAAAATTTCGAAACTCTTGTGTTAACCCATTGTAAAATGTTTGGATCAACAACCATTCAGGAATTCCATGGTGAGGGCATTGTCTCTGAAGTCGTTTGAATTTTCTCCAAGCATCATGAAGTGACTCGTCATCATCTTGACGAAAGTTAGATATTTCATTCCTGAGCTTTGAAGTCTTCTTCTGACTGAAGAATTTAAGTAGAAACGCCTTTGCAAGACTATCCCAAGTAGTGAATGTATTTGGTCTTTCATCCTTCAACCAATCTTTTGCTGTATCTCGGAGAGAGAAAGGAAATAAGCGCAGCTTAATAGCATCATCACTAACATTGGTCAGCTTTATAGTATCACATTTTTCTAGAAAACTCTCAAGATGATCGACAGGATTTTCAGTTGATAATCCTGCGAAAGAATCATTAGAGACGAATTGTATGAATTGTGGCTTGAGTTCAAAGTGGGTAGCCGTGATTGTTGGTCTGACAATACTGGAGAGTACGTCTGTAGCGTCTGGCATACCATGCTCCCTGAGAGCTTTAGCTGCTGTCTCACCCATAACTTCCTTGTCTTTATTTTTCCTTCGTAGTCCTGCTTGTCTTCTTGCTATAGCTTCAATTTCAGGATCAAGAACAATCAAATTTTCTGTACCTGAACTTCGAGTGTGCATGCAATAAGAAAACTAAAAACAAAGATCAAATAACAAGGGAATAATAGCCGAAGCAACACAACAAAAAGACTTAGCTAAACAAACTCAAAAATTAACTAATCTAATACCGCTTTGTCCCCGGCAGCGGCGCCAAAAATTTGACAAGGCTGTCGCGTGCCTATCAAATAATAATATCTAACAAATCCTTCTAACTATGTAGTAGGGCAAGTTAGAGTCGATCCCACAGAGACAAACGTATCAATCACTAGTTATTCTTGATTCAATTCAACTAAGCAAGTAACACAATAAATTGTTGAGAGATTATTAATCTAAATATTATACTAAAGAAAATTGTATTGTATTATCAATTAACTAAAAACATCTAGAATTAAGTATCCCCACTAGCATGAATCAATGCAATCATGATTTTCCACCCCAATTAATCATACGCTACTCAAGAGGAAAGATGCGCCCTATAAAATACCAATAACCTCTCTCGAGTATTAATGGCTTCTCTAAAAATACACTCAAGCCTATTTTCATGGTATCATGCAATTTAGAGACATTAAACACAGCATCCTAACTTCCTAACAATCCGTTCTACCTATTTTCATGGAGAAGTTCATGTCCTTATTGGATAAATCACAACCATCTAAGTCCAACTTTTGATGATAAATAGATATTAGGTTCAAACAATACGCATAATCACGTCTGACATGTTATTGTTAATTAAGCACAACTCAATAAGCAAGAGCATTCAACATAACTAAACTGGGGGGTTATGGAAAATCATACATCAATCATAACTAGGGTTCAACTTAACCCTAGATTAAATAACTACTCACTCATAATTAAACTAACAAAACACATAATATAATAAGAACACATGATAATATTAAGAACAGAGAATAAAAACCTTTAATCTTTCTCCAAGAAGAAAAGTACCAGTCTCCCTCTGTCTGTATGTATCTATATATCTATGTATCTCTGTCTCTCTCCCTCTATCAGATCTGATGTTTATATACATATTCTCAAATATTTTAATGCCTTGAGGAAAGTACAAGTACGTTTCCTAAACTGATTCTGTTTTACAAGGAAAATTCGTAGCTGACTTTTCTTCAGTAAATCTGGGCCGTTCCTGAAGTAATTTGATAATTGGACCACTTTAGAATAAAAGAGATTTCCATTATCTTCGTGTGGGCTGTTAAATCGTCCAATTCTGACTTCTAGAACTCAAGATATGACCCAAACAGTGAATTATGTGCAGGCAGCCCAACAAATCCGAATTTCCTTCTAATAAATCTCCAAATTAAACTCTTTATTCTCCAATCCTTCCAAGTTTAGGATTTCCATGCTTCCTACAATAAAACATTAAAATTTATTAAATAAAAATCCAATTAAATGCAAAATATAATAAATATGAGAAATAAAATCATATAAAATATATATAAATATATACTCTATCAGACTCTCAAACATAATCACCCCTGAGGGCCTTCAAAGACAACCAGGCCTGATGGATATCCAAGCGAAACTACCCCCGAAGGGCCTTCAAAGAGAACCACCCCTAAGGGCCTTCCAATAAAAACCACCCTGAAGGGCCTTCAAAGAGAACCACCTCTGAGGGCCTTCCAAGAAAAAATACCCCAAATGGTCTTCAAAGACAATCACACCTTAGGGCCTTCTTACTACAAACATTTTCTTCATAAGCGTCGTCCTCCGGAAGACGTCACCTACTGGATACTTAATTTTTTTTTAAATTAATGAAACTGACCTTCACACATTCATATACTTAGGATATTCTCCCACAACAGTGTCACCTTTAAAAAATGTCTTCTTTCAATTGTATAGGAGACACCTCTAGATAGAGCGAGGTCTGTTGGGTATAATAACTAACCCCAGTTCCTTGCAATAATTATTTATAAAAGGAACTAGAGTTAATGATTCTGAAATCCTTACCTACATAGGAAGCCTCACCTACTTTAAAGCATATACTCTAATAAAGATTTCCTTGCTTTTGAGACTCGTTATCAAGAGGTCTTCTTTGGTAGACAATTTCACTTTTGTTGAGTAGAAAGGCACTACACCATATTTGGCCTATTGCAAGCCCAAAACATAAAAATGTTGCATAAAGTGTTGCTAAAAACAAGAACCAGCTGATTTATTGTAATACTTTAACAAAGTGTTGTATAAAATAGAAAAGTGTTGCAAAGTTGAGGATAATTTCGAACTATTGCAATACTTTTGTTTTGTGTTACAATATATAATATTTTTTGTTACGCTTTTGGTCAAATTGACCGAAATTTGCTGGGCGGCAAAAATAAAATGTGCGGGGGCGGGATATTTTCATTCTAATTCTAATTAAACAAAAACAAAAAACATACTCTCAGAACAAAACCTCTCTCGCCTCTCTCTCTCTCTCTCTGTCCCGTTCTCGCCGGGCGCCGAAGAACAAAACCAATCTCCCTCACCCAAAACCCGTATCCTGCTAAACAAAAACCCATCTCCCTCACCCAAATCTCTAAACTCCAAACCCGAAAACCCCCAAACCAAAAACCCCCAAATTCGAAAACTTCAAAAACTGCAATTCGAGGTTTGTACTTCTAGTTCAACCTTCAAATATATGTGTATGCATGCTAATTGAGTTCAATTTTATGTATGCATGTTAATTTCGAGCAAATTTCGATCTTGTTTTTTCAAAAAAATTTCGAGTTAATTTTGGTTTTTGTTCTTATGATATGTATAGTTTTTTTGTGTAATTTATGTGTTTGTTTTATGTTGCATTGTTAAGCTATTCAAAAGAGCTAGAGAGAGAGAGGGAGAGGGGGGGGAGAGAGTGTGTCAAATGATTTGTATACTGCTGTAGAGAGAGAGGGAGAGAGAGAGAGAGAGAGAGAGAGAGAGAGAGAGAGAGAGAGAGAGAGAGTATCCGTGGTTAACTGTTGTAGGGGGAGAGAGGGAGAGAGAGAGAGAGAGAGTGTGTGTGTGTCCTTGGTAAACTGCTGTAGGGAGAGAGAGAGAGAGAGAGAGAGAGAGAGAGAGAGGATAAATACTTGTAATGAATCTATGTTGTTCTATTTTTGCTGGCTTCAGTTTGGATATCATAGTAATCCAAATTCCAAAATAAGTTTTTCAAGTTTTTTTTAAGGTTATCTAAGTATTTCTTTGTCTAACGTGTAATTAGATGCATTTTAAAGGCATTTAATCTGTTCATGCTGTTTCTAATTTGAAGAATGAGATTGTGTATGTGGCAACGCAAACACTTATGGAGAAGCTTGCGGTCGAGGCTCTGGAGGTTGCTATAAATTTTGGAGACACTACAAATTTTGATGGCCCAGTGTTGGGAGGCCTCTCAGCCTGAGGAGCAGAGTGAAACAGGTAACTTGTGGGGATCAGGTCGGTCAACAATTGCTATAGCTCTCCCAGACCTTTTGCAGCAAGCTTGGCTAAAACCTGTGCAATAATTGGTTAGCTTTGAACAATTGCTATTTTCTTTTTCTGGTTTTTTCAATTTGCTTTAGATCATCAGAAGTGATTAATGATCACTTGTACCAGTTAAATTTAATCCTGCTCCTCTGTACTCTGTTCTTGTTCAGAGGTTCTTATTGTCGCTATCAACAAATAATTGAGAATCCCGATCATTATCTAATTAAGTGATATATATTTGTATTGATCTCATTAGAAATTATCTTCCAAATGGACAAACAAATTTGAAAAATCTATCTTATGAAATTACATGTTCAATTTATTAAAAACCTTCTAAGATCCCAACTAAGTGAAAATAGTTCCACTACAAGTAATTAGGACAAGCATGTAACTGAGTAGATAACACAAAATTGCATACACTACATTAGTACGCTGACAGCACTTAACATTTATAAATTGATAGAACTGAACACAGGTTGATTTAATGTGTTCTTATTTGTAGGTTCATGACCTAAAAACTGAAGCAGTAGTCATTGCTGCACCATTCTCTCTCATGTTGGGTCTTTTGGCATCTGCACTTGCAATCATCCTAGGTACAACCAACCTCAAACCTAGTTATTATTGCTATTTATGGTGAGGCATTTCTGCAGACTGACATCCACATTATACACATGCAACAAGCAGTGAGTATATTGCACTGGTAGCCATGACACTCCATATTTTCTGTTCCATGGTGAGTAATGTATTTGATTCGCTCATTAATATTATACATGTTTTCTCAAGTTGTCACTCTACAAGCATCCTAAAAGCGCCTTGTCACCCAGAGGCATTTTTCAGTTTTCGTCTGGTGTATGTTACATCTTTTATTACAACTAAAATCATCATAATAATTTTGTTTCTTGCAGTTTCGTTTCAAGGCAGTTTATGTAATACTGATATCAACAGTATTAGTATTAGGAGACTTGCCTTCCTTTGGGTGAATACAGGTCAGATTTCCTAGGATTTGTTGTTTTAATATGGATCTTGTCAACCATATTTGTGATTATGTACTTTGACATTAAGAAATGTCCCCTATGTACCAATCATTAGCTCAGGTTTTTTCCCTTATGTCACTTCTGAATTATTTGGTATAATTAGTATAATGTAAAGATTGTTTAAAATTTTAACCTCAATCTTCCATTTCAATCATACTAAATTTGAAGGGCAATGTTTGGTCGGCTCTTCCTCCAATTGACACAACATTATCCACACAGTCCAAGCCCATTATACTAGCTGTTACATCTATGGATGCTGACTGACAATATTAAATATAGATAATGTCATGTTCACTTGAGAGATGTCAATACACATTGTCATTAATTGCATTTATACTTCTTCCTTGCACTATAGATCCATCATCTCAAGTCATTAATTGAAATAAGTTACTGCCATAGAGCTTCCTCATTGAATTTATGTTATATCACAGCCAAGGACATCAGTCTGACTCTTGTTCATTTACTTCGTCCAAACATATATTAAGGCACAACATACAAAAATATATTTCATCCTTTTAGGATATTTTAGTTGCACCCTAGGCCATTTTGTCAGGTTATCCAATAGGCAATAGACAGGTCGCATCACCATTTTGAACCCGATAATTGTTATTGAGGCTTAGTTGTTCCCTACAATTAAATATCTAATCTCACTTCTTCTGATAAAGCTTCATTACTTAAAGGGGTTGGTTGGTTCGTTGGTATCAAGGATGAGGTATGGGTTTAGAATAAAGAAAACCCATACGGTCATACCTAGTGTTCGGAAGAACTTGTATAATAATATATTATACACAAATTTGGAATAAAATAAACAATTATATATATGTATATATATTATATAATTTAAATTGAGATGAACATACATAAAATTTTATAGTATAATTAAGTCGAATACAAATTGACATTAATATTATCATATTATCTTAAAAGAGAAAACTGGGTCTGAGAGCACTTTTCCTGACGATGTGCTAATTTTCAATACAAATCTGAATGGATAATTTGGTAATTACAAAACTCTCCTTCTGCATTTACAAAAATACTATAATACTAGTATAATTTGGTAAGAATACTTTATAGTGTCTCCAAAATTTTAACCATAATTTTGTTATGATACTCAATCAGTCAATCTTCCTCTAAATTTATATCCTTAACTAGGTATTGATCATGATCTAGTGTAAAATGTACAAAGTTTGATAAGCAATTCTTTTTTTAGAAACAGAGAGAATATCTAATGCCTTGTATCTACTAAGGAGATTTCAGCTTACGCTGAGTTTTCTTTCGGATGGTAAACAATGTCTTGTATCTGCTTATATTTCAGGAGGATCAACAACATGGACTATAGTTGGGACTCTATTGCTGGCATATGTTACTTCTACAGTTCTAGCTTTATTCATGTTCCTGTCGATGGGGATAACATTCGGAAGGTTACTTGTGCTTTAATATAGACAGTCCTCTTGTTTCCCTTCTTGCTATTTACAGGTTAGATTACTGATGGAGCCAAGGTTTGTTTTATCATGCCATTTTGAATAAACAATAGCTTTGTCAAATTTGACTAAACAATATTTTACAAATTAAGACTTGAATACTCTATACTTGCATATAAATAGAGATTTTTTTATTTAATTATTTCTCAAATCTAAAATCAGCTTTCTGCTAGTACTAGTTGTATGATATCAGATACTCTAATTAGTTTAGTTTATATAGTAGAGTTAAAAGCTCCCGTATGCTTGTATAACATATGAGTAGGATTTCAGTACTCTTGTAAGGAGGATATTCAGTTTGTATATTTTATTAGCTTGTTGACGTTATTAGAAATCCTGCCAAATTACGTAACATAATTTTTTTGGCACAGAGAGTGGATTGGAATTGCAATAGCAGCATTGTACATCCAAGCACCTCAGTTTTTAAAGAGTTCCTATCATGGGTGGATGGTCAGTATTAACCTGATCAAACTCAAAACCAACTGGAAGGTGATTGCGAGGCTGACAATCATGGGGGACTTCGAACGTGATGATTGATGATCAATATTTTTATTTTCTATGTGTACTTTTGGTAGTAGGTTCGTATTTTCTATTGTGGTGTGTGTCGACATTTGTTTCGACTTTAGACTTAAGTATTCGATGTAAGATGATATCGTGGTATAAGCCGACTTTGTTTGGGCTTTACTGTCATATGTTATGTTGGATTTGCCATTTGAGAAATTTTAAATGTCAAGTTTGGTTTGATATGCCTTTGTGCATGGTACATTAAAATTTCAAACAATGCATTGCAATCTTGACTAACAAAAAGTGTTACAAAAATATGTTGCCAATAAGATATATATTATTACAATAGGGATAAAAATGTTGCAGATAAATGTTGCTAAAAAAACCAAAAACATTGCAACAACCATCAAAATCTTGCATCATAATGTTGCAAATAAATCAATTTTGTAACATTCTAAGTCAATAAATGTTGCAAAAATGTGTTGCATAATTTTATTGTAACATCTTAAATGTGTTACTAAAACAGACAAAGTGTTGCAATAAAACGTTATTGTAATACTTGACAAATGTTGCAATAAGTACATCAAAGCGTTACTATATGGGTTCGTAGGCAACGGCCGCAAATGCAACACCGAGTTTTGGCTAAAGCGTTACATAAAACTCTATTGTAACACATATGGGGTCTAACGATACACTTATTTGGGCTTGCAATAGGTCAAATATGGTGTAGTGAGAGAATCCTTCAATCAGTTTTCTATCTTCCGTGATAATAACAAATCTATAGACCTAGCCTTTGCAACATGAAGTATCTTCCAATCATGAGATGGTATAGCTAGGTAGAGGCATCACCTACTTGAAGACCTCGCCTGATTGTTTGATTTTATAGATGATTCCAAGTTAATTCTTCTTTCTTTGTGTTTAGATATGCCTCTCCCATTGGTTATAGCCGACTAACATACCCCTCCAATGTTCCTAAGCTACACATTATGCTAATATGTATAAATAATCGCCCCTAGAGAGAATTCATTTATTGCCTATTTGAAAATTTTCCTGAGCACTACAAGCAATATGCATTTAGTGGACTTACGCTTCCTAAGGAAATCGTTATTCCCACACATCTTCTTCCGCAAGGGAAGGATTACAACTCCATGCGTTTAGTGGACTTACGGTTCCCGAGGAAGTCATATTCCTACACACCTTCTTCTATAAAGGAAGACTTCAGCTCCATGCAATTTAGTGGACTTACGCTTCCCGAGGAAGTCGTATTCCTACGCACCTTCTTCCGCAAGGGAAGGACTCCAAATCCATGCGTTTAGTGGACTTACGCTTCCTAAGGAAGTCGTATTCCTACACACCTTCTTCTGCATGGGAAGGACTCCAGCTCCATGCGTTTAGTGGACTTACGCTTCCTGAGAAAGTCGTATTCCTACGCACCTTCTTGCACAAGGGAAGGACTCAGCTCCATGCGTTTAGTGGACTTACGGTTCCTGAGAAAGTCGTATTCCTACGCTCATTCTTCCACAAGGAAAAGACTCCAGCTCCATGCGTTTAGTGGACTTACGCTTCCTCAAAAAGTCGTATTTCTACGCTCCTTCTTCGGCAAGGAAAAGACTCCAATTATGCATTTAATGGACTTACGCTATATGAGGAAGTTTTATTCCTACGCACCTTCTTTCACCTGGGAAGGACTCCAGCTCCATGCGTTTAGTGGACTTACGCTTCCTGGGGAATTTGTATTCCTACGCATCTTCTTGGTGAGCTTTCCGGAAGTACGGATAAGCACCCCGGAAGTACGGGTTTACCAAGGTATTCCAAAAGGGAAGGACTCAAGCTATATGCGTTTAGTGGACTTACGCTTCCTGAGGAAGTCGTATTCCTATGCACCTTCATCTACAATGGGAAGGACTCCAGCTCCATGTGTTTAATGGACTTACGCTTCCTGGGGAAGTCGTATTCCTATGCATCTTTTTCCACAGGGGAAGGACTCCACATAGGGGGGACATTTTCCAAAAGCAATCCGGGGAAGACCCTCCTAACAGGAGAACATCTATCAAAACAATCCAACTATTACCTCGATGGGTCTTTCAAAGCAATCCATAGAAAATAAGCTCTACCCCGAGGGGTCTTCCAAACACAGTCTTCTTCAAAACCAAATCTCGGAGGGAGACAACCAAAAAATCTAAGATCACCCCAAAGGGCCTTCACAACAAGATCACCCTTAAAGGCCTAGCTCTTCAGAGCAAAATTACCCCTAAGGGCCTTTAAAACAAGATTACCCCGCAGGGCCTTCAGAAGATGATTACCCCGTAGGTCCTAGGTCTTCGAAGCAAGATCACCCCGAAGGGCCTTCATAACAAAATAAGGCCTAAATGAAAAAGACATCTTCCAGAGTAGTTCAAGGGAGACCCTCCTAAAAGGAGGACATACTCTAGAACAATTCATAGATATAATATATTTGAAAAATCAAATTTCGAGCAGATACAACCACAAATCTAAGAATGTGCAATGCTACAAATGAATATATGATGTAGATAGATATAAGATCAGATAGAACCTGGATGGAGTATCTCACACAGAGGCATCTCACTTAGAGGCAGACGCTGAAGATGTTGTTGATCTCCCAGCGGGCGACGCTTGTTGCCGATACCAAGCCGAGGCTTCTCTCTGATGGGTAGACGGCTTCCTTCGATATATCTTCGACTAAACCCTCCAATTTTGACAATGTTCCCTTCACCTCTCCCTCTTAACCGTTTCCATGCAAATATCCATGTTCTTCATAATGTCATCAATGTAGAAGATCTAGTACAAAAACCTTTTGTTGCTCTTGATTTGGCGATTGGCCTCCTCAAGTCCTTGTTGCTGAGGTATAGGTCCCTATTGCTGTGACGTAGGCTCCCGTTGCTGAACTATAGGTCCCTGCTGCTGTGGACTAGGTTCCCGTTGCCGAGGCATAGGTTTCCGTTCTTGAAGTATAGGTCCCTGCTGCTATGGAGTAGGTTCCCGTTGCTGAGGCGTAGGCTCCCGTTCCTAAAGTATAGGTCCCTGCTGCTGATGTCCTCCATCTTTGGAAGAGTACCTGGTTGTCTCTCAGATCCCAGTGTTTCTCAGATTTGGTTGTCTTGGTGGTGGCGGAGGTAGATCCGTGTGGGAACTACAACCTCGTCTACGTGGTTACCTTCATCAACTAGTTCTTTGGTATGTTGCGACATCCTTCCTCCAGAGATGTCAAAAACCCTTCCTTCTAGCACCAATTGTTAATGGAGGAATTTGGTGAAAACAAATTCGGGGAGGGTTGCTGGAATTGTGGTGGTAGTTGACGACGGTGTGCAGCGTAGGTTGAGAGGGTTAGGGTTTACGATTTGGGGATGGCTGAGATTGTATGTGAGATTTGGTCGCAATTAAGATCGAATATTGAATACTCTCTTTTTCGCTAGATTGCATCGTGCCATACAATGTGCCTATGTACCCTTATTCATAAAAGAGTTATGAATCTGTATTGCAATTGTTAATCTCTATTGAAGATGAGTAAGAATATAAATACAACTGGGGACTAAGCTAGACAAGGAAACTATCCCTGATTACAAGTAAAGTATCCCTAACTATTCTCTTAATTAACGAAAATATATACTCAATCTTTTCACTAACTGTAGGCTGAACGTTAATTAATCTGTTGGATGATGTTTAGCTGATGATGAGGAATTATACGGTTTAATACGCCCCTGCAAAACCAACGTTCCATCTGCAACAGAGATCCTGGAATGTAGGTTTTGAAATCTGGTCCGTGGAAGTGGTTTCGTCATCACATCAGCAAGTTGATCAAGAGTATTAACATAGGAAACTGCAAGAAAACCTTTTCCAACTAGATCATGAACAAAGTGCAGATCTACTGATATGTGCTTCATTCTCATATGTGGCACAGGATACAAAGAAAGGTGTATGGCACCCATGTTGTTACAAAGGATACACGGTGTAAAAAAGCACATATAACCGAATGGAGTTCTTAAAATAAACAAACAAAGAGGTGTCTGATTTGCTTTGTACAAAACCATATGAGATAAACGCGAAACTAAGAGCCAAGTACCATTCTCGAGGTGCTTGTCTAAGACCGTATATAGTTTTAAGTAATAGACAAACATGAGTAGGGAATGAAGTGTTGGATCATATGATATATAGGACTGCGTTTTATGATATAAATTAAAGAGTTCGAAAAGAAGATTAATCTTAATCGCTACGGCGCAAGCGATTCAATTCCACGCCTTCTACTGAATTCTTTGATTCCCTTTGAGCGAAGTGTGGCTTTCGATCTCCCAAAGTTTCCTCTCCTCAAAGCCTCGAAATTCCAAAACCCTAATTTCGTGCGGCTGCTCTAGGTGTCAATTTCGATTT
Source organism: Heracleum sosnowskyi (assembly GCA_030848705.1). Lineage (NCBI taxonomy): Eukaryota > Viridiplantae > Streptophyta > Magnoliopsida > Apiales > Apiaceae > Heracleum > Heracleum sosnowskyi. The sequence goes on along the minus strand of CM061235.1, from coordinate 8,903,808 downwards.
CTGTTGTGTTTTTATAGCTTTAAGAAGAACGAGAATATATATAGGCTTCAGTAGGGATCATGGAAAATTAGGCCGGGCCTTCCAATGACATTCCGAGTCAAGCCCAATGTCATTAAATATTAAATTCAATCCACTAACGAATTAATATTTGCACTACCGTTCCTAATACCAAAATTCTTTTATTATTTAATTCGGCTCCTATATTATTTGCTTATTAAATTCCCCACGTTTAAGATATCGCATATCCATTAATTAAATTAATCACTGACAATTAATTTAATTAATTTCTTATTTATCCTTGATCATCCACTCAACCTTATAATTATGTCAGAAATTAATCTGCCTGTAGGGCTTCACATAATTATCTTAATGAGCTTTCAAGAGGACATCATCAACCCGAATATTATCAGGACATGAATTCCTTCTGTAATTAATATCCCACTCTGCATGCAATGTCATTCCTCAATACATAATATTGTAATTGATAATTAATTACATCACATATGAATCAAAGCATGTGCATTGCATACAAGTGTCAATCACTACATTCGGATTAAGAACCTAAGTAATAATAATATCATAGAATCTTAGTTCTTCTTTATTGTCAGAATATAAGAGCAATTCTAATATTTTGATCCTGTTCAACATACACAAAGTATACAAGTATTATTCAATAGTCAAGATAAAGTATTCCCAAATAATACTTCAGTCATTCAAGTGGTTTGTCTAGTACCACTTAGACTGTGAACCTTTATTATATTATATACAGACACTGATAATCTAATCTTCTATTATCCCATTTTATACTAGATTATCCATAATATTATAATAAACAGACAATGTAATAATATGCAATCAAGATTCTCAATAAAATGGACAATATTATATACTTCAAATGAATAGTTCAGTATAAAACCTAACAATCTCCCATTTATACTCAAGCTATTTTTTGAGTATATTAGTGTTTATTACAATCAGTCTACTTACCAGTTTAAATAACTACTATGTGACCAGACATCTAACTCCTATCGCCTCCACATGTTCCTCAAAAGCCGTAGCTGGTAAGCACTTCGTGAAAGGATCTGCTCGGTTGTCCTTTGATGCTATATCGGTCACAACGATATCTCCTCGCTTAACGAACTGTCGTATGAGGTGATACTTACGCTCGATGTGTTTTGCTGCCTTATGTTCTCGTGGTTCCTTTGTATTTGCAACAACACCAGTGTTGTCACAATAAATTGTGATATTCCGTGGCAAATCAGGAACTACATCCAAATCCAGCAGGAAGTTCCTGAACCATACTGCCTCTTTGGCTGCCTCAGAGGCTGTCACGTATTCGGCTTCCATGGTTGAGTCTGCGATGCATTGTTGCTTCACACTCCTCCATATTACGGCTCCACCTCTTAAAGTAAAAACACACCCCGAGGTTGACTTCTTCTTATCCCTATATGTCTGGAAATCTGAATCGGTATATCCCACAGGCAACAAGTCTGAGGCCTTGTAAATTAACATGTATTTCTTAGTCCTTCGCAGGTACTTAAGTATTGTTTTTACTTCACTCCAATGTTCCTGACCTGGATTAGACTGATATCTAGTGACCATGCCCACGACAAAGCAAATATCAGGCCTCGTACGTAACATAGCATACATTAAGCTTCCACATGCTGAAGTATAAGGAACTGTTTTCATGTTCTCTATCTCTTTAGGTGTCGTAGGACACTGCTCCTTCGATAGAGAAACTCCATGTCTGAAAGATAAATTACCCTTCTTAGAGTCCTGCATGTTAAACCGAGCCAATACCTCATCAATGTAAGGTTCTTGAGATAAAGCCAACATCTTTTTCTTGCGATCTCTTATTACTTTAATCCCAAGGATGTATGCGGCTTCACCTAAGTCCTTCATTTCAAATTGTTTGAACAACCATGCCTTAATTGATGACAACATCTCTACATTGTTTCCAATGAGTAAAATGTCATCTACATATAGCACTAGAAAAACCACTGCATTTCCCTCACTCTTCCTATACACACACGCTTCGCTTGGACTCTGATCATATCCATATGACTGGACTACCTGATCAAAACGAATGTTCCAATACCTGGAAGCTTGTTTCAGTCCATAAATAGACTTCTTAAGCTTACACACTAGATGCTCTTGGCCTTCCTTAATAAATCCCTCTAGTTGCTGCATATAGATGGCTTCCTCAAGACTTCCATTAAGGAAAGCTGTCTTGACATCCATTTGCCAAATCTCATAATCGAGATGAGCTTCTATAGACAAAAGAATCCGGATTGACTTAAGCATAACTACCGGCGAAAATGTTTCCTCATAATCGATCCCTTCTTTCTGAGTATACCCTTTCGCAACAATTCTTGCCTTCCAGGCTTTCACCTTTTTATCAGATCCTCTTTTTCTCTTGTAGATCTACTTACATCCAATGGGTTTCACACCTTTGGGTGGTTCCACGAGCTCCCAAACTTGATTGGAATACATTGATTCCATCTCAGATTGCATAGCCTTATGCCATAGATCTGCATCCTTATCTTGTAGTGTTTCTTCGTATGTCCTGGGATCCTCATTATGTTTACCAGAGACTAAGTCCGAAGACTCTCCTAAAAACATGAATCTCTCAGGTTGTTGAACAACCCTCCCACTACGACGAAGCACTGGTGCGGTATTAGTGATAGGCTGTGCATTTACTTGTGGTTGTTCTACTTGTACTATCGACACATTAGGATTATATGTTCCTCCCACTGATTCCTCTAAAACAACAGTACTCATGGGTTTGTGGTTCATTATATAGTCTTCCTCTAAGAATCTAGCATTGGTGCTAACAATGACATTCCGATCCCTAGGACTATAAAACAAATAGCCTTTCGTTCCCATGGGATAGCCCACAAACAGCCTCACTTCTGTACGAGAATCTAACTTAGTCGCGTTCTTGTTCAGCACATGTGCTGGATAACCCCAAATTCGAATGTGTCTTAGACTTGGCTTGTCACCAGTCCACAATTCTATCGGAGTCTTAGGAACCGACTTAGAAGGTACTAGGTTCAGAAGGTAAGCCGTTGTTTCTAAAGCATGTCCCCAAAATGACTTGGGTAAATCCGAATAACTCATTATCGATCTAACACTCTCCAAAAGAGTCCGGTTCCTTCTCTCTGCTACACCATTTTGCTGGGGTGTGCAGGTGCAAACAACTGGGATGTGATCCCATGTTCTGATAAATATTCCCTAAATTCTCTAAGCAGGTATTCGCCACCACGATCTGATCGTAGTGACTTGATACTTTTACCAAGTCGTTTCTCCGTTTTAGCTTTGTACTCCTTGAATTTATCAAAGCACTCAGACTTACGGCGCAACAAGTAAATGTACCCATATCTTGAATAATCGTCAATGAAAGTGACAAAATACTCATAACCACCTCTTACTTGGATATTCATAGGTCCACATAAATCAGTATGAACCAACTCTAACACTTCTTTAGCTCTATTCCCCTTTGCCTTAAAAGGCCTGTTAGTCATTTTACCTTCCAAGCAGGATTCACATACGGGAAATGGCTCCACTGCCAATGAGCTTAAATGCCCGTCTACTACCAGTCTTTGAATCCTCCTCAAGTTAATATGACCTAATCTTAAGTGCCAGAGAAGTGTTTGGTTCAAACTAGAAGGTTCCTTTCTTTTATTAGTGATAAATGATGTGTTATTTAATACACTATGTTGCAGTTGCAGTGCAGGTTGTCTAGGATTAATAATGTACAAATTGTATTGCAATGTACCAGAACATATAACTTGTGTATTCATCATAATAGAAACATTACGATCCAAACAAACATTATAACCATCCAAAGCAAGTTTAGAAACCGAAATCAAATTCCTTCTAAAAGAAGGTACATATAGACAATTGTTCAAAACCAAAATCTTATTACAACCAAAAGATAAAGTAACGTCTCCCACTACAACTAATGCTACTTTCGTAGCATCACCCATGAACACATATATCTCGCCATCTCTAAGCATTCTGGATTGCTGGAACCCTTGTATAGAATTACAAACATGGTCAGTGGGTCCTGTATCTATACACCAAGTGCTCGTAGATATAGCCGCTTTATATGTTTCCGTAACTAGAGAAAGAGACATACCAGTTTTGTTCTTCATAGAAAGAGGACAATCCTGTTTCCAGTGACCCGACTGCTTGCACCTGAAGCACTTGCCCTTAGGCTTCTTCATAGCATTCTGAACTCCCAATGGTTTCACAACTTTCTATTCCTGAGCCTTTTTCTTCTTCTTCTCGCCTTTCGGTTTAGAAGAAGAACCTTTCTCAGCCACATTCACTTGAACATTCTGCTGAAACAATCCTTCAGCTGCCTGAAGCTCTGTCAGAAGTTCCACAAGACTATACGACCTCTTGTTCATGTTGTAATTCAAGCGGATTGGCTCAAAACCTTTGGGCAAACTCATAAGGATGATATCGATTTGCGTTTCCGCATCAATCTCAGCACCAAGGACCTCCAGTTCATTTATATGAGACATCATTAAAAGAACATGGTCCCTTACAGGTGTTCCTTCAGCTGATCCCCAACAGTGGCCATGGCCTGATGCTGATGCTGAAAAACACCCGACATTGCTTCCAGAATGTAACATCGCAACATCTCATCTGCCTTAATCCACGTCTTATAATACTCCTTAACCCCATCCGGAGCATCGGCAGCAGGATGATCCGGCTGGGGTTCATAAGCACAAAATTTGTACTCCTCAGCAGTCAACACTATGTCCAAATTGTGTTTCCATTCAATATAGTTAGGTTCGGTAAGTTTGTTATCCTTAAGTATGGTGAAAAGTGGATTAAAGCCCATTCTATCCTGAGAATCATACATATAACACATAATTAGAATTTCGCACATAAAAGCTTAATACATATAGACTCCTCTAACTATTAATTAAGATTAATGTACTAACACTTAAACACCATAAGTATCTGGTACGCCACGATGGGTAACATATATACCACCTATATTTGTTTAAATGTTATTTCGGTCCTATTACTAAATAGTATGCCACGTCAGGGTGGTCTCTTACTTCCTTTCATAGCTAAGTGTATACCATTATTTAAATCTTAAATTGATCCCATAAATCAGACCTTTCCATTTGATGTATCAATGGATAAATCCCAGATATTTTTGGAGAAGTCACATCGGTCTTGCTTAATACCCAACAACCTAGTCAGAAATATCCATTATCAACATCAATCAAAGAGTGTCCAATTAGTTTCTCGAATTTTATTAAACTTGGTATGCCATGTTGGGGTGATCTTACCTTTCAATATTCGTGATTAATTTAAGAAGTTTGTTCTAGTAATATCCTTAACGCTACCAGACACCATAAATCATACGCCACGATGGGTGACATATATACAATTCATAATTGTCTTAGTGTTAAATTACATACAAACAATAATGGATGACCATGAGACTTAATATCAAATTAAACCCATCTCCCACTTAGTATTTTACTTGTGAGGATTTTAATCTAGATGCATCGTCCTATGTTATTTCCTCGAAGTCCACATGTACCACAAAGAACAATACAAACCACGTATAACATAGCAAGATACACATCATGATTAAGCATAATAAACATAACCCTATGTCCATGTTGTTCTAGAATACTAAGGTTAGTATCACATGGCATGAAACACATATAAGGCACGTATAATAGCAATAATAAAAAAAAAGTGGATAATCAATATGTAAAACATATTAATAAACCATCCACTATTATGGCCCAAAGAAAATTGCCCGAAAATCATTTGGTGAAAACTTCGGGTTGCTGTTTGGAGGCCTAAACGAGCTCGAATGGCCAAAAAACGTCACTGATGATAGCTTTGCTATCGGTTTTGAAAAGTAGCTCGTTTCCTTTCCGAAAAGATATTACATGCCCTTATCTGACACTGTTTGCAAATTATGGATAGTGGCACAGCAGCAGAACCAGCTAGCCAGCAGCAAAAATTCTGGGCAGAAAATCAGTTAAAACGCAGCAGAAAATTATCCTCTTTTCGGCTCCAAACCATGATTCTTTGCAATCGTAAGCAATACATGGATACACAAATCCAATAACGATTACAAATAAAATAGGGCTAATACAATCTAATTGTAAAACCTATTCTATTACAACAAATCATAATCCAACTCGAATATACATCGGATTACAAGATTACAAACCAATAACTCAAATCAAAAGAACATACACAATCAACCCTCGTGATTTACAATCGCATAAATTAATAACCACGATAAACCACGTGGGATCCAATCGCAAAATAAATAACCACGATAAACCACGTGGGATCCAATCATATAATTATAAAACATGGTCATAATAGTGGATAACAACCTGCATCACAAAATACATATGAGCAACCACTATATACATGCATATATAATTACGACATGGACATCATATCATAAAACACAATTGTTGGATCGTACGATATATAGGACTGTGTTTTATGATATAAATAAAAGAGTTCAAAAAGAAGATTAACCTTAATCGCTAAGGCCGCAAGCGATTCAATTCCACGCCTTCTACTGAATTCCTTGATTCCCTTTGAGCGAAGTGTGACCTTCGATCTCCCAAAGTTTCCTCTCCTCAAAGCCTCGAAATTCCAAAACCCTAGTTTCGTGTGGCTGCTCTAGGTCTCAATTTCGATTTCTGTTGTATTTTTTTTAGCTTTAAGGAGAATGGGAATATATATAGGCTTCAGTAGGGATCATGGACAATTAGGTAGGGCCTTCCAATGACATTCCGAGTCAAGACCAATGTCATTAAATATTAAATTCAATCCACTAAAGAATTAATATTTGCACTACCGTTCCTAATACCATAATTCTTTTATTATTTAATTCGGCTCCTATATTATTTGCTTATTAAATTCTCCACGTTTAAGATATCACATATCCATTAATTAAATTAATCACTGACAATTAATTTAATTAATAGTTTATTTATCCTTGATCATTCACTCAACCTTGTAATTATGTCAGAAATTAATCTGCCCGTAGAGCTTCACATAATTATCTTAATGAGCTTTCAAGAGGACATCTTCAACCCGAATATTATCAGGACATGGATTCATTCTGTAATTAATATCACACTCTGCATGCAATGTCATTGCTCAATACATAATATTGTAATTAATAATTAATTACATCACATATGAATCAAAACATGTGCATTGCATACAAGTGTCAATCATTAAATCTGGATTAAGAACCTAAGCAATAATAATATCATATAATCTTAGTTCTTCTTTATTGTCAGAATAGAAGAGCAATTCTAATATTTTGATCATGTTTAATATACACAAAGTATACAATTATTATTCAATAGTCAAGATAAAGTATTCCCAAATAATACTTCAGTCATTCTAGTGGTTTGTCTAGTACCACTTAGCTAGACAGTGAACCTTTATTATATTATATACAGGCACTAATAATCTAATATTCTGTTATCCCATTTGATACTAGATTATCCATAATATATATAATAAACAGACAATATAATAATATGTAATCAAGATTCTCACTAAAATGGACAATGTTATATAATTCAAACGAATAGTTCAGTATAAAACCCAACACGAAGGACCAATAAAGCCAACTGGTTGTACCATGTAAACTTGTTCCTTTAAATTACCGTGCAAGAAAGCATTACTTACATCAAGTTGACGAAGAAGAGGCCATCGGTGCATGGCTGCAATAGAAAGAATAGCTCGAATAGTTGCTGGCTTTACAACTGGGCTGAATGTCTCCTTAAAATCTGTACCAGGTCTTTAATGAAATCCTTTTGCAACAAGGCGAGCTTTGTATTTGTCAATAGACCCGTCAGGTTTTCGCTTAATACAAAAAACCCATTTTGAACCTAGGTGGAGGGCGCACAAGAGTCCAAGTGCCATGTTTAGTAAGCGGTGTGTATTCTTCGGCCATTGGTTGACGCCACTTTGGGTCTTTAAGTGCCTGACTTACACAAGTTGGCTCAACAGGACCAAGAATTGGATGTTTGGTGGCCATGTTGAATATCTTAGGCTTGTATATATTATTTTGTGAACGTGTTGTCATCGGGTGAGTACGCTGAGGAATCAATTGGTTGTCACTAGTAGGTAGAGATTCTTGTACATCCATTTGAATTGGCACTGAAGATGACCAAGGTAGCTCCGGTGGTGATGGCACAGCAGGTGCTGATTCAGGCAACAAGGATGCAGTGATGCGCTGAAAATTTTTAGGTGAAGACATAACCTCCACACATTAAGATAAATCAGATATGATTGGAGGTGGAGTCACAGCCACTGGAAGAGGCAGAAAGATGTTCTCATATATTAAGAACATAGAATTACCTCTAGATGTTGTACATGTGATGTCTTGAGAAACTTTTGGAAAAATATTTTCAACAAAGCGTACATGACGTGATGAATAAACATGACCAGTGAGAATATCATAACAGTAATATGCATTCTGAGAGTTTTCCAGAGATGTATGGTCGTAACCATGGATAACAAAGACATCCAAATGTCCTCAGCTTAAGATAATCAGGTGATCTTCGAAATAATACTTCAAAAGGTGATTTTCCAAGTAAAAGAGGCGTTGGTAATGAAGCATGATGCAAGAGAATGCGTCCAAGAGTAACCACTTGACGATGTCTTCTTTCAACTGTCCCGTTCTGTTGTGGAGTGTGGGGGGCTGTAGTTAGCCAACTAATCCCGTGTTGTGCCAAGAACTGTTTCATTGCAACAAACTCTCCACCATTGTCAGAATAGAAATTTTTAACAAATGCCTGAACATAACCACGAACCACCTTTGGTAACTCCACATGATATATTCCATTAGTGCAAGCCCCAGGCATCAGTTTTTCACCGAATGATCTGTCCTTAACAAAGAAGTGAGAGGGATAAAATTCAAGAGTAACATGGTTATCTTTCGTGAATTGATGAACTGATAAAAGATTGCGCTTAGAGGATGAAACACATAGAACATTTGATAGATTAAAATGATGGTCAAAATGTAAAATACTAGAAGAACCAATATGAGATATCGACAAACCTGATCTATCGGCTATAATCAGTTCCATCATATTCAGAATGTAATGAGAGATTCCGAAGATCAGATGTCAGGTTGTGAGATGCCCCTGAATCGACAAGCCATGAGTTTTGATTTAGCGAGCCTGGAGATGGAGAAGATTTGCCACTGGTTGTTGAATTTGACGACATGTCCTAGCACCATGTCCAGTAATACCACAATATTGGCAAACAATAGATGTGCGCGCTCCATTATTGTTATTATTTTGCAAGTATCATCTGCCTTGGTTACGGTTTCCCGGAGTATAAGAGGATCCATGCCAATTGTTGGAGTCACGACTACCAAAACCAGAGCTTTTACCAGTGAAGTAACGTCCATTTCCGTGACCTCGATTATTATTAGCACGTTGTTGAAAACGCGAATGTTGTGCCATGTTAGCATTGGAAACCAGAGAGGCATTAGTGTTGTCAAGTCAACGTAAATAAATCTCATGTGAGACTAGCTACCATATCATGGAGTTCAGCAAAACGAAGAGGGCTGTCACGAGCGCGAATAGGGCCAGCAATGTCATGATAAGCTGCTCCTAGACCATTAAGCACATAAATGGTGATATCATCATCAGATAATGGACAATCAATTGCCCCCAACTCATTAACACGAACTTTCACGGCCTAGAGAAATTCAGAGACTGAACGAGAGCCCAAAGTCATTGAGGACAAATGTCACAAATCCTCCTTGAGTTGCATTACACGGGAACGAGATTTTACTGAACTAATCAACGGGACAATTTCAGCCGTGACAGAGGCAAACATGGCTGATAGAATTAGTGCATCCTGCCTTTGCCAGTGAGCGTCGTTGATAAGTTGTCGAAGGTAGGAGATTTCTTTGATTTATCTCACCTATTTAATACGACTTACGTAACTTAATTATTCTTAGACTATGAGCCAGTTTGGCTGAGGCAACTTATATATTATAAGTTCATAATAGTTTATGGGGGTGTCTGTGTAACCAGTTTGATTAATAATAAATTGATTAGTTGAATGTTAGAAATTACTAACATTTTACTTAACTTATCAACTTATTCTTTGATTTCTTTATTTTTCTAAAATTTTATATTTTTACATTTGTGTTTTTAAATATTTTTTAATTTAAAATACTAGTGTTTAAATCATTGTATTTAAAAATTATTTTTTCAAATTTAATTTAGAAAATTATTCACTAACTTATAAGTAAATTTATCAAAACACTCGTATAACTTATAAGAATTCATAACTTACTCATTTTAAGCTATAAATCAACTAACCCAAACACGCACTATATCTTTAAATCGCATATATATATTTAAGGCTCTTTTTGTTCACCGGAAATTACTTGATTTTAAACGTTTTTATTAAAAGATAATTATCCTAAAAATATTTTTATTAATCAAAGATATTTTATAAGAAAATATTTTCTTCAAAAATATTTGTCGGAAAAATCTTTTTCACAAAAAATATTTGTCGATGATAGGGATAGTTACAAGCTTCTCACCAACACTTGCTAAACTAATATGCAAGTAATAAGTTACAATTCAAATGTATTATGAAATAAATAATGTAAGTAATAATTTACAACTGAAATGAATCATAAAATAAATGGAGTTTGAGGGGTACTAACTATTCACATATATTTACATTTTAGTTGCTATGACTGTGATTTTAGTTTGTCAGTAGCTTTCTGCTTGAAATTTGACCAGCTGCACCACCGCCTCCTCCGGCACTGACACCTGCACCACCGCCTCCTCCGGCACTGACACCTGCACCACCGCCTCCTCCGGCACTGACACCTGCACCAACGCCTCCTCCGGCACTGACACCTGCACCAACGCCTCCTCCGGCACTGACACCTGCACCTGCACCTACTTCACCTGCACCTGCTGCACCTGCATCTGCTTCACCTGCACCTGCTGCACCTGTATCTGCTTCACCTGCACCTGCTGCACCTGCACCACCTGCACCTGCTACACCTGCTGCACCTGCACCACCTGCACCTGCACCACCTGCACCTGCTACACCTGCACCACCTGCACCTGCTACACCTGCACCACCTGCACCTGCACCTGCTGCACCTGCACCACCGCCTCCGAAAAGACCTTTACCTGCACCAGCGCCTCCCAAAAGACCTCCACCTGCACCACCTGCACCACCGCCTCCGAAAAGACCTTTACCTGCACCAGCGCCTCCCAAAAGACCTCCACCTGCACCACCTGCACCACCGCCTTTCAGAAGACCTCCACCTGCACCACCGCCTCCCAAAAGGCCTGCACCACCTCCTGCACCACCCCCTCCCAAAAGGCCTGCACCTGCACCACCTTTGCTGGGGTCGTGACTAGGGTTAAGGATATAATTAGCAAAAACTTGAAAAATTTCCAGGGAATTTTTGATCAATTTTGAACAATCGACATTTTTGGAAGCAATTTGTATGATTCTTTTTGTATTTTTGATTCCACTAGAATCACATTTGGCTGCAGAACTCAAAGCCGTGTTCAAAAAGGTCGGAATTTGAGGTGTATTAGAATTTTGTGTCAATGCTGTAGCTGCACTATTCATATTATCCAGGACAACTTTGTACTCGTTGGCACAAGTCACAAGGCTCTGTTTAATGGCTGGATCCGAAGCAATTTGAATATCAACATTTAGTGTCATATTAATTAGGCCAAATGTGGCAACAGCTGTTTTAGCAGCTACCTGAACGGCTGTGATAGCAATATCTTTCGGATTCAAATACGGATTATTTGCTATCGCAGCCAGAGCTGTAGAACAAAGTATTGGTGAACTGGTAGCCTTGCATGCCGTTTGAATAAGAGAGTTTTTTGCAGCACTTGGGACCATGCTATCTGCTGCACTATACTGCAGTTGAAATAATAGACATAATGCAAGAGGGGGGAGAAAGTTAATCGATTTCGTCGTCATAATTACAAAATGCTAGCTATTTGATCTAATTTTTTCAAGCAAATGGAGAAGTATTTACAATGATCTGGTTGTTGTTGGGACAATCGTATGCACATTGAGGATAAAAATGAAGGTAATGAAAGGAGTAGAGAGGATTGCGCTATGCTAAATAGATAGATTCGGTTTATGGATGTAAATAAATTTTCCTAAGAAAAGAATGGTGGTTAAATACGATTTTACAAGCAGAGGTTATGCTGGACCAACAAGTTATTTCCAAAAAAACTGCATAAATTCTAATATATTCGTCACGTAGTATGTATCGGTACATTTTCCCCTAAAGTTAAGTACTAAAATTATATATTCTTTTAGTCAAGATTCATTGAGTAAAAAAACAATAATTGGTTTACATTTTTAATCTTCAATTTAAAATATATTCTCAACTAAATTGAACTTTACATCTATTATCTATCTATCTATTACTATATATTATATGTCAACACAATAGAGATGCACAAAAAGCCCTTCTGGCCGAGTTAAGTTCTATGGAGATCACCTTTTTTGTGGAGACCTACAGACCACATACATTCTGCAATCTAAATTTAGCAAAATATAATATTTTATAAATTATGTTCTATGAAAATAACTATTTTTATTTAAAATCTTTAAAATTATATATGTTTTGCAACTAAAACATAGCAAAACATATTGTTCTACAAAACATGTTCGGTTTGCAGAATATTCATGTTTAGTTTGCAGAACTTACATGATTTTCAAAATTTTCAATGAAATAATGATTTTCATAGAATATACTTTACAAAACAGTACGTTTTGCAAATTTTTTATTACAAAATATGATCTATTTTGCCAAATTTAAATTGCAAAACATATGTGATCTCCAGGTATCCACAAAAAAGGTGGTCTCCATAGAACTTAACTCCCTTCGGGCCGGGCTTTATCCGGGCTTTTTAACAATCAGGTCGGGCCGGGCTTCCTTTAAAATATGAGGCCCATTTTAGGCCCTTGGGCCGGGCCGGATCGGGCCGGGTCGGGCTTTTATCCGAGCTTTTTTTTTAATTTATATATAAATAATTTTTTTCCCTTTTTTTTTTTGCAAAGTTAATATATTAAAATACAGAAAAAGCAAAGTTTTCCAAAAAAACGAGCATAAAAGAGCTACACTCCTCAACTATTGAAATTCAGAAAACATAACAAGAGACACCACGATACCTATTACTAAAAAACTATTAGCATAATGTTTTATCATAGAACATGAGTGCAACTCAAGAACATTCTACACATAATATGCGTTATTGAACTTAACCTGATCGTAAGCCATACAAATCTCCTCGTACATGACCATTTCAAGAATCACATACACTACATTCAATAAATCTTCTAGAAAAAAAGGTTTGTTCTGCACATTGTTGATTTTTCTTAACCTCGTTATTCTTCATATTCCCTCTATTACTAAGTTTAATATTCATGAAATTTATTTAAAATATTATCAATTTTCAAATTTTATCTATAAAAAATCAGATTTTTATCCGGATCTCTCAAAAAGCCCGGGCTTTTATCCGGGCCGAACCGGGCTTTTATCCGGGCTTTTTGAAAGCCCGGGCTTTATCCGGGCTTTTCAAAAGCCCGGGCTTTTAACCGGGTTTTTCGGGCTTCGGGCCGGGCCGGGCTTGACGAAAAATAGTAGGCCTGTTTAAGGCCCTCGGGCCGGGCCGAACCGGGCCGGGCTTTTTTCGGGCCGGTCTTTTCGGGCTTTTTTTCGGATCGGGCCAGGCCGGATTTCAGGCTTCAGGCTTTTTGAACATCTCTACAACACAAGGGCAAAAAGTGCCACTTTAATGCTTGTGAAATTACGACTTTACCCCTATTTTTTGAAAAATAATAAAAATACCACTGTTATTTTATTATGCAAAAATATATTAATATTTGTTAATGTAGAGAATCGAACCTCCAACCTCCTTCTAAAAAGTCCAAAGCATAACCATTATGTTACATTGCTTTTTGAGTTTACTTTAAAGATTTTATTAGATAAGTCACATCATTTCCCCTAATTCTATATTCTTTTTTTATTTTGAATCTTTGAGTAAAGAAAATATTGGTCCATATTATTTATATAAATCTGTATTTTATTTACGTTATTATATATATATATATATATATATATATATATATATATATATATATATATATAGGTAAAGGATCAATCATCGTTATAAATTTTTATTATAGTTGTATATTTTTGATTAAATATACTTTAATTATGTTGTTGATAATTCATATTTTTATATCATATTATATATCACTATTTTACATTATTATAATTAATTAATTATACATAAAATATAGTAATGAACTTGATCACTCATTATTTGTTAAGTCTATAATTTAAAATTAAGAAAATTAGCATCAAAATTATGTAATGCTAATGCTTATAGACTTTGTTCGTCACATTCATTTCATAGCAAATTTCTTTTCAAAATGAACACTTCATTTATTGATTTTTTCTAATATTACATGTCATTCTTTATTAACTTCGGTATATCTCTAATTCACTCATTTTTTTCGTCAATTTTTTCACTTTTTCCACCATTTTAATCCCTCGGTTGATGTCCGAGTCAAAAATCGGGGTGATGATTTAAAATGTAGAATATTACGGAGTATATAATTACAACAAAGGTTTTATTTCATTATAAATGATAAATGTAAAAAATAAAATCTTTACACTCTCTTTGTCATGATAAATGACGAGTATGGAAAATAAAATTTATATGATATAATTTCACATGTTACACATGAAGGTAAATTATTCCGGATAAAAAAATATTTTCATTTTCATTTTTCTCTTTATATATATATATATATATATATATATATATATATATATATATATATATATATAAATGTATTATACTATTTAAATAAAAATATATAAATTCTATCTATAAAATCATACATAATATATAACTACATCAAATATGAACTATATATCATAATTTTTAAGTATATAAAATATCAAATATTTGAGTTAAATTAGAAATGTTTTATTGATCAAACATTTAGACTTTGAGGGGTTTAAATGTATAATTCGACTAAAAAGATAAATATTTGAAAATGTAGAAGATACAATTGAATTGATTCCAAAAAGACGATAACTAAAAAACAGGATCTATGTTTTAAATAAAAAATCAACATGATTAATATGCAATAGATAAAAATAAGATTTGATTTTTCTTGATCATAAGCATTATAAATTGTCTAACTATTAATGATGACCAGTTAGACTATAAGTTTTAACAATAAAAATTCAAATTGTATGTAAAACATTATTGAATGATGTTAAAAAAAAGTATAAGTCTTTAATAATAATAGAATTTTATATAATATATTAAATGGATGCGTAATATCATACAATCATTTTGATAAATGAAATTATAAATATGATTTGTGGGCTTTGAGGACATCGTCGAATTACAACATTGAAGCTAATACACAATAAAATACAAGTAAAGTTTATTTTTTGTATATGAAAAGGTTGAATTTATTATTACAAAAATGTCATTCAATATTTGTATTGAAAAAATAGTATAACCTCGTATAAGTCTTCAGGTCAAAATCATGGTCATTTTTCAATTTTAAATAAATGAATAATCCCTGAACATTTATAAAGTTATCACATTTACATTACTTTTTTTAAAAAAATTAGTCTTAAAAATGATATATTTATCAGTATATATTTGTTTATAACACGTGCAAAACACGAGTTATTTTTTGTATTATTTTACTTTTTTATTTAAATTATTATAATCAAATTAAATATAATAACGAGTGGTTCACGTATTTTACCTTTATTTATGTTTTTAATTTTTGAGTTGTTCTGCCGGATCAGTCGCTCAGAGTAAATGTTAATTTTAACATATTTGTAATAAATATTTATTTTAATATGTTGTTGATGGGATTCGAACTTTAAACTTCTATGTAGCATAACTTTTAGTAATACATCTAGATGTTCCAATCAATTTGACTTCAAAGACCTATCAGTATCGATTGTGATTGAAAAAGATAACCAATATGAGTTGTGAACCAAATGATAAATTATATCTCATTTTGTTTATTATAGTTTAGTATAGATTATAGTTGATTCAGAATTCATTAATTTGTACCATATATTTATAAAATTATATAACTGAGCAAAATACATGAATTTTGAGAAATATATATAATATAATTCAATTTGAGTTATATATGAATTTTTAAAATTTAGAATTTCAATTATTTATAATGATTGAGTTGAAACATTTACTTACGTCATTATAACATGCACCCACTCTATATGATGGGGAAAAAAAAGATGAAACCAGAAAATAGTTGTTTGAAAATTATATATATGCATAAGTCATTAATGTTGTCTAATCATTCTTACATCGATAAAAATAATCATGTGTCTTTTATCATATAGATATTAGTTGAATATTACGAAATCTAATCAAATTTACAAGTATTTGATTCATGAAAACGGTACGCAATATTACAAATTTACGATAAATTGCTAATATTATTATCTAATGTATTTTTAATTATAAAATTATTTCGATATATGAACAAATTCAGCGAGAAATTATTTAATTAATATATGAACAAGTCTCAAAACCTGATAGGGGTACGTTCGTCATTCAAAGTAGTTACATTATTCGCCAACAAAATTTTTTACTACTCTACACAACTCACACTTCTCATCTTAAACTATCAAACGTACGATTACACAAACCTCACATTAATAAACCGACCTTCTCGCAAAACAATTATTGACGTTTTTATGCAGGCCCGTGCCTTGCACGGTCTGTTACGCTAGTTACTATTTATTAAACCACAACACAAGGGCAAAAAGTGCCACTTTAATGCCTGTGAAGTTACGATTTTGCCCCTATTTTTGTAAATTACAAAAATTCCACCCCTTTAATGTTTATGCAAAAATTAAATTAAATATGTTAGTCTTGAAAATTGAACCTGTGACCTTCTATACTCAAATACTCAAACTTGTACCACAACCATTGTCCTACACTTTGTTTTGAGTTTACTTTCAAAATCTTAATAGATAAATCACATATTCTCCCATCTTTTTTTTTTATTTTTATTATAGAGTAAATAAATATTGATTTATATTATTTCTAGAATATTGCACAATATATAATTACAAAAAATATTTTTATCGATTGAGCATGATCTACAATTCCCTTTTGTCAATTTAAATGATTTATATATATATCATTTTAATACCTATATGAATTTACGATTTTGCTCCTATATGTTACAAAATTACAAAAAAAACACCTTCTCTTTTATATTTATGCAAAGAGTAGATGAAATTATGTTAGTGTTGAAAATTGAACCACTAACATTCTCTAATCAAACTCATACCATAACCATTATACTATACGTTATTTTGAGTTTTCTTTAAAAATATTTTTAGATAAATCACATTTTCTCCAAAAAAAAAACGTTGGTTTATATTATTTATAGAATGTTGCATATTATATATTCCAAAAAAATATTTTAATGGATTGATTATACTCTATATTTCTCTTTTTTCATTTAAAGTGATTGATATAAAAAATAAAATTTTAAATAATATAAAATTACACATAAATGTGATCGATTCCTAAAAAAAATGAATTTATTTAACTTCTCCTCTGTGTAGATATAAAACTATTGAAATAAAAAAATTAAGATTTTTTTAAAAAAATATATAATTTTGTTTATAAAATTATACATAATAAATGATTGTCTCGCGTAATTTTTATGTATATAAAATTTTAAATACGCGAGTCATATTTGAGATTTTTGGTCGACCAACTATTTAGACTTTCAGCGATTTAAAAGTGTGATTGATCTATAAACATATATATTAAAAGAAACTAAAATAATTGAATTTATGTTTAAAAAAATGACAACTCCAAAAATAGGATTTATGTTGTACATATAAAAAATAACATAATTAATATTCAATATAAAAATGAAAAAAGATATGTTTTTTTGAATTATAAATATTACAAAATTGCAATAATTATTCGCAATGACCAATTAGACTATAACTCAAAGTATGGTAATATGAATTTTAAACAGTATACTAAAATAGGTTACTAAGTCGCGCTTCATAGCGGCGTTAGAATATATTTGTTAAAGAAAAAAAATATTAGAACAAAATTTATGAAATAAATATCTACAAAATTATATAAATTATCAAATAAAATATATTCTGTAAAACTTGCATTTGGGTAGGTAATATTATAAATTATTTACATATTCCTTTTGTTTATATAGTTTGATTTTTTATTTTCTTGGACCGATACCATTGCCATATATATATATGAAAAAAATTATATTGATAAAAATCAATATAAACATATTATATTACTTATATTTACATAGTATTATTAGAAAAGATAATATTAGAACATTATAGTTTGAATTTTAACTTATATAATAGTATTACTTATATATTACTCTAATATATTACTGCATCAAATTATCTGAGAGTATGTTAGTGTCATTAATACGTGCATCAATCATATCCAGACATATGAACTGAAATCCGTGCAGTGATATGTTGACGATGCCTTCTTCCAATCTCTTAGGCGAATATGAAGAGAAATTTAGACCCATGTGATAGTGGTCTATATTTCCATGTACTTGAAACAACTTTCAGATTTTTGATGTTGTACACAGAGCTTCCTCTAAAAGATCTTTGAACCGAGAGACCAGAATCTTTGGGATCGTAGCATGGATCAAATTTTTCTGTCATACAACATATCTTAGAAAAGTTAATTATCATACAATTTGACAAACTAATAAGTTATAAGTATATTGATTTATTAACCTTTTCATCGATCAAAATCATGTCGACTGATCAGTTCTTCAGTATTTGGATTGACATATTCTCACATTCTACACATTCGTACTCTTATCATCCAAGTATAGCTGTTGTCGTTCAAAACATCCAACATGGTGTAGGCCATGGTTATATTGATTGTAAATATGGTTGTAAATATTTGGAGCTATGTTAAAAAGTTTCGATATAGATTTTTTGTTATGAATGACCTTTAATTTATAGGTATTTGTAAGGTGAATAACATGGAAATCCATTATGTTTAAAAGTCAAAAAGTATTAAATAGTAACTTACCTTTCAGATATTAAGTTAATTTGTAAAAGCTATACAACTTTTTTTATAAGCATACTCTTTTTTTTTTGCTAAGTATAAGCATACTCTTTAGTCGCTAAAGAAGATGCCGATGAAGGAAAGAAACTGTTTGAGTTAGGGTCCGTATATGAATAATTATTACAAATTCTAAAAATACGAAAGAAAGTTGTAAATAATAATGCATTAGATCCTAAAAATTCGAAAGTAATAAAGAAATTAACAATAAATCTTACAAATTTGTAATTTTCCAATTCCATTTTTACATATTTGAAAATGATAAAAGGAAATTGTAATTAATAACATATGATCCTACAAATTTGAAAATAATAAGGAAGTTTTAACATAAGATCCAACAAATTTGAAAATAATAAGAAAGTTGTAATTTTCTAATTTCTCCAATCTTACAAATATGAAAATAATAAAAGAAAATTCTATTAAGTTTGAAAATAATAAAAGAGAAAATTGCAATTATTAACACAAGATCCTACAAATTCGAAAATAATAAGGAAGTTGTAATTTTCTAATTCAAAGAAAGTTATATAAAGTTTGAAAACGATAAAAGAAAGTTCTATCAAGTTTGAAAATAATAAGGAAGTTTTTGTTGGAAATATTAACTATTACAGCAACATAGAGGCAGTTATATAAATTATTTAACAAGTCCAGGCCAAGACAATAATTAACGAAACAAATCATGAAGGTAAATAACATGCATATCAGTGGCTGTATTAACAAAGAAAAGAAGAGAGAAGTACCAGTAGCCATAGCCATAACAGTGTACAAAAGAAATTTAAGAAATCAGCTGAATCACCAGGCCTTGCAAGAAGTCCTGACTGCTCTTGAAGAGATAATTGCCCCCACTTACTATGTTGGGATGTTTGCAACACCTCCTCCAGGATAAAACAACTCCGAGCAACGAGTCCACGGCAACTCCAATGCTCAACTTCGACTAGCACCTCAGTCGCCGGAGAAACCACAAGAAGATAAGCTTCAAGAAAAATATTGAGGGGAGGGAGAAAAGTATAGAGAATGTAAGGTGTGGTATATAGTAATCAGCAACTTAGCTCTCTATTTATAGTAGAGGCTAAGTGTAACTGATACCACCCTATTTAATATTAGAAATTGTAACTGCAACACCTCCAATTAATTTAGAGATGAAACTGACGATTTAATTTTAATAAAAATCAAAACTGACGATTTTAAATTAAATAAATCGTAACAGTTACACATCATATTTAATCCACATATCAGTTTTAATATTTATTTTGAATATATCTATCAAATCATGTCCAGGTTCATTTCAGTTTCTGTGGTCCATCAGATTTTAATAACTAAATTAATATCCGACCCAGCTCAGCCCAACTGATAACCCAGCCCAATTTGATAAATTAATTCTAATAAAATATTAAATCACCTAAATAAAAACTCTCGCCCAGGTCGCCTCGCGTACGCGAGACGCCGAGACATTCGCCCAAATCGCCCTTCGACCCGACCCGACCCGAGTCGAGTCGAGACTAGACGAGACGAGGCGTGGCGAGGCGGGCGGCGCGCGCGCGTGTGTGTGTGTGTGTGAAGCACATACTAACACCATGCACTATCACACACCTTAGTAGTTGTAACAGCCCCAAATCCGGGGTCAGGGATTTAGGGTTGTCACAATCCATGTACTCCTTGCCTTACCTGTATTACTCACACCATTCATAATTCACCTGCTCATGACCCCACAACATATGTCTCACACACACACACACACAGGTTAGAGTCTCAGAAACGACACAATATAACAACTGCGGAATAAATAATTTTTATTACAATACCCAAATGTCTTTTGAATCTGTTACTGATACAATTTCTAAGTATGGTTACATGACCAACTTTGCCTTCTGATGCTCACAATCCTCTAATACCATTCATGTCTATACATAAGTTGAATACCCAAAAGCCGTAGCCTGATTCGATTGGTTCGTACTATTCCCGGGATCACTACTAGAAACTGTTTATGGAAACGCCTTGCGAGGTATGTGCCGTCCCATTGGCATCCTGCTTCGCTGTTATATAATATATATAAAATAATAGCAAGAGTGAGCGATAGCTCAGCAAGGTAATGAAAGTATGGCATAATTCTGCCCTTAATTCAACCCAGAATTAAAGCGGGTATACGACAATAATTTGTCAAAATATCTCGGTACTGAAATCATTTCCTTATCGGAATGTATTCCAAAAATTGTACCATTACTGTACTTCAAATATCATTTCATAAAACTCTGCAACTTTCGATATTCATACTATGAACAAAGTTCTAGTATAGTATAAAAGCTGAAATAACAAGATAACTCAGTATATCCTTTCCTTAAAATATCTGCTATATAAATATAAGCAGACTATCAACATATAACTTAAAAGATGAAGTTATAAGGAAAATTCGATATAAGGTTTCCATAACCCAAAATCCACTTATGCATATATATCCTTAATCAGGTTTTATCAGAGTCATAACTCATAAAATAAAAGATGAAGTTGTATGAATTTGCAAATATCATCTTTCATATCAAACATTTATCTCATATCATATTCTGGAAATAAAGACACGGCAAAATATTTCCAATCCACTTTCTAAACTTGAATAAACTTGCATGAACTTGAATAACTTGAATAGCTTGAATAAACTTTTCTTTTCTGGAAACCTGCTTAAAACATGTTCTTTCATGGATGATGAACTGTAGACGGAGATTCTGGGCGACAGGGATACCTCTACGATGATCAGTCGCAAGGCAAATCCCCACTGCTGTTTTTCTACGTAGAAGGGAAAATAGGGCAGACGCTAACTGACCTACCTCCCCGCCTTCGGTTGTAGGGGGAAGAGCAGACCCGTTCATAGACTGCCGGTCTGATACTCCTCTCTTACCGTACGGTCGGGCACTATCTGATAATCTAAGGGAAGAACAGACCCGTTCATAGACCGTCGGTCTACGCGTAATTCCCTTAGGGGACAGGCGCCACTCAGTCCCTTACATATTCTCCGAGTTCAAGAAAATCCATAATTCTGAAACATAAAGTTCCTTTCCCTTTTTTCCTTAGAAAGGGAAATCCACCCATATTTCCCAAGCTGATGCTTGTTCATGGATACTACTTATTCCACTAATCTTACTCCTCGAGTCTTGAGGAAGTAATCAAAATCATTTTGATGGTAGCATACAAAGCTGTTAAATGAGTAGTTTCAAAAAGATTTAGGACCGGGCAGTCCACTTGGAACAAACATTAAATCTTGAGAAAGATCCCCTGAGTCTTTGTAGTTTGAGCGAACATTTAAGTCTTTCAGAATATAGACTTAAAAGGAAAATAGATTTGGGAACCTTCTCTAATTATATTTATAATTGTCTAAATAAAACTTTATTAGTTATCTAGGGTTAAAGAATAGTTTTCACAAAATACTTCCTTAAGAAGTAGGGCTTTAAATAATTAATGAAAATTATATTTAATAAAGAATATTTATTTAGAAGTAATTTCCAAATACTTCCTTAAGAAAATAATGGATAATAGTATAATAATATAACCCTAGATAACAACTGATACCCTTCCCGGTCCGCAGGATGAATATAGAGTATATACCCCCTACTGAGGGTTTTCCTTGACATATCGGCTTATAAATATTGCCATAACCATAACGTATATGCTCAACTTGTAACAATAACTTTTATTTAGAAACATAAGTATCGATTCGAAATCATGAATACATGGCATATATCTCAAAATCTTTTATTTATCACAACAACAGTTTATAGAGGCATAGGTTTGAAAACTTGCATGCATCTATCATATGCATATATTACGTCTCAACATTTTTAATACCATTACATCTATATATGATTTAAGGTTTGAAAACATGCATAATATCATATCGTATGCATCATTAGTATAATTAATGGAAAACATAGCATGGAATAAGAAAACTTGCATCTAGTATATGCATACTTCAAAATATGGTTTTAGAAACTTGCCTGATGCTCGAGAGGTGATAGGGCTCGTGACAATGTCGAACAATCTAGACAAGGTCAAATGAAAACACACGGTTAATCTCCTCGATAAACCACTTATAACTTAATGCTTAAACACGTAAGCGAAACACAACCAAGGCATTACTTGCTCGCTCTAGCGTCACACTAAGTCCATGTTATTCGTCAAATTCTTATAGCATAAATTTGGTTCGAAATCCATCCTCAAATCCAAGTTATACTTAACCATTTGGAACCTTGGTTTCTAAGTCTCGTTTTCAGTGGTTTTCACTTGTGCAGCCTCGGCTTCCTTATTTTTATAAAATCGTAAAATAATCTTTTTGACTCGAAACCTTCGCACAAGGCTTGATAACTGTCCTTAGCATTATATCACAAAGTTTCACATTTTAATTCGACTCTTAAAGGTCTTTGACTTAGCATCAAAGTGGTTACATTTCTGCGATGAAACCTCCCGAACCACGATTACTAAAACTAGCATAACTCTTAAACCGTTCGGCCAAATTAGGCAAACCACATATCATTACGAAGCTTATAACATAAACTACACAATCATGGGCAGTAGGACTCAAGGGTCGAGCTCTAACAGAGGAAAAACAGGGAACCAATTAGTAGGTAAAAATTTGGGCATTACGACGGCTATAACTCGGATATTCCCAAATTTCAAATCATCCAAAATGCATATCGATAACTCCACACAACACATACATCTTATATAACATAGAACTGAGGCCAAACAATGTCTTTCCGTTCATATAACTCATTATAACTTAAATCAAAGCCCAATCTTAACAACTAAGGCTATAAACATGCATAACACCATTAATCATCCATAAACCCCATAATACTTCAAGGGTTTGAAGATTTATACCTTCCCCAAGCTTGCTTGCTGCTATATTCCTTATGTAACCTTAGATCCTTGCTTAATACAACCTTTGGAAGCCACAAACTCAATATCCAAAAACAAAACAAAATACAAGTTACTATTCATCGTTACTTTGTAAAATCCATATAAACTCGAAAAACAAGAGTTTGGTTCTCAACTTTTTACCACACCTTCTACTCGTCAAGAGCTTTCTTTTGAGTCCTACCTCATCACCAGGGGATGCTTGAAGCTCGACTTATTGGCTTTCTAAGGTGAGTGGTCGAAACTGGAAAAGCAGGACAGTTTCTGTTCTCCGACTTGGGGAAGCGATTTGACTTGGGGAAACGATTTGACTAGGCTACACTCCTTTGTTGGCCATGAAATTTTGAACGAATGTTGTCCATGGAGTGGAGAAGCTATGGTTAAAATTTGGTGATTTAAGGATGGATAGAAATTGAGTTATGGTTTTTTCTCTTCTCCTTGCTCAAGCTGTGCAGAAAATCTGGAAAATGGGGGAGAGTTTCTCTTCCTTTCTTTTTCTTCTTATCTTGTTTAATTTAATAAAAGTGCTGATATTTATTGGTTAAGGGGGTGAGTCATCACCTTCTTGTCTCATCTTTTGACACTTGGCAAACATGCACTGGCTTAGATAAAGTAACTTTACTGGTTCGCTTCCCTTTCACATGTATGATCCAAATGTTGCATCCCTCAAATTAATCTTGTTACATGTTACTTTCATGTCTATATTTAATCCTGTAAATGTTGCCTTGTTCCTCTTGAAATGATTCGAAATATTTTCCAAAAAGAGCGAGTAAAACTTTACGCGATTCTCGCAGTGAATAGTAACTATTCACTTCATCAATCGAATCCTTAAATCGACTTTAATAAAATAATAAAATTCCAAAATATTAAATCCTCAAATCCTCAATTTTTATATCTCATTTTTTGAATATAATAATATATAATTCGCTGCCCGGTCGAATATTACACCAAAATAAAATTTGGAATTTCTGAATTCCGATCGTCTTTGCATTCACTTATTTACTCCGTAGATCACTAATATGACTTCGGAATATCCACACTACGTCTCGTACATAGGTGGCATGAAAAATTTTCTTAACCCTCAAAATCACTATTCATCCACCAAATTCACTATTCACTGATGCACTTAATCATAATAAGAAAAATTTTAAATTTTTTTCCAAAAATTCGGGTTATTATATTAGTTGTATACTACCCATGTGTGTGATATTATATAAAGCCAACAACCCCCTTTATTTATTTCAATGTGGGACAAATACACATTCTCATTTCAAGCTCTTTCAAGCTACTAACTTCAACTATATTTCTCTATGGATTTCACTAAGAAAATTACTTAGATCCATATATGAAAATTTAAGTTCCCATAACAAGGAACAATTTCCAAACGTTAAAATCCGGAATTATTATCAAGAACATATAAATATTTATGCTCCAAAACTCCATTTTCTAACAATCCCCCACAAATCTATACAGAAATGCATTCAGGTTTCTCATCATGACTTGTTTTTCAGAGTCGGTACCCTTCCGGGTTTGAACCCTCCTGAGTCCCCTACTTCGATGGCTACCGGATTCAGATGGAATGTTTCACCTTGAATCTTAATCCGTTTGATGTAACCATGTTCCATAAACGACGACAAGTCAAAAGCTATGGTGCCAATCTATGGCTTTGAGACATTAATGGTCTTGTCTCGATCCTGTTCGTCGAATGCTTCAGAGAATGAACCCTTTCCCCAAATTGCGACCACACAATTACATTCGCTTAGCTGGGCATCTCCAGAGATGTACTGCTACCATCTCGTCAAATGACTTGACCCCATTCAGAGTTATAAAATTCTTGCTTACATAGCAGTGTCAGTACCTTCTAGGTTTTCAGGGAATAGACACAGATACAAAAGTATCATTTAAGTATCAAAGGTACTACCAATTCATCCTTACAGCTTGTTATTACCACATTGAATACACTTTCAAGGGATCTCCTCTCATGTGTATTGGGTTTCCACTGTTGATGAATCATGATGGGTTGACAGTCCCATTCCCAACCTTGACTTAAGGACCACTGTAGGTTCCAGTCATTTAGTCAAATGATCAGCTATATTATTCTGAGTTCCTATGAACTCTACAGCTATAATCCTATCAGACACTAAACCCCTTATAGACTTGAGTCTAACTTGGATGTGTCTCTTTGTTTTAGCATTATACTTTTTACTGCTAATCTTGTCGATAGTTGTTCGACTATCACAATGAATAGCAATCGCAGGAAGCGGTTTGCTTACTCCAGGTATCGCAGACATAAGTCCGTGTAACCACTCAGCCTCCATCCCAGTGGCATCAAGTGCACACAACTCAGCCTCAAAAGTAGACCGAGTAACAATAGTCTGTTTAGTTGACTTCCAGGATATTGCTGCACCCGCTAAGGTGAATACGTATCTAGTCACTCCATTGGAACCAGACTTCTTAGCTATCCAACTTGCATCACTGTACCCCTCAAGTACACCAGGAAATCTCCTATAGTGTAAACTAAGGTACATTGTGCCTTTCAGATATCTAAGTACTCTATCAAGAGCATCCCAATGAGTTCTGTTTGGACAGCTTGTATATCTAGCCAACTTAGACACAGAGTATGAAATATCTGGTCTAGTACAGTTAGCAAGATACTGCAAGCTCCCAATAATCTGAGAATACCTTAACTGAGACACAGGTACTCCTGAAGTATTCTTGACAAGGGCAACTTTAGGATCATACGGTGTACTAGCGATTCTACACTGTGAATAACCATATTTCTCAAGTATAGATTTCTCTATATAATGAGACTGTGATAAAGTTATTCCCTCAGCTGACTGTGTCAGCTTGAGTCCAAGAATCACGCTAGCTTCACCCATATCCTTCATTTCAAAATGCCTTTTCAAGAAAGCTTTTGTCTCGTTAATAATCTCAATATTGGTTCCAAACAGTAATTTGTCATCTACATATATGCACAAGATGACATATTCACTACCTTTAACTTTGGTGTAGACACACTTGTCACTTTCAATAATAGTAAAACTGGAAGGCAAAATAGTTTCATCAAACTTTTTATGCCAATCCCTGGGAGCTTGTTTCAAGCCATAGATAGACTTGATCAACTTACATACTTTCCTTTCATTTCCAGATGCAACAAATCCCTCAGGCTGATCCATATATATCTCTTCTTCAAGTTCACCATGAAGAAAAGCTGTCTTTACATCCATCTGATGGATGATAAGACCATGAACGGAAGCTAATGCTATAAGCATTCGGATTGTTATCATCCTAGCAACTGGAGAGTATGTATCAAAGTAATCAATGCCTTCCTTTTGCTTAAAACCCTTAGCTACCAGTCTAGCTTTGTACTTATTTATTGAGCCGTCAGGGTTCAACTTCCTTTTAAAGATCCATCTGCACCCGATAGTAGAACACCCAGGAGGGAGATCAACTAACTCCCATGTCCCATTAGAAACAATAGAGTCAATTTCACTCTTTACACCGCCCTTCCAGTGCCTAGACTCTGAAGAATCCATAGCTTGTCGGAAAGTTAAAGGTTCATCCTCGACATTGTAAGTGATAAAATCACCTCCAAAATCCTTGACTACCTTTGCACACTTACTTCTCCTTGGTTCCTCTACTTCCCTAGTTGTAGAGCTACTACTAGGTTCCGCCCCCACATTTGTCATTTTTTCCACATGATCAGGAATAGAACTCGATGTGTGAGCAGGATCTTCCTCAGAAGCATCTTGAGGTATACCAGTCTTCATAGGGTAGACATCCTCAAAGAATGTAGCATCACGAAATTCAACTATCGTGTTAGCCACTATCCCGTCTATGTCAGATTTTATAACTAAAAATCTCATAGCTGTAGTGGTTTCAAGATAGCCCAGAAAGATACAATCAACAGTCTTCGGACCTAGCTTCTTTCTCTTGTGTTCAGGGACCAGTACCTTAGCAAGGCACCCCCACACACGAAGATACTTAAGACTAGTCTTCTTGCCTTTCCATAACTCAAAGGGTGTCTTGTCCATGTGTTTTAGAGGGACTCTATTCAGAATATGGCAAGCCGTATTCAGAGCCTCTCCCCACATGTATTTAGGCAACCCAGAATTAATAAGCATACTATTAATCATATCTTTAAATGTTCTGTTCTTTCGCTCAGCAACCCCATTAGACTCAGGTGTGTATGGTGGAGTAACTTCATGAACTATACCATTGCTTGCGCAAAATTCATTAAAGGAGTTACTCGTATACTCACCACCTCTATCAGATCTCAATCTTTTAAGTACCTTACTAGTTTGTTTTCCAACTTCAGTTTTATAAATAATGAATTTACTAAGTGCTTCATCCTTATGTCTAAGTAAATAAACATAACAGTATCTGCTACTATCATCTATAAAGGTAATAAAATATCTAAACTGGTCCTTAGTCAACACACCACCAAATTCACAAATATCAGTGTGTACTAAATCTAACAAGTCTGAATCCCTAACAATATTATGAAAAGGTTTCCTTATTTGTTTAGCAGACACAATACTTGACATTTAGAATTCTTTTCTATAGTATGTCTTGGAATCAACTCTAAGTTCATCATATTCTTAAGAGCACCAAAATTTAAGTGACCAAGTCTAGCATGCCATAAATTTGAAGATTCAACACAGTTAACAGAAGGAGTAATATCTTTAATCAACGATCCCAAAACGGGCTCAGCATTTATTACAAATAAACCATTTGACAAGTAACCCTTGCCAAAAAATGTACCAGTATGAATAAGAACTACTTTATTACACTTGAGAGAGATTTCAAAACCATTAGAAACTAAACAGCTTCCACTTATTATGTTTCTACGCATGTCGGGAACATGATGCACTCTAGTCAGGGATAGAATACGACCCGAAGGGAACTTCTGGTCCACGTTTCCTACTCCATGTACTTGAGCAGCACTAGCATTCCCCATCGTCACTGTCAAGCTATGACTCTGTTGATAAGACACAAATAAACTAATGTCAGCACAAATATGCACATTAGCTCCAGTATCAATCAACCATTCATTTAACAGATAAGTGGAAAATAGTACAGGGTTGTAGGTAACATACCGGTCCACGTTGGTTTCAGAAGCCGTAGCCTCACCAACAACCATGTTCACTACAGGCCCACTTGCGGTTCCAAGCACAGCATTCGCTTGCGCTACCACCTCGGTTTTCTTCGCTTTCTTTGTAGGACAGTCCTTACTCCAGTGCCCAACCTGCCCACAAGACCAACATGGTTTGTTTGCCTTTGGTTTCTTGGCCTTGTCCTTGTCATTCTTAGGTTTATTACTATTACCCTTCTTAGCGACAGCCTTCCTCTTATGTCCTACAGTCGCTATATTCACCTTCGAGCTTCCGTACTCAGTTGGCATCACATGTCCCTGTTTGGACTTGTGTTGTTCTTGCACCGAGATGTCCAGCATAAGGTTGGTCCAAGTGATCTCTCCTTTCTGTCTTTTCAGGGAGAGAGCGAACTCTTCCCAAGATTTCGGGAGTTTTTCAATCACACTCATAACCTTGAACTCTTCAGGGAGATCCATTCCAGACTCCTTCAAAGCATGCACTATCATCTCGAATTCATGCACTTGCTCAGTCATGGACTTATTGTCCACCAGCTTGAATTCAAGGAACCTAACCACAGAATACTTTTCCAGACCTTGTGAATCAGTATTATGTGTCTGGTCTAGCTTTTCCCATAAGAGTTTTGCAGAGTAGTCATCTGATGAGTAAACATCAAACAAGGTGTTCGTTAGAGCAGCCAAAATAGCCGCCCTAGCCACCCCGTCCTTCTCACCCCACTTTGCAAAAGCCTTAACTGTGTCATCCTTTTCTTGATCCACAACCGGCTTCTCATACTCCATAACAGGCCACAAACCCTTTACAGTCAACCACAACTTCATCTTTTTCTTCCAACGAGAAAAGCCGATGCCTCCATTGAATTTCTCTAGCAAGCTAGTTAATTCAACGGGTTGTGGAAAATTGTAAGTGGTCCAATCAATGACCCCAGCAGATGCACTAGAACTACCACTAGCGGGAACTTCACTCTCGTTCACCATTATGCTAAATAATATATAACAAATTATCTCTTCAAGAATGTTGGAAATATTAACTATTACAGCAACATAGAGGCAGTTATATAAATTATTTAACAAGTCCAGGCCAAGACAACAATTAACGAAACAAATCATGAAGGTAAATAACATGCATATCAGTGGCTGTATTAACAAAGAAAAGAAGAGAGAAGTACCAGTAGCCATAGCCATAACAGTGTACAAAAGAAATTTAAGAAATCAGCTGAGTCACCAGGCCTTGCAAGAAGTCCTGACTGCTCTTGAAGAGATAATTGCCCCCACTTACTGTGTTGGGATGTTTGCAACACCTCCTTCAGGATAAAACAGCTCCGAGCAACGAGTCCACGGTAACTCCAATGCTCAACTTCGACTGGCACCTCAGTCGCCGGAGAAACCACAAGCAGATAAGCTTCAAGAAAAATATTGAGGGGAGGGAGAAAAGTATAGAGAATGTAAGGTGTGGTATATAGTAATCAGAAACTTAGCTCTCTATTTATAGTAGAGGCTAAGTGTAACTGATACCACCCTATTTAATATTAGAAATTGTAACTGCAACACCTCCAATTAATTTAGAGATGAAACTGACGATTTAATTTTAATAAAAATCAAAACTGACGATTTTAAATTAAATAAATCGTAACAGTTACACATCATATTTAATCCACATATCAGTTTTAATATATCTATCAAATCATGTCCAGGTTCATTTCAGTTTCTATGGTCCATCAGATTTTAATAACTAAATTAATATACGACCCAGCTCAGCCCTTCTAATAAAATATTAAATCACATAAATAAAAACTCTCGCCCAGGTCGCCTCGCGTACGCGAGACGCCGAGACATTCGCCCAAATCGCCCTTCGACCCGAGACGAGGCGTGGCGAGGCGGGCGGCGGCGCGCGCGCGCGTGTGTGTGTGTGCGCGAAGCACATATTAACACCATGCACTATCACACACCTTAGTAGTTGTATACTACCCATGTGTGTGATACTATATAAAGCCAACAACCCCCTTAATTTATTTCAATGTGGGACAAATACACATTCTCATTTCAAGCTCTTTCAAGCTACTAACTTCAACTATATTTCTCTATGGATTTCACTAAGAAAATTACTTAGATCTATATATGAAAATTTAAGTTCCCATAACACGGAACAATTTCCAAACGTTAAAATCCGGAATTATTATCAAGAACATATAAATACTTATGCTCCAAAACTCCATTTTCTAACAGTTTTAACATAAGACCCTAAAATTTTGAAAATAATAAGGAAGTTGTAATTTTCTAATTCCTCCAATCTTACAAATTTGAAAATAATAAAAGAATGTTCTATCAAGTTTGAAAATAATAAAAGAAAGTTCTATCAAGTTTGAAAATAAATTACAATTATTAACATAAGATCCTACAAATTCGAAAATAATAATGAAGTTGTAAATTTCTAATTCAAAGAAAGTTCTATCAAGTTTGAAAACGATAAAAGAAAGTTCTATCAAGTTTGAAAACGATAAAAAAAGTTCTATCAAGTTTGAAAATAATAAGGAAGTTTTAACATAAGACCCTAAAATTTTGAAAATAATAAGGAAGTTGTAATTTTCTAATTCCTCCAATCTTACAATTTTGAAAATAATAAAAGAAAGTTCTATCAAGTTTGAAAATAATAAAAGAAAGTTCTATCAAGTTTGAAAATAATAAAAGAGAAAATTGCAATTATTAACATAAGATCCTACAAATTCGAAAATAATAAGGAAGTTGTAATTTTCTAATTGAAAGAAAGTTTTATCAAGTTTGAAAATAATAAAAGAAAGTTCTATCAATTTTGAAAATAAAAGAAAGTTCTATCAATTCCCTTCCTACAAAATTGAAAATAATAAAGGAAGTTGTAATTTTTCAATTTCCTTCCTACAAAATCGAAAATAATAAAGGAAGTTGTAATTATTAATATTAAAAATTGTGAAAAATTGAGAAAATTAGAAAAAAAGAACAAAGAGATTTGAGAGCCGCCACCTCACCGCCCCCGTCTTCTCCTTTATATAAGTATATTGATTGATTAAATAATCAACATAACATTTGATGGTTGAGTTATAACATATACTTTGATCAATCTATGATGAAACCAAAAAGTTTCATCTTAAATATTATGTTGATGCACAGTCATTAAGGTCGTCTAATCATAATTTACATTGATAAAATATTTGTAAAAATTCAAGTTGAGTTAAAAAATAATTCATATTATATGATAAAAACTTTTTCAATTTACCAAAATTTTAAAATAGAATTTTGATATTGTGTAATAAATTTTAGACTAAAACTAAACATTTGAGTTTAAAAATGTAAAAATATGTATGTAATATATAAAAAATGAGCTATACACCGCAAGGACGACTTTCACATAATATTAATAGTTTCATAATATGTTTTCGCTTTACGTATATATCGATTCTTTATAAATGTACTCTAACTAAGTTAAAATCGCATTGTCTATGTTATATATTGACAATTTTCAAAAATATTTATTTGTTTTATACTCAAATGTTCAATTTGATAAAGTTCCGTCATCAAAAATCATATTATTATATACTCAAAGGTTCAATTTGATAAAGTTCCTATCACATCATCGAAAATCATATTAATATTTTAGCAATTAAATGTAATCATGCGATTATTATCGTATGGATATTTATTCAAATTTTATGAATTTCAATCAAGTTATAAAATATCTAGTTAATGTAATTGGTATGCCATATTACAAAAATACTATTAAAATATGAGATAAAATCGAAATATTATCCTTTTTCGAATTTTAAATTAGAAAATTATCTCAATATATAAACAATTTCGTGCGAGAAATTATTGCAATGTCTGTGCCTCGCACAGGCTTTTACTAGTTTATATTTATATTCAAACTAAAAACTTAAAATATCTTATTTACACAATATTTTAAAAAAAATATTTATAAATTCTTCATTTGTAATCATCATCAAGCGTAGCACATTATACATAAGGAGAAAAACATCAAAGAATAATCTTAAACAACAAAGATAAGAGAGAAAATCTGACATTTATCATTAAATATTCAATAAATAAAAAAAATATACGGTAAGATATAATATTTTAAGTAATTGTTGAATTTTATCTAAAGTAACATTAATTTTTTTTTTGAAAATCACTACCGTTGAATAATATTTTGTTGTCAGTCTTCCTCTAGTTAGTTTTAGAGCCATATGTTCGAGTCCCTCCACTCAACTTATCAAACGAGGATAGTGTTGCGTAATATTTGTTGCGACTACTTACTTAACAACCATAAAAGCATAACAAAGGCAACAATATTAGTTTATATATTTGTACTATAATGGATAACAAAGATAAGAGAGAAAACATGACAGTTATCATTAAATAATCAATAAAAAAAATTACGATAAGATATAATATTTTAAGTAATTGTTGAATTTTATCTAAAATAACATTAATTATTTTTTTTGGAAATCACTACCGTTGAATAATATTTCATTGTCGGTCTCCATATGTTCGAGTCCCTCCACTCAACTTATCATACTACGAGTGTTGCATAATATTTGTTGCGACCACCTACTTAACGACCATAAAAGCATAACCAAAAAGATAACAATCTTAGTTCATATATTTGTATATTTGTAGTATAATGGATAACAACTTTAAAAGCCCAGCAACAAATGCAACAATCGTAGTTCATATATTTGTAATATAATGGATAACAATTATAAAAGCGCAACAATAAAGACAACAATCCTTAATTCATATATTTGTAGTATAATGGATACCTAGGTGATTCAAGCATTAGGGAGGCATAGCCTGCAATTAAGTTTAGAATTTTGTAACGAACACTTTCTACTTTGCATTTGCGAGCTGCCTAGTTATGAAAATTCATACCTTCATCTTTTTTGCAGTTTGAAGTATTAATACGAAATTAAATCATAACGTCCCACAACGAAATAGTAAAATCAAGAATTTCATCAAAATAAACCACGAGGGATAAAAAGAACACATGAAACCACACAATATTAGTCCAAGGTGCCCACATTTCATGTACTCAGTTATAGAGTACAGGAACTACACCACCAGCTATCACAATCTGCTGCTCCAACTGCAACCAAAAAATTGAGCCAAAACTCTACTCAGATATATAATAATTCTTCCTGAACAAAAGATATATTAGCAAAAAGAGTGAATATATGATTATTAAGAGCTCACCCTATACTTAACAAAAAGAATTAAAATAAATAAATTAACTAACATAAGAGCTCACCCAAAACAAATTCTGAAGCTTGTCCTTCACAGCTGTGTACTCTTGTGTAACTTGTGCCGCACATCTCCTGCATCTTTTAGTGAACATATATGTTTTTATGATTTAGTGAATGGACTATGGTTGGTTAAAATTTAATTTATAGGCATGACATTGAGTTAAGTACTCACGCTACAATGTTCTGTTCTTCATACGAGGTACAAAGAGCAATGCAAGCATTTACAATTCGCTGAGCACCAATGCTGTACCAAATAACGACATCAAAATCTTCTTAATTAGCTACAGTCTAGAAGTTCGGGAGGTAATATTGGTGCGATGGTTAAGACTTGTTATCTGTCAACCACTAGTTGGCCTGAACAAACTATCATTTAAACAAAAATAAAGGTAATGATGTACAATAGGGCGACCTTCCCCTGCTAATGCAGAAGCATTCTACAGTTGGTACATGCTTTACTATCTTTACAACTTCGGCATACTAATGAGTGTGATTGCTTGTCTTTATATTCATCCTTGCATGTATCAAGGGTCACCAAACATATACTTCAAAAATAAATCCATTCTCTTGAAAAAAGTTAGTCTAATAATACATGTTTAAAATTTTGAAACCGACATGTTTGAGACTCATGCATGCCATATCGCTATTAATAATCAACACTGATTCTGACAAACTTGTGATCAAAAATCAGAATTTCAATTTTCTTCTTTGACATTTGAACATTGTTTAAATTGCAAACGTGTCTCTTAGTGATGCACACTAGCTAATTTGGAACAAATTACATGTTGATGCAAGCCTAAAGTTAAATATGTACCTTGAGCTGCTACCCTTTAACTTCTGAACACAAGCATCCACCTTCTTGAAATCTATACGCTGTTGATACCTGATATAATGACATAAAAGATTTTTAGTTCAAACAAGTGTGTGCTTGAGTTTAAAGGAGAAGGTAAGATTTTTTTGAAGTCAGGGGAAAATAATGCCTTGAAAACAACTAGGAAGTGATGCAGCAAATTAAATATCGAGGAAGTAGTGTTTTCCAGGATTGAAACGCACAACATTGTGCAGAGAGAAGTTCTGAACCTAAACCATATCAACTACTCATATTTACAAAAAATACAAATTAAGCCAAATTAAGAAATTAAGCCAAAATATACAAATTAAACCATATCAACATTGTTTATGTTAAAATTGTTTTGCACGCAACCAAATTAAGAAATACAAAATGAAAGTATTTAAAATTGTAAAGTTAAAAATGGTGACAATGCATAGAGGAAACAAGTATGGGAAATACATATAATTTGTTAGAAAACTTTACACTGAAATACAAAAGAGAGAACATTTTTTTGAGTTATGTATTTTTTGCGTTATGTATATTTTATTTGAGTTTTAAAATTTGTTTTATGTTTAAAATTTGTTTTGTGTAATATATTTTCCAGTCTTGAATGTCTTGTATTTTTTCTTTAATTTTAATATCTGTTTTTTTAAAAACTTTTGTGTTGTGGGGAATTGAAGAACATAAAAAAAGATAAGAAATATTTATCAACAAATATAACACACAAAAAGAATCAAAATAAAGAATATTAGAACAATGTAGAAAACGAAAAATAAAATAGGTGTATTGGTATCAATTGAGTTACTCAACTGCTCAATATAAAAAATTACACATTGAGCCTACCCACATATAATAATACATATTCTGAAACTTGGTGCACAAAAATCAATTTTTTTTCCATCTATTGGTACTTTGATAATAAGCCCCGACACAACCATTTTAAAACCCACAAACTTCATACCAAAACTCAGCCTAGATTTTACTATATACCTCAAAATTTTCAAAATACAACGTACAATTTCACATCTTATTAATATGATGAGTAAATCAAAATTGTGTTTAAACCAACTTCAAATTTTTATTCAATACATCTAGCCTCGAATCACTAGTCAATATCCCCAAACGAAATATTTATTTTCCCAATCCAATCTCAAACCTACTTCTAAACTTGATTAACATAGATCTCCAAATGTTATAATGTATTTTTCAAATAAAATCATAATGTTGATAATAAATAACATCTTTGAACACATTATCTAAATCCTCAAATCAAGATTAATTACCCAAAATTTTTATCAAACTCCTACTTGTCAAATATCTATGATTTTCAAATCTCAAATTTCTTTTCGGTTAACTAATACTCCCATTGTCACAAAAACTTCTTCACACTTTATTTTTCGATGTTTTTCTCAATTATTTACATTTCTAAAATTTTCAAAAGTAGTAAAATTTTAGAATATAAAAATTATCTACATCTACTACTTTCATCCACTATACTTATTTTATACATTAAATATTGATTAATCACACCACTTTACTCAGTTTTCTTATTTTTCTCCACTACTTAACACATTTTCTTAACATTCGCGTGCAATACAAATGTAAAGAACTGTATGTGACGGAGGGAGTATCATTTATCATCCAAAATCTCAAATTTTTTATCCAAAATTTACAATAATATCTTCAGTTGATCTTTAGTAATTAAAAAATTCAAGATAAGGTTTTCCCATCTCACCTCACCACTAAGTTGAGACATTTTGTATTTTATAACCCCATTTTTTTCTATATCTTCAACTCACAAAGTATATTATATGTTATATACTCAATTAGAAGTACACATGTCCTTAAACAAAAACAAAATTCTTAAAAAATAAATTTTATTCCTAAAAAGTATGTCATAATTTTTTTTGTATGATCTCCTAACAACAACAATACCATCAGAAACATGTTCAACTATACTCTCGAACAATCATCTATAATCCTTAAAACTATTTGTACATTAACAATCACTATTATTTTACACAACATCCAACTCCCCGTATCTCCAAAAATGATCATTTAGTCAATATACTCGATTTTTTGTTTACTATCCTTAATAAGTATCTGGCTCACTCTTCTAATCCTTAACTCCGATACAACTTGTGACGCCCCTGATCACAAG
Organism: Heracleum sosnowskyi; assembly: GCA_030848705.1. NCBI lineage: Eukaryota > Viridiplantae > Streptophyta > Magnoliopsida > Apiales > Apiaceae > Heracleum > Heracleum sosnowskyi. Next base: position 8,866,313 of record CM061235.1, on the reverse strand, counting down.
ACAACCTTAGATGATCATTTTCTTAATACTCGGTATATCTCTCTTTTTCTTAATATTGAACTTACTAATTTAATCCTTCTACTTATTATCATTTATAAGAATAAATGAATTATTGTAAAAGATTGAATTTCAATACTTTAATAGCTAATCCAACATATTTCTTATTCTTGAAACTCTAATTGCGATTCAAAAAATTAATTTTCTTATTTTTAAATTTATTTAATATTCTATAATTTATTTGAACCAATATATGAGAGAGAGTACTCACATAATTTCATTGAGATTATTGAGAGTCTTTTCTGAATCTTTAAAGTAGGTTGATATCACTTCAGCCACAAATTCAGGGTTGCTCGCATCTTGTAGGCGTTGCAGTTGTACAAATAGATCGTCCAAGTACCCCTTACAACCAAACAAAAGAACATGAAAATTCACTCCAACTAAACTTTACATAGATGTGTAAAATCACATATAAAACATGAATTTTTAACATTTTTTAACCATGAATTTTAACATTTTTAACATTTTTTAACCATGTAAAATCACATATAATTCAGGGTATGCGTGTCTCAAAAAAAATATTTTTAACATTTTTTAACCATGAATTTTTTTAAAACATATAAAAGTGTCCCTAAAAATAATTAAAATGTGATGGTTCCTCCCCAAGAATTATTTGGTGCTCCCGTAAAAAAATGTTCTAAATTCGCTCCTCTATAAAACAAAACACGACCAAAGAAATCGACAGAGTACAAAACATGATATAATAACATAATTAAACTGGGATCTTACCTCATTAAATAATGATGTCGCGTATTCAATATATCTCCTCTGTAATTGCACCACTTCCATGTTTAAGGTCTCTGCAAAAGAAAATAATCTTTCAAAGCTTAGTTAGTACATGAGCAACAAGAGCTGTTGATATAACATATATAAAAAAAATGTAAAATCCAAGTAGCTTGCCTAGTTTGTTGGGTTTCTGGCAATAGTTAATAGACAAACAGACTCTTAACGTTTCTCACTTTTTTTCCACTGGACATATATTTATGCGTTTGATACTCCTCTTATAACATTATCACCAAGATACTATTGCAGGATTCATTACTTTACAAAATATTGTGCGAAATTTTCTTATTATAACTGAAAGTACAATGATAATGCTAAAATAGTTCTAAATATATTTGAAACTACATATTGTAAAGTTGTAGTTTGATAAAAAAATTTGACAAAGATAATATGAATCACCTTAAATAATTGTATTAGTATTAATATATGTAGTACTTTAACAGTGTCAATCAATATTGCAAAATATGATGGTATAATATGACATACATCAAATAAATATTTGTTTTAAATATTTTAAAATGACAAGATACATTGTGAAGATGAAAATATAATTTATCATATTTTTCCTTATTTTCAAAAAGGAAGATGATAGGAGGAATATGAATACCAATATGAATACTTTGACAATATTTTTCTTTTTCCGCCGAAATATAATACTTGTTCTCCTTTTCAGATATAATTTAAAATGCACGAACAAAATATTCGCTCTTCTCTTCTAATAGAATTTAAAAATACATAGGCATAAAATTTGGTCTCTTTTTTCAATAGATTATGAAATGGACAGAATAAAAATCACTCTCCATTTTTGAGCTCACGAACATAATATTTAAAATGTACCAATATAAGATTTGGTCTCCTTTGTAGATAGAATTTGAAACGGCTTGACAATATATTATCTCTCATTTTCAAACAAAATTTGAAATTCGATCTTTCGTTGGTTAACCTCTTTTCATCATATTATATAAATTTTCTTTAAATATTGGCAAAAAAAGAATTGAAATATAAATGTTTATTTTCATTGATTTTTATCATACATTTAAAATAGTAAAATAAATATACACATTTTTCTTGACATAGTGTACTTACTAAAAGATTTTCATGAATCCGGCTAGATCATTGGGAAGTGAACCACCATTGATATTGTTAAATCTGTATTGCACATTAACTACACAATAATATGTATTATAAAACGACGAGTTCCAAACTTTTATGATGATATAGGATTTTGATGTAATTTTCGAAAATTAATGATTAAAAATTATTCGATGTGCATGAAAAAAATGAGGACAAGGGTGTTATACTCCTATGTTAGATTGGGCTAGTTATGTATAATTAAAAGAACAAACATATTTGTTCAGCTCAGACATAACTTCATAATATTTACTACAATCCAAAGTCACCATCAACCTTTAGTGTTCTTGACTATCCGTGGATGACTATTCGTGGATGACTATCCGTGGATAGCATTAAGTTGGTCATTTGTGGATAACATTGAGTTGATCATCCGTAGATAGCATTAATGTTAGATCAGGATTCAATGATCGTCAGGATCTAGACTCAACTGATCAGGATTGCTGACGTCATCAGTATTGCTCAAGCGTCAATATCAGGATTGCTGTCAGGATCTCTATCAGGACTGTGATCAGGATTTATCATCAGGACTGGAAGCTGATCAGGATTACAACTTCGAGTTATATATGGAGTCTAGTTAAAGAAGGAAGTTTATTTTGTCGGTTCCTAGTTTATAGGAATGCAGCTGTCGGTTGGGATATGTTTCAATATAGTTGGTAATTGATCTCGACTTATCTTATAATCGATAGAGAAGCTGTGTAGTATATAAACACAGTTTAGGTTTTGATTTTATATCAATCGCATACACGAGTATATTGTAACCTAGAAGCTCTCAAGAACATCATAATTTCTTGAGAGAATTGTAACAGTTTTATATCAGATTTAATAAAGCTGTTATTATTCTTTCATATTTGTGATCTATATTTTATTAAGTCGAGAATCTTATACAATTGTATTCAACCCCCCTTCTACAATTGTTATTTACTGGGCAACAATTGGTATCAGAGCAAACTGATTTGAATTTGAATCAGATACGATCTAAGATGTCGACAACCAAGTATGAAAGCATGAAGATTCCCATCCTGAATAAAACTGAATATCCTACATGGAAGGTAAAGATGTTGATGTACCTGGAGGCTATGGATCCTGACTATTTGGACAGGATTCGTGATGGACCATATATCCCTACGAGACTAGTTGGACAAACAGATACTGTACCTGAACACTACGTGGTCAAGGTGAAAAGTGAGTGGACTCCAGAAGAAAAAGCTAACGTTCTCAGAGATGCCAAGATAAAGAATATTCTTCGCAACAGTCTTGATGCTGTCATGTCTAACATGGTGATTGCATGCAAGTCTGCAAAAGAAATTTGGGATACTTTGGAAACCCAATGCCAAGGATCTGCATCTATCAAGAAAAACAGAAGGGCTCTACTGATACAAGAGTATGAACAATTTGATGCTAGACCTGATGAGAGCCTGACTGATATGTATGATAGATTCCTGACACTCCTGAATAATCTATCTCTAGTTGGCAAAGAGTATGTATCTGAAGATTCTAACACCAAGTTTCTGAGAGCTTTACCTGAAGAATGGGATACACAAACCTCAATCATAAGACACCAGTATGATCTAAACACTGTGTCACTTGATGAAGTTTATGGAATGCTGAGAACCTATGATCTTGAGGTTCAACAAAGGAAGAATAAGAAAAGCAGCAAGGCAAAGTCTATTGCCTTGAATGTTGAGGCTAAATCAAAAGGAAAAGCTGTGGAGGTCTCTAGAAGAAAATCAAGAATAGTTGAGTCAGATTCTGATGACTCATCATCAGATACTGATGGCAATCCTGATGCCAATACTGATGATGATTCTACTAACTCAGACATGGAAGAGATGGTTGCTATGATATTCAGGGGCTTCAAGAAGATGAAGTTCAGAAAGGCTAGAAGACAAGGCAACTTTCATAAAAAGACCCTCAATGCTGACAAAGACAAGTATAACAAAAAGGACAGCAAGAGTGGCAAATTTGACAAGTCAAAGGTTAGATGCTACAAATGTAACGGAATGGGGCACTTTGCAACTGAGTGCAAGAAGGCTAAAGCACTCATCACTTCAAGCAAGGATTGGATGGACTCTTCCTCAGAATCTGACACCGAGGTGGTCAATTATGCCCTAATGGCCAATACTGATGAAACTGATGTTCCTGATGAAAAGGTACCAAATACTTTTTTTTGATTTTGATACTGATAATGCCTTTGAGTTAAGACGTTTTCTAAAGTCATTGCATATTAGCTTTAGAAGTCAAACTGCTGAAAATACTAGGATCTTATCTGAGATGTCTGAACTTAGGAAAATGAATGAGCATTTAGAAGATGAATTTTCTTTTATGCAAGAAGTACAGAAAAAATGTGATAATGCTAAACACATGCATTTAGAGATGAAATTTAAATGTACTACTCTTTAAAAAGAACTTGAGGATGCTAAAGAGAAAATCAGAATCTGGACAGATTCTGGAAGGAAATTTCATGAAATCAATACTTCTAAGAATTGGAAAGAGTGTCTAGGTTATAAGTCAGATGATGATAAGAAGATGAAAAAGAAAGTTGTTATAGATGAGACAGTAAAACCAATGACCTATAGACATGTTATAGACAAGACCAATCAAAGATTAAGCCTGTTAAATTTGTATTTGGTAATGATCCTAATTCTACTTTTGAAAAGGGATCCACTTCTACTCAACCAAGTTCTAATGCTAAGTCTAAACTTGTCAAAAAGAATGTAGGTTTATTGTCTCAGAAACAACTTAGGGATAAAGTTAATGAAGTAACTGGTAAACAAAAGATACCTACTGTCAAGAGAAACAGGAATGATAAAGTTGGGATTAATAAAGAGAATAATTATAAGTTTATCCCAAATGCACCTAGAAAATGTTGCTTTACCTGTGGTAACTCTAATCATCTTGCTTTTGATTGCGAGAAGAGTAAAAAGAAGGTTACTAAGATTCCTAAGTCTGATATTAGGAGTAGATCAGTATTTTATAAACCACAGAAGTCTTGTTTTTATTGTGGCAGTAAATGACATTTTATTTATACTTGTGACGAATACCATAGTTTGTACCATAACTTTTATGATCCTTTACCTAAGTTTAATAAAAGTGCAAATTCTGGTATCATTAAGAATGTCAATGTGAAGCATGCATCTGTTAATACTGATACTGACAAAGCAAATCCTGATGGATTTTATCCTGTCAGGACTGCTAAAGTCAAAAAGTCTTCTGCTGCTAATTTTAATAAAATGCATGGAATGAGAACCCAACAAGTGTGGGTTCTTAAAAATACTAACTAGTGTATTTTTGTCTGATTGCAGGGTAAAAAGAAAAATGTGTTAGTCATGGACAGTGGATGTTCTGAGCACATGACTGGAAACAAAGCCCTATTATCAGAATATGAGGAGAAAGCTGGCCCAACTGTGTCTTATGGAGATGGAAACATTGGACAAACTTTGGGATATGGCAATATAATCATTGGAAATTTCATCATTGAAAAAGTAGCTCTAGTGAAGGGACTAAAACACAACCTGTTGAGTATTAGTCAAATCACTGACAGAGGTTATCATGTCAACTTCTATTCCACACATTGTGAAGTAGTCAGCAAAGCATCAGGAAAGATTGCAATCACTGGCTACAAGCATGGTAACATTTATGAAGCCAACATTCAAGCAAATACTGATGGCTTCTCTACTTGTCTCATCAGTAAAGCATCAGTAGATGAAAGTTGGAATTGGCACAAGAAGCTTTCTCATCTCAACTTCAGCAATATCAATGAGTTGGTTAAGAAAGATTTGGTTAGAGGATTACCTAAAGCTTTGTATACTCCTGATCGACTCTGTGATGCATTTCAAAAAGCAAAATAGAGAAGGACATCATTCAAGAGTAAATCTGAATCCTCTATTGCTGAACCATATCACATGTTACATCTTGATCTTTTTGGACCAGTCAACATAATGTCCATCAGTAAGAATAGGTACACTCTTGTAATTGTTGATGAATACTCTAGATTCACCTGGGTGTACTTTCTGCACAGAAAAGATGAGACTCCTGAGATACTATTGGACCATGTGAGAATGATTGAGACAGGAACAAAGTATAAAGTCAAGATTCTGAGAAGTGATAATGGTACAGAATTCAAGAATTCAAAGATGGAAGAGTTCTGCAAATACAAAAGAATTATACAACAATTCTCTGCTCCTGGAACACCCCAGCAAAATGGAGTAGTTGAAAGAAAAAATAGAACTCTTATTGAAGCTGGCAGAACTATGTTGGAAGAAGCTAAATTGCCTACATATTTTTGGGCAGAAGCAGTCAATACAGCATTCTGTACTCAAAATCTCACACTGATAAACAGACATGGTGTAACTCCCTATCAAATGCTCAAGGAGAAGAAACCTAGTTTGAAGCATCTGCATGTGTTTGGCTGTAAATGTTTTGTTCTCAGAACTTATCCTGAACAGCTAGGGAAATTTGAAACAAAGGCTGATGAGGGAATTTTCATTGGCTATCCTGTATCAAGAGCCTTTAGAGTTTTTAACTTGAGAACAAGGACTGTCATGGAGTCAATACATGTATCTTTTGATGATAAGAAGATGTTAGGCCGAATACACAATATATAATCAAGTATTTATGAGAATAACAATCAAGAACACAAGTATATAAATCAACAAACTGAATTATATTAAAATAATTCTCTCTTAGTGATATTAATGAATCACAAAGAGCTACTAGGTTACAAGAATAATATTTCAATAATCGCATCCCTTCTAGGGATAACCTATCTGTGTTTATATAGTACACAGTTACATACAATCCATCTCTAATTGATATTCCTATAAGTTAGCGATACAATTCATATCAATTAAGGATTGCTTCTTATCTTCTATTCCGTTTCCTTAGCTGTATCAATATATTCTGCTTCTTTCCATCTTCAGAATATATTGCTTCTAGAATCTTTATCTTTGCACCGACAGCTAAGTCAACTATCACCACGTCAGACTTTATCAAACTCTGACTGGCTTCAATGTAAACTCTTCACCCAGTCAGACTTTATCAAACTCTGACTGGCTTCTAGATAAACTCTGATATGTACCTGGTACTTAAACACTGATGAACAAACGTCAGCAATATATCTAACAATCTCCCCCAACTTGTGCATAATAAAAATGTACAAGTTTAAACAGATAATTGATGATGTCAAAACATATAACAAATGCAGTGTTTAAAATATAGCAGAGTTTAATTTTAAAACAGAGTTTAAATTTAACTTAGAACAGAAAACATAAAAACTTACAGTCAGACTTTACTGAATTTCTTGGATATCAGGCACAGTCCTGATATAATCTGACAGTAACCTTCTCTCAGCTCTTTCAAGTTCAGCTATCATAATCTCTTTCAACTCCTTATACTCTGGATCTCCTTCACCAGTTTGATATATGGCAGCTCTCAGAGAATAGATACTGTTTTTCTTCATGTCATTCCCTAGCCAAATATAATGAGCTTTGTCTGACTCTAGGTTGAATTCTAAAACTTTGGTTCCAAGTGCTGTTGTGAATTTGGCACTATTCCTCTTCATTTCAACAATCTTTCCATAAGCATCTCTGTACTTAGGAATATATGCACTGGAAACACTTCCTCCAAGAAGAACTTTCGATTTCATCATTCTGTCTTTTAAAACCAGAGCAGCATTATGAGTATTTCTATTTTTGATCTTCAGGAGATATAGAACATACTCTAGCTCTTCCCATAATTTCAGACGAATATCATCTTCTCCAATTCTGTAAACTCTGCCATCAGCCATAAAGTATAATAAAAACTCCTTCTTCAAGCCTCTGTGGTAAATCATCTGAACAAATTCTAGTTTATCAAGGTTTTCTTGAGTAACCCCAACACCAGGTTCTGCCAGTGATGTATGATCTAAAGGACTATTATTAACTCTTTTCTCTTTGTAGGAACCCAAACCAGATTTATCATAAGATTGTTTTCCAAGTACTGTTCTGGTTTGTAGAAAGTTCACCTGGCTAGGCTTCAGAGTTTCAGATAATGAGGATCTTTTGAAACCTTGGAGTGGTGAAGATAGCTGAGTTTGCACAACTTGAGCATTGTCAGAGGTTGAATAATTCTTCTTTGGTAACTGTTCTTCTTCTACCAGTATACCCTTTCCTTTATCAGCATTTGTAATCACAGGCCTCTTGGTGTATTGTATACTCTGTTGAGTATTTTCTTTAATAGAAATTCCAGTTTCTTTCTTTCTAGGAGCCTTGATTTCCTTCTTCTTGTAGATTCCAGCTTCAAGATTCTTCTTGTGTTCCTCAGCAAGCATTTGCTCTTCAGCTTGGATATCTTCAATTGTAACACCTTTTCCATGTTCTGCCATAAACACCTTAGCAGCAATCTCTTCATCAGTAGTTGGATTAGCTGAAACAACTAAACTCTTGAGTTTTGAAGAAGATTGACCACCATAGTTTATTCTTTTTCCAGCATTTATCTGAGCATCAGAGTTTGATCTCCTCCCTTGCCCTTGAACATTCCTTGTCCTTGGATTTTTATCTTTTGCACCACCATCAGTAGTGTCATCTTTCCGAGTCAGAGTTTGAGAGCTCTTGCATTTGTCTTGAGATACTCTCTCCCCCTTTTTGACATCATCAGACAGCAAAACTGATGTGAGCAATTCAATGGAATTTGCAATTTCATCCAACTTAGTTGACATTTTGACTTGATTTTCTTCAACCTTGGACAACCTGGAATCAAAAACTTTCTGATCTTTACATAAGGAAATATACAATGATTTATCCTTTTGCTGTGTAAGCTCCCTTGTTGCTAGATCATTCCTTAATCCTTCAATCACCTTGTCAGAATCATCAAAACGATTGTTTAATGATTTGATTTGAACAATTGTTGCTTTGAGATGACTGAGAAGTTCTGGATTTGTAATCTCTTTAGATGACTTTGTGACAAACTCTGCAGCTCTTTCATTTGAAAAGATAGTATCCTTGGATGACCAAGCAGAATAATACATATCTTGATAATGAGCATCTGTAGCATGTTGAGCAGCAACTCTCTCAGAATTATCAACAGAGTTTGCAAAAGAATCAGCATTAGAAGAATCAGGAACATCTTCCTCAGCTTCAACTTGAGCTTCCTCACTATTAACAGAATTTGCTACAACAACAGCATCATCTTCCAAAGGAACATTTTCTGCAGCAGTCTCAGTGTTTATCTGCTCAGCTTCATGAATCTCAGAGTTTGCAACAAACTCTGCTTCAACAGGAACATTCTTTGTTGCATCCTTGTCATCAACAGCAGGATGTGCAGCAACAGTTTCAGTAGTAGTAGCTTGTAAAGTCTGATCGACTTCCTCACCCTTTTCAAATTCAAAAGACATGATTGCAGTGTGAGAAGCCATAGATTCTTCAATTGCAACAGTATCCTGATCAGCTTCCACACCTTCTGTAAAATGTTCAGAGTTTGTAGAAATGTTTGCTTCAACTTCCATATCAAATCCTTGTGGCTCAAAAATCTCAGCCTCTGCTTCAGCATTTGCCAAGTCAGGCATAGAGGCTGCTTCAACATTTTCTGTAGCCTCCTGAACAATAATTTCAGGAGCTTCAACTGCAATCTCCTGATTTCCAGCTTCAGGAGCTTCAAATGTCTCTTCAACATTTGCTCTATCTTCTGCGGACATAGTAGCTTCATTTGCAGCTTCCTGAATCACAACATTTGAGTCGTCTTGTAATTCAGCTTCATCCAAATCATCAAAAAGATAATTTGCTACGAACTTCCTCCTTTTGACAAGCACAGCTGCTTCTTCATTGTCAGCTCTGGATCGATTTGCTCTCCTCTTTTTAGATGTACCAACAGAGTTTGGTACAGAAGATTTTGAGATACCAACTTCAGTAGCTGGCTTAGCAATCCTTGCAGGTTTTGTACCAACATGCTTAGTCCGACCACCAGTCCGTGGTTGAACTGTAGAGGCTTCAGTATTTACTGGTTCTGATGGCTGTTGTGGTTGAGGTTGAGGGTTTAAGAACTGAAGCACTGTCTCAGGCAACAGCAATTCACCAACACTAACCTTCTTTAAATCCTTATTAGTAAGGTCAGAGAATACCCTTTTGTGCAATTTGAAAGAGGGAATTACGTCCTCCTCATCAATCTCAACATTTGGAACACAAGCAGAGAATAAAATTTGACAAAATCTAGAACAATAGACTACATGCCTATTCTCTGTTAACTTCTCACCTATGTTCATCAAAACAAGTCTAGCAAAATCATAATTACTGGCAAAGAGAAGTGAATACCCGATTTGCAGACTGTCGATTTGAATCGCATCCCAATTTGTACATTTCTTCCCGAACGCCCTTGTTATACAATCGAAAAAGAAACTCCATTCTTTTCGTAAAAGCGGTCGCTTCAGTTGGCCTATCTTCGCCAAAGATCCAGTATACCCAATAGCTTGCATCATTCTCTGAAGATCAGTATCACCAACACTAATGGTGTACGCGTCAGACTCTGCAAAGCCCATTGCTTCACAAATATTGTTGCGCCTGTGTCCAACTAGAACAACTTTTCCAGTAGATTTACTGATAACTTCACAGTATTCAGTATGAAAATCTACATGGTTTCCTCTGTCACAGATTTGACTCACAGATAGCAGATTATGCTTGAGTCCTGAGACTAGAGCTACATTTGTGATGATGACACTTCCAAGATTAATATTGCCATATCCCAGAGTGTGTCCTATGTTGCCATCTCCATAGGAAACCTTTGGGCCAGCCTTCGCCTCAAAGTCTGATAGCAGGGCTTTATTTCCAGTCATATGTCCTGAGCATCCACTGTCCAAGATAAGTGTGCTCTCTTTTATACCCTGCAATCACAAACAAACACTAAGTGTTAGTTTTAAGGACCCAGACTTGCTTGGATCCTTTGTCTTTCTTAACAGTGTTAGCTTTTGCAGCGGAATCACTATCAACAGAGTTTAAACTAACATTGTCAGACTTTACACTTGCAGAGTTTGCTCTAACCCATTTCAAGTTGGGTTTTAGCTCATAATAGTTGTGATAAATAGCATGATAACTCTTACAAGTATAAATAGAATGCCAAGTGCTCCCACAGTGTGTGCATAAAGTCTGTGGTTTAACCCTTACATAATCATTCTTTACTCCCGATGTAGAAGGTAAAGAATTAATATGTTTGTTCTTATTGCAAAATCTAGCAAGATGATTAGAACTACCACAATTATAACATGTTTTCCTTGGAGCACCAGCAGTAGGCAAATGATTATTTCTATTATTTATGCCTATCTTTCCATTCCTATTTTTCTTGGACCCTTTTGGTTTCATGGCAGATTTTACCTCTTTTATCTTATGATTGAACTGTTTTCCTGTCATCAAACCAACATTAACCTGTTTTTCACAAGTTTTTACTGGCTTTCTAACAGCTTCTATTTCCATAAGATTTTCTGTTATAATATTTTCCTGTTTTTCACAGGTTTCATCTGATTCCATATCAGCTTCTCTTACTACAACAGATTTTAACTTATTGGTTTCTTGAACAAATTTCACAGGTTTAAGTTGTGGTTTAACCTTAACTTTGTCTTTAAACCTAAGTTCATCATTTTCACAATAGCCTAAACCTACAGAATCTGTCTGAAACACTTGATGAGTGTCTCTTCCAGAGTTTGTCCAAGTCTTGATTATTTTTCTTTCTTTTTCTAGATCAGATTCTAGTTGCTTATATCTTTTGAGCAACTCCTGTTCAACATAAACAACATCATCTCTTTCTTTTTGAATCTGCTTCATATTTTCAAGTTCTCCTTCAAGAAACTTGTTTCTATCTTTAAGACTAAGATTCTCAGATTTAATTCTCTCATTCTCTAAAGTCTGATCCCTATAACTAACATGTACGCTTTTCAGATATACTCTTAATTCAGATATATTGTCAGTATCATAAGCATAAGTAGTTAGGGGTACCTTATTTCCAGATGATTCAGTCTCATCTTTGACAGTTGCCATAAGAGCATAATTTACTCCATCATCAGAGTCTGAAGTATCTGCCCAGTCTTTGCCTTTAGAGATGAGTGCTTTTTCAGATTTGCCTTTCTTGCACTCTGGGGCATAGTGACCCATCTCCTTACACTTGTAGCACTGGATTTCAGATTTATCTTTCTTGCCAGACTTGGTCTCCCTTCCATCAGACTTTCTAAAACTTTTCCTTTCAGAGTTTGAATCTTTCCTTGAGAATCTCTTTCCTTTCTTGAAGTTCTTGAATCCCATCTTCTTGAAGGTTTTCACCATCAATGCAGCCATTTGCATCATCTGTTCTTCATCATCCTCAGAGTCAGAAGCTTCATCAGAGTTTGAGTCATCATCAGAGTTTGATGACTCACTTTCAGATTTAATGACTAAAGCCTTTCCCTTGGCTTTCTTCCTTGATGATTCCTTCTTGATGGGCTTCTCCTCAACTTTGAGAGCAACAGATTTTGTCTTCTTGCTTGATCTTCTGTTTCTTTGTTCTATTTCCAATTCATGAGTTTTCAGTAACCCATAAATCTCATCAAGTTCAGTTTCAGCAAGTTCGTAATTATCTCTTATAGTTGTTGTCTTCAAATCCCATCTTTCAGGTAAAGATAAGAGAAATTTGAGATTTGATTCTTCAAGATCATATTCTTTATCAACTAGAGATAAATCATTCAGTAGTTTACAGAATCTGTCATATGTCTCAGTCAAGGTTTCATTGGCTCTTGAATCAAAGTGCTCATACTCCTGAGTGAGTATAGTTTTCCTGTTCTTCTTTATAGCAGTGGTTCCTTGACACCTGACTTCCAAAGCATCCCAGATTTCTTTTGCAGTTTTGCAACCAATTACTCTGTTAGACATAACATTATCTAAGGCACTGTGTAGAAGATGTCTAACTTTTGCATCTTTTGCAATTGATGAGATGTCCTCAGGAGTCATATCTTTCTTTTCCTTTGGAACAGTCTTTTGTTCTTGACCATCAACAACAGGAGACAATTTAGTCGGCATATGAGGACCATCATTGATTCTGTCAAGATATTCTGGATCTGTAGCCTCCAGAAACATGGTCATCTTCACCTTCCAAATTGGATACTCCACTGGCCCGAGAATTGGAACCCTGATTGTTTCATACCGACTCACAGAATTGGGTTTAACCTGTTCAACCTTGGGAGAAGTTTGATTTTCTTCAGACATGATTATTACTGTGTTTGAATCGAAAAACTGTATATATTAAACAGCCTTGGCTCTGATACCAATTGTTAGGCCGAATACACAATATATAATCAAGTATTTATGAGAATAACAATCAAGAACACAAGTATATAAATCAACAAACTGAATTATATTAAATAATTCTCTCTTTGTGATTCATTAACATCACTAAGAGAGAATTATTTAATATAATTCAGTTTGTTGATTTATATACTTGTGTTCTTGATTGTTATTCTCATAAATACTTGATTATATTTTGTGTATTCGGCCTAACAGAAGATAACTGGACTGAATGAAGACTCTCATGATAGTTTGGTCTTTGAAAATGAAGCTACCAAGGAACCTGAAGAACAAGAATCAGATACTGACACTTCATCAGATACTGATGGGTCACCAAATCCTGATGACACATCAAATCCTGATGATGCACCAAATACTGATGGTGCTAATACTGATGGTACTAATTCTAATGATGTTAATTCTGATGACACACATAATGGAGACACTACTAGCAGTGCAAATGTTGAGGGGGAGCAACAACAAACTGCTACTAATTCTGAGTCTACTCAATCATCAGGACAGAGTTCTTCAGATACTGATTCAAGTGATAATCCTGATAATCCATCAGGAGGAAATAACAACAATTCAGGGGGAGCTTCTAATGAAGCAAATTCTTCTAATCAAGATAACACCAATCTAGGGGAACATCTACATCAAGGAATAATTTACCACCAGCAAGGAAATGGACAAGAGATCATACTCCTGATTTGATAATTGGAGATCCTGATGCAGGTGTTAAAACAAGAAGTGCAACTCAAAATGAATGTTTATATCATAACTTTCTATCCAAGGAGGAACCTAAGAAAGTTGAAGATGCACTTAAAGATGCTGATTGGGTTACTGTAATGCAAGAAGAATTGAATGAATTTGAAAGGAATGAAGTCTGGAAACTGGTGCCAAGACCAAAGAACAGGTCAATTGTTGGTACAAAGTGGGTATTTAAGAACAAGACTAATTCTGATGGAGTTATAATCAGAAACAAAGCAAGGCTAGTTGCAAAGGGCTATTCTCAACAAAAAGGAATTGACTATGATGAAACTTTTGCTCCTGTTGCAAGGCTAGAAGCCATCAGGATCTTTCTGGCATATGCAGCCCACAAGAAATTCAAGGTTTTCCAGATGGATGTAAAAAGTGCTTTCTTAAATGGTGAACTGGAGGAAGAAGTCTATGTTGAACAACCTCCTAGTTTTATTGATCCAAAATATCCAAATCATGTTTATAGATTGGATAAGGCACTTTATGGACTAAAGCAAGCTACATGAGCATGGTATGAAACCTTAGCTCAATTCTTACTGGAAAGTGGATTCAAAAGAGGTACTATTGATAAAACTCTATTTTATTTGAATCATGGTAAGGATTTGCTTTTAGTTCAGATTTATGTTGATGATATCATATTTGGGTCAACAAACAATAAGCTTTGTGAGAAGTTTTCTAAGCCTATTCAGTCAAGATATCAAATGAGCATGATGGGAGAAATGAGTTACTTTCTTGGTCTTCAAGTTAAACAGACTGATGATGGCATTTTTATCAATCAGTCAAAGTATACAAGGAATTTATTGAAAAGGTTTAACATGCAAGATAGTGCTACTGCAAGTAACTCCTATAGCTATAGCTACAAACTTGATCCTGATCAAGGTGCTGAGGTAGATGTAACTCACTACAGAGGGATGATTGGCTCTTTATTGTATCTCACTGCAAGTAGACCAGATATCATGTTTGCAACCTGTCTTTGTGCAAGATTTCAAGCAAATCCCAGGGAACCTCATCTGATTGCAGTCAAAAGAATTTTCAGATATCTCAAAGGCACTCCTTCACTTGGGCTTTGGTATGCAAGGGAATCATATTTTGGTTTGTGTGGTTACTCAGATGCTGATTTTGCAGGGTGCAAGATAGACAGGAAAAATACTTCAGGAAGTTGTCAGTTTTTGGGTGGTAGACTAGTTTCTTGGTTCAGTAAAAAGCAAAAGTCTATCTCTACATCAACAGCAGAAGCTGAGTACATTGCTGCAGGAAGTTGTTGTGCTCAGATAATGTGGATGAGAAATCAGTTGTTAGATTATGGCCTGTCATATTCAAAAATCCCTATTTATTGTGATAACCAAAGTGCTATTGCAGAGGCCCCTTGAATCTTTAAGGGTACATTTGTTGAGGTCCCAGGTTCTTGAGTTTCCTTGCGATCTGAGGGGCGGGCTGACTTCTTGATAAATGACGGCAATGAAAACAACATATCTGCATAAAGGCATTAAAAAAAGAGTTAATGTGTGATATGCATAGAAAAATCTACAATCAAGCCACACAAATGCAACATGTAGTCGTACAAGAAGTGATGATGTATGAAAAAGGAGACAAGACAAGTAATATGAAATGTTGACATTATGACTATAAACCTTGATGTAAAAGGGTTTCCTCTTTCTGGTTTCCAACGTCAACTTCAATCTCAAGGGTACCCTCACGGGTGAACCCCAACTCGACTAACTTATCGTGTGTAAGCAAGCTGGAACCGTCCCCCAGCCCTGCACACAACTCTAGTATCCTTTCAGGTCGTCTGAGCTTCGATCCCTTCAACGGTGGATTCATAAAGGATGTACATACTAACCGCCACGCGGTAGGAGTTTGGGGTGAGTTGGAGTGGAGCTAGCTGGTAAAAATCAAGGATTTCTATGATAAAAGGGTGTAGGGGTAAAGACAATCCAAGTCTAAAAAATTTGGCTGAAAGAACAGAATTTGGAATGGCCTGATCTGGTTCAAAATTATCAAATCTGTGGCACCTTTCTTCGGAACTGGGAACAATAAGGCTGCATCCTGGTGTACATGCGCTTAGCATGTTCTATAGCTTTTCAGGGTTCATGGATGTGCTGGTGTTCTCACAAGATAACTGGGTTGGAGCAGCTTCGATCAAGGGATGATTGATGTTTGTAGCTTCACTATCTTGGCTTTCATATGTTTGGGGTGCAGGTGAGTCTATTTTAATGATTTGGATATCAGTAAGGGGTTCAAGGGTTGAACCTCTTCAATCTCCTCCGAGGTGGTCCAATTAAGGGCCAGGGGTTCGATGGAAAGGGCAGCAGAAGCCTCAGGAATGGCTTTCACAGAAATCTGGGCTTCGAACGGATCTAAGACCTTAACGATCGAGCGTGTTCTAGCACTAACTGTGGATGGAGGGTTCAATGGTGGCTTATGGGGGTTGCAGCTAGTTGGCTGGCTTTCATCCGCAATTGACTGCTGAGAGATAACGGAGACATTTTCGCTTGACATCTGCAAAAGAGAGAAAGAGGATAAGTATTAAATCATCAATCTCTCAGTTGACAGGTTACAAGCAACAAATGGAAGGGGAGAAATGACCAAAGATAGTTTATAGGGGATGGTAGGGGGTCTATGTCTTCCTGATTCGAGAAAGATAGGGGCTCCGATTGATGGAAACCCTAGAGGTTTGATTTGAGGTTTGGATAGAAATGGTGGGTCAATCAAAAGGTGACATAAATCGAAAATAACAGTAACTGCAATTAATTGACTACTAACTCAGGTTAAGTCAAAATCCAAGGGGGCCATATTTAAAATGGTTGGGGCTTCGTGTCCGAGGTATGGAGGATAATATGAGTTTACCATCATAATTGAATACTCGTATTGTAAACATATGCTTAGATCTAAATGGGAATACTAACATGCAAGTGGTGTGCGACAAAGTATGACCCAATACTGACATAAATCAAGCATGGCTAAATCAAAACAGATTCATAAAAATTTCCTGGAGCATTCAAACAAGGTGTACATGATGGCAGTAGGGAGCTTCATAAATAGCAAAAAATTAATCCAATTAAGCACAATTAGACATGGCTACATGCGATTGACAGTAAGGCGGTACAGAAGAAATATATGGATATGTATAACATGCAATATTTGATCATGCATGTGTTCATAGATGGGGTAACATATGTATATACGTGTTCGTACATTTGGACATGTAAGCAGTAATCGAAGACGAAACATAGGAAAATTAGGTGAAAAAAGGAAAAAGAACTCGTACCTTTTGGTATTGATGGTAGAAGATGATGAAATCCAGGAGATTCATCAAAATCGCAAGGAGGAAGAAGGCCGACGGTTGGTTTTATTGTAGAAAGAATAAATAATACACATGTAAGGAGACGTGAGTTATCCCAACCGGTGCTGTAAAAAAAAATTTGATTGGCGAATGAATGTAGATGCGTGGTGGTACACATGCATATTTCCGAGGCGCGGCTTTCAAAGCAGGAGTGGAAGAGTTTAATTCAAATTTGGGTTTATCTTACCAAATTTGAACTAATTTGAATTGACTTAGAGTTTTACCTTTAATCAATTACGGATTGTTTCCATTATTTTAACATATTCTTAAATTTATTGGCAGCATTGGGTGAGGGTTTCATTGCTTGAACCCTGGAGTTTGAATACAGAAATTATCGAAGGCCATATTGCTTCAATTCAGCTAAAGCTTGGGAGGACTTTCCATTGGATAATTATTCTTCATCTATGATACTCCTTGTTTCTTACAAAAAGCTAGTTCACGTAAGCTTAGGGGGTTCACATGGTAAGGTAATTATTGATTGAGAGGGTGTACGACCGGTTAAACCTTATAAAGGCATTCCACTGGTTCCCCTTGCATTATATGGCTACGTGGAACCGGGGGTAGTTGTTGTGCCATAAATTTACCCGGGCTTAATTTATAGCCCATTAGAGGTTATGAGTCCATTTATTTTGGTCAAGGATGGTCAAAGGGGCCGAATGAAAATGTCCACAAAGGGAATATTATCAAGTCATGTGTTATCAGGGGGTTCAACCCTCGAAGGGTCTTCATAGATGAACCACAGTTTGTGAACTTTGTGTCCAGGGTGCATTTGCCTAAGTCTGACAGGGGTACCGTCAGAACCCCCAGAGGCAGTGTCCTACTCAACCACAGCCTCCTAAACTTGAAGACCACGTCTCTATCATCAAGGAGTGGATTCTCAGTCAATCTCTATCACCTTAGATGTGATAATTACACCAGCTATGAGGATATTTACTAAATATACGAGAGATATATACATACATGGGCTGAATATATCACTTAATTCATGGAAGATGAAGGCTTCTAGTGACCTACTAGGGTAAGACTCTTGGATGCATGCTAAATAATTATCAATCCAGCTTATCAAGGAGGCAAATACTTATAAAAAACGTGGGATGATCAGCTTAAAGAAGTCCAACATCAAGACAACTACATATGGACTTGATTCCTATAAATATAGGATATGTAGGCCATTTGCAAGGTTACGCACTCACATTCTCTCTATTATTCTCGTGTAGGAGCTTTTGTGATATACATTTCCGGCAATCATTCTCTCTACATTGCCCGGAAAACCTTGTGAATTCAGTCCAAAAAACAGCCACGAACACCTTTCGGTTTTAGGCAGTTGAACCTTGGAAGCATTGTTCGCACATGTTCTTGTGCCTATTTCTACGCTCTTGTTCCGTTATTCCAGCAAACCTCCGAATTTATGTTGTACCAAATTCCTCTCACAACAACATGCATATAGACTTACTTGTAGATGGAGGCTAAGGGGTTATTTGACAAATCTGAATGATATGTATCTGAATGATTAATATTTTTAAATGATCCGAAAGAATCAAAAATCTGAATTATGAATGAATAATATTATTTGGTTAGTGAAATTTTATACTATTTGAATGTCCTTTTTTTCAATTTTACACATCTAATTGAACAAAAAGTTTAACAAAATTTTGTATAAAGTTATTGAAAATTAATGAACTTTTTACATTAAAACTACAACATGTTGGTGATTATTTTATAATATACATTATATTTGATTGTCAAACTACATATTCTCGTGCTTTCAAAAAAAAACTGCATATTCTCATAATATTAATATAATAATGGCCGAACTCATTCTTGATGTTCACATTACAGACGGTGGAATATAGTCCTACACATTGGTTCCTATAATATATATCAAGAAATTGTAGTTCTTTTAGCAATATAATAATCATAAAAAATGGTGATATTTGTTCTGCCAAACTATATTCGTACACTAGCATCGATGGTTACAATTATCAAAACAATACATATGAATGTAAAGATAAACCGAATATGCATCTGTGAAATTTTATCTTTATGGCACAATTATTTTTTCACTGATGGTGGTGGCCGTAGATTTGGCGGAATAAAGTAGGTGTTTGGGTTTTAGGTGTATATGTATCTTTTTGGATCAATCAGGTACTCCCTCCGCCTCCTCAATTCTTTACATTGAGGGGACGACACGGAGATTAAGAAAAAATATAAATTAATAGAGAAAAGTAAAAAAAAATAAGTAAAGTAGTGAGACCAATCAATATTTAATGTATAAAGTGTGTATAAAGTAGTGTTAGGCCGATTACACAATATATAATCAATATTAATACGATAATAACACTCAAGAACACTGTTTATGAATCAATAACTGAATTATATATTTAACTCTTCTCTCAGTGATGTTAAAGAATCACAGAGAGCTGCTAGGTTACAAGAATAATGTATTCAGTATTCGCATCCCTTTTAGGGTTAACCTATCTGTGTTTATATAATACACAGTTACATAATCAATCTCTAATTGATATTCCTATAAATTAGCTATACAATTTATATCAATTTAGGATTGCTTCTGTCTTCTGTTCCATTTTCTTAACTGTCTCAATATATCTTGCTTCTTTCCATCTTCAAGATATATTGCTTCTAGAATCTTCATATTAGCACCGATAGTTAATAAACTCTTCACCCCGTCAGACTTTATCAAACTCTGACTGGCTTCTATTAAACTCTGTTGAGTACCTGGTACTTAAACACTGATGAACAAACGTCAGCAATTATATCTAACAATCTCCCCCAACTTGTGCATAATAAAGATGTACAAGTTAATAGATAATTGATGATGTCAAAACATATAACAAATGCAGTGTTTAAATATAATCAGAGTTTAACTTTAACTTAGAACAGAAAACTTTAAAAACTTACAGTCAGACTTTACTTAATTTCTTCAATATCAGGCACTGTCCTGAGATAATCAATGAGAAGCCTTCTTTCAGCCTTTTCTAGCTCATCTACCATGATTTCTTTCAGTTCCTTGAGTTCTGGATCACTTTCTCCAGTCTGGTAGATAGCTGCCCTTAGTGAATAAATGATGTTTTTCCTCATATCATTTCCTAGCTTTATTATGAAGGATTTATCTGATTCCAGATTAAATTCCAACACTTTTATGCCAAAATCTGTTCTGAGTCTTGCACTGTTTCTTTGCATCTCAACAAGCTTTCCATTGTAATCTCTGTACCTTGGTATGTAAGAGCCAGCAGACTTTAAACCAGAAAGAATTCTAGCTTTCATCATCCTGCTTCTTAACACTTCGGCTGCTTGATGAGTTCTTTGATTTTTAACTTTCAACAGATACAGCACATATTCCAGTTCTTCTTTCATCTTTAAACCAATATCATCTTCACTAACTCTGTATACTCTGCCATCAGATTTGAAGTATAACAGAAAATCCTTCTTCAACCCTCTGTGGTATATTAACTGAACTGATTCTAGAGTATCAAGATTTTCTTGAGTTACTCCAACACCAGGTTCAGCTAAAGAAGTGTGATCCATTGGACTATTGTTCACTCTTTTCTCTCTATGAGATCCAAGCCCAGATTTATCTCTTGATTCTTTTCCCATGACTGTTCTGCTTTGAAGAAGATTTATATTTGCTGGAATCAGAGAGTGTTGAACAGTGACTGGCTTGCCAAAAGTCCTTTGTAATTGTGAAGATAATTTTGTCTGTACAACTTGAGTAGTATCAGAGGTTGTCACATCTTCTGATTTTTGAACAACTTGAGCAATGTCAGAGGTTGATTTGTTTATCCTTGATTCAACTTGAGCAACGTCAGAGGTTGAATAATTCTTCTTTGGTAACTGTCCTTCTTCTACCAGTTTACCTTTTCCTTTATCAGACTTTGCAATCATAGGCCTCCTTGTATATTGTAAACTCTGTTGAGAGTTCACATTCTCTTTAATAGAAATTCCCATTTCCTTTTTCCTAGGAGCCTTAGCCTTTTTGTTGTAAGTACCAGCTTCAATATTTTTCTGGTGTTCCTCAGCAAGAAGCTTCATCTCAATGTCCATATCTTCCCTTGTGGCTTCACCACCATGTTCTTCCATGAAAAGTTTAGCAGCAATCTCTTCATCAGTAGTTGGATTTGATGAAATCACTAGACTTTTAAGTCTTGAAGAAGATTGACCACCAGAGTTTAACCTCTCAGAGTTTGTCTGTCTAGCAGAGTTTGACCTAAGTCTCCCTTGCTCTTGACTAGTCTTTGACCTTCTCTCTGCTTCCTTGCTTCCACCATCATTTGCATCATCCCTTAATCTCAAGGTTGGAGTCCTTTTGCATTTGTCTTTAGGAACTCTCTCCCCCTTTTGACATCATCAGGAATAAGCACTGATGTCAACAACTCCAGTGAGGCAGCAATAGAATCAAGTTGAGAAGACATAACAGTCTGATGCTCTTCCACCTTGCTTAGCCTTTGTTTTATTTCCACTTGATCTTGGATCAGAGAAGACAATCTAGTTCTTTCATTTCTCAAGATTAACTCCTTAGCAGCAACATCATTACTCAATCCAATGACTGCTTTGTGAGTCTCATCAAAGCGATTGTGCAATGATTTGACTTGAACAATTGTAGCCTTGAAATGTGTCATTAGCTCAGGATTTGAAATCTCCTTTGCAGATTGAGCAACAAAATCAGCAGTCCTTTGCTTGGAGAAAATACAATCTGCCCCTGACCAGTTAGCATAATACATATCTCTATAATGAGCTTCAGTGGCAGCTATATTTTCCTTGACATGCTCAGCTGTAGGATCCCTTAGAAAAGATATGGATTCATCAGAATTTGAAACTTCAGCATTGATCCCAGAGTTTACATGATCAGAATGAACAGAGTTTGCAGAAGTATGATCAACATTATCAGAAACAACTCTATCTTCATTATCTTCAGCAACATTTTCTGCAGTAGCTTCAGCGTTTGGCTGTGCAGCTTCAGGATTCTCAGAGTTTGGATTGACAAGAACCTCTGCTTCTACAGGAACAGTCTTTTCAACAACTTCAACATGCTCAGAGTTTGCAGTGGCAAAAACCTCTGTTTCTTCAGGAACAGACTCAACTATTTCCTCTGCTATAGCTTCATTTACTTTCTCTACAGCAGCTTCAGGATTTATCTGAGCAGTTTCCAGTACCTGATCAACCTCCTCACCCTTTTCTGGAATTGAATTATGGACAAAAAGAATTTCTGTATGAGTAGCAATTGACTCATCTATTATCTGGGTGGGTTGACCAGCTGCCACATCCTCAGTATCACAAACACTGATACTAGGATGTGCTTCAATTTCGTCTTCAATATCCAGCTCCAATATAGGTTCAAGAAAATCACTAGTGTTTGCTCTGGCTTCTTCAGGCACAGCAGCATTTGCAGAATGATTTTCAATCACAACCTCAGGAGCTTCAACTGGTGTAGAACCAGGAATCAATCCATCAAATAGGTAAGCAGCAACTAGCTTCCTCTTTTTAGCATTAGCAGATTCTGGTTTATCAGAAACCCTATTCTCATCATCAGAAGGTCTGTTTGCCCTTTTCTTCTTCCTTGAAGTACCAACTGAGTGTGGTAAATCATCAGCATTTGCAGGTGTTGCAGCCTTGTCAGCTTTAAAAGCTCTATGCTTAGTCCTACTCCCAGCCCTTGGCTTTTGAGAAGTAGATGGAAGAGATTCAGAGTTTAGTAGTGG
This sequence comes from Heracleum sosnowskyi, assembly GCA_030848705.1. NCBI lineage: Eukaryota > Viridiplantae > Streptophyta > Magnoliopsida > Apiales > Apiaceae > Heracleum > Heracleum sosnowskyi. The sequence continues at coordinate 8,843,253 of CM061235.1, read as the reverse complement.
TTGTAGATTTAAAAACTGTTGGACTGAAGCAGGAAGCATCAAGTCATCAACATTCCCTTTCTTAACATCCTTGTTTGTTAGATCAGAGAATATTCTCTTATGTAATTTAAATGAGGGAATGACATCCTCCTCAGCTATCTCAACTCCAGCAACACACATAGAAAAGATTAATTGACAGAAACGAGAAAAGTAAACAACACTCCTATTCTCTGTCATCTTTTCACCTATATTGTTCAAAACAAGTCTAGCATAGTCAAAATGAGCACCATAGAGAAGAGAATACCCAATTTGTAGACTGTCGATTGGAATTGCATCCCAATTAGTACACTTCTTCCTGAATGCCCTTGTAATGCAATCGAAAAAGAAACTCCACTCCTTCATCAAGAATGGTCGCTTCAAATTCCCTGTCCTTGCCAAAGACCCAGAGTATCCAATCTCCCTCATCATACGCTGAAGTTCAGAATCACCAACAGAAATGGTGAACGCATTAAAGTCTTCACATCCAAGAGCATCTCTAACAGTGGTTGGAGTAACCACATACTCTTGTTCAGCAAATTCAAAGACCATTGAGGGAGTTCCTGATTCACCTCCATCATCATAAACACCAGATTCCCAGAAGGCTTTGATTTGCGTACCAGATAACCGTGTTGGTTCCACTAAAGCTTGGCCAATATTAGATTGTGCAAGAAAATTTTGAAACAGGTGAAACACCTCCGGAACATTTTCAATAGACAGTGGGGCTGCATAGTTATTAGGAACAAAATCGAGACCAAGAGACTGAAACATGGTTGTTGCCATTAGATCTTTCAAAGAAATCAGAGTTTATAGTTCAAGAAAGTGTTTAAGAGATGTATGCAGAAAGATGTTTGTAGAAATGTGTGTGTGATATGAAAGTATGAATGTGAGTCAGTTGTGAAAAGTTTAAACGAATTTGTGTATTGTATATTAATACAGAAAGAAAGTATTAAAAACTGAACCGTTTCTAATCAATACACACAACTGTCTTACTTCGTATAACGTGTGAGTGGGACACGTGGCACACATGCAATGATTTACAGCAAATAATTGACAGTTTCCAATGCGCATGCGCAGTAAAAACAGCAATTATTACCGCCCTGTACACTTTTCTAGACACTCAACCTCTCTCCTATGTTTAATACACTCTTGAACAACTTCCCAATCATACTCTTTTTGAATTTTCAAAACAAATGTCTTTTCTCATAATTGTGAACTGTCTGAAACAAAGAATTAATTTTAATCATCAGAGATTAAAATAAAATTACCTCAGCGTAGAGTACACAACTCATCAGCTTTTACCAATTATCCTCTTTTATAAATAAACTCTTTTCACAAACTGTACAGGTGTGAGTATTTGTGTGTGAATTAGCAGAGTTTACTGAATATGAATATTTAGACCATCTCAAAGTGCATAAAATCCACAAACTAAAGCAGTAAAAACTGGTTGCCCAAACTCTCATTTAAAAGAAAAACTGATTTTTATATCTAAACTCTGTATTCTGATATCCTTTCATTTGGATATATCTTTTATTTTCACCCCCTTTAAATTATTATTTTTTTTATTTTTTTATTTTTTTTATTTTTTTTATTTTTCCAGTAATCAGTGGTTGGCACTAGTCACCAAAAATCAAAGATTTTAGCCCTTATTTCCTACAATAAGTTCCTGGATCTTCCTAGGCACAACATGATCTCAAAGGAATTTGTGCTCTTTTTGGCATCTTTTGATCTGAGGGTGAAATTATTTGCAACTTAATAATCAGAGTTTAGACTTTTCATCAGTTAATACAGTTAATTTATGAGAGAAAACACAAACAGCTAATACATACTCAGTGTTTAGGATCAATAAACTAAGAGATGCTATAAATATAGAGACAGTATCATGCTGTGTAAAATTTCTGCACATTTTGTAATCAGAATTTATAATACTTAAAAGGATTCATGATTACTTACTGAAAATCATGCTTCATACAGCTTTCTTCATCGGTCAATATGTTTCAGACAATATCACAATCAGAGTATAACATCAGAATTTAACCGACAGAGTATGACTGACAGAGTATAACTAACAGAGTTTACTATCAGAGTTTAACATGCTGGTATAAATAACAGTTAACACATGCAAAGAATCATGAGCATAAAATCAAACATGTATAGATTTTGAGTCTAACCAGTATCTCTAGTCAAAACCAGAGACCATTCCAAGTTCATTTACCAGTCTTGTAAAGGTAGCTTCACTCAAAGGTTTGGTGAAGATATCTGCAAGCTGTTGGTCTGTAGACACAAAATGAAGCTCAATGTGTCCTTCTTCCACATGTTCCCTGATAAAATGATACCTTATGCTGATGTGCTTGGTCATGGAATGCTGTACTGGATTACCTGTCATAGCAATGGCACTTTGATTATCACAGTAAATAGGTATTTTAGAGTACCTTAATCCATAGTCCAGCAATTGATTCTTCATCCATAAGATCTGTGCACAACAGCTACCAGCAGCTATATACTCTGCTTCTGCTGTGGATGTGGAAATTGATTTCTGTTTCTTGCTGTACCAAGAAACTAATCTGTCACCTAAAAATTGACAGCTCCCACTTGTACTTTTTCTGTCTATCTTACAGCCTGCAAAATCTGCATCAGAGTAACCAATTAATTTAAACTATGATTCTCTAGGATACCACAAACCAAGAGTTATGGTTCCTTTGAGATATTTGAAAATCCTCTTCACAGCTGTTAGATGTGGCTCTCTGGGGTCTGCTTGAAATCTTGCACAAAGACATGTTGCATACATGATATCAGGTCTACTTGCTGTGAGATAAAGAAGAGACCCTATCATCCCTCTATAGTTTGTCATATCTACTAAGGCTCCTGTGTCTTTGTCTAGCTTTGTTGCAGTAGCCATGGGAGTTGTAGCAGATGAACTATCAAGCATACCAAATTTCTTGAGAAGATTTCTGGTATATTTTGCTTGATTGATAAAAATCCCATCATCTGTTTGCTTGACCTGTAAGCCTAGAAAATAACTAAGCTCTCCCATCATGCTCATTTGATATCTCGACTGCATAAGCTTGGCAAATTTCTTACAGAGTTTGTCATTAGTAGACCCAAAAATTATGTCATCCACATAGATTTGAACTAACAGCAAATCATCACCAGAATTAAAATAGAACAAGGTTTTGTCAATTGTACCTCTAGTGAACCCACTTTCTAAAAGAAATTGAGCCAGAGTTTCATACCATGCTCTTGGTGCCTGCTTAAGTCCATATAATGCCTTATCAAGCCTGTAGACATAATCTGGATGTTTGGGATCTACAAACCCTGGTGGTTGTTCAACAAACACTTCTTCTTCAAGTTTCCCATTGAGAAAAGCACTTTTCACATCCATCTGAAAGACTTTAAACTTTTTGTGTGCAGCATAGGCCAGAAAAATCCTTATTGCCTCCAATCTTGCAACTGGAGCAAAGGTTTCATCATAGTCAATTCCTTCCTGTTGAGAATAACCTTTTTCCACAAGTCTAGCCTTATTCCTAGTAATCACTCCATCACTGTCTGTTTTGTTTCTGAAAACCCACTTTGTACCAACAATAGATCTATTCTTTGGTCTTGGCACAAGTGTTCAAACTTCATTCCTCTCAAATTCATTTAACTCCTCTTGCATTGATGTTATCCAGTTAGCATCTTGAAGAGCTTCTTCCACTTTCTTGGGTTCTGTTTGAGATAAGAATGCATGAAACAGACATTCATTATTTGTAGCACTTCTAGTTCTTACACTAGCTTCTGGATCTCCAATTATCAAGTCAGGTGTATGGGCTTGTGTCCACCTTCTTGTTGTTGGTAATTGGCTTCTACTAGCATTATTAGATCCTCCCCCTTGATCCATGCTCTCCTGACTTTCTTCTTGACCATTTGCATTCTCTGAGGCTCCCCCTGAATTGGACTGTTCAGTATTTGAACTTTCAGAGTTTGGCTCAGAGTCTCTGTTTGATTCTTCATTTGACTCTCTTTCAGAATTTGAGTCATCACTTTGAAAAGTTTCTGAAGTTTCTTCACGCTCCCCCTCAACTGGTTCTCTATTTTGTTCTGTCAGAGAAAATTCTTCAGAGTTTACCAGTAGAGGATCAGAGTATGCTTCGACAGAGTTTGTTGGATTTGCTTCATCAGAGTTTAGATCTTCATTTTCAAAGCGAAGTTGATCATGATATTCTTCATCTTCTATTCCAGTTATTTTCTTGTCATCAAATGACACATGAATAGATTCCATGATCACTTTAGTTCTCAGATCGTAGACTCTGAAAGCTTTAGTTGATAGTGGATATCCAACAAAAATTCCTTCATCAGCTTTTAAGTCAAACTTGGTCAACTGTTCAGGATGAGTTTTCAACACAAAGCACTTACATCCAAAAATATGAAAATACTTCAAATTTGGCTTCTTATTTTTCACCATCTCATATGGTGTTTTCCCATGCTTATTGATCAGTGTTGCATTTTGAGTAAAACAGGCAGTTTGAACAGCTTCTGCCCAGAAATAAGTTGGCAATTTTGCTTCATCAAGCATTGTTCTGGCAGCTTCAATTAGAGTTATGTTCTTTCTTTCAACTACACCATTTTGCTGTGGAGTTCCAGGTGCAGAAAATTCTTGCTTTACTCCTCTTTCCTTGCAGAAAGCTTCCATTTCAGAATTTCTGAATTCAGTACCATTATCACTTCTTATAATTTTCACTTTGTACTCTGATCCTTTGTCAAGTAGCTTTACATGTTCCATTAGTATTGAGGAAGTTTCATCCTTCTTTGCTAAGAAATACACCCATGTGTACCTAGTGTACTCATCAACAATGACTAGAGCATATTTCTTTCTGCCCAATGACATTATATTTACTGGACCAAAAAGATCAACATGTAGAAGGTGATAAGGTTCCACAACTGAAGATTCAGATTTACTCTTGAAAGATGACTTCCTTTGCTTGGCCTTTTGACAAGAATCACACAGACCATCTAAGCTAAGTATTGACTTTGGAAGTCCCCTTACAAGATCTTTTCGAATCAACTCATTGATGTTGTTCAAGTTTAGGTGAGAGAGCTTCTTATGCCATTTCCAACTCTCTTCATTAGATACTTTTGCAGATAGACACACAGATTTTCCTTCAAAGTTTGTTACCAAACTTGCTTCATAAATGTTATTGCGCATGTGTCCAACTAGAACAACTTTTCCAGTAGATTTACTGATAACCTCACAGTGTTCAGTATAAAAATCTACATGGTATCCTCTGTCACAGATTTGACTCACAGAAAGTAGATCATGCTTGAGTCCTGAGACTAGAGCTACATTTGTGATAATGACACTTCCAAGATTGATATTGCCATATCCCAGAGTATGTCCTATGTTGCCATCTCCATAGGAAACTTTTGGGCCAGCTTTTTCCTCATAGTCTGATAGCATGGCTTTATTTCCAGTCATATGTCCTGAGCATCCACTGTCCAAGATAAGCGTGCTCTCTTTTATGCCCTGCAATCACAAACAATCACTAAGTGTTAGGTTTAAGGATCCAGACTTGCTTGGACCCTTTGGCTTTCTTAACATTGTTAGCTTTTGCAGCGGAATCACTATCAACAGAGTTTAAACTAACATTGTCAGACTTTACACTTGCAGAGTTTGCTCTAACCCATTTCAAGTTGGGTTTTAGCTCATAATAGTTGTGATAAATAGCATGATAACTCTTGCAAGTATAAATGGAATGCCAAGTGCTCCCACAGTGTGTGCATAAAGTCTGTGGTCTAACCCTAACATAATCATTCTTTACTCCTGATGTGGAAGGTAAAGAGTTAATATTTTTATTCTTCTTGCAAAACCTGGCAAGATGGTTAGTACTACCACAACTATGACATGTTTTTCTAGGAGCAGCAGAATTAGGCAAATAATCATTTCTTTTATTAATGCCTACTTTTCCATTCCTATTCTTTTTAAACATTTTCTGTTTGTTGACAGACTTTACTTCTTTGAGCTTATGTTTAAATTGTTTCTCTGTCATTAAACCAACATTAACCTGTTTATCACAGATTCTTACTGGTTCTTTAACAGCTTCTATCTCAATCTTATTCTCTGCTATTGAGCCAACATTAACCTGTTCTTCACAAGTTTCAATTTGCTCCATGACAGCTTCTTTTACAACTACTGTTATTCCCAAATGACCTAACAGAATTGTAGAAGGGGGGGTTGAATACAATTCTTGATATTTTCTTGAAACTAAACACTTTATGAAATTAAACTGAACTGAATAAATAAAAACACAAGATATAAATAATTCAGTTGGATTGTTTGATGATCCAACTGAAGTGTTTTTATTGCGGAAATAATCTGTGATACAAATGTACACAGCTGCTCAGTTACAATGTTGTAGAGAAGAAATGCTCTCAAAGATAGCTAATACAATCTATTTGTTTTTCTTCTCTCACACTACTAAAGTAACTGCTACACTTGGTTATATAATCCCAAGTTTACAATTCTACGTTTGGTTAAACTAAAGAATAATAGTAGTAACCATCAGTAGCTTGCTTTTCATTCCTTTTGTCCAATGGTCCTTGGAGATCTTAGCTTTTGTCTTCATGCTCATTATAATCATTCCCAAGAGCCTTATTGGAAATTGGAATGTTTCCTTATTTCCAGTAACCACTTTGATGGCTTCCAATGCAAAGTACACTTCCATATCTCCTTTTAGATCTGTTCAGTAAACTGTCACTATCACTTTGTCAACTGCTCAAAAAGCAACATTGATTCGTTGATAGCAAGGAGATGTGTTTCGTTGATAGCTTCATTCTTTATTCCGTTGATGGTGTTTCCCTTGTTTCGTTGATGGGTAGACTCCATACCGTTGACAGAGTAATCTTCATACCGTTGACATGTCTTCACTTAGGCAGAATTACAAGGCATAACATATTTACAATTAACCAACCTATTTTGCCTATCTAGTACATAGTCAACATGACTTAGAAAACCTATCTAAAACATATAATAGAATGCCTATCATACTGTGAAGTATTGTACAATGCAATTGCTACAACACTCATTTCGTTGATGAGCTTCCTGTCAACGAAACACTGCTAAGCATGCTATTTCGTTGACAGCTACAAAATTGACTTTACACAAATTCTACTAAGTGTTTTATGCTTATCATCAAGAACAACATATTCCTAACAATCTCCCCCAATTTATGACTTATAGAATAACAGCCATAAATCAAGAGACTTGATGATAACAAAAACACTCAGATACATCATAAATTACAAAAGTAGAAAATGTATTAAGCTTCAAAACTTTATAGACAAAATATAAGACTTACAAGACTAATGCCCACAAGTGCTCCTCTAGTCTGAGCAAATGTTTCATCTGTGACTTCTTTGTGGCATAGTCTTCTTCCCTCTCTTGGAGTTGTTTTCCTCAATCTGGACCTGTAGTCTTCTGTAGAAGATTTTCTCCTCTTCATCTTGATCACCAAGCTTGGATTGCATCAGCTTTAGAGTTTGATTAGATGCCTTCTCCAGCTGGTCTTCCATTCTGAAGAATCTTCTGCAATTGTCCTTGTCCTTAAACTCCATCATCCAATAAGGTTGAAGATGGATTTTCTTTCCTGTTGAGGGAACTCTAAGTATCCTGGGAAGAGCCTCAGGCTTGTTCCAGCTAGCCTTTATCTGACAGATTTTGGAGACCACCTCAGACTTGGCTGTTTTGGTGAAACCAAAGTCCTTTTTCAAGCATCTAAACACTGAGAGTAGTGTTTGATAGTCTTCTCCTAAAATTCTGTAGAGAGGCCACACTTGTTCTCTACCACCCTTGAATGAGAACACTAGTCTTTCAGGCAACTTTTGAGAAGCTGCAATTCCCCTTACTTCCACCAGGTTGTCTAAGTCAAGATGTAGACTGGATTCTTCCCTGATGTCAGCAATGTACATGCAGTCCTCTGGGTTTGCAGGGGGTTTTTGAGATTGTGGCTTCCTCACAAAAGCAGGCTTTGCTTTGACAGGCCTCTTCTTTGTCTTCATTGGTTGGTCCTTTTCTAACAGGAACTTTGGAAAGTATGCCTCATCAAAATCAATTGGTTCCTCTTTTGGCATGATTGGTTGATCATGAAAATTGACAGGATGTGCAGGATCACAGGCCAACTTTCCTTCAAAAACTGAATTAGCAATTGTTGGAGGTGCAATAGGTATAGAAGAGTCTGATGCAGTACCCTGAGAATCAGCACTCTCAAAGTCTATGTTTCTCCTAGCTCTCTCTTTGGGTTGCCTTGTGCTCTTCTTTGAACTCCTTTCCTCTCTAGTGCTTTCCTCTTGCTTCCTTTCTTCTTCATCTAGAGCTTGAGCTACTGCAAGAGCTTGCATAGCTGCTCTTTCTGATTCCTCAGCCTTGGCTTCAGCAAAGTTTGGATGACCAGCCCAAACACAGATTTGTTGTCCATTCCTGTAGACAATTGCCCTTTGCTTCCTTATCTCATAATTATTACTTTCCTTGCTTTTTGTGATGAGTAGACCAAGAAGCTTGTGCTCATCTGGATAAGGTGCAGGATAGAAAGTCCTTGCTATGTTTTTGCCCTTTGGTTTAGCAGGGGACTTGGGAGATAGGCTTCTTTGAATTGTAGCTTGTTCCACATCCCTAATGCATGAAGTTTGTCCTTTTTCCTTCTTTGGTCCTTGAGTGACTCCATGTAGAAGGGGCTCTTGTTGATAGAAAGAATTTGTCTGTGGCTCCCATTCCGTTGATGCTATTGCCATGGCATTCGTTGATGGCTGTTCCGTTGATGGATTTGAGTCCTTATCTTCAGTAATCTTCTTGAACTTGGCTTCTATGTTGGACCAATGTTCTTTGATTTGTTCTGCAAGTCTCATCCTCATAGAAGCTTCTTGTATAAGGTCAATACCATCCTTTTGCTGCTTGCCAAGCTCCCCCATTGCTAATGGCTCCTTTGGTAGGGAAATGGCTGGGACCATAACCTTGGTAATCTGAATGTCTAGCTCCTTAGATTTCTCCCCCTTTTTGTTATCATCAAAAGAGATGGCTGGGAGTCCTTGAGCTGCCACTAGCTGGGCCAATAGTTGAGTTTGTTTCTCCTGTTCCTTTTGCATCTGTGATAGAGTGGCTTCCACCTTGTCCACTCTAGAAGAGAGAGTCTTCAAGGAGGAATCCACTTCAGGTTCTTTAGAGAAAAACCTGTTCATCCTGGACACAGTGAGAAGAGGAAGCTTTTCATCTAGCCTCCTATCATTAGCATCCCTAAGGTTGCTGATTGAATCCTTGATCTCTGTAGCCTCAATCCTTGTCTGCAACATTTGTAGCCTTTGAATTTCCAGAGAATCCATTATGGCTTTGTAGAATTTCTTGTCCCTTGCTCCTGCAGACTCATGAGCTAGATATGCTTCTTTGTACTGCCTTGTGATAGCAGCATCCAAATGGCTTCTACCATGCATATCTTGAGAAAGCCAGTTTGGTGTAGGAGGCACCACAGAAGTCCCAGTCTGTGCAGTAGTGGCCACCTGTAGATTATCACCATAGCTGTCCTCATCATCAGAAAAATCAAATTCTCCACTTGCTTCAGCTCCTGGAGGTAGATTGGTCAAGGCATCCTTTGCTCTTTGCATTGATGCAGTTGTGTGAATTAGTTGTAGTGACCTCTCTGCCTCCACATTGCCCTGTTGAGCCAAAATTTGATAGGCTGACACAGGATGAGTAAAGGTCTCAGGATCCAGGGAAATACTATCCAGAGTTTGCTGATAAACCTCTTGGAAAGTAAGTTCCCTTTCTCCCTCACTGACCTCCATTAACTCATTAGCAATGGCTGCTTCCATCCTTATTTCTCCTGTAGTCCCTTCTCTCTCTCCACTCTGTTCTTGCATCATGGGCTCCCCATGGCTCACACCTCTCACACCCTCACCTTCACCTTCTAAGGTGGAACTCTCAATCTCTCCTTTTGCCTGGCTGGAAGAAATAGCCAGCCTCTCACTCACATTCTCTCCTTTTGCCTGGCTGCAAGCCAGCCTCTCAGTTTCACTCCCTCTCAGTCCTAGAAGTGTCTCAACTACCACTAGATCATCTGCACTAGTTGTGGGAACAACTTGATTTTCAATTAAAGGTGCAGAGTGAACTATCAACGGAATGGTAGTTTGAACTGTCAACGGTATGGATACCGTTGATGGAGAAACACTTGTCAACGAAATAGACTGTTTCGTTGATGAAGTCAAGAAAGCACTTTGAGAATGAGAAATTACAGTAGAGTCTGTGGTGATTGATTTTAGAGATTGGTCCACAGATCCCCTTGCAATTTCAGGAAAAATTGGTTGATGGCCCAACAAATCACTTAGCAAGTGATGGCCACCAGCTTCAGAGTGGGGCTTCTCCAAGATTAGAGTTGGAGAATCAGGAATAGATGTATGGATCATGTCCACATCCAAAGATTGAGTTGGTGAATTTGATGGAGATAATTCAAGATTGATGTTTAGAGAATGGGACTGTAACCCCAGAGAAATGATAGGGGTTACATCAAACTGAATTTGAGAAACTGGAAGTGTTGCTTCCAGTGTGTGTGCACCCTGTGTACCCTTGGACTTTTGCTTCACTCTCCTTTGGTATTGGGAAAATGTAGACTTTGGGCTTGAAGTGTCCCTTACCCTTTTGGACTGTGCTCTAGGAGGAGAGCTTGTTTCAATAATCACATCCTTTTGGGAGGATGCAATTAGACTTGTGCTTAAATCCATGTTACTCATTGTGCCTTGTTGGGAAGACACAATGGGGCTTGGCTGGTACACACTAACCTGTCCTTCCTTATCCTTGGGGTTTCTTTGATGTTCACCCCTTCCCTCACCTCTCACAACTCCAGACTCACTCCCCTTAGGTTGTGTGGTAGTTTTTACAACAGGTGCCTTTTGAGAAGCACCTGAGGTTGGCTTGGAGGATTTCTTTGTTTTTTTTGGTTTTGTTGCTAGGGTAGGAGCCTGTTGGGTCACAGCTACAGACTCCATAGCAACATTGGAAGGTAAAACAGTAGAGGTGTTAGCTACACTAACAGGGATAGTAGTAGTTACCTCAATGATTGGCAGATACACCACTGGAACATCACCATTGTGGTTCAGCCTCAGTATGTCTGGCAATACTCTCTTTTCTTGCACAAAGCACTCGAACCTGGCATTAGGGTTAGAGATAACTAATGGTGCTGGACTAACATGGTTAGCCAACATCATCAGAAACCTAGCATAATAGATATTTTTCTTCCTATTTGCTTTATCACCCAACTTAGCACCAATTTCATACATAAGTTGGGTGCTAAAGTTATGATATCTATCATTTAGAAGCATGGTTAGGAGAATTAACATAGAGTTAGTTAATGCATCAAAATTACTAATCTTTCCAGAAAAGACCTTAATGAATGCATCAGCTAAATAACTGTATTCCCTAACCAAACCTCTCCTAATTATTCTACCCAGATTATCAGTAGGCAAAGAATAGTTTATAGAATTAAGCATGGTAGTTATTTCAGTGTTAGTAGGCAAAGCATCACAGTTATTATCAGGAATATGTAAACATGCTTGCAAAACATCAGAATTAACTATGTACTCATTACCTTGAAGAGTGAATTGTAGTGTGCAGTTTGTTCCACTATACTCACATGAGGTCCAAATCTCCTCGATTATCTCATTGTAGAGTGGTGTAGAGTGAAACATTGCATAGCTCAACTTGCAATTCTTCATGAAATCCATCATTTTGAAGAACAGACTGTTCGGGTTTTCCTTGACAACAAAAGGGATGGAGTTGTTCTTCTCATAGATGAACCCTCCAGCAGACATAAGCTTGACTATAGGTGCCATTGTTGATTAAAGGAAAGCTTCGAACTGAATTGCTTGTTAGAGAGAAGAAGAGAGAAAAAGCCTTTGGAATTTTTGAGAACAGGTAAAAAGAAATAATGAAAATAAAATTTCTTAAATACTCCCCCAAAAATTCTCAGAAAATGAATCCAATAATAAATGTAAATTACTGGATTGGCTTAAAAATATAACCGTTACTCTTAAAGTATTACCATGATTTATACTTACAGGGGTGTATGCATAGATCGTGGTAAAAGACGTGTCAAATTTCAACGGTTCAGATAAAAAGCGCTAAATCAACGAATCAGGATTGGGCGGTTAAAGTCCCGTCTTATTTCGTTGATAAAGCTGCGTTTCGTTGATATAAAAGAGCTATCAACGAAACACCCAGAAAACTGCTAAGACTGTCAACGAAATGGTGCATTCCGTTGGCATAGTAATTTTGACTTAGACAAAATTTTACCTTTTCCTGAGAAAATTCATTCACAGAAAAACATAGCAAATTTCTGGCTGCATTTTAACTTGCAAATATCTCAAAAATAATTAAGAGAAATTTAGCATACCTAGCTCACTTACTAATCTTGAGAATGTTGATTCATCAAGTGGCTTGGTAAAGATGTCTGCAAGTTGTTGTTCACTTGGAACAAAATGTAACTCCACAGTACCATTCATAACATGTTCTCTAATGAAATGGTACTTGATGTCAATGTGCTTGGTCCTTGAATGCTGCACTGGATTCTCAGTAATGGCAATGGCACTAGTGTTGTCACAGAAAATAGGAATTTTCTCAACTCTTAATCCATAATCAAGTAGTTGGTTTTTCATCCATAAAATCTGTGCACAACAACTTCCAGCTGCAATATACTCAGCCTCAGCTGTGGAGGTAGAAACTGAGTTTTGTTTCTTGCTGAACCATGACACAAGCTTGTTTCCTAGGAATTGACAGGTTCCAGTTGTACTTTTCCTGTCAATTTTACATCCTGCAAAATCTGCATCTGAATAACCAATTAGTTCAAAACCAGATTCTCTAGGATACCAAATGCCAAGGTTTGGTGTTCCTTTGAGATATCTGAAAATTCTTTTAATAGCAACTAAATGGGATTCTCTAGGATCAGCCTGAAATCTAGCACATAGACATGTAGCAAACATAATATCAGGTCTACTAGCTGTTAAATATAAAAGTGAGCCTACCATGCCTCTGTAACTTGAAATGTCCACAGATTTTTCCTTAGTATTCAATTCAAGTTTGGTGGCAGTAGGCATGGGAGTTTTGGCAGGAGAGCATTCCATTAGGTTAAACTTCTTTAATAAATCATGAATGTATTTTGTTTGACTAATGAAAATGCCTTCATTAACTTGCTTTACTTGAAGACCAAGAAAGTAAGTTAATTCTCCCATCATGCTCATTTCATACTTACTTTGCATAAGCTTGGCAAACTTTTGACAAAGTTTCACATCTGTAGACCCAAAGATTATATCATCTACATAAATTTGAACAAGTAAAGTAGAGCCATTTACAACCCTGTGAAAAAGAGTTTTATCTACAGTACCTCTAGTGAAATGATTCTCAAGGAGGAACTGTGAGAGAGTGTCATACCAGGCTCTAGGTGCTTGTTTCAAACCATAGAGTGCTTTGAGAAGGAAGTACACATAGTCTGGAAAATCATCATCTTCAAAACCAGGAGGTTGACTTACATACACCTCCTCTTCCAATTCCCCATTCAGAAAAGCACTCTTCACATCCATTTGATAGACCTTGAAATTGGCATGGGCTGCATAGGCTAGGAAAATCCTTATTGCTTCTAGTCTTGCAACAGGAGCAAAGGTTTCATCAAAATCAATTCCTTCTTCCTGTGAATAGCCTTTTGCAACCAATCTAGCTTTGTTCCTTGTGACTATGCCATTTTCATCCATCTTGTTTCTGAACACCCACTTTGTGCCTATAACACTCCTGTCATTAGGCCTGGGCACCAGCTTCCAAACATTGTTTCTCTCAAATTGGTTTAGCTCTTCTTGCATGGCTAAAACCCAATCTGGATCTAGAAGTGCATCCTCAACTTTCTTTGGCTCATCTTGAGACAGAAAGCTACTGTATAGACATTCTTCTTGAGTTGCTCTTCTAGTTTGGACTTTTGAAGAGACATCACCTATAATAAGTTCAAAGGGATGATCTTTAGTCCATTTCCTTGAGGGAGGTAGATTTGCTCTTGAAGACGTAGCTTCATGATCATGATTGCCTTGATTGGATATTTGTCCTTGAGAAACTCCCCCTGAGTTTGTTGTCCCTAAGTGATCACTTCTAGAAGTGTTCCTATGACTATCAACGGTATGACCGTTTTGGCTGTCAACGAAACGCTCATTCTGACTGTCAACGAATCCACCATCATGACTGTCAACGAAATGACCATTTGGTCTGCTAGCAGCTATCCTTTTTAACCTTAATGCAGCAATTTCATCTTCACTGCTGCTTTCATCTGTGCTAGATACAACAACTTTAGGCTGTTTCTCAGTAGCCTTATCATGATTCACTTGTTCTCCTTCCTCATTCTCAAAAGAGAGACTTTCATGGAAACCTTCATCACAGAGACCTTGTATTTTGAGATCATCAAAAACAACATGTACAGATTCCATAACAATGTTGATTCTGAGATTAAAGACTCTGTAAGCTTTCCCTGCTGCATATCCCACAAATATTGCTTCATCTGCCTTTGCTTCAAATTTCCCCAAATGCTCAGCTTGATTTCTCAGAACAAAGCACTTGCATCCAAAGACATGAAGAAAATCCAATAGTGGCTTCTTTCTTTTGAGTAACTGATAAGGGGTCATTCCTTTGGCCTGATTAATCAAAGAAATATTTTGAGTAAAGCAAGCTGTGTTAACTGCCTCAGCCCAAAAATATGTAGGTAACTTTGATTCATCTAGCATTGTCCTTGCAGCTTCAATAAGTGTTCTGTTTTTCCTTTCAACTACACCATTTTGCTGTGGTGTTCTTGTTGCTGAAAACTCATGCAAAATACCATTTTCTTCACAGAACACCTTCATGCTTGAATTCTTGAATTCTGTCCCATTGTCACTCCTAATCCTTCTTACTTTGAAATCAGGATGATTGCTTACCATCTTGATGTGATTGATAATGATTTCACTTGCCTCATCTTTAGAGTGCAAAAAGAAAGTCCATGTAAATCTAGAAAAATCATCAACAATCACAAGACAGTATTTCTTCTTTGAGATGGACATAACATTTACAGGGCCAAATAGGTCCATATGAAGCAATTCAAGCTGCTGGACAATTGATGACTCTGTCTTGCTTTTGAATGATGCCTTCTTCTGTTTTCCCTTTTGACAGGCATCACACAAACCATCCTTGGAGAACTCCACCTGTGGAATTCCTCTAGCAAGATCTTTCCTCACCAAATCATTCATAACTTTGAAATTCAGATGGGACAACTTCTTGTGCCATAACCAACTTTCATCCTTGCTTGCCTTGCTGAAAAGACAAGTGATGGTGTCTGAACTTGTGCTACTAAAGTCAGCAATGTACACATTCCCCCTTCTGAATCCAGTCATTACCACATTGTTGTTTCCTCCTTTAGAAACAACACAGGCTTCTCTAGAAAAAGTAACTAAAAATCCTTTGTCACAAAGTTGGCTGATACTAAGCAAGTTGTGCTTAAGACCATCCACCAATGCAACCTCATCTATGATGACATTCTCTTTTGAAATCAAGCCATATCCCTTTGTGTAGCCTTTGCTGTCATCTCCAAAAGCAATACAAGGGCCAGCTCTTTCCTGAAACTCTGTGAGCAGGGTAGAATCACCAGTCATGTGTCTTGAACAACCACTATCCAAGTACCAAAGATTCCTTTTGTCTCCCTGCACACAATAAAACCAAATCAAGTCGATTTTGGTACCCAAGTTTCCTTGGGTCCTGTCTTGTTAGCCTTTGCATTCCCTTTTGTACCATTTTTCACTTTGGGCTCAGATTGATTCAAATCAATCCTTACCCTTGGTGTTGATTTCTGAGGGTTGCTCATATTTTCATTCATAGCATGCATAGTTGGAGGAACAATCATGTTATTCATGTTCCATGGCATTTGTGGCATGTTAAACATATTCATGTAAGGATTAGACACAAATGGCATGCTAGCATATGGATTCTGAAATTGTGCATATGGAGCAAACATGTTAGACATAACAGGCATTGTAGGCATGGAACTGTTCATTGCAGGCTTGGGCATTTTCACATTAGGAGTTTTCTTAACAGATTTGCAGTTAGTAGACAAATGACTAACACTTCCACAATTAACACATGTCTTTCTAGGAGCATATTTATCAGGTGTGTAATTGTTGTGTTTGTTAATTCCTACTTTGCCATTCCTGTTATTCTTTTTATTTCCCTTAGCCTCATTATGAACTTTCTCTACCTTGTCTTTCAATTGCTTGTTAGACAAGTGACCTACATTAGCTCTCTCAACAGGCTTCTCAATTTTCTTTAAAATACTAGACTCACCTTGAACAAAGTTCTTGGTGACAGGACCATACTTGTCATTAAGTCTAGTGAGTTTATCTTTTCTTTTGTCTGTCAACGAAACAGCCTGATCGGTTGATGGTTCATGTGTCAACGAAACATTGCATTCCGTTGACATATCAACCTTCAACAAATGATCATTGTTGTTTGTTGACTCTGTTCCTGATTCTAAGGTTTCACCAACATACCCTAGCTTCTCTTTGTTCCTTTTCCATGATTGCTCACAGAAGGATTCCACGCCTTGAACATTAATTATGTTGGCAGCAACATTCCTGGCATCCTTCCATTTTGCAATCACACCTTGTTCTATCTCAAGTTGTGTTTTAAGAATTTCTTCCCTTTGTAACACGTTCTCAAGTTCCTTCTTAGCATCCCTACTAACACATCTCATTTTCTCAAATTCAATGAGCTGTGCTTCTAACATTGCATTCCTATCACTTAAGAGCAGATTTGTTTCTTTTATTCTTGAATTCTCTTTAGTAAGTGATTTAAGAGTAACACGCAAATTATATAATACAGTAGACATTTCATTTACTGCATTGTCGCATTCCTCTTTAGAAAGCTCAGAAAGATTAGTAATTGTTACCTGGTTGCTTGAGGAACTTGCTTCCTGCTCATGATTGTCAGCCATAAGAGCCAAGTTGACATACTCAACATCATCATCAGAATCTTCACCATTACCAGCCCAATCATACTCCTGAGACATGAACGCCTTTTCTTTTTGTTTGAGAAGTTCAAAGTATTTCTTTTTATAATCAACAGGCTCAAATTTCCTGTTGCCCTTCTCAACCTTGGGCTTTCTGCAGTCTCCAGCAAAGTGACCAAGCATTCCACAATTGAAACATTTTGACTTAGACTTTTCAATCCAGTTTGTTTTGCTAGGTTGAAAGTCTCTTCTTGGTGGCCTTGCTTCTGAGTTTCTTTTGAACTTGAACTTAGAGAATTTTCTAGACAGAAAAGCAATGTGTTCATCAATCTCATCTAAGTCCTCCAAGTTGGCTGGTTCTGATTCTTCTTCTTCTGTCATCTTGTCTTTACCCTTGCTAACATCACTCCTACAACTAGATCGACTAGTTGTGGCCTTTGCAGCTTCTTTATTGTCATCTTCAAGTTGGTTCACTGATGCAATCAATGCAATAGATCCACCCTTCTTCTGTACCTTTTCAATTTCCTCATCTTGCTCCATTTCCAGCTCATAAGTCTTCAAGGTTCCATAAAGCCTTTCAAGAGTGTAGTCTTTGTACTCTTGAGTGTTTCTGAGAGAAACAGTCATAGGCTTCCATTCTTTTGGAAGAGCTCTAAGAAATTTAAGGTTTGAATCCTTGGTTTGATAGATCCTCCCATACAACTTTAATCCATTCAAAAGCTTTTGAAACCTACTGAACGTGTCATTTAGGGTTTCACCAGCTTTAAAATGAAAATGCTCATATTGTTGTATAAGGAGTTGCATTTTATTTTCCCTGACTTGCTCAGTTCCTTCACAGAGTGTTCTAACAGTATCCCATACTTCCTTAGAGGTTGTACAGTTGATAACATTGTCAAACATCTCTTGCTCCAAACCATTAAACAGAATGTTCATGGTCCTTTTGTCTTTATGAACTTCTGCAATATCTTCAACAGTCCATTCTGAGACAGTTTTTGGAATCTCTACATCAGGTGCATCATCTGGCAGTCCAACTCTAGAGTCAAGCTTCATGGGAACGTGTGGACCTTTCTCAATGCAGTCTACATACCTCTCATCCATAGACATGAGATGTAAATGCATCTTTACTTTCCAGTGAAAGTAATTGTCTTTATCAAGAACTGGTATCTTCACACCTGCATCCTTCTTCACCATGGTTTCTGTTTTTGGTCTTGATCTTTAAACTTCTTGTATGTTAGAAGCTTGCTCTGATACCAATTGTTATTCCCAAATGACCTAACAGAATTGTAGAAGGAGGGGTTGAATACAATTCTTGATATTTTCTTGAAACTAAACACTTTATGAAATTAAACTGAACTGAATAAATAAAAACACAAGATATAAATAATTCAGTTGGATTGTTTGATGATCCAACTGAAGTGTTTTTATTGCGGAAATAATCTGTGATACAAATGTACACAGCTGCTCAGTTACAATGTTGTAGAGAAGAAATGCTCTCAAAGATAGCTAATACAATCTATTTGTTTTTCTTCTCTCACACTACTAAAGTAACTGCTACACTTGGTTATATAATCCCAAGTTTACAATTCTACGTTTGGTTAAACTAAAGAATAATAGTAGTAACCATCAGTAGCTTGCTTTTCATTCCTTTTGTCCAATGGTCCTTGGAGATCTTAGCTTTTGTCTTCATGCTCATTATAATCATTCCCAAGAGCCTTATTGGAAATTGGAATGTTTCCTTATTTCCAGTAACCACTTTGATGGCTTCCAATGCAAAGTACACTTCCATATCTCCTTTTAGATCTGTTCAGTAAACTGTCACTATCACTTTGTCAACTGCTCAAAAAGCAACATTGATTCGTTGATAGCAAGGAGATGTGTTTCGTTGATAGCTTCATTCTTTATTCCGTTGATGGTGTTTCCCTTGTTTCGTTGATGGGTAGACTCCATACCGTTGACAGAGTAATCTTCATACCGTTGACATGTCTTCACTTAGGCAGAATTACAAGGCATAACATATTTACAATTAACCAACCTATTTTGCCTATCTAGTACATAGTCAACATGACTTAGAAAACCTATCTAAAACATATAATAGAATGCCTATCATACTGTGAAGTATTGTACAATGCAATTGCTACAACACTCATTTCGTTGATGAGCTTCCTGTCAACGAAACACTGCTAAGCATGCTATTTCGTTGACAGCTACAAAATTGACTTTACACAAATTCTACTAAGTGTTTTATGCTTATCATCAAGAACAACATATTCCTAACAACTACAGACTTTAGCTTACTGGATTCATGAACAAATTTCACAGGTTTAAGTTGTGGTTTCACTTTAACTTTATCTTTAAACCTAAGTTCATCTTCCTCACAGTAACCTAAACCTACAGTATCTGTTTGAAAAACCCGATGTGTGTCTTTTCCAGAATTGGTCCAGGTTTTAATCACTTTCCTCTCTTTTTCAACTCAGATTCTATTTGCCTATATCTTTTAAGCAATTCCTGTTCAACATAAACAGCATCATCTCTCTCCTTTTGAACTTGTTGCATGTTAACAAGTTTCTCTTCAAGAAATTTATTTCTTTCTTTAAGACCTAGATTCTCAGATTTTATTCTCTCATTCTCTAAAGTCTGATCCCTATAACTAACATGTATGCTTTTAAGATAAATTCTTAATTCAGATATATTATCAGTATCATAAGCATAAGTTGTTAAGGGTACCTTGTTTTCAGATGAGTCAGCTTCATCTCTACCAGTTGCCATGAGAGCATAATTGACTCCCTCATCTGAGTCTGAAGTGTCTGCCCAGTCCTTGCCTTTTGTGATGAGTGCTTTCTCAGATTTTCCTTTCTTGCATTCTGGAGCATAATGACCCATTTCTTTACACTTGTAGCACTGGATCTCAGACTTGTCTTTCTTTCCAGACTTGGTATATTTTCCATCAGACTTTCTGAAATTTCTCTTATCAGAATTTGAATCTTTCCTTGAGAATCTCTTTCCTTTCTTGAAGTTCTTGAATCCTATCTTCTTGAAGGTCTTCACCATTAAAGCAGCCATTCTCATCATCTCTTCTTCATCATCCTCAGAGTCAGAAGCTTCATCATCAGTGTTTGAGCCATCATCAGAGTTTGATGACTCACTGTCAGATTGAATGACTAAAGCCTTTCCTTTGGTTTTCTTTCTTGATGATTCCTTCTTGACAGGCTTTTCTTCAACTTTAAGAGCAACAGATTTTGTCTTCTTTCCAGATCTTTTGTTTCTTTGTTCTATTTCAAGTTCATGAGTTTTAAGCAACCCATAGATTTCATCAAGATCTGTATCTGCAAGATCATAATTGTCTCTGATTGTTATTGCCTTTAAATCCCATCTTTCAGGTAGGGATAGAAGAAACTTGAGATTTGACTCTTCAAGTTCATATTCTTTATCAACCAGAGACAAATCATTCAACAATTTACAAAATCTGTCATATGTATCTGTCAAACTTTCATCAGATCTAGAGTCAAAGTGTTCATACTCATGTGTTAGAATAGTCTTCCTATTCTTCTTTATAGCACTGGTTCCTTGACACCTGACTTCTAAAGCATCCCATATCTCTTTGGCAGTTTTACAGCCAATAACTCTGTTAGACATAACATTGTCTAAAGCACTGTGGAGTAGATGTCTAACTTTTGCATCCTTTGCAATTGATGAGATGTCCTCAGGAGTCATATCTTTCTTTTCCTTTGGATAAGTCTTTTGTTCTTGACCATCAACAACAGGAGTCAGTTTAGTCGGCATATGAAGACCATCATTGATTCTATCAAGGTATTCTGGATCTGTGGCTTCTAAAAACATGGTCATCTTTACCTTCCATATTGGATATTCCACAGGTCTGAGAATTGGAACCCTGATTGCCTCATATCGACTTACAGAAGCTGATTGAACCTTTTGAGCATTAGAACCTACCTGGTTGTTATCAGTCATGATTATACTTGTGTTTAGATCAAAAACTGTATATATTTAACAGCCTTGGCTCTGATACCAATTGTTAGGCCGATTACACAATATATAATCAATATTAATACGATAATAACACTCAAGAACACTGTTTATGAATCAATAACTGAATTATATATTTAACTCTTCTCTCAGTGATGTTAAAGAATCACAGAGAGCTGCTAGGTTACAAGAATAATGTATTGAGTATTCGCATCCCTTTTAGGGTTAACCTATCTGTGTTTATATAATACACAGTTACATAATCAATCTCTAATTGATATTCCTATAAATTAGCTATACAATTTATATCAATTTAGGATTGCTTCTGTCTTCTGTTCCGTTTCCTTAACTGTCTCAATATATCTTGCTTCTTTCCATCTTCAAGATATATTGCTTCTAGAATCTTCATATTAGCACCGACAGTTAATAAACTCTTCACCCCGTCAGACTTTATCAAACTCTGACTGGCTTCTATTAAACTCTGTTGAGTACCTGGTACTTAAATACTGATGAACAAACGTCAGCAATTATATCTAACAAGTAGGTATAGTGGATGAAAGTAGTGAATGTGATTGAATTTTATATTATAAAATGTTACTATTTTTGCTATGTAAAGAAATGAGAGGGACGTACCAAAAAGAAAGTGTAAAGAAATGAGAGGGACAGAGGGAATATGATACTGAAACCGAATGATTCAGCACTGTATATTGGGCCTGTTTGGCTTCTTCTTTATAAGCCGGCTTATGTATTATAAGTTGATAAGAGCTTATGAGGGGTGTTTGTGTACTCAGCTTATTTGATAACTTATAACTTATAAATTGATAAGTTGAATGTTAGAAATCACTAACATTTTACTTAACTTATCAACTTATTCTTTAATTTCTTTATTTTTTTTAATACTTTAAATTTTTACCTTTGTGTTTTTAATTTTTTTTTAATTTAAAATGCAAGTGTTGAAATCATTGTATTTAATAATTATTTTTTCAAATTTAATTTAGCAAACTCTTAACTAACTTATAAGTAAATTTATCCAAACACTCGTATAACTTATAAGAAACCATCAACTTATCACTTATAAAACACTTACTCATTTTAAGTTATAAATTAACTTTTTTGTGATACCCCAAACACGGACATTATTCGGTCAGCTCATTTAATAAAAGTACAAACAATATGAATGGACAAATGGGCCTAAGATATAAAGACGTTGAGAGACTTAAGATGGTGGTTGGGGTTGTGTGAAACACTTTAGGGTTTTTTTAGCGCGTCATGAGCGTCTTTTGGATGTTAAATCGCACATTTTCGAATCGCATATCTTGCGTCGAAGCGCTACGCGCCAATAATAGTACAATTAATCATGTCTTTAAAGACACTAACTCGAACAATGCTTTATTATTTAATTTTTTTTATTTTTTTTACAAAGTTGAATCTTTGAAAGTACAAAAAAAGTGAAGAGAAATATATATATATATATATATATATATATATATTATATAATTTTATTTTGACTTTTCAGATTTTAACATAAATATTAAAATAGCTAGAAAGTTTCTCAGAGATTAAAAAAACACCATGCAATTATAGTTGAGATATTTTGGATCAATAATTTTGAATATAAGATATACAGGAAAAGCCAAAGCCATTATATACCTTATATTTTAAATTTTACATGGAATTTTTTTATAATTTATGATTGAATTATCTAATACAAGATTCGAGTATACATTTTACTCTTCACATATGTAAATTAGTATTACCAAAGAAAGTAAACTTCATTTTGGATGTCTCTCTTATTACTATACATTCCAAAAATAGTAACTTTTAACAATATAAAACACTATTACATCCATTACTTTTCTCCACTATCCCTATTCTATAATAATATAAAACACTATTACACCCACTACTTTCCTCCACTATTTCAAATCTATATTGATAGGTCCAATTACTTTACCCAATTTTCATCTAACTTCACTCATTTTTTATCTATTTTTTTAGTTTCCGTGTCCAAACCCAATGTATAAAATTCAATGGGACGGACGGAGTAACAACAAACAATACATAGTATAATTTATAGTTTGGTTAACACTTTCCGTTTTGGTTAACACATTTCTTTTTTAGTATTCTTTTATATAATTAATTTTAAATTAGAATATAATAATAAATAAATTATAGTTAAAAAAAATATAATACTTAAAAGCAACTTGTGTTTTACACGGGCAAGTATCTTAAAACTGGGACGGAGGGAGTATGTCATATTATTACTAAACTGTCCAAATTAAACAAGGGAAAATAATTTTTAAGTGTCACAATAAGAAAGTTCTCTATTAACGTATAACAAATCCACTCCGTTTACTTATTTAATTAAAAAAAATCATACAAATGTAAATGTCACACAAAAAAAGTGAAATTGTAAATTTTCAAAAATTGTAATTTAGAATTATGACTTTATGACAAAAATTGCATATTCAGCCTATATCATTAAAATTATAAAAAAGAATAATATCATTATAAAAAAATTCTATAATTTAAAATAAAATAAAAGTAATTACATAATTTATTATGGTAAGATCTTTACATCTGTATAATTGGATCGTGAAAAAATCCTCACTAAACATTTTTTCTATTACTAGCTTATAGCCCGTGCAATGCACGACTATTTTTTTAAATATTTTTTATTATATTAATTCACAATTTTATTAGTATTCATATTCTTTTTAAATTTTTTAAAATTTATGATACTAAAATATAATTTTTTAATATATTGTTGACGAATTTCGAACTTGGACTTTTACAAAAATAATTTATTTATTAATATATAAAATATTACTTGACATTATATTAAACGGTTCTAATTTATTTATTTTGAAATCCAATGATGCTTACTTTTTTGTAGTATTATCGTACCTTAATGATCAAAACTCTGCACTTTCTTTTTTAATATATTTAGATAAAAATATTAATTTTTATATTTCATAAGTCATTGATGGAGTTCGAACACCTTACGATTATCATCTATTTATTTTAAAGTTGAACTATTCTTATTTTTTATGCTATTGTACCTTGATGGCCAAAATTATGGATAAAATATACTCCCTTTGTAGCAACATATTATAACACTTTTCTTTTTAAGATTTCTCATCCAATTATTAACATTTCTTAAAATAATATATCTTTTTCATTAATTTTAGCAAGTCTCACCAACTCACCCACTCTTTTTTTCTTTTCTTTTCATGCCCCCACCAAAATGTGACGGAGGGAATGTAAGGATACATTTTTGGATATATTATTTCGTGTTGCATTTACGATGTGCAAAAGACAAATATTTTATGTATATTTATTCAAATTTATATTATTCAAAATCTTAATTCTTTGTTAATTTTTGAAATATGTAATTTTAATATGTTATTGAGTTGATTCGAAACTTCAATTTTTGTTAGTATTTTATGAATATGAGAATAAAGATCCTGACTCATGAGATAGTGTAATTGATCATTTGAGTGTATTATATCAACTATCTAATTACTCCACTTTTCTAATTTGTAAATAAATCAAAATATATATTAGGTAAATATTTAACAATAGATGATTAGATTTATTTGTTTACAAATCTTAGGCAAAGTATAGTGAGATTAATCATTTTTCTCTTTAAGTATTATATTTAAAATTATCGTTAATAAATATGAAACTCTCAATTTTTAATAATATTTAATATTATCCTTTTATATTTGTTATATGTAAAAGAATATAATATAATTTGGATGGATTAAATTGTATGTCCCTTAAAGAAGTGTTATGTTAATATTAATTAACTAAGTCATTTACTTGTAAATTCTAATTCTAGAGTTAAATTTGTAACATAAATTCATGTACATCATTTCTCATCTGTCTCTTTATAACATAAGTGCATGTGTATTATTGTTAGCCATGTTATACATGGGCAATTTATTCAGAATTTTTTAATAATGTAATTGATATGATTTTTTGCCATGGTACACATGAGCATTATATTGAGATTTTTTTAATAATGTAATTGATATGAATCGATATCTCAAAATTTGGTTTAACGATTATTATCAAACTGGAACTACTTATAAATTAAAGAGAAAAAAGAGTTACCAATTTTTATATAGAGAATTCTATCTAATACATAAAACCCAATTATATTTGGTTTAGATTATCAAAATATACTTTTTAGTTTTTAAATATAATTCTACTATTAATCAAATACACTTTTTAGTTTTTAAATATAATCATTTAATTAATCAAATACTTTTTTGATATTAGATTTAACTATTCTCATCCATCATTTAAGAGCTAACGGTCCTTATTAATATGATTGTGCAATGGTCGTACAGGAACCAAACTATTAAAGTTTTGAATAAAATTCTTTTACGATAATTATATATAAGGGTATAATTTATTCAATTGAGATTTGACAAATAACATTATTTACAGAAATACTAATAGTCATTACTTTCACAAAATTGTTGTATTAATTGTTCATTGCCGTACTTTTCAACACACAAATTCCCTTGATAATCTCCCCTTCTAAGGCAATTTGGACTAGGTTGGTTGCTTAAGGCTTTTAATATTAGTATCTTATAACCCATGCAATTCCTGATTTTTTTTTAATATTTACTATTATATTAATTTATATTTTTTTTATAATTTTATGTTATTAGTTTTTAGACTTTATTTATTACGTTTCATATGCTTAATACATTACTTATGTTGTGTTTTGAGTTCTAAACATAAGATTTAAACAATTTTACAGCCCGCATAACTCAAAAAATAATCTTTAACTTTGTGATGGTTTAACAATTTTTTTTCCCAATTAAAACTACCCTGAAATAAAGAAATAATAAAATGACGAATTTTAACAATAGTTATTGTTGTGCCCTAAATCTGTCTGGGCTTGATTTACGGCCCATAAAGATTACAAGCTCATTTGGTTGGGCCCGTGATGGTTACAGAGGTCTGATGAAGATGTCAATATGTTAATTATTATCAAGTCAAGTGCTATCGCGGGGTTCAGCTCTTGAGAGGTTCCATGGACGAACCCCCGCTTATGGATCTCCTCACTTAGGATGAACCTGCCCAAGTCAGACAGGGGTACCGCCAGAACCTCCTAGAGGCAGTGTCCTACTCAACTGCACTCTCCTAAACTTAAGGAGCACGTCTCTATCTTTAAGGAGTCGATTATAAGTTCATCTCTATCACCTGGGACGAGATAAATACATTAGTTATGAGGATATATATTAAATATACAAGATATATATGTACATAGGCTGAATATATCACTTTATACATGAAGATGAAGGCTTCTAGTGACCTACTAGGAGTAGGACTCTTAAGAGTATCAAATATTCATCAATCAAGCACATCCAGGAGGCAAATATCTATCAAACCCGTGGCTTATTCATCAAGCAAGGAGTCTAAACCCTAGAGAACTACATATGGACTTGATTCCTATAAATATAGGATATGTAGGCCATTTACAAGGATCCCCCATCACATTCTCTCTACTAAACCTCGAGTAGGAGCACTTGTGACAGACATTTCCGGCAATCCTCCCCTCTATATTCCCCGGAAACCTTGTGAATTCAGTCCAAATACAGCCACAAACACCTCTCGGTTCTAGGTAGTTGAACCCTGGCAGCAACGTGCGAACCTGATTCCGTTGCCGGTTTTTATGCTCTTATTCCATTATTCCAGCAAACCTCCAACTAATTGTTGTACCAAATTCCTCTCACAACATTTTTGGCGCTAGAAGGAGGGGCATTTGGCTAATCTTTTGAGAGGAGAGATGACAAAAAAGCTCCGGCGATGATCTTACACCGAAAGACAACGATGGAATCTTGAAAAAATGCCCGAGCACGAAGTCTTGAGCAAGGATTTTGTGGATCGAATCCAACGCATAAGCATGAAAAGTAACTCTCAGGAAAAAAATATGAAAACATGAAAAAATGGAGGACAAATCGTGGCTCAGCGCCGTGAAAAGGTGAAGAAGGCGGTTAACCATAATAAATTGGATGGAAAATCGAAGAAGGCACAAAAAGAAGAGATATGGCGCTGAGATGCTTATATTTTCGTCCTGGCAAAAGAGACCTAAAAAGAATGGCCGAAAAATGAAGTTTTCAGATGTTAATTCCAGTTGGAAAGATCCAGAAACAGGCTCCAATGGTACAGGGTTCCCTGTTAAGGGGTTCTATGACTCAGAAGCTTCTCACATCTGTAGCGTTACAAGCATGAAGTTGAACACCTACATGCTAATGGAGGTAAAGGCCATCTGGAGAGGTTCCAATCGAGGGGTTCAAGCAGCAAATACAAGAGAAGCCTCTAACTGGAGACTGCAGCCTTGACAGAAGGTTCCCGAAACCAAAGGTACCCCGAATACTTAATCTTGGCATCTAACTAAGAGGATCTTATGTTCAGGAAATGGAGAATCTCAATTTAGGGGTTCAAGCAGTTGGAAGTTAAGGTCTGCCAAAGTTCATTTACAACCAGGCTAGGGGTTCAACCAGACTAATGGTTCAACTAGTTAAGGGTTTCCATTTAAAATTATGGAGCAAAGCTATAGTTCGCGCCAGACTTTAGTCTGTAAGCGGAGTAAACATGTGAACCCAGAATGACAACAAGGGTGCGAACCCCCTGGCTGATGATCAACGATTCAACCTGGATGATGGTATGGATATGAACCTCCTCATCGTTAAGCTACTGGGAACATTTTACATAATTCTCTTTAGATGCCTCTCGTTTCTTACAACAAGCTAGCTCACGTAAGCTTAGGGTATCTTACTGGAATTTCCTATACTCGGTACGGAGGTCTCCTATTAACACTAATCATAAGAATACTAATGAGTTGAAATACTAAGCTCCCATTAAGAAGAGGTCCATCGATTTAAAGAACTATATCAGGGTTCCGTGATGGCAGACTCTAAGAAGATAAGTCCCAGAACCCCCAAGCTCCACTTTCCAGAAGCCCATGTATGTCTGATAGACTGGGCAGGAAACTTAAAAATGAAACTCTTCGTAACAAAAAGAAGGAGCGACTAGTGAAGATAGCTCCCTTGGAAAACAACTTCCCGATAATGGGATTCACAAGGGTTCTACATTCAAGGATAAGGTTCTTGAGATGAAAGATCATGACACATAGAACCACATAAAAGGCCTATGAAATGAAAACATCATGGAGGGAGTTCCAAGCCAATATAAAGAAAGAACCTCAACCTAAAGATTCCACCAACATAATGCTGAGGTCACAGGAGGTTCTCTTATTGAAGGTTCTAGAGCTGAACCCCGACTTGCATCACACCTAATGCAAAGAGGCTTTCACGGAAGATTATCAAGGAAAGAGCTTCTATAGTACAACTTTTGGGCTACAGGTGATAAGTTGCGTGAGGAATGAGGTTTCTAGTAAAGCTGAATAATGAATACCTCCACTACAAGTTGGAAGGACCCAAGAAGCAATTTGGAAAAGGTTTAAGCAAGGAAAACCTCACTCAAAGGCTCTTAGCCAAAATGGATAGCTGTAGAACTCAATCTAGGGGTTCTAACGTAGCAGTTCTACCACAATATTAGGTTCCACACTGGCAACGCAATCGGATCATATTTTAATATTGGATGGGAAATCAAATGTCAACAGAGAGGTTCAACTACAACAAGCACCTGCAATTGATTGAAGCTCTATAAAGGATCCACTTTATGCCATAATCAGGCTTGTCTATAGAACCCAAAAAGGATTTACTTGGTGCCCATAAGGGACATCTCACTGTACGAATGGCTTGATTAAAGGAACGATCGAAAACAAACGACTCACTATACGAATTCGAAGGAAACCTAATTCTGAATGATGGAGGAATCATGTTACCAGTAGCCCAACGATGAAACCTATAAAAAGGTTCCAATTTTTTGGTGGGTAGTACCACCCATGACATAGTCACTGGATGCTCTAATAAAGGCAAGATGTATCATATAGAAGCCATGGTTGAGGATTTTTTCAAATTTCAGTACAAGAGAAACCTCGAGAAATTCTTGACTGGCCATGTAGCAGCAACTATGGAAGAAGGTGAAAACAACTTATAAAAGGCGCTCATGTTGAAAGCTTCGCCAACAGTGGAAGGTGGAAGCTTAGAATATCTAGTGGCGAGTATAAATCAGATCGTGCGAAACCCTGACTTGGGTGAAGCTGAAGCTCCAGCGGAAAAGCTATCATGGAAGCTGGAGGTGGACACTTAACCACCCTACTGGAAAAATTATGAGGATAAAGGTCTCAGTATAATTCTGAGAGATATGCTACCACACAAGGAAAGAGGTATGACTAACCTCTTGGTTAACAAAGGAGGTAGTGCGAGGTTCATATAAGAACTCTCAAGAAAAATACAAAAAAGCACGGTGAAAGCTCAAGGGAACAAAGAAGCTGATAGTGGAATCTCGGTCGGTATGGACTTGGACCCTCGTATGTTGAAGCAATGGAAGGAAAATAAGGGTAGCTTCCCCCAATGTACTTCTATTAGCAATTTTCTTATTAAAGGATGGAAGAAACCTGAAAAACCTGGTAGAAGGTGTGTGTTACTAGCTTCTTGAATGCCTATTCAGACTTCTCTTCAAAGAGTATGAGAAGCTCCATAAGTCTCAATTCTTTGACATGGAAAAATTACACCAGAGACCCAAGGGGAAAGATTCTACCTCATATTGTGCATTCCATGATGGAAACAGACATGAAGTACACGTATACCGTCAGTTGAGAAACTATGTGGAAGGCCTGATCAGGGATGGGCACCTGGCAGAATTTGTGGTACATGAGACTAAAACAAATAGTGGCTAAAGCACGACCAAGGCCAAAAGAAAGGAATGAGCATGGAGAATCCGTCCAGGTAACGTTTTTCGTAAACCTCTTTCAGGTTCAAATTTAATAAAGGGAGTTTATTAGTTGTAACTGCCCCACTTTAGGATTCCTACGGTTATCTGAGGTCCTCTCTTGCTCTAATAGATCACTGGGGGGTAATGCATGTACACCCCCCATTAAATTATTGATTTATACCAAGCTGAATTGAATCAAGTAGTATATCTTTTAATTGCGTATTATACGTTTGTTATATACGATAGTCCATTGTCATTTGTTGCTATAATAATTTATATGCCTTGCTTGCACTTCGTAATGGGGGGTATGCACGCTCGAACCTAGTTCTTTACGCTAAATACCTTTATACCAAAGAACTTGGGGGGTAGTGGGTATACGCATATGTTCCCCGGAATGGTAACTTGAAAATAACTATATTTTAAAGCAAACTCAGGATCTTGAATACTGCATACCTACCATGGGTGAATTGTGCACACTCTGACTTAAAACATATAATAAAACAAATCGTATTTAGACCCACACGAACCCTCCTTAGGTAGTGTGGCTACATCCACACGAACCCTTCTTAGGTAGTGTGGCTACGTCCACACGAACCCTCCTTAGGTAGTGTGGCTACATCCACACGAACCCTTCTTAGGTAGTGTGGCTACGTCCACTCGAACCCTCTATAGGTAGTGTGGCTAGGTCTACGTGAATCCTCTCTAGGTAGTGGAACCTCTTCATGTGGGGTACGTTTCATAGCTTAAGTGCTATACAACTCCCACCTAATGGGGTACGTTACATGGCTTAAGTGCCATACAACTCCCATTCACTCTGCCCACGTGAATCCTCTATAGGTAGTGTGGCCAGGTCCACGTGAATCCTCTCTAGGTAGTGGAACCTCTTCACGTGGGGTACGTTTCATAGCTTAAGTGCTATACAACTCCCACCTAATGGTGTACGTTACATGGCTTAAGTTCCATAAAACTCCCATTCACTCTGCCCACGTGAATCCTCTATAGGTAGTGTGGCCAGGTCCACGTGAATCCTCTCTAGGTAGTGGAACCTC
The DNA here is from genome assembly GCA_030848705.1 of Heracleum sosnowskyi. NCBI lineage: Eukaryota > Viridiplantae > Streptophyta > Magnoliopsida > Apiales > Apiaceae > Heracleum > Heracleum sosnowskyi. The sequence continues at coordinate 8,812,328 of CM061235.1, read as the reverse complement.
TTCATGTGGGGTACGTTACATAGCTTAAGTTCTATACAACTCCCGCCTAATGGGGTACGTTAATTACATGGCTTAAGTGCCATACAACTCCCATTCACTCTGCCCACGTGAATCCTCTCTAGGTGGTGGAACCTCTTTATGTGGGGTACGTTACATAGCTTAAGTGATATACAACTCCCACCTAATGGGGTACGTTACATGGCTTAAGTGCCATACAACTCCTATTCACTCTGCCCACGTGAATCCTCTATAGGTAGTGTGGCCAGGTCCACGTGAATCCTCTCTAGGTGGTGGAACCTTTTCATGTGGGGTATGTTACATAGCTTAAGTGCTATACAACTCCCACCTAATGGGGTACATTACATGGCTTAAGTGCCATACAACTCCCACTCACTCTACCCACGTGAATCCTCTATAGGTAGTGTGGTCAGGTCCACGTGAATCCTCTCTAGGTCGTGGAACCTCTTCACGTGGGGTACGTTACATAGCTTAAGTGCTATACAACTCCCACCTCATGGGGTACATTACATGGCTTAAGTGTCATACAACTCCCATCTACTCTACCCGTGTAAACCCTCAAGAGATAGATGCACCTACACTCGTACGCGCAAAAAGATAAATCCTAACAGTTATTAGCAACTAATTATGTTCACTTGAGCACACTTACACTCCCTACTTTACGCTTGAAAATAGAGAAGGTGCGCTCACTGGCTATATGGAACGAATAATGACTTAGTCTCAGTTTTACTCATTCAAACCACCCTTGAATATGAACATGTGCCTAATTGGACCCTAAGGTTTACGATGGCTTGCGAGTTACATTGCAGTTAGTGGTTTAAATCTTGCATGAGCATTATCCTGCTCAACCTACTTGCCAGCTGTAATATCTAATCATCTATAACATGCACAAAAGGGTTATGACATGTTGTGTAGATTCACGTAAGGAATACCATATGAACTAGGTGCGTTTTGTTCATCTGTTCTAAGTGATCTGACATATGTGTGATGCATGCAAGAGATAACAGCAAAACAGGAATAAATGGAAGCTTGAAATTTCATAAATAAAGGAAATAAAACCAGAGTTACGGATACAACTGGCGAAGCATTCGGAGGTGCCCGCACCCTCATCCAATAAAATGTTATGACACGAAGGCCGAAGAAAGTTTTCAGAAAATGTAACTTGCCCGTTTGGGACTTAAAGGTTCATTCAAAAGAGACTTGAGACAGTAACACAGTTACTGAATAGATTTGGTTGGAGAAACCTCAGGTTTTGTCTTACCAGAAGGGATCTCGACTGCTGCTAGGCTTACCAGAGGAATCTCAGGATGGGCTTCATCTAGAGGGATCTCAAGGGCGGTCTCGATCGCCTGAGCTTCGACCTCGGTAGCTCTAGTTGGGTCAGATATAGTAACCTCACATACGACAGGATCAACAACCTTCTCCTTGTTCGCAACAGCCTCTTTCTCTCTCTTAATCCGCTCTACAGCATCCACGGCATCCTGGCCCAGTAACGCCCACTCCAAGTTCGGGAAAACCTCGTATGTAGAAGCCATATAATCTTTGATCCCTGTGGCATAACCCATCTCATAAGAATCTTCATCAGGGTTAGCAGATGGAGGTGCAGTGGCAGATGCCTTAAGAGCCTTCATACGATCTTTCAATTCTTTCACCTCTTTGGAGTTAGCAGCCTTCGTGTCCTCAAGAAGCTTGTCTAGCTTTAGGATAATCAGGTCGTGCTTCTCACATTCTACCAGCAGCCTGTTGCGCACCTTGATCAAAGCGGATTCACTATTGGAGAGATTCTTGTTGGACTCTAGCAATTTCTTCTTCTCGTCTCTCCAAGCCTTGGCTTCCATTTTCAACTTAGCAACTTCTTCACGGGCCATGGCACCCCCTGAATCGCCTCCACAATCTCACTCCTGTATTTCAAGAAAAAGAACACGCACTGGGTACTGGCAGAAGTCACCACAGGGGCAGCCGCAACCAAGGACATCTTGTCCTACTCAGATACGGAGCTGTGCGAGACATTTTCTTTAATAGACTCCAGAAATTTGCTCATAGAGGAAGCAGTCTCGGAACCCTGGGGACTTTTTAAGGTCATTTGCCTTAACCTTTTCTGGCTAGAGGAACCTGGAATAGTGGAAGCCCCAGTCAACTGTTGATGGCCCCATTTTCTTGAAGCTGTGGACCTATCTATGCTTGCTGAAGCCCTAAGTGCCTTTAGGGGTGCAATCGCTGGAACCTCAGTGTCTGGGTTACCTTTACAGTCGGCTGGACGAGCAGATTTCTTAATGAAGCTTGGTACAGAGAACGACATATATGTACAAAAACATGAAAAGAAAATGGGGTTAGTACAAGGTACGCATAATAAGGCAAAGGAGCAAGTCATACAAGAACAACTATACTGACAGAACGACAATTCATATAACGAAGACTTGTTGCAGGGTTTGTGCATGTTCCCAAGGCACGGCTTCCTAGGGAAAGTGGGAGAGTTTTATTCGGTTTTGAGTGTATCTCTTCTAGTTTGAATTGATTTGAAATATTTCAAAATTCTGATTCAATTCAAATACGAAGAGTTCCCCCAAAGTATCGGCATTATTTTTGGAGTTTGTCTACAGCGTAGGGTAAGGGTTTCATCACTTGAACCCTGAAGTTTGGTTACAAAGATTATCAAGGTACATTTTCGCTTTAATTCAGCCAAGTTTGGAAGACCTTCTGCTGGATGATTATCATTCCCGTGTGATACCTCTTGTTTCTTACAAGGAGCTAGCTCACGTAAGCTTAGGGGGTCACACGGTAATGTGATTGTTGAGTGGAAGGGCGTACGACTGGTTGAACCTTACAATGACGTCCTATAGGTTCCCCTTGCATTTTATGGCTACGAGGAACCGGGGGGTAGTTGTTGTGCCCTAAATCTGTCTGGGCTTGATTTACGGCCCATAAAGATTACAAGCCCATTTCGTTGGGCCCATGATGGTTATAGAGACCTGATGAAGATGTCAATATGTTAATTATTATCAAGTCAAGTGCTATCGCGGGGTTCAGCTCTTGAGAGGTTCCATGGACGAACCCCCGCTTATGGATCTCCTCACTTAGGATGAACCTGCCCAAGTCAGACAGGGGTACCGCCAAAACCCCCTAGAGGCAGTGTCCTACTCAACTGCACTCTCCTAAACTTAAGGAGCATGTCTCTATCTTTAAGGAGTCGATTCTAAGTCCATCTCTATCACTTGGGATGAGATAAATACATTACTTATGAGGATATATATTAAATATACAAGATATATATGTACATAGGCTGAATATATCACTTTATACATGAAGATGAAGGCTTCTAGTGACTTACTAGGAGTAGGACTCTTAAGAGATTATCAAATATTCATCAATCAAGCACATCCAGGAGGCAAATATCTATCAAAACCGTGGCTTATTCATCAAGCAAGGAGTCTAAACCCTAGAGAACTACATATGTACTTGATTGCTATAAATATAGGATATGTAGGCCATTTAGAAGGATCCCCCATCACATTTTCTATACTAAACCTCGAGTATGAGCACTTGTGACAGACATTTCCGACAATCCTCCCCTCTATATTGCCCGGAAACCTTGTGAATTCAGTCCAAATACAGCCACAAACACCTCTCGGTTCTAGGCAGTTGAACCCTGACAATAACGTGCGAACCTGATTCCGTTGCCGGTTTTTATGCTCTTATTCCGTTATTCCAGAAAACCTCCAACTAATTGTTGTACCAAATTCCTCTCACAACAGTTATATTCAACTTAGGAATATAATTAAACTAAAGAAAACCTTCTCAACTTTGATTTAATGTATAGAATTTGAACTTACGAATTTTTATATTGAGAATTCTAATCAACTTAGGAAACCTACTCATATTTAATTTATATTAATAAAATAATTTTTTTTAATATCAGATCTAATGATTCTCATTCATCTATTTTAAGATCAACGGTCCCTATTGATTTGGTAGTATAGGACCAAAGTTTTGGATAATATCTCTCTTATACTTATTTTATATAAGGATTTAATTTTGATATTATCCTTTTATGTTTGTTATATGTAAAATAATACTCCCTCTGTCCTTCTCATTTCTTTAGACTTTCCTTTTTGGTACGTCCCTCTCATTTCTTTACATACCAAAAATAGTAACATTTTATAATATAAAATCCAATCACATTCACTACTTTCCTCCACTATACCTACTTTATATCCACTTTATACATTAAATATTGATTGGTCCCACCACTTTACTCATTTTTCTTACTGTTTCCTATTAATTTACACTTTTTCTTAACCTCCGTGTCGTCCCCTCAATGTAAAGAATTGAGGGGGACGGAGGGAGTATAATTACTCCCTCTATCCCTCTCATTTATTTACACTTTCCTTTTTGGTACGTCCCTCTCATTTCTTTACATACCAAAAATAGTAACATTTTATAATATAAAATCCAATCACATTCACTACTTTCCTCCACTATACCTACTTTATACCCACTTTATACATTAAATATTGATTGGTCCCCCCACTTTACTCATTTTTCTTACTTTTCCCTATTAATTTACACTTTTTCTTAACCTCCGTGTCGTCCCCTCAATGTAAAGAATTGAGAGGGACGGAGGGAGTATAATTTAGATGAATCAAATTGTTATGTTACTTTAGAAAAAAAGTGTTATGTTTAATACTAATAAAAAAAGTGTTATTAATTCATTCATGTACAGGACTTCTCCTACGTATCTTATAATGTAGGGTCCACGTATATTATTGTTAGCATAATATACATGAATATTATATTGATAATTTTTAATATTGTAATCGATATGAATTGTTATCTTGATATTTGGTTTAACAATTATTATCTTACTGGAACTACCCATAAATTCAAGAGAAAAGATATTTAAGAATTTTTACATAATTTTTTTAAAATTATAAAAATACACTTTTTAGTATTTAAATATAATTCTATTATTAATCAAATACACTTTTTAATATTAGATCTAAAAATTATCATCTATATATTTAAGATCTAACGATAATTATTAATTTGGTCGTATAGTGATCGACACGGACCAGATCGATTTGAATTTTTTCTTAAATTGATTTTAATATTTTATTGAAAGTAACATAGAATTTATAAATTTAAAAGGATCATGAAAAAAATTTAAATTGGTGCTACAATAATAAAAAAAATATTTATTAAAATTTAGATACTCACTTTACTATTTGGGCTCTATCTTGAGTTTTAGACATCGAAATTTGACAATTTTACAGCCCACACGAAGCTAACGAAATTATCTTTAATTTAATGATGGTTTAATAATTATTATCTAACTGAACCTACTCATAAACTAAAGAGTAAAGATAATTACGAATTTTTACATAAAGATTTTTATTCAATATAGAGAACCCATTTATAATTGGTTTAAATTATCAAAATACACCTTTTAGTATTTAAATATAATCCTACTATTAATCAATACACTTTTTAATATTAGATCCAACGGTGCTCATCTATTTATTTAAGATCTAACGACTCTTATTAATTTGGTGGTCATACAGGCGGACCGACTATGAAATTTTTGGATGAGATCCCTCTTACGCTTATTATATATAAGAATTTAATAACTTCTAAAAATTTCATACTTCATTGATAATATACATTTTTACGACTTCGAAAAAAATACATTTGGATAGGTTTTTTTACTTAAAAACTACTTCCTTAGTTTCATTTATATCTTCACACTTTCCTTTTTCGAATGTCTTTATCATTTCTTTACATTTTAAAACTTTTTAAAAGTAGTACAAATCTATATTAGAATAAATAAGTACATTTTACATTTCTTCACTATACTTAGGGTTGTATATATATAAGCCGAGCCGAGTTACATTTTAGAGTGATCATTGTTCGCAATAATTCACGCAAGCGTACGCGGTCACAAGTAATATAGAATAAAATTAAGTTCGTTCCCACAGAGACTGGTTTAGGTTGTTATAGTCTTGTACCTATGCAACAATGTATGGTTTTTATTCACTGCTAAGACAATTAACAAGATAGGGTTTTGAATAACTAAGATTAACTATGAAGCAATTTAATAAACTAAGAATTAATTAACTAACAAGAATTGGAATCGAATTACTTATGCAGAGAAAACATGGGATCCTAACTTCATTAAATACTTTGCTTAGATCTAACACCTTTAATCACTATATTCAATTGTTATGATATCTGATCGGATAACACGAATCAAATACACGCTACCTGTCGGCATACGTATATCAAACTACCCATACATCCACAAAAGAGATAGAAGATGAATAGACACCAATTATGTTTAGACCCTATATGTCTATAGAATTTGAAAACATAACGGTTGAGGAACTAGTTATCCATAAAGATCACACAGGGCAATATAAGTATTTTCATCTTATACTACGAATCATATTGATAAACAATTATGAACCTATGCTAGCATGGCAAGTTCTAAATCTCAAGATCCACTCTCGCTTCACAAGAGATTAACAGATTAGATGTTCGCGATGCATCTATCAATTAAGCTTAACCATACGAGGATATCAATTAATATACATCACACACAGATCTTTAAAGCATCAAGATACTAAACTGCATAAATAAATCTGTTAGAATCTCACGATAACGATTAGTTCATAATCGAACCGCTTGTCACCATGGGATTTGATGAAAACATGATAATGAACAAGATTTGAATAATATGGATACTAAAGTAATAGAGTTGAGAAAACAAATCCCAAAAGCATCCAAGAGTATCGCCAAGAAAAATACAAAAGAAAAGTAGATCTAGAACTCCGTTGCTTGTCACGCGCGTAGGAATCCTTCGTCAAACTTGAATCTCCGTGTCTCGGCTCTCTCTCTATGTGTTGCTGGGAATAGGTAGTGATTATTGGTGAAGGGTTGTGTTTATATAAACTCCAGGAGGCTTTTTCAGCAAAATATTTCCATATTTCCAATTAAAAATCGAAATCAGGAAAATTTCCAAGAATTTTGTCAGGCGGCCGCACCCTAGGCGCGCGCCCGCACGCTAGCTGCGCCCCCGCGCGCTCCGTTTCTGCCTCGCACGCGCGTCCGCGCGTTTGATCCGCGCCCGCGCGCCTGATGACTGCCAAGGCCGCGCGCCCGCGCGCCAGGGTCCTGCCCATGGACTCCAAAGAGCCTCCAAACGGATTCCTAAGTTCCTCCAAGGTGCCCCAAGTGCTTCCAAGAGTCTTCCATATTTCTTGCTATCTTCAACTCCAATCCTAGGACTTAGAACCCACCATTTAGACCTGAAATCATGCTTGGTACTTCCAACTAGTTCACCTGCATTAAAACACTAGAACATATCACACTTACCACATACTTGAGGTCAATTCCACCAATTTAAGTCGGTTTCTAAGCATTCCAAGTGGATATAAAATCCACTTATCACACCCCCAAACTTAAACCGATGCTTGTCCTCAAGCATAAACAAACATAACTATATACAACTAACTAGTACCACTTCCGTAGGTGATCACGGTTGCATTTGGCATATGCAACAAGCCCTTTAAACCCCTAGGCAGCCCTAGTGGATGAGTAAGGTCTCGTGAGGGCCTATAGCGAATGTACCCACAAAATCCATCTACTCATGCAACTAACAATGCAATGCATGTATGCAAGTAATATGAAAATGCAACGATCCCTTCAAACCAACCAAAACCAATCAACAAGCCAACATCTCAAAGAACACAGTCTTCCAAACAGAGTTCGACCAAATTCCCATCGACCAACAAGACAAACACAGAAACGTGTGTGTGTGCGATGCTCACCAATATACTCCCAAACTAAATCAAGACCATACCTACTCTTAGCCAAAACAACCACAAGCTTACAAACAGAATGAACGTTAGACACAAGAACTCTTAAGAGACACCTTCGCAGTCCATCTGAGTTAAACAGGAATTCATGCTTTATTACACAAAAACAACTACACACAACACACATGCTTATTTGACCGTGCAATGGATGAGACCTCGGAAGGATTTTGCAATAATACCCATTTAACGAGCTTTAGGTCAGCGGATCCCAGACCGGAAAAGTCTTAGGTCACTAGGCACAAAGTCCCCAAAGAACTTACTTGCTCGAGTACTAAAGAGCTCACCCCGATCAATTCTGCATAAACACAAAACAAACACAACTCTTTTTTTTTTCTTTTTCAACTTTTCTCTTTTTTTTTCCTTTTTTTTTTCTTCAACAATTTCGGAATGAGTGCTCTTTGCCTTTTTTCTCATCCACCCTAGACTACTCATTTTTTACCAATGAGCGGCTACTAGCCATTTGACGCCTAGCCTTTATTACAACTAGCATGAAATCCTTGGTTTCCCCCAAACTTATACATAAGTGCTCCTTCGTTTTCAAGAATCTAGCCAACATTCTAAATGTAAACAAGTGGTTAAATTCTAACACCAAACAAGCATGGTCTGATCAAATTCAAAAGCAACCAATGAGACTTATGAAATAGATTTGTTTCTGGCATGCAAGTCAATACTTAGAAACTTAATCAACCCTCTACTCATCACAACCACACTCCAATCAACATCGACTCACCAACGGAAATAGTCAAGTCCTACGAGATCATGAAATATGCATGCAACTAAAATGGACTCACATGATAAATAAAAACTATGCAAACAGAATGCCCTATATGACATGAACATGCAAAACTACGAATAAACTACAACTACACATGCAATATGAATCCTACATGAGACACACACTAACTATACAAACCCATACATCACCCCCAAACTTAACATATTCAATGTCCTCATTGAAGATAATGCAAGGGAAACAGACAAACCTAATCCGCAGCAGGGCCACCCTCCTCGGGTGGGGAATCTGGTGGAGGGTAAACAGAATGAGCTCCAAATACCGACCACTGGACCTCAATACCCGTGGCAATTGTTGAGGACTTTCGCACCAACCGTTTATCATGCCATCTCTTGACCTTCTCCTTGTATAACTTTTGATTCTCATAAGCCTGTAGACGAAACTCATCTAACTCATTAATTTGAAGCATCCTTTTCTCACCTGCTGCTGACAAATCAAAATTCAACTTTTTCAACGCCCAATATGCCTTGTGCTCTAGCTCAGCCGGCAAGTGACACGCCTTACCATACACCAATTGAAAAGGTGAAGTACCCAATGGTATCTTGTAAGCCGTCCTATAAGCCCAGACAGCTTCATCTAACTTTAGCGACCAATCTTTCCTTGAAGGATTCACAACTTTCTCAAGAATACGCTTTATCTCCCTGTTAGATACCTCTGCTTGACCATTAGTTTGAGGGTGATAGGCAATGGCAACACGATGATTGATATTATACCTAGCCATCAAGGTTGTGAACTTTCGGTTGCAGAAATGTGTCCCCTCATCACTGATGATTACCCTTGGAGTTCCGAAACGAGTGAAAATTTGCTTATGCAGGAAATTCAAGACCACTTTAGCATCATTGGTAGGTAACGCCTTTACCTCGACCCATTTAGACACGTAATCCACAGCCAAAAGAATGTACTGGTTATTGCATGAAGAAACAAACGGTCCCATGAAATCGATTCCCCACACATCAAAAATCTCCACTTCAAGCATCATATTAAGAGGCATCTCGTTCCTCCTAGAGATATTACCAACCCTTTGGCATCAATCACACCTCAACACAAACTGGTGGGCATCTTTAAACAGAGTTGGCCAATAAAAACCTGCCTGAAGTACTCGAGTAGCTGTCTTCTCTCCACCGTAATGACCTCCATAAGTGGTGGAGTGGTAATCACGCAACACACCTTCAGTTTCGCCATACGGAATGCATCTTCGTATCACCTGATCCGCTCCCTGTCTGAACAAGAAAGGTTCGTCGCAACGGTACCACTTCACATCATGCAAAAACTTCTTCCTTTGAGCATAAGAGAATTCCGAAGGGATGACGTTACTCACAAGATAGTTCACAATATCTGCAAACCATGGTTCTTCATCTTGCACCCCAAAAAGTTGCTGATAAGTGGATTTTATATCCACTTGGAATGCTTAGAAACCGGCTTAAATTGGTGGAATTGACCTCAAGTATGTGGTAAGTGTGATATGTTCTAGTGTTTTAATGCAGGTGAACTAGTTGGAAGTACCAAGCATGATTTCAGGTCTAAATGGTGGGTTCTAAGTCCTAGGATTGGAGTTGAAGATAGCAAGAAAAATGGAAGACCCTTGGAAGCACTTGGAGGACCTTGCAAAACTCTTGGAAGCACTTGGGGCACCTTGGAGGAACTTAGGAATCCGTTTGGAGGCTGTTTGGAGCCCATGGGCAGGACCCTGGCGCGCGGGCGCGCGGCCAGGTGCGCGGGCGCGAGGCCTTGGCAGTCATCAGGCGCGCGGGCGCGGAACAAACGCGCGGGCGCGCGCACGAGGCAGAAACGGAGCGCGCGGGGGCGCAGCTAGCGTGCGGGGGCGCGCGCGGGGAGGATTCAAGACGTGCGGGCGCGCGCCTAGGGCGCGGCCGCCTGGCAAAATTCTTGGAAATTTTCCTGATTTCGATTTTTAATTGGAAATATGGAAATATCTTGCTGAAAAAGCCTCCTGGAGTTTATATAAACACAACCCTTCACCAATAATCACCACCTATTCCCAGCAACAAATAGAGAGAGAGCCGAGACACGGAGATTCAAGTTTGACGAAGGATTCCTACGCGCGTGACAAGCAACGGAGTTCTAGATCTACTTTTCTTTTGTATTTTTCTTGGCGATACTCTTGGATGCTTTTGGGATTTGTTTTCTCAACTCTATTACTTTAGTATCCATATTATTCGAATCTTGTTCATTATCATGTTTTCATCAAATCCCATGGTGATGAACGGTTCTATTATGAACTAATCATTGTCGTGGGATTCTAACGGATTTATTTATGGATTTTAGTAGTTAATTGTTTTAAAGATGTGTGTGTGATGGCTAATTGATATCCTAGTTTGGTTGTGCTTATTCTTCTTGGATGCGTAGCTAACATCTAAGATTGTTTGTTAATCTCTATTGAATGCGAAAGTGGATATAGAGGTTTGGAACTTGCCATGCTAGCATAGGTTTATGTATGTTTGTCATGCATGATTCGTAGATGATTTTAACCATCTTACCTGCCCTATGTAATCTGAATGGATAACTTGCTCGTTAAACCGTTATGTTTTCAAATCTTATAGACATATAGGGTCTAAGCATAATTGGTGTCTGCTTAACTTCTATCTATTTTGTGGATGTTTAAGTGGTTTGGTATACGTATACTGAAAGGTAGCGTGTACTGATTTCGTGTTATCCGATTAGTTATCACAACCGTCACATGCATTGATTAAAGATAAAAGACTCTAGATGAAGTACTTAATGAAGTTAGGATCCCATGTTTTATTCTCATATACATAAATCGATTTTAATCCTCTTAGTTAGTTAATTCTTAGTTTAATAATTTGTTCTCTAGTTAATTTTAGATAATCAAACCCAAATTGTTAATTGTCTTAGCAGTGGATAAAAATCATACATTGTTGCATAGGTACATTAATTGAATTGAACACCTCATTAGATCTCTGTGGGAACGAACTTGACTTATTCGTATATTACTTGTGACCACATGCGCTTGCGTGATTTTGTGCTAACAGTTGCTCATCAGGAAAGAATTCGTTGATTAGAGTTTTATCACCTGCATTCTTACCGTGGTCCTCCAACCGAGACAAGTGGTCCGCCACCTGGTTTTCGGTATCCTTTCTGTCCTTAATTTCCAAATCGAATTCTTGAAGCAAAAGAACCCAACGAATCAACCGAGGCTTCGAATCTTTCTTTGCAATCAGATAACGAATGACGGCATGATCAGTAAACACTACTACCTTAGTTCCAAGCAAATAAGACCTGAATTTCTCGAAACTGTACACAATTGCCAAAAGCTCCTTCTCTGTAGTAGTGTAATTTAGTTGCGCATCATTGAGTGTTTTGCTAGCATAGTAGATCGCATGAAACACATTGTTATTTCTTTGACCAAGAACAGCTCCCACTGCATAGTCACTAGCATCACACATCAACTCAAACGGCTTACTCCAATCTGGTGCAATCATTACAGGTGCTGATGTCAACTTCTTCTTCAAAAGCTCGAAAGCCGCTAAGCAATCTGCATCGAACTTGAAAGGAATATCCTTCTCCAACAAATTACACAAGGGTTTAGAAATTTTGGAGAAATCTTGAATGAACCGCCTATAGAACCCCGCATGACCAAGAAAACTACGAATTCCTTTAACTGAGACTGGTGGAGGAAGATTTTCAATTGTCTCCACCTTGGCCTTGTCCACTTCAAGCCCCTTGCTAGATACCTTATGCCCAAGAATGATTCCTTCTTTCACCATGAAGTGACATTTTTCCCAGTTGAGCACTAGATTAGTCTCAACACATCTTTTCAGCACCATGCCTAAATTACTTAGGCACTCATCATATGACATTCCAAAGACTGAGAAGTCATCCATGAGCACTTCCCCATTTATGCCAATCATCTCCGAGAAAATGGCCATCATGCACCTCTGAAAAGTAGCAGGTGCTCCACAGAGTCCGAAAGGAACGCGACGGAACGCGAAAGTGCCAAAAGGACATGTGAAAGTGGTATTCTCTTGATCTTCTGGAGTAATCCCTATCTGATGGTACCCTGAATAACCATCCAGCAAGCAATAGAACTCATGCCCAGCCAACCTGTCCAACATCTGATCAATGAATGGAAGAGGGAAGTGATCCTTCCTTGTAGCCTTGTTTAGCTTCCGGTAATCCATGCAAATCCTCTATCCAGTAACTGTACGAGTTGGGATAAGCTCGTTCTTTTCATTAGCAACCACTGTCATTCCTCCTTTCTTAGGAACACATTGAACTGGACTCACCCATGAACTATCTGAAATAGGGTAGATGATCCCAGCATCTAACCACTTGAGAATTTCTTTCTTTACTACCTCCTTCATGATAGGGTTGAGACGTCTCTGAGGGTCCACCGTTGGTTTGCACCCTGGTTCTAGCGGAATTTTGTGCATACAATAAGAAGGGCTGATCCCTTTTAAATCTGCTATGGTCCATCCTATTTCTGATTTAAACTCTCTCAGAACCCGTAACAGCTTTGCTTCTTCACTACCTGTCAAGTTAGATGCAATAATAACAGGTAAAGTAGATGCATCACCTAGAAAAGCATACCTCAAGTGCTCTGGTAGTGGTTTGAGCTCAAGAGTGGGAGCCTCTTCAATGGATGGTTTTAGACGCTTCTCCGAATTCTTTAGTTCTGCCAATCCAAGAGAATCGAATGGCATGTCAATCCTTCTCTTCCACGGAGATGCATTCAAAAACTGCAGTTGCTCTTCTAATTCTTCATCTTCAAATTCAGATTCTCCCATCAGTGCTTTCTCCAAGGTGTCTGACTTGATCAGTTGTGAAGGAATATAAGGATGAGCGGAAGCATGAAATAACATTTTATTTCATAAAATCCATATATCGCACATATAGAAAACTGTAAAATGATGTGGAATCAAAATCTTACCTTGAAAAATCGAAGCTTTGAATCGAGATGATCGTTAGCAGTAGCTTCTCAGAGTGTGAAGCCCTCTACCGGTATCCACCAAGAATAATTCTTCGATGAAGCTTTTTATAAAACTTGAAGCTTTATAAAATGGAGGTTTTCCTTTTTCTTTTGAGAGAGAGAGAGAGAGATGAAGAAGAAAGGAGGCAACTAGGTTTTTCACAAAAACAAAAGTGTGTCTAACTCTTCTCATCTCATCCTTTATATAGGGCTCAAGTAGGGTTAGTATATTTAATATATCAATATATATTAATATATAAATCCCTCACTTTCTCTTATAAAATGTTTAAATAATAATTAAAACTATTTTAATCATTATTATTATTCTCTCTCAAAATACCTTCATCAATAAATTAATCTTTTTATGGTGTGACCCTGTAGGTTCAATATTAAGCCGGTAGTAGAAATAAATAATAATAAACTTTTTATTTATTTATATGAATTCTAAAATTCATTAAATATAATTAACTGATTAATTATATTTATTCTACATCGTGAGTGATGCTTCTCAACATATCGCGACTATCCGGATAATATGAATTCACTGCTTAGAATACCAAGAACCTGTCAGTGACTAGTTACAGTACAATCATTCCTTCTACCCTACAATATCCCGATTAAATATAAGGCATGGATCTCGTGTCAGGCCTATCAAATTTAATCATATGATTTCTTATTCATAATGCTAAGTTCATATTAATGCAAATTAGAAACTCCTTTCTAATTTCATACACTCTGGCCAGAGATTCCAGAACTCGCATACTAAGAATAACATAGGATATTCTCTTCCTATACTGGAAGGGGTAGATCCTCTATTGACGTTAACTATCTCCATACACAAATCCCTATGCCCAGAATAGACCTAATGGATGTCCTTGAGACTAAGGACTAATCCAAAGCATAGTTCATTATATACAAGATAACTCTAACGATCTCAAGTCTAAGGACACTTGTACAACTATCACTCAGTGAATAACTATTGACACGTGAGTAAACTCCATTAGCTATTCAACTTATCGAGTCATGTTCAGTGAACTTATTCCCTAACAAGCACCTACATACTAGCTATAGTGTCACCACACAAATGCCTATGAGAACAGACACCCTCCTGACGGGAGCAAGCATAGTATGTACCAATCTTTGCGGATTCACCAACTTCCGATTAGTTATCCTATGATCAGGAACTGTTTAAGTCTAGAGTTATCATCTTCTAGATCTCACTATTATAATCTCATTATAATTCTAGAAGGTTTACTCTAAACTATGGAACATCATATTTAAAACACTTTAAATAGATAAGGCCCGTAATAAAAACAAAACAAGTCTTTTATTAACATTAATGAAATCAAATAAGAATACAAGAAAGTTCTTCCTAACTCATCATACATGATTGGATTTAGGACAAACACTTTCAATCTCCCACTTGAACTAAAGCCAATCACACTGGTATCTAATACCCATCTTCTCTTTATGACGATCAAAGTGAATCTGAGACAATGTCTTTGTGAGTGGGTCTGCTACGTTGTTATGTGTGTCAACTCTCTCAATTTTGACATCTCCTCTTTCAATGATCTCCCTAATCAAATGAAAGCGCCGCAAAACATGTTTGGTATTTTTATGAGACCTAGGTTCCTTGGCTTGTGCTATTGTTGCGTTGTTATCACAATACAACACAATAGGCTCCTCAATGCTAGGAACAACTCCCAACTCAGAAACAAATTTCCTCATCCAAACGGCCTCTTTTGTAGCCTCACTTGCAGCTATATACTCTGCTTCCGCTGTGGAGTCAGCCGTTGTAGACTGTTTGGAACTCTTCCAACTAATCGCTCCACCATTTAGAGTAAACATGTACCCTGACATGGATGTGCTATCATCACTTTCTGATTGAAAACTAGAGTCAGTATAACCCTCTATTTTCAACTCAGATCCACCAAAAACAAGAAAAATATCCTTAGTCCTTCGTAAATACTTAAGGATGTTCTTCACTGCTTTCCAGTGGTCTTCACCTGGATTGGACTGATATCTGCTCGTCACACTAATTGAATGAGCAACATCAGGCCTAGTACATAACATCGCGTACATGATAGATCCTATTGCCGAAGCATAAGGAATCTTACTCATACGCTCCCTTTCTTCAGGTGTCTTAGGAGACATCTTCTTGGAAAGGGATACTCCATGGCTCATTGGTATGAGACCTCTCTTGGAGTTTTCCATGCTGAACCTTTTAAGCACTTTCTCGATGTATGTACCCTGGGTAAGACCTATCATTCTTCTAGATCTATCTCTATAGATCTTCATACCGAGAATGTAGGATGCTTCTCCCATGTCCTTCATAGTGAAGTTCTTTGATAGCCACACTTTGACTGATTGTAGTATCGGTATATCATTTCCTATCAGAAGTATGTCATCCACATACAACACAAGAAATGTTACCACACTCCCTCTAACCTTCTTGTAGACACATGGTTCATCTATGTTTTTGATAAAATCAAACTCTTTGATTGTCTCATCAAAACGGATGTTCCATCTACGAGAAGCTTGCCTTAATCCATATATGGTCCGTAGCAGCTTACACACTAGGTGTTCATTCCCTTTGGAAACAAAACCCTCTGGCTGTGTCATATACACTTCCTCTTCAAGTTTCCCATTGAGGAAGGCTGTTTTCACGTCCATTTGCCAGATCTCATAGTCGTAGTAAGCAGCAATGGCAAGCAAAATCCGAATCGATTTTAACAGGGCTACAGGCGAAAAAGTTTCATCAAAGTCAATCCCTTGCCTTTGTCTGAATCCTTTTGCCACGAGCCTGGCCTTATAGGTCTCCACCTCGCCATCTGCTCCAATCTTTCTCTTGTATACCCATTTGCACCCAATAGGCTTCACATCCTTGGGTGCTTCAACCAAAGTCCATACTTGGTTGGTATACATAGAATCCATTTCGGATTTCATGGCACTCTGCCATTTCTCTGAGTCAATACTACTCATAGCCTCATTATAGGTCATAGGGTCGTCATCATCAATGATTGACAACTCATTGTCATTCTCAATGACAAGGCCATAATACCTCTCAGGTTGGCGAGACACTCTCTCTGACCTACGAATGGGCTGTTCCACAGAAGGTTGTTCAGTCTGAACAGGTGTTTCCTCTTGAACCGTGGTAGTTTGTGCTTCTTGAACTTCATTAAGTTCTATTTTGCTCCCACTGTTCCCTTCAAGGATAAACTGTTTTTCCAAGAAGGTAGCATGTCTGGAGACAAATACCCTATGATCGGTGTAAAAGTAATACCCTAAAGTCTCTTTAGGATATCCCACAAACTTATATTTAACGGATCGAGATTCCAGCTTATCAGGGTCAACTTTCTTGACATAAGCTGGACATCCCCAAATCTTAACGTGTTTAAGACTCGGTTTCCTTTCTTTCCATATCTCATATGGTGTTTGAGGAACAGATTTGGAAGGCACCTTATTCAGTAAATATGCTGAGGTTTCCAATGCATAACCCCAAAGGAATACTGGAAGATCTGCATAGCTCATCATGGATCGAACCATGTCTAACAAAGTTCGATTTCTCCTTTCAGATACCCCATTCAACTGTGGAGTATATGGAGGAGTCCACTGAGATACTATACCATTTTCTTTGAGATAATCTAGAAACTCACCATTCAAGTATTCACCACCTCGATCTGATCGAAGGGTTTTAATACTATGTTTGGTTTGTTTCTCCACTTCATTCTTGTATTCTTTGAACTTTTCAAAGGCTTCAGACTTGTGTTTCATCAAATACACATATCTGAATCTAGATCGATCATCTGTGAAAGTAATGAAGTATGAAAATCCACCCATGGCTTGCGTAGACATCGGTCCACATACATCTGTGTGTACCAATCCTAGCAAATCTGCAGCCCTCTCTCCATGTCCACTAAATGGAGATTTGGTCATTTTACCCAATAGACAAGACTCGCATGTAGGATATGATTCAAAATCAAAGGGTTCAAGTAACCCTTCCTTATGCAATGTACGAAGTCTATTTTCACTAATATGACCAAGTCTGCAGTGCCACAAATAGGTGAGATTTTCATCATCCCTTTTCCTTTTATTAGTACGTTCAATTTGTAGTAAATTATGCTCTACGTCACATACATACAGACCATTATTTAAAATACCACTACCATAAAGAACATTATCTCTAAGAATTGAACATTCATTATTCTGAATAACAAACGAAAATCCAGCCAAGTCTAACATGGGAATAGAAATAATATTCCTCACAATCGAGGGAACAAAATAACAATTATTTAAAACAATAGTCTTGCCCGTAGGCATATGTAAATCAAATGATCCTACAGCTTCAGCAGCAACTCTTGCTCCATTTCCCATCCGTAGAATCACCTCCTCTTCCTCAAGAGTCCTACTTCTCCTTAGTCCCTGCAACGAATTGCAAATGTGAGAACCACAGGCGGTATCTAATACCCAAGTAGAAATTTGATTTAATGACATATTCACTTCAATCATGAACATACCTGAATCAGAAGCGGCAGTCTCACTACCCTTCTTCTTCTTCAATTCTGCAAGGTAAACCTTGCAGTTCCTCTTCCAGTGCCCCACCTTGTTACAGTGGAAGCAAACAACTTTGCTTTTGGGGTCTTCAGCTTTTGGTGGAACAGGCCTTTTCTCACCTACTTTCTTCTTCTTGGGAGGGTTCTTCTT
Organism: Heracleum sosnowskyi; assembly: GCA_030848705.1. Taxonomy (NCBI): domain Eukaryota; kingdom Viridiplantae; phylum Streptophyta; class Magnoliopsida; order Apiales; family Apiaceae; genus Heracleum; species Heracleum sosnowskyi. The sequence goes on along the minus strand of CM061235.1, from coordinate 8,793,994 downwards.
CCTTTTCTTAGGATTGGAACCTTCACCAATTAGAAGAACAGAACTCTTCTTAGAGGGAAAATTCGATTCCGCAGTCTTCAACATGTTGTGGAGTTCAGCCAGGCTGGCGTCCAACTTATTCATATGAAAGTTCACAACAAACTGCGAAAACGAACCCGGAAGTGATTGCAAGACCAAGTCTTGACTCAGCTCCCCATCCATGTTGAAACCAAGTTGTCCAAGACGTTCAATCAAATTGATCATCTTAAGTACATGGTCATTCACAGACGATCCCTCAGACATCCTACAGCGGAACAACTCCTTCGATATATCATATCGAGCTGTCCTCCCTGCCACATCATACAACTCTTGTAGATGCGTTAGGATAGTGTGAGCATCCATATGCTCATGCTGCTTCTGTAGCTCAATGTTCATGGAAGCTAGCATGATACATTGAGCAATATTTGCATCATCTATCCACTTACGATACACAACATGTTCATCATTATGTGCATCGTCAGTAGGTTCAGCAGGCTTAGGTGAGTTAAGCACATATTCCAGCTTCTCAACCCTGAGAACAATTTTCAGGTTTCGAAGCCAGTCAGCAAAATTAGGACCAGTCAATTTGTGAGCATCCAGTATGCTCCGGAGTGATAGTGTAGAAGACATAATGTATATAGTAAATCTGTAAATGATAAACACATAACAACACTTAGCAAATATTCAATTTCATTTTAAAACACTATATGAATCGGGTATTTATTCATAAGTGGCTCCCACTAGTTTACCTAATTTATACAACCCCTAAGTGAAAAATTAAGCATTCATAATGCTAGTGGGAATAGGGATCCTACATTCCATCACACAACCTCGGCTGTGGCACGAAACGCCATGTGATGTTCAGTAGGCAGACAACTCTTGTCAATTACATCTCATGTTATTCCCTAATAAAACTTTAGCCTCTTGAATAATTGAGTCACGGCTGTAGCACGACAAACTCAATATTCTAAGTCAAGTCTAACCCAACATTTCATACAATTGAATCAGTCTCCAACAGCCCACGGCTGTAGCACGTAACGACAATTAGATTCTAATTCATTGTACACATCTCTATGTAATAGACAAGTATTTCTTATTTCGAAATCAAAGCCCTCGGCTGTAGCACGAAACGATAATGATTCAAAAATAAGAACTACTTTCTACCATGTTGGAAGGCTATGACCGACACAAGCCCGTTGTGTCATTGGCCAATTACTACTTGATATTATTTAATTTTAGAGGGATTATATTATGTTACAACCATAATCATATTACTAGAAGATTCTCTTTTTCTTGAACAAAATACAATTATGATATTTAAATGAAAAATTCCCAGTGTGTTGGAGGGGTCACATCGGTCCCGCTTAAAACCCAACGGCCTAGACAGAAATTTTCATTTTCAACATCAAAAGAGTATTTCACTCTATTTTTCATAAACATAAGAATCTCATGGTTGTACTCATAATATTATTGTTAAGGCAAGAAACGATTCCTATTCTAGATTTTCTAGAGCACGCCTTATTTTGATTTAAGTTCACCTAAATCTATCATCGTATGGTAAACTTAGGCATATATCTCATATATAAACATAAATAAACATGTAATCATGCTAGTAATGTCATGTCATACAATGATATAATGATGTATGGATTTATTATAGTATTGAAAAGCAATTAAAACAATTAAAACATGCTTTAAAACACTTCCGGGAATATAAACAGTTCAAAACTTTTATATAAACAATATTTGACCACTCCATTAGATCCGTCTCGAAAAAACGAATCCAACGATATATTGCACGCCCAAAACGGAGTTACGAAACTCCCAAAAAATCAAATTTAATGTGGCAGAAGGGCTGTAACGCATTTCATAAATGCGCCACACTATGTAACGCATTTATGGAATGCGTTACAACAGTTTAAGTCCATTAAATGCTGTAACGCATGACGCTCATGCGCCACAGCCCCTGTCACGCATTTCCTAAATGCGCGACCCCCCTTTCCGCCGGTTGTCATCCACGCGCGCGGGCAGCAGCTGACCAGTTTTTTTTTTCTTTTCTCTTGTCAGCCGACCGTTGTGATGTGTCAGTGCTTTTGTAACTGGTGCCTTTTCATGTAATATAACTGTTACACTTACTCCTTTAACTAGTAATAACTTTTATTACAAATATCTTAATTTTAATATTAATAAATTAATTAACAATTAATTAATTAATTAATAAAAAATTACAGGAATATGATTTCTCAAATCAGACAGTAGCAAAAAATTACCAGGTGGTTATGGGGTCCTTGTGCAATTTTTAATTCATATTTATATACATGCTTGATTATTTTATGAATTTTAATTAAAACAATTTTTAAAAATTCATAACAAATAATCTACACATCACAAAAATATGAAAAAATACCCAGATCATCCACAACACTTGTAGAACCCAAATCAATGGTCAAAATCTCATGCAAATAATATTTCGAATTAATTCATAATTAAATCTAAATAATCTTGCAAAAATCATAATAAATCCATACATGCATCAAAAAATCTAAAATTTTTACATGATTCTCTATATGCAACAACCTAGCTCTGATATCATTGAAGGAATATAAGGATGAGCGGAAGCATGAAATAACATTTTATTTCGTAAAATCCATATATCGCACATATAGAAAACTGTAAAATGATGTGGAATCAAAATCTTACCTTGAAAAATCGAAGCTTTGAATCGAGATGATCGTTAGCAGTAGCTTCTCAGAGTGTGAAGCCCTCTACCGGTATCCACCAAGAATAATTCTTCGATGAAGCTTTTTATAAAACTTGAAGCTTTATAAAATGGAGGTTTTCCTTTTTCTTTTGAGAGAGAGAGAGAGAGATGAAGAAGAAAGGAGGCAACTAGGTTTTTCACAAAAACAAAAGTGTGTCTAACTCTTCTCATCTCATCCTTTATATAGGGCTCAAGTAGGGTTAGTATATTTAATATATCAATATATATTAATATATAAATCCCTCACTTTCTCTTATAAAATGTTTAAATAATAATTAAAACTATTTTAATCATTATTATTATTCTCTCTCAAAATACCTTCATCAATAAATTAATCTTTTTATGGTGTGACCCTGTAGGTTCAATATTAAGCCGGTAGTAGAAATAAATAATAATAAACTTTTTATTTATTTATATGAATTCTAAAATTCATTAAATATAATTAACTGATTAATTATATTTATTCTACATCGTGAGTGATGCTTCTCAACATATCGCGACTATCCGGATAATATGAATTCACTGCTTAGAATACCAAGAACCTGTCAGTGACTAGTTACAGTACAATCATTCCTTCTACCCTACAATATCCCGATTAAATATAAGGCATGGATCTCGTGTCAGGCCTATCAAATTTAATCATATGATTTCTTATTCATAATGCTAAGTTCATATTAATGCAAATTAGAAACTCCTTTCTAATTTCATACACTCTGGCCAGAGATTCCAGAACTCGCATACTAAGAATAACATAGGATATTCTCTTCCTATACTGGAAGGGGTAGATCCTCTATTGACGTTAACTATCTCCATACACAAATCCCTATGCCCAGAATAGACCTAATGGATGTCCTTGAGACTAAGGACTAATCCAAAGCATAGTTCATTATATACAAGATAACTCTAACGATCTCAAGTCTAAGGACACTTGTACAACTATCACTCAGTGAATAACTATTGACACGTGAGTAAACTCCATTAGCTATTCAACTTATCGAGTCATGTTCAGTGAACTTATTCCCTAACAAGCACCTACATACTAGCTATAGTGTCACCACACAAATGCCTATGAGAACAGACATCCTCCTGACGGGAGCAAGCATAGTATGTACCAATCTTTGCGGATTCACCAACTTCCGATTAGTTATCCTATGATCAGGAACTGTTTAAGTCTAGAGTTATCATCTTCTAGATCTCACTATTATAATCTCATTATAATTCTAGAAGGTTTACTCTAAACTATGGAACATCATATTTAAAACACTTTAAATAGATAAGGCCCGTAATAAAAACAAAACAAGTCTTTTATTAACATTAATGAAATCAAATAAGAATACAAGAAAGTTCTTCCTAACTCATCATACATGATTGGATTTAGGACAAACACTTTCAAGTTGGTCAAACCCCTTGCTTACTGCAGATTCCACCAGATCCATAGAAAAACATTCCTCCTCCTCTGTAGGAAATTTAATTGCATTGAAGACGTTGAAGGTAACATTCTGGTCATGCACCCTCATTGTGAGCTCCCCTTTTTGCACATCTATCAAAGTACGACCTGTAGCGAGAAACGGCCTTCCCAAGATAATAGGAATCTTCTTATCTTCCTCATAGTCCAGAATGACAAAATCTGCAGGGAAGATAAGCTTATCAACCCTTACCAGGACATCCTCCACAATACCCCTAGGATATGTGATAGATCTATCTGCCAGCTGTAGAGACATGGTAGTAGGCTTAGGCTCCGGTAGCCCAAGTTGCAAGAAGACAGACAACGGCATGAGATTAATACTCGCTCCCAAATCACACAAACACTTATCGAAAGATAAGTTACCGATAGTGCAAGGTATGGTGAAACTCCCTGGATCTTTCAGTTTCGGAGGCAACTTTTGCTGCAGAATAGCACTACACTCTTCCGTTAGAGCAACGGTTTCCAATTCTTCAAGCTTCAACTTCCGTGAGAGAATACCCTTCATGAACTTGGCATAACTCGGCATTTGTTCAAGAGCTTCAGCAAAAGGTATATTGATCTGCAACTTCTTGAACACCTCCAGAAACTTGGCAAACTGTCTATCCAACTTCTGCTTCTGAAGACGTTTAGGGAATGGCGGTGGAGGATAGATCTGATTGCTCTTTATAGACGGTTCTGGAGAAGCCTTGTCAACTGTCTTCTCGCTCTTTTCCACTTCACTAACCATCTGATCAGCCACCAAGTCGGATTTTTCAATTTCTGGCCCTGCAGATTTTTCAACATGCTGATTTTGAATTTCTTCATCTTCCTTAGCTGCTGACTTTGGGTCAGATGTGACCTTTCCAGATCGCAAGGTGACTGCTTTTACCTGTTCTTTGACTTCCCTCTTGCCTGGGTTAACCTCCGTATCACTAGGAAGATTTCCCTGTGGCCTATTCAACAAAGCACTAGCAATCTGTCCAATCTGATTCTCCAAGGTTTTCAGGGATGCCGCCTGGCTCTTGCACATTAGCCTCAATTCTTCCAATTCAGATTTTTCATTAGACAACTGACCACCACTTACATGAGGCTGTTGATGAAAACCTGGTGGTTGATACGGTTGCCTAGGAGCATACTGCTGCTGATAACCCGAAGAGTTGAATGGTTTAGCTCCAAATTGCTGACCTTGATACTGCTGTTGACCACCTTGATTGTTACTCCAGCTAAAATTTGGATGGTTCCTGTTATTTGGATGATAGGCATTAGGCACTGGTTGCTGCGATCTCTGGAAGTTACTCACGAACTGTGCTGATTCACTAGATATAGCACACTGATTAGTGTCATGTGCACCTGCACATAGCTCACAAACACTAGCCACCTGTTGAACTCCCATGTTAGCCAGAGAATCCACCTTCATAGATAGAGCCTTTAGCTGAGCTGCTATTGCTGTAGCTGCATCCACTTCCAGAATTCCTGCTGCTTTGCCTTGTGATAACCTCTGGGTTGGGTTCTGGTACTCATTAGCAGCCATCATCTCAATGAGTTCATAGGCCTCCTCATAGCTTTTAGCCCACAGAGCTCCACTTGATGCTGCATCAAGCATTGGTCGTGATTGACCTCCTAGCCCATTGTAGAAACAATTTATCACCATCCAATCAGGCATTCCATGATGAGGACACTTCCTTAGCATCTCCTTGTAACGTTCTCAGGCTTCACATAAAGTCTCCCCTGAATGCTGAGAAAACTGAGTGAGAGCATTCCTGATTGCTGCTGTTTTAGCCATCGGGAAGAATTTAGTGAGAAACTTCTGAGCAAGATCCTCCCATGTAGTGATAGAACCTGCTGGTAGAGAATGCAACCAGCCCTTAGCTTTATCCCTCAGAGAAAATGGGAAAAGTCTCAGCTTCACGGCATCTTCTGACACTCCGTTGAACTTGAAGGTGTCGCATATCTCGATGAAATCCCTAATATGCATATTAGGATCTTCCGTTGGAGCACCCCCAAACTGAACTGAATTCTGCACCATTTGAATCGTGCCAGGCTTGATTTCAAAAGTATTGGCTGCAATAGTCGGCCTGACAATGCTAGATTGAATGTCATTGATCTTTGGCTGAGAATAGTCCTTCAAAGCCTTCGTTTCTGGTGCTACTGGATCACCTATAACTATATTCAGTTCTTCCAATTCCTTACGAGCTTGCAAACGTGTTCGCATACACGTTCAATAGAACACCTGAAACTCACCAAACAAAGTAAGATCGATGAGAAAATAATCCGAGTCAGTGAACTTTAACGACCACTGATGACAAGCACATAAACTATATATAAAACCCCGAGTCCCCGGCAGCGGCGCCAAAAACTTGTTCACACAATATCACGCAAGTATACGCGGTCACAAGTAATATAGAATAAAATTAAGTTCGTTCCCACAGAGACTGGTTTAGGTTGTTATAGTCTTGTACCTATGCAACAATGTATGGTTTTTATTCACTGCTAAGACAATTAACAAGATAGGGTTTTGAATAACTAAGATTAACTATGAAGCAATTTAATAAACTAAGAATTAATTAACTAACAAGAATTGGAATCGAATTACTTATGCAGAGAAAACATGGGATCCTAACTTCATTAAATACTTTGCTTAGATCTGACACCTTTAATCACTATATGCAATTGTTATGATATCTGATCGGATAACACGAATCAAATACACGCTACCTGTCGGCATACGTATATCAAACTACCCATACATCCACAAAAGAGATAGAAGATGAATAGACACCAATTATGTTTAGACCCTATATGTCTATAGAATTTGAAAACATAACGGTTGAGGAACTAGTTATCCATAAAGATCACACAGGGAAATATAAGTATTTTCATCTTATACTACGAATCATATTGATAAACAATTATGAACCTATGCTAGCATGGCAAGTTCTAAATCTCAAGATCCACTCTCGCTTCACAAGAGATTAACAGATTAGATGTTCGCGACGCATCTATCAATTAAGCTTAACCATACGAGGATATCAATTAATATATATCACACACAGATCTTTAAAGCATCAAGATACTAAACTGCATAAATAAATCCGTTAGAATCCCACGATAACGATTAGTTCATAATCGAACCGCTCGTCACCATGGGATTTGATGAAAACATGATAATGAACAAGATTTGAATAATATGGAGACTAAAGTAATAGAGTTGAGAAAACAAATCCCAAAAGCATCCAAGAGTATCGCCAAGAAAAATACAAAAGAAAAGTAGATCTAGAACTCCGTTGCTTGTCACGCGCGTAGGAATCCTTCGTCAAACTTGAATCTCTGTGTCTCGGCTCTCTCTCTATGTGTTGCTGGGAATAGGTAGTGATTATTGGTGAAGGGTTGTGTTTATATAAACTCCAGGAGGTTTTTTCAGCAAGATATTTCCATATTTCCAATTAAAAATCGAAATCAGGAAAATTTCCAAGAATTTTGCCAGGCAGCCGCGCTAGCGCCAGGGTCCTGCCCATGGACTCCAAACAGCCTCCAAACGGATTCCTAAGTTCCTCCAAGGTGCCCCAAGTGCTTCCAAGAGTCTTCCATATTTCTTGCTATCTTCAACTCCAATCCTAGGACTTAGAACCCACCATTTAGACCTGAAATCATGCTTGGTACTTCCAACTAGTTCACCTGCATTAAAACACTAGAACATATCACACTTACCACATACTTGAGGTCAATTCCACCAATTTAAGCCGGTTTCTAAGCATTCCAAGTGGATATAAAATCCACTTATCAATCATGTATCGTTCGTTAAAAAATTAACGAATTTGAACTCGAGCTCGAACTTGGGTCAAGTAAAAACAAATGTTTGAGTTTGGTTCATGAAGGAAAAATGTTGTTCACGAAGGGTTCGCGAACAGCTCATGAACATTTCCCAGAGTTTGCTCACGAATTTTTACTCACGAACAACTCATTAACCTTGTTCACGAGATTGTACTCGGGAATAAATCATTGTAGAGGCATATTTCCGCACTATTACAATCTAGCGACATAGTCAGTAAGACAATACTGACGCAAGAATATACCAACATATTATGAGTTTATTTGTCGATCAATCTGATCAATTCCATAGCCTACCTCATGTATGGTTAATTGGCTAACCTATATATAAATCAATGACCACCTGATACTAAAGATGTATGATTCTTATATGATCAGTAAGTTATGGTATCTAGCCCAATGAGTTGGTCAGTAAGTCGGTCAAGCTCAATGAATTGGTCAACAACTGACAATATGCATGATAATTTATACACTTGGGCTGACCTGCTAGCGAGCCACGTCCAATTGACACTAGAACGATGGCATCTCATTGAGAGGTCCAATGAGCCATGAGCCAACACAATTTTGAGTCCAAAAGTTTAAGTTTACAAGGTGCAAGAACATTCAGTTGACACATTCAGACGACACATTAATAAATGTTGGGTCAGAGGTTGTTCAAATGTCCTCCTATCTTGCATACTTAGTTCGACTACGTGGTTACTGTTACTCAGCTATATGGAACCAATTGTTATTCTCGGAACAATGCAATCTAGATTGTAGAAGGGGGGGGGGGGTTTGAATACAATCTAGTTAATTTTACAAAAAAAATTCAAACCTTTTACAGTATGAATATATGTGTTGGTAAATTAAGTAAGAATTGATACAAGCCATGAACATAGATGAATTCTTCGAGTTAAAAAGACAAGCATGAGACAAGCAAACTTTTTAAACTTTTCAGGTGGGTTTCTCGGAAAAAGCCCACCTGAGGTGTATATTGAAGAATTCTCTGGTTTTGTTTTTCAACAAACACTACGTCAAATTTTGGCTTCCGTCACATAAAATACGTGTGGCTAAGCACTTTACGTCACGTTTTAATTTTTCAGCAAAGTGTCACCTAAGGTCGGATCATTTTACGCCCCCTACGGCCACACCCCAGATGTGTGGCTGTAACTCAAAACAGAGTGACTAAAGCATACTACCCCTTGGGTCTGACAGCCCCTGTTTTAAGCTCAAAAGTGTGACTAAATACCAGCTTTCAGCCACAGGATGGGTCGTGGCTAAAGATAATTAATAACGTGGCTAAATACCAACATTCATCAAAGGCTTAGTTTTGGTCGCACTATTTATTGGTAAATCGTGGCAAAAAACTTGGGTATGGCCACATTTTATAATTTTTCTGTAGTCGTTTGTATGTTTTATATACTATTAAATAACTGCTTTTAGTCACTAATAATTGTAGTAACTATCCCCCAATATAATATAATAGGTAGTGTGGCTGAAGTGTGGTACTAGCCACACATACTTAACCACATCACAAACAGGTTTCATTTGTAATATAAATGACCACGGCCGTACCAAAAAGCCGATACAAATCACAATACCAAAAGGCCACAATCCAATTCAAAAAGGCCACAATATGCAAACAAGTAAAATGCCAAAATACAAGTAAAAAAAATGCCAAATTCCAAACGAGTCCATATTAATCCATAAAATCCATACTAAATCCATGATCCATAACAACGATATGGAGTATAACTCCACAATCCATAAAAACCACATAACCATAACCAGAGTACAGAAAATTAACAACTTATCGAAAAGTTCACAACCAGAAAACCACATTAAAATGAGTCAAATTCAGTTTACAATTACACCACCAGCTTCCGCTTCTTCCTCAGCTTGTCTGCCTTGTTCGCCTTAGCCTTTGAACGTGTTACTGGGGAACCAGTAATGGTATTACATCTCTTCTTCTCCTTAACTTGATCTGCGCTATGTTCTTCCTTAGCTTGAGCTGCGCTATGTTCTTCCCCTTTCCCATTGGCCGTTGGATTTGGTACCTAGAGTAAAACATGAAAACAAATATGATGATCATTCCAACAGCCCTCAAGTTAAGACCATTCTAACACAAGTAATGTAATAACTTCAACGTTATAACTTCAACTTGCTTATGCTTCTGAATTTTACTTGAGATTGTTGATTCCTCTGATTGTCTCTATTGGCGGCATCAGTGATATCTTGTGTTGGGATTAATCTCCAAGAAGGAATTACTAGGGCAAGCTGGGCAAGAACACTTCTCACCATTTGATTTGGTGTTATGGCATCTGCAACCTAGATATTTAGCCAACAAAATCATGTTAAATTATGTACATAATGTACTGATCACTCAAATAATCAGGCATTACAAGCATTTACCATTGCTTGATAGAAACAAGAATCCATCTATGTGTTCTATCGCTTCTGATATATCGAAGAGATAAAAGGATTATATTTCATCTTCAGCAGCCTCGAAACAGAGACATATACACAACAAAACAGATTATTACACATATATGAAAACACACAAATAATGATAATAAATGATTAGACTATGTGCTTGTCGTATAGTACATACACAGGTGACCAATCTTACACTCTACAGAGGGACTACTGCCAACTGCCAGCTTAAAATCAACTAAGTTTCTTACACATAGTACGGGGACTATAGCTCCAAATATATCTATACCTCAGATAAAATTGGAGTCATGAAATTAGTCATCATCTCAATGAAATGAAGAAATGGATTGCATAGTATTCAACTGTATTCAGGGAAATAACAAAAAAGTCCGAGGAAAGATCACAGAATACTAACACGATATCAAGCCCAAACACATTTTCCCCCCAATACAACCACAATAACATCAACCACTACACTGAACAACAACTAATTCAACAATTATATATAACAAACAAATCGGCTCAATATCGTATATAATTATAACTTATCACCACAAAAGCATAAATCAATCATACATACATACAATACAATCAAATTTTGAACAAAACATTATCGAAATATTCGAAAACAAAACAATATCGAAACAATCGAAAATGAAACAACATCTCATACCTGCCGACAACAGTAACCAGTAAACAGCGATTGAGAGAGCTTGGGATTTGCTCGATGTATGTGTTCCCTGCTTTTGTCACAAACAGAAATTGATAATCAAGATAATGAAAGCACCTTTATGTTTGTGACAAAAACACGAACACCTACATCTACCAAAATCAACTGACCAACAAACAGATCGGGGCCGGGACTATCTAGCAAAATCAATTTGTATGTGTGTGTTTGATTTGAACTTGAGCCGTGAACATACTGAAATCGAGCTAAGAGCCGTGAACATATGTGTGTGCTGAAAAAGAAGGGGGAAAATGGGGAAATGAAATACTGGGTAGGGAGGGAAGTGAATTATTGGGTACATAGGAGGGAAAGAGGAAGCGGGAAATGAAATATCGTTTAGATTTAGATTTTTATACAACGTCGTACAAGATATATTTAAAGTCGTACAAGATAAATTTAGATTTTTTTTTTAAAATTTTGCATAGCACTAATATAAGTAGTTGTTCACATCCGTACGGTTGGATCGTCCAAAAATTAATTAAAAAAATTGTTTGTTAAGTGGGCGGTAGTCTCGTTTCTTGAAGTAGTACTTTCACTTGATTTTTGTTATAAAGTCGTACAAGATAAATTTCGATTTTTTTAAAAAAAAATTCATATCACTAATATAAGTAGTTGTTCACATCCGTACGGTTGGATCGTCCAAAAATTAATTTAAAAAAATAGTTTGTTAAGTGGGTGGTAGTCTCGTTTCTCGAAGTAGTACTTTCATTTGATTTTTGTTATAAAGTCGTACAAGATAAATTTAGATTTTTTTTTAAAATTTTGCATATCACTGATATAAGTAGTTGTTCACATCCGTACGGTTGGATCGTCCAAAAATAAATTTAAAAAAATAGTTTGTTAAGTGGGTGGTAGTCTCGTTTCTCGAAGTAGTACTTTCACTTGATTTTTGTTATAAAGTCGTACAAGATAAATTTAGATTTTTTTTTAAAATTTTGCATATCACTGATATAAGTAGTTGTTCACATCCGTACGGTTGGATCGTCCAAAAATTAATTTAAAAAAATAGTTTGTTAAGTGGGTGGTAGTCTCGTTTCTCGAAGTAGTACTTTCACTTGATTTTTGTTATAAAGTCGTACAAGATAAATTTAGATTTTTTTTTAAAATTTTGCATATCACTGATATAAGTAGTTGTTCACATCCGTACGGTTGGATCGTCCAAAAATAAATTTAAAAAAATAGTTTGTTAAGTGGGTGGTAGTCTCGTTTCTCGAAGTAGTACTTTCACTTGATTTTTGTTATAAAGTCGTACAAGATAAATTTAGATTTTTTTTTAAAATTTTTCATATCACTGATATAAGTAGTTGTTCACATCCGTACGGTTGGATCGTCCAAAAATAAATTTAAAAAAATAGTTTGTTAAGTGGGTGGTACTCTCGTTTCTCGAAGTAGTACTTTCACTTGATTTTTGTTATAAAGTCGTACAAGATAAATTTAGATTTTTTTAAAAATTTTGCAAATTACTAATATAAGTAGTTGTTCATATCCGTACGGTTGGATCACCCAAAAATTAATTTAAAAAAATAGTTTGTTAAGTGGGTAGTAGTCTCGTAGCGGGAAATAGTACTTTCACTTGATTTTTGTTATAAAGTCGTACAAGATAAATTTAGATTTTTTTTTAAATTTTGCATATGTCTTCTAAATATTCCAAAATGATTTAAAAAAATTAGATGAATTAAATTTGGAGTTTTGGTATTTTAAAATGATTTTTGAAAATTAATTTTCATTTTGAGGTAAAACTTGTAAAAAATCATAATAAATTCATTTTTGATCCCAAAATTATTTTAAAAATATGGGAATGAAGCTAATTTTGTGATCTTGTTTTTTTTAATTAAAATTTTGATTTTAGAAATTATCTTCTATTTAAACTTCAGATTAATAAGTGATTAAATTTGATTTTCAGCAAAGTAGTATAATAAATTAGTAAAGTAGAGGGTACATATGGTTATGTTTTTGTCCCTAATTCATTGTTACACACAGCAGTACAGTCGAGTACTGTTAGCCACACTCTCTTCTATTTTGCCGCCTAAAACAAGAACCCCAATCATATCCTTTTTTTCCCTCTTATACAACAAAAATTGGTTCTAGATTTGATTGAAATACCCAAGATTAACAAAGCCCCTTTCTGGAGAAGATGAGCGGAGGCACTGTTCAGTTCAATTGGCATGACACAACGCCTTTATGTCTTAACCCTAGGTTTTCACCCCTCTCTGGCGAAGATGATGTCCGGCAATTAGTACCTGTATGTCTCCTCTCTCTCTCTCTCTCACTCTCTCTCTCTGGCTAAATCTATTAAGTCTTGCGTCTATTGGAAATCTAAGTTAATATGATTAACTTAGTTAATGAATGTTTATTTTCTGGAGACTTTAATTTTAGTTTTAATTGATTAACTGACTTTGAGAATATGTTTATTGAAATATTTTGACTAAAACTGTTCGTATTAATCTAAGAGAGTTTATTGCGTCTATTGGGAATCTAAGAGACTACAACTGCATGCAATTATGACATTGATCTCAGTTAATATGAGCGTTGTTTCATATGCCTTACACTCTTCTATTTAAACCATCCCTAGTTAATCCCCTTTCTCATCCTCTCAAACATTCTTAATTGTTATCAAACCCCCCGTCTATCAAATGGCCTTCAACGCTCTCACCATACGTATTGCCAATATAGTGTTCAATTACGAAAACTTCACGATCGTAGTGGAAGGTGCAAGCTTTCCAGTGGACGCTGTTCCAAAGAACATCAGCTCTGAGTTCTCCTATGATCAGCAAATCGAGTGGATGTTTCTGCTGATGCACTTCGATCTAGAGAAGGAGAGGAGGGAGGCGGAGCGTCTCCGGGCCCTGGAGTTGCGTGAGAGGATCATTGGACTGGCTGTCACCATATCCAGGATTTACAAGAGGAGGAGGGAGACTGGTTCTTAGAATTTTGTTATTATTTCTTTGTAATTTTTTTTTTGCAATGTTATGCAAGTGTTATGACGTAAGGAGATAGTTGTTATCATGACAGTGTGGAAGTATTTTTATTTTTATCATAACAATTGTTATTTATAGTGTTATGTATGAGTTCTTTTTGTCTTTTTCTATTTTTCAAGAAGGAATAGCTAGGTAAATCTGCATATAAGGTAATTTTTGTAGTAATTGTCATCCCTAATACTCTCTTGTTTGACATGGTCATTGTTCATTATTGGTAGCTTAGATGCATTTGATTTGCAGAAAGAAACATGGTGTATGACGTGCTTAGAGTTTCATTGTTTATTGATCATTAGCTTGTAAGTATGCAGTTGTAGACCTGTAAAAGATGTGTACTTGATGAATGTTCTACAGATTGACTTGCATGATGGTTAAATCTGATTTATGTTTACTCACATATTGAGGTATTTGTTAATGTTACATCAATGTTGACAATCTTCACTGATTTTGACCAAGGGAGATCTCAGCAACATGTAGAGAATACTTGTAATATCAGCAATACTAATACTGGTTTGGGTGCTCCTCAACATGTAGAGAATACTGGTTTCAAGGTTAGTGTATAGTCTGTGATTTAGAAGTATAATTGCTTATTCTTTTTCATATTTTGGGTTGATTTTCATAATGATTTCACTTGCCAGTCCTCGACGCAGGTGGAGCTCACAGAAGCACATTTCTATGTACTGCAAAATACGCCTGAAGTTGTGCCGTATATCGAGTAAGGACTCCTACTGAACATGTTTATTTGTGTTTTTCTTTTATTTAACAGTAGGATCAGATTTGATACTCATTTTTGTACTTGCAGACAACACATGACATTTTTGAAAAACAAACATCCTGGTAAACGACAAGCATGGTTGGAGAAAGAGCATAGCACAACGTTTGGTCACTGGTTACGCAACAAGGTAATATTTAAATCAGTATGATCTTAGTTTTTTCTCAATTGTAATTTGTGCAAGCTGAATCTTATCATTGTTATTGTGTAATTTAGGTTGAAAGCGAGTTATCGATCTCCAACGAAAGTGTATCAGAAACAGTTAAGTGGATCTCACATGGAGCACGCAGAATCGTGAACAAATACGATGTATAATGTTATCATTGTCTTGGTCATTTTCTTTGTTTTTTATTTGATGAAGAATTAATATGTAATGGTGAATTCTAATGTTGGCCGAATGACATGGATTAGTTGAATTGTTCTAGTTTTAAGCTTCATTATCAAGTTTTAAGCTCATCTGGTATGCAACTTGGATAAATCAAGTTTGTGTTTGTCATTTCTGGTTAATCTGCTATACCAATACTTCATGTCCAGTGGTCAAATATTTTGCCACACCCAAATGTAATAATGTGACAGATCAGTTGGAAATGAGGATCCTCAAAACAGAATGCTCTGTTCCTGAAAACAGAGTACTTTTTAGTCACACAATAATACAGTCACTAGTTTTTAGCTGCCTTAGCGAACAAAGATCTGACATAATGCAGAAAACTCTACTTTTTAGTCACATATAAAATGTAGTGACCATAGGTTATTTCACATTTAGCCACATCACCGAAAATGACTGTGACCGTTTGGTAACATTTAGATACAGCAAAGAAGCGTCACTATTTTTTGTCACACTTCTATCTCTCAAGTATGACTATAAATGTTGGATTTGGTCAAAGTCAACAAAAAAAACATGCTGTTTCATCTCTCAATTGTCACACTTTTATAAATTGTGACTAAATCTGCCAAAAAATGTGTTTTCGGTCACTCAAAAAATAATTGTGTGGCTAAAACTTGGGACGATGACCTTTAGCCACTCGTTTTTTCCAAAGTGTCACAGCCCTTACTGTACAAAAGAGTGACGAAAGCCCAAATTTGACGTAGTGAAACTCCAGCTGCTTACACAAATGATGGAAGAGAGCCTAAGTGTTTTTACATTCAGTTTTGTGCTCTCTTCACATCCTTTTCTATGCTACTCCACACAGTCTTATATACATCGACTGTATGTTACAAACAAAACCTACAACATAATAAAATATTACATTTTGGTTCTGCTTGATCACATGCTCGTCTCAGAAACTATCATATTCGGGAAATGCCTTGGCTGGCATCAAAGATAAACTTGTATAATCCCAAATGGTGCTTTCTGATTGAGTGTGCTGCTCTCTTCAAAAATTACTAAGTCCATGCAATTGACCTAGCTTCCAAGCCCATGTGACATCTACATGAAAGAGACCTCTCCTTGGTTACCCGACTGTCAAGTCACTATCAGCTGAGATAAGTGAACATGTAGTGCTACAAATAGGTCTTCATGGTTGTCAAGCTTTTCCTTTGTGTTCAGTTAGAAGTTAAACTTCTAAGTAGCTGCCTTAACTCTTATTTATCCATCGAGACATAAAAGACAAAAGATGACTTCACATTTCACTTGTAGGAATTTGAGCCTTCGAATATTTACAATTTTGACTCCCTATTCCATACATCTTTTACGTCGTTATCCAGCATCTTTTAGTCACGGGTGTGTAATGATGATCTCTGAGACTGTCCTCTATTCAACCTGCTAAATAAAGGAAACCTTCAAAAGATTCCGTTACATAGATTTGTTTTCCATGTTGAATGAGATGAACATCAGTAGGCGTATTAATTCCATATCCGTAGACTACCATTTTACGTCAAGTATCCATAGAAAGGTAATCTCAGAATATCCGTAGAAGTAATATTCCATAACTGTATCCATAGATGAGACATGACATTCTTGACTACATCCATAGATAGACCATGACCTCCTTAACTGCATCCATAGATAAAACATGACATCCTTAGCTGTATCTCATGATCAACTTCCTTCAACTTTTATCCGTAGATATGATGTCCCCAGCTTTTATCCGTAGATGAGATAAAATGTCCTCAGCTTCTATCCGTTGATGAGATAAGATGTCCTCAGCTTCTATCCGTTGATGGCATATGATGTTTTCAGCTTGTATCCATAGATGAAATAAGATTTCATAGCATGATCCGTAGAATGGATACACTTAGCTTCATCTTTAGATAAAACATCTTGTCATCTTTATTGATTCACCATTACTGAGTTGAATAGGCAGACTTACCACTGAAACACTTGGTGCTTGACTAGACGTCTGTTGGCTTGCTTCTGAATTGCTTCCTAACTTGATGACAGAATATCCTCCAATCATTTGATGTGGCTTTTAGACCTTGGATAGATAAAATGTCTTCTAGTTAGCTTCCTGATTTATCAGCTTCTGTGAACTAGTTTTCTGACAATCAGCTTTAGTGTCAAGATCAAATTCTTGTCTTGAGCATTTTTTATCATCATTCCAAATGGGTCAACCCTAACATTGTTCGATAGATTGCCTATATATGACTTTAACATACTCTATAAATCTCTCAATTTTCACTCATTCTACAGCTTACAAACATACTTAAATCTCTTATTCAAGAAGGTAAAACACTAGTAGTGAGTAGATCATAGCACTTAGCACAAGTTCAATCATTGGTCAATCGGTTATCCGATACTCCATTGTTACCTTATCATTCACCAGTATTACTAAGGCTAAGTCACTCTTTAGTATTGCTTATCATTTTTATTTACTTATCATTCAGCGACTAGTGCATTTCACTAGTTCCTTTGGACACCACCATCTCTAGTGTCCCATAGGCCTAATATCTCTACTTCTTTGTGTCTTTACTTATTTGACATCTACAATTTAGCGCCAAATGTGGGGATATTATTTGTTATTCCCAGACAATGCATCAAGATTGTGGAAGGGGGGGGGGTTGAATACAATCTTTAAAAATTCTTCTTGATTCTTGACAGTGAAGATGTGAAATTAAAAACAAGAATAGAAATACAAATAAGATGACACAAGAATTAAAAATTCAGGTGGATTGTTTTTGTCCACCTGAGAGATTTTTATTGAAGAAATCTCTGTGATGTTTATGAATAAACACACAGCTGCAAATACACAATTCTAGCTTCAGCAATTTACAAGGAATATTGATTTTTGCTCTCTAAATTTTCTAATTGATTTCTTAGTTCTAGAATTATGCTTCTACTTGGTTATATAACCCAAGTTCACAAAGATATTTGAACAGCTAATAATACAAAAATTAAATCTGTTCAGGATCATTGTTTCTCCATTCTGAGCAGTGGTTTATGTGTTGGTAGTTTGCCCTTCTTGGCTGATTGTCTTTTATAGAAATGCTACTTTTGACCATGCAAACTGAATGCTACTTTCTTCTCGTGACCTTTCCAGAAATACTGGCTTCCATGCTCTTTGTAGTCTGTCAACCCATGTGCTTTGACTTATCTGTCCCTTTCACAAGTACAAAGTGTATCCGTAGAAGCTACTTGAGTTGTATCCGTTGACAATATCTTGATCATATACGTGGACAACTAGTACTGTTATCCGTACACAGTACAATGTCCACATCCGTAAAAGGCTAATTAAGCTATCCTTTGACAGTAAATTTCACTTATGCAAAATTACAAGGCATCAAATATTTACAATTAGCCTCCCTATTCTACATATCTATTGATAGTCAACATGACTCATTCAACCTAGACTACTTCAACTTCAACATCAGAAATACACAAGCATGTTACATTGAGTTTTATCCGTAGATAAGCTACCTATCAACGTATACTGCAAGAGCATACTATCTGTTGATAACTACATTTTAATTGTACAATTTTTACCAAGTAAATTTGGTTATCATCAAGAAACAACATAGTTCCTAACATTATTAATTTAGCGCATTATATTATTTTAAATATTAATATTAATCTCAACCACAAAAAAATGTTATAAAAATTTATATTTTAAGTGCTAATAAAATGTGCTAAAATTAAAACCACATAAGTATTTAAAATAAGTTATAAATCAGTGTAATAATAATATTAAAAAAAAATCTATTCGTTGCATAAACTAGTAACATATAAAATATTCTAATTATTAAGGTACAATTAATAAGTGTTTCATGTATATTCTAATAATTAATGATATATTATATATTTATATATACGAGATTATTAAATTTGTTTATAAACTATTATATTAAACTTGTATAGAGCTCCATTATCAAATTTATTCATGAACTTGTACATAGGCTATGTACACAAAATTGTTCATGAACTTTGTTCACGAACACATTAGTCAAACTTTTTTATAAGTAATCGAACGGGACTTACAATAATCAAGTTCAGCTTATTTATAAATCAATCTTTAAAATTGTTTTCAAATCAACTCCCAAACCAATCTTTTTCCCAATCAAATATCAAACAGTTTACGAGTGTATCGACTCATTTATCTTATCACTCTGACTATACTCTCTTCAAATCTTAAGAACCCACACCTAAGTTTTTTTTGTCAAAAATAGAGCAAATTTCATTAATATTTTGAAAGAGATTCAATCGGGACAAACCTCCAACTGATCATGCAACCAGGTTGAAAAACAAATAAACAAACTAAGTAATTAGTTGTTTTGTTTCTGGATTGCTTAACTAATTGAATACAAATATTCTTAAAATTAAAAATGAAGATAACAGTTTCCCGAGCAATCCAGCTTGCATCTCCCCTGAAAACAGTAGCTTCACAATTGACCTTCACATTAACTTCATGGATAGTGCAATGTTCAGAGGACTCAGTTACAAAAACTGAGCTTAGATACCTCATGTTATGAACAAATATTTTTTGTGAGAGGTGAGCACATGCGATTTTCACCACCGTTCCAAACGCACCCCAGCTATCTACTTGCCGGACACCAGCTATAGACCTGCCGAAAGTGGTGTTGATGCGAGATATCCAGATCTCCCAATACACCGCAAAATTCATTTTCAACACAACCAACACATCGCACAAAGCGAGACAATCAAACACACACCTAATAACTCAAACAGAACGAAACGAAATAACCCAAATGGATTTTGCGAGTAGATCTGAAAACTAAAGTGAAGAAACTCAAATGGATTTTGCGAGTTTTGTGGAACAAATCTCGATTTTATTGAAAGAAAATTGAAAAAACAAGAGAAGAGGTGTTGTGTGGACAGAGATGGGAAGAAAGGGGATGGGGATGGAGATGGAGATGGGAAGAAAGGGGATGAGTATGAAGATGTTGGGGCTAAGTTTTTTAAAGCCAAGAAAGTAACTAGTGAACGAGAAATGTACTTTCATCATATTTTTGGATAAAATTTTTAAAATAAAAATGAACTTAATTTATATTTATTTTCAGTTACTTTTATTTTTATTAAAATTACAAATACAAGTAAATATGAAATAATTTTAATTATACCATGAATTTAGGAAATCAAGATAGAAAAATAAAAATAATAAAAATAAGTTATTAATTCGTAAATTGATTTAGTCAAACCAAAAATATAGTGCAAAGTCAAATCATATACATGTCGCTATCTTTTAAACTAAACCGTATTGTCCAAGTCAGAATCTTTCAAGCTATCCCCAAAATCTCTCCATGTGTACTAAAACAGATATATATACATACATCTTCTTGTAACTTGTAAGTCTCTCTTTACCAAAACTATTTACTTCAATCATTACTATCTCAAGATTTTCTTTTGAATCATCTTGATCTTGCTAACTCTCAAAAGGGTCATCTTTTTTTCCCTTGTAAAAGTAAGTTATCTTATTTGAACTGGGTATTGTTTTTTGATTAACCTGTTCTTGATAATTGATCTTTGTTATGTTTTTGTTGATGGGTTTGTGTTGATTTTGCTTGTTCTTTGATTAATCAAGTGGGCTTTTTTTAATTTATTTAAATGTTAATTTTTTCATTAGTTTCAAGAATTGACAGATGTTGTGTGTGTGTGTGTGTGTGTGTTGGTGAGCAGGGTGTGTGAAAATGGCAAAAAGCTGCTTCAAGCAAGAGCATGAATTTGGTTAGTGGATTGAAACTGGACCTCTCTTTTTGTTTATTTAGGTTGTCAAATAGTTTAATAGTTTGCTTAAAATGATCATTTTTTTTGTTCTTTGCCTTGGTCTTTTCGATTTTCAGAGAAGAGGCGTGCTGAGTCGGGCAGAATCAGAGAGAAATACCCTGATAGAATTCCGGTAAGAGCTAAGTTTTACTTGTTTAGTTTCTTTACATGTCGTATTTTATGAACTTTACCAACTAATTAGTTTGAAAATACGATGCACAATAGAATTGGTACAATGCTCCTTGAGTTTTGGAAAGAGGTTCTAATCATGACTTGTCAAAACAATTGCACTTTGAAGTTGTATCCTGATGTTAGAGGTTTTCCAAATGTTTGGCATCGAGGTGAAATTGGCCCCGATAAAATGAACGTAATACCTCTATAATAATTTTATAGTTTGAATGTTTGATAGAAGTTTTATTATGAATCAAATAAATGAGAACATTGATATTCCATGAACTGATTTTCATTTGGCAACTTGAAACTCCTGTATAACAAAAGTTGTTGTGATTATATGCAATATATGCTGCCTACAAATATTTTAATCATAATTGGGCCTTTCCATTGTTTTCAAGAATACGACACTTGTATGATATACACTCTAGCTGAATTTACAAAATGTCTCTCTATCAATTTATCTTGGAAAATGCATAAAACAATTATAAACAGGACAATATGTAGTGATTATTTGAAAGCAACTTGTAATTTTCGCGCTGTGAATCCTCATACTATCTGCTACGTAAAGTTTTTTTTTTAATTTGAATTAACTATACAATGCTACTCTTTTAAACAACATAATTGAACTCTTTATTATTTTGAGAAATCCTTTGGTGACAAATTTAAACAATTTCAAAAAAAGAAAGTCTAATGCTGTAGTGAGAAGCACCGTGCAAAAAACTGTTTTTGAGCTTGTACATTCTCCCACACTTATGTATGAGGGTGGCAATTATTGAACTAATGCACGGCATTCGTGTTGTGTGCACACTTTGAGCTTGTTCTGATGCTGGATGACAAATGCATCTTATTTTATAAAATGACCAGTATACACCGTTTTCTTGATGATTTTATTTTATGCATTTAGTAGATATATATTTACAATGATACTGGTTTGGGAAAGTGGTTGGGAATATTTGGACTCTTTTGCAATGTGCTATAATTGTGTCACTTAGCACTATGCATTATAACCTACCAATAAGGTTGAGCAGGTAAGCACGTTAAATTGTTATTGGAATGGGGACTAACAATTTAGTTGAATAAAATAGGTACTCCCATTTCTTCTTGTCGTGTCATCTTCCTTTATTCTTAATGATAGGATAAAAACTTATAATCTTTTTGGATTTTATATATGATTTTAGATGTGCTGATGTTCTTCTTCTTTGCTTTGTTGTATTTCTTGGAAGGTAATTGTGGAGAAGTCAGAGAAGAGTGATATCCCCAATATTGATAAGAAAAAGTAAGTTACGTATCTACGGGTTTTCTTATATTCTTTATGATTCATTTTAACTAAAGAAAAATGGTTTGTTCCTTGATGTTGTGCTTGGGAGCCAGGGTCACGCATAATCTTTAATGCTCTGCTTTCTTATTCTTCAGTTGTATTGTAAGGGCACATGTCCTAATTGATTCATGGAAAGGAAGGGGTAGTAACCTCTAGAAATCTAGTGCTATCTGAAATTTAGTTAAGGACTGTTGTTTGCATAACTCGGACTTCATTATGTTTCATTCGGCCTTCGCTAAAGAAGTGTGCAAGTGGTTATGTTAAAACCATTAGGCCACTAAAAAAATACTAAATCACTTGCGACCTATTGGTTAAAATCTGGTCAGTTGAATCATCCTATAAATGACGGGAATACGAGTTTGGGCTTGGGTTATTTTAAGTAGCCTTGTAGTTGCTAGCCTAAGTAGATTTCTGCAATTTTGGAAGAACAGTTGATATAATGGCTAATTCTAAACAATGTTGCTCATTAACAGTAACTGGGCACCAAGATGCTGTTAGTTATATGTTGTAAATTTAACCTGTATATATACTTATATATGATGATTACAGGTACCTTGTTCCAGCTGACCTAACGGTGGGACAGTTCGTCTATGTAATTCGAAAAAGAATCAAGCTAAGTGCAGAAAAAGCAATATTTATCTTTGTTGACAATGTGCTCCCGCCTACAGGTAATTTCTATTGCAAGAATAACATTTTAGTCTATGTTAGTTATAATGTCAAGTGTCCTTTAAAAAAAATGTTAAATGAATTTAGGGAATCACTTGCTAGCTGGTTTCGTTGATTTCCTTCAAGTTTATTTCAATTTCAATTTTAATTGTGTCGCGGTCCCTCCTTCATTGGGTTTTGTTTTAAGTACTTTGCGTTAAGGTGTATCTTTGACTACTAGAACTTTTTGCAGTTAATGTTTTTGGTAGAATAGGGACACAAATGGCTCTAAACTTTTTGCATTTGTGTGTTTATCATTGCAGGAGCTATAATGTCTACTATATACGATGAGAAGAAGGATGGAGATGGGTTTTTATATGTCACTTACAGTGGGGAAAACACATTTGGATGCCAGCTTCACTAGGTTACAGTGCATATCAACACTTCATGCTTATTTCACCATCAATAATTCAATTGTGTTGCGTTAAATAAAGCTTTCTTCTGCTCTACATGAAGAAACGGGCAAAGAAAACTTGTACAGTTCAGTTTGTATATATGTGGGCGTCTAAATATTTATCTAAACACGACTAATTATCATTCATCTAGTTACAAATTCAAGTTTTGTTTTTACAATTTGAATATGCGATGAGCCTAGTAGTGGCGATTTGGTATCTGGCATGTCATGGGAAGGGAAATTACAGTGACGGTATTAGGATTTAGGACTGTATATCTGTTTAAGTTGATCAAAGTGACAAAAGGCTACGAATGCATCTATCAGCATCTGTTTGTATTTGAAGTTCCTCTCCTGCATAGATTGATTTACATGTAAACACTAAGCGATGCTAAACCGTTTACTGATTGATTTTCTAGCCTGAAAGGTGCAAGTCAGCTTGAACTTGTGTAGGTGTGTTCCTTAAGATGGTTTGATTATTGAAATTAGGTATTGTTTGCTCAGGATCACTAAAAGCTTCAAAATACTACAAAATGGCACTATATTTGAGGCATTTCTAACATTTTCCTATTTCCTGTTGGAACATGATTGAGATTAACATTTAGAACTTTGAGAGCTGATCCGGGGAAGGGGGAATTATCAGAATGCTTCGGAGTGACCACCAATTCCTACGTTGAATTACGTTCATCTGCATAAAATAATTTAAAATTTTATTTATTTTATATTAAATATGTGGTTAGGTTCAATTTATATCAAAATATTTTGTAATTGTTGCACATAAAGTAAGTCGATTTTGGATGATGCGTGTTCTCTTATTGGAAAATAGATCGGGTTTAGATCGGATCATCCTAAATCTATATTCATTTAAATTTTCCTGTGGATCGGATCAAATGTCCGATATTTTAAACCCCAAACCATATCCATCTATTACTATATATTATATGCCAACACAAGGGCAAAATTTGCCATTTTAATCCTTGTGAAGTTACGATTTTACCCCTATTTTTTGAAAAATAACAAAAATACCACTGTTATATTATTATGCAAAAATATGTTAATATTTGTTAATGTAGAGAATCGAACCTACAACCTCCTTCTAAGAAGACCAAAGCATAACCACTATGCTATGTTGCTTTTTGAGTTTACTTTAGAGATCTTATTAGATAAGTCACATTATTTCCTCTAATTCTATATTCTTTTTTTATTTTGAACCTTTGAGTAAAGGAAATATTGGTCCATATTATTTTAATAAATCTGTATTTTTTATTTAGGTTATTATATATATATATATATATATATATATATATATATATATAAATGATCAATCATCGTTTTAAATTTTTATTATAATTGTATATTTTTTGATTAAATATACTTTAGTTATGTTGTTGATAATTCATATTTTTATATCATATTATATATCACAATTTTACATTATTAAAATTAATTAATTATACATAAAATATAGTAATGAACTTGATCTAATATAAGAATTATTGTATATATGTTATGTATCTCATTAGTTGTTAAGTCTATAATTTTAAATTAAGAAAATTAGCATCAAAATTATGTAATGTTAATACTTATACACCATGTTCGTCACATTCATTTCTTAACAATTTTTTTTTCAAAATGAACACTTCATTTGTTGATATTTTCTAATATTACATGTCATTCTTTATTAACTTCGGCATATCTCTAATTTACTCATTTTTTTCGTCAATTTTTCACTTTTTCCACCATTTTAATCCCCTGGTTGATGTCCGAGTCAAAAATCGGGGTGATGATTTAAAATGTAGAATATAACGGAGTATATAATTACAAAAAAGGTTTTCTTTAATTATAAATGATAAATGTAAAAAATAAAATCTTTACACTCTCTTTGTCATGATAAATAATGAGTATGGAAAATAAAATTTATATGATATAATTTCACATGTTACACATGAATGTAAATTATTCCGGATAAAAAAATATTTTTATTTTCATTTTTCTCTTTGGATATATATAAATGTATTATACTATTTAAATAAAAATATATAAATTCTATCTATAAAATCATACATAATATATAACTACATCAAATATGAACTATATATCATAGTTTTTAAGTATATAAAATATCAAATATTTGAGTTAAATTAGAAATATTTTATTGATCAAACATTTAGACTTTGAGGGGCTTAAATGTATAATTCGACTAAAAAGATAAATATTTGAAAATGTAGAAGATAAAATTGAATTGATTCCAAAAAGATGAAAACTCAAAAACATGATCTATGTTTTAAATAAAAAATCAACATGATTAATATGCAATAGATGAAAATAAGATATGATTTTTCTCGATCATAAGAATTATAAAATTGTCTAACTATTAATGACGACCAGTTAGACTATAATTTTTAACAATAAAAATTCAAATTGTATGTAAAAAAATTATTGAATGATGTTAAAAAAAATATAAGTCTTTAATAATAATAGAATTTTATATAATATATTAATTGGATGCGTAATATCATAAAATCATTTTGATAAATGAAATTCTAAATAGGGTTTGTGGGCTTTGAGAACATCGTCGAATTACAACACTGAAGCTAATACACAATAAAGTACAAGTAAAGTTTATTTTTTGTATATGAAAAGCTTGAGTTTATTATTACAAAAATGTCATTCAATATTTGTATTGAAAAAATAGTATAACCTCGTATAAGTTTTCAGGTCAAAATCATGGTTATTTTTCACTTTTAAATAGATGAATAATCCCTAGACATTTATAAATTTATCACATTTACATTACTTTTTTTAAAAAAAATAGTCTTAAAAATGATATATTTATCAGTATATATTTATTTATAACACGTGCAAAGCACGAGTTACTTTTTGTATTATTTTAATTTTTTATTTAAATTATTATAATCAAATTAAATATAGTAACGAGTGGTTCACGTATTTTACTTTTATTTATGTTTTTAATTTTTGAGTTGTTCTGCCGGATCAACCGTTCAGAATAAATGTTAATTTTAACATATTTGTAATAAATGTTTATTTTAATATGTTGTTGATGGGATTCGAACCTTAAACTTCTATGTATCATAACTTTTAGTAATATATCTAGATGTTCCAATCAATTTGACTTCAAAGACCCATCAGTATCGATTGTGATTGAAAGAGATAACCAATATGAGTTGTGAACCAAATGATAAATTATACCCCATTTTGTTTATTATAGTTTAGTATAGATTATAGTTGATTCAGAATTCATTAATTTGTTCCATATATTTATAAAATTATATAACTGCGCAAAATACATGAATTTTGAGAAATATATATAAGATAATTCAATTTGAGTTATATATGAATTTTTAAACTTTAGGATTTCAATTATTTATGATGATTGAGTTGAAACATTTACTTACGTCATTGTAACATGAACTCACTCTATATGAAGGGAAAAAGATGGAACCAAAAAAATAGTTGTTTGGAAATTATATATATGCACAAGTCATTAATGTTGTCTAATTATTCTTACATCGATAAAAATAATCATGTTCCTGTTATCATATAAATATTAGTTGAATATTACGAAATCTAATCAAATTTACAAGTATTTGATTCATGAAAACGGTACGCAATATTACAAATTTACGATAAATTGCAAATATTATCATCTAATGTATTTTTAATTATAAAATTATTTCGATATATGAACAAATTCAGTGAGAAATTATTTAATTAATATATGAACAAGTCTCAAAACCTAACAAGGGCACGTTCATCATTCAAAGTAGTTACATTATTCGCCAACAAAATTTCTTACTACTCTGCACAACTCACACTTCTCATCTTACACGATCAAACTTACGATTACACAAACCTCACGTTAATAAATTGACCTTCTCGTAAAAAAATTATTGACGTTTCTATGCAGGCCCGTGCCTTGCACGGGCTGTTACGCTAGTTTCATTTTATAATTCAACTCTTTCCACCCAAGACCATCTTCAACCAAGAACATCAAAATAGTGTCACTATAACACTATTTCGGTGTCAAAAAAACACATTTCATAAAATGAACTCTAACCAAGGGACACTATACTTATCACTGAAAAGAATCTTTCATCTATAAAATAGAATATTCTAACTTTGTTCATTTTTTATATTATAAATAACTTCTTATTTATCATTATGAGTTTATGATTTTATTTTTATAATTAAATCTAGTGTGTTGTTTATAATTCATGATTTTTAAAAAAAAATTGTGAAAGTTTAAAGTAAAAAAAATTAAAAAATAAAATTTAAAAGATTAGAATAAAAAGATACAAAAAAATATTTTAGAATTAACAAGAGTTAAGAAGAAAAGAAGTTTCAATTGATAAAATCTTAAGTTAAAATTTACAAAAACAATTAACTTTAGTAGGACAGATGGAAGAAATTTGTTTTGTTAACAAACATAGAGGTATTGTTGGAATTTTGAAAGTCACCAAATTTGGTGTCAAAGGATCACCAAATGTATTTTTGTCATCAAATTTGGTGACCCAAAACTCATTTGGTGATCTTGGATCACTATTTTAGTGTTCCATTGAAATTGTTTTGACACTATACTTATATCACTATTATAGTGATTTAGTGTACGGTTGAAGTTGCTATAACCGAAGGAAACGGGATGCAACCACCTGTCATGCTTCACATCAATCTGTGTTCGCTTGATTGAATGAATGAGGTGAGAGTAGAACCTGATTGAAGGAAACCTGATGAAAATGGAATGAGAGAAATGCTTATAATCTTTAAAAAAAATTCATATTGAAATTTTAATCTATGTATATTTCAGGAAAAAATATTTCAATTTTCTTTTTATTATTTTGCTCCCATTTTTTATCATAAAATACTTGCATTCCTTCATATTCATGAACTGTTCTTGTTATAATTCTCTTTCTTCTTAAATTTTGTGGAAGACTTGTTTATTATTTATATACTATTGAAAACCCATAAATAATTCTATAGTACTTTTATTGTTTTCATTTGGGCCTAACCTATATGCATATATTCTCGATGCATTTTTTTTTTTAAAAGAATTAATTTATTAATCAAAAGTCATACGGTATCTACGAATACAATTGAAATTGGACAGACGTTTAAAGATATCACTGTTGAATCATTCCTTCTCTGAATCCTTCCTTCCTAGAGAGGCAACCAAGTGATTTGAAGATGATTTGAAAGTTTGTACTTATTTTTATCCGACTGTTCTATGCAATCGACCATAGATGCGATCCCATAATAACCTTCATCCCTGAATCAAACCCATGAAAATCATGTTGATCTATAACCTCGGCTAGTGTTGTAATTCGAGTCGGGTGGCTCGTGAGCCCGACCCGACTCGGCTCGTTTAGTAAGGCTCGACTCGACTCGAACTCGTTAACGAGCCGAGCTCGAACATAAGACCGGGCTCGTTTAACTAAACGAGTCGGCTCGACTCGACTCGTGAAATTAAACGAGCCGAGTTCGGGTAGAAGATTAGGCTCGTTTAAGTGTAATTTTACACGAGCCGGCTCGCCCGACTCGTTTAAATAGGCTAGTTTAACTAAACGAGCCGGCTCGGCTCGACTCGTGAAATTAAACGAGCCGACTTCGGGCAGAAGATTAGGCTCCTTTAATTAAACGAGCCGGCTCGACTCATGAAAAAAAGCTCGGCTCAAATTAATACCCGGCTCGAACTCGCCCGTCTCGACTCGAATTACAGCCCTAACCTCGGCCATGGAGAACACCAAAACTAGGTATTAATTCCAACAATACCCTTATGTTTGTTAACAAAACAAATTTCTTTCATTTATGTCCTACTAAAGTTAATTGTTTTTGTAAATTTTAACTTAAGATTTTATCAATTGAAACTTATTTTCTTCTTAACTCTTGTTAATTCTAAAATATTTTTTTGTATCTTTTTATTCTAATCTTTTAAATTTTATTTTTTAATTTTTTTTACTTTAATATTGTATATCTATCTTTATCTTCGTCACCCGCATAGTACAAAGGAAAACTCAATCTTATATATGAATAATGTTAGGGGTATCAAATTTGATCCCAAAATGGATCATAAATGCCACATGTCATGTTTTTATTGACTACAACTTAATTAATAATAGTGGACCCCCTGCATTCACATTAATTCCCCCATTAAAATCATCCTAAATTTTCACATCACCAATAACACATTATTTGATATCAAAATTCTTTATTAAATTCGGTATCTCTAGCCGTACTACTTATATATACTATAAACTTTAAACCTAACTGAAAGACAGGCTCTTGTCAAAAAAAATTGAAAGGCAGGCATGGTCTCCCAAGTTTTGGGCCCCCTAACCCAGTGGGTCCTATGCAACCGCACAGCCCGCACTGAATCAGGACCGGCTATGTTTGGAGTGAAACCCTCACAAACATTTTTAATTTTTTTTCTTTCATATCACTTTTTCAAAACTTTATCTCATTTTCTACAAAAAAAAATTTAGAAACCTTTTGTAGAAATATTTTTGAGTAAAGTGCATTTTGTGTACTTACATTTTAATCAAGACACCACTTGCAATACTAAAATTCAAAATCGAGCACTTGCAATATCAATGTTTGTATTTCAGTGCACTTTGTTGCATTTCGTTAATTGAGGTTAATTCCGTTATTAACTTAGGGAGTAAAGTGCACTTTGTGTACTCGCACTTTACTCTTAAGTGCATTTTGTGTACTCGCACTTTACTTTAAATTTTGAACTAAAGTATAACAAGTGATGTTTTGAGCAAAGTGTGGGTACACAAAATGCAATTTAGAGTAAAATGCGAGTACACAAAGTGCATTTTACTCGAAATTTATCTCAGTTAATGGAATGCAATAAAGTGGAATTAAAATACAAACATTGATTTTGCAAGTGGTCGATTTTGAATTATAATATTGCAAGGAATGTTTTAACTAAAGTGCGAGTACACAAAATACACTTTATTCAGTATTTTTTTATTTCCCCTTCCCCTTCCCCTTCCCCTTCTATCCTCTTCACTTCTATTCTTCAACAAAAAAAAATTTGGAATATAATTGCAAAGAACAAAGTCTTCTGAATGCTATGGACAGGATCAAGAATGGTTAATTTTATTAAATTAAAAAGAGGATTTTTGTGATCCGTTCCGCTGTACTTGTACTCCCTCTGTCCCAACCATTTTTTACACTTTCCTTTTTGGATATCCCATCCAATTCTTTACATTTTTAAACTTTTCAAAAGTAGTAAACTTTTAACAATATTAAAATCAACTACTTTCACTACACTTCTCCACTATCCTCGCTTTATACATTAAAAATTGATTGAACTCACCACTTAACTTACTTTTTCTACTTTTTCCAATATTTTATTATTTTTTCTTAACCTCCATGACAAACCCAAATGTAAACAAATCGGTGGAAGGAAAGGAGTAACTTTTAATCCACATGGCAAGTTGGATAACGTGGGACATTGCCACGTGTAATGTGCACCGATATTCGGCGGTTGGTGTTTCATGGAGTAGTAGCAAGGAGGGGTTTGTACATATTACTTGTCTCCCTTTCTCTCATGTTTGTTGGGCGCACCTTAGGGCTTAGATTGGGGGTTCATGCTCTGTGAAATGTTTGATTGACATTGTGAGTAACTTGTATTGGCATCATCGCATTATAAATTTATTTACGAGGTATATATGATTGGGTAGTGCTGAAGTTTCCGAAACGATTCTCGAATTTCATCCTGAATAATATAGTACGATAAGTGTTGGATTATAATTTGTATCAGAAAAATTAATATAGGTGACATATCAGCTTTCGGGAATAGTTTCGGGAATTAATTCAGGACTCTAGCATTTTCCTTTATGATTATGTCAATTGTTTATTTATGCATACTCGGAACCAGAAATATGATTTATATCAAGTATAACGATTTGATTTGATGGATTTCAAATTCATACATATTATTTTACTCAAGTGAGAGATTATAAAAAAAAAAAAATCATCGAAAAGCTTGTAGATAATTTAAGCATATATAAATGCAATATTGTAAGAGATAACTGGTCCTCGAGATGATTCTGAGGTGTGTTTTCTAAGCTTACATCAAACTCTAATATAAATTTTGAGGGACAATTTTGTATAAATTAAAAATTCCTTCTTTTTATTTACATAAATATCCCTATATATGCATTGAATAATCTTTTTATCTCATAGTACTACCTAAGATTATCTTCAATTTGTTAGTACATGAAACTACTCATTTAATACAAGAGGAAGTTCAATCATGAGATTACCAGGGTCCGAGTCAAATTGACGTTACCTGACTCTAATACAAATCTTAGAATTTACTAGCTTATAACCCGTGCGATGCACGGTTACTTAAATTTTATTTATAATTATTCTGTTTATAATTATATTTTTATTACGATGCAACACACTATTGTTTTTTTAATATTTTTAATTATATTTATTTATGAATATTTTAATATTTAAAAGTTATTAGTTTACATAATTAAATTATTGTTAAAAAAGATTTAGCCAAAAAAAATTATAGTTAAAAATTTGATATTTATTATATTTTACACGCTCAATTTAATATTTGTTTATATTTAGTTATAAAAGTTAGATTTGGCCAATTTTACGGTTCATATGAAATTCACAAAATAATCTTTAATTTAGTTGTGGTTTAATAGTTCTTTTTCAATTAAAAACTATTCTAAAACTAAAAAGAGAATAAAGTGACGAAATTTAATGTTGAGAATTTTATTCGATTTAGGAAATCTACTTAACTTATATGTAGTTTAGATTATTAGAATAACCTTTTTTAACCAAATACATGTTTTAATGTTAAATCTAACGGTTTTCACCTATCTATTTAAGATTAAACGATTTTTATTATTTTGGTTATAAATGGGTTTCCTTATTTAATTACAACTATTTTTATATTTTAACTTTTTGGAAAATCCAATCCTAATGTAATATCTTTTAACTTATATCATTTTTAGATAATAATTTCTTTTTATATGATATAATCTTGATCATCTATTTTTAAAAGTATTTGATCTAACGGTTGAGAATGTTTTGGCAGTATTTAGGACCAAATTACCAGGATAACATCATTAAATTTTCTTAATATTTATAATTTTTTTAATTTTTAATTTTTTTAAATATTTATTGCTAAAATATAATATACTCTTTTTTGTAATATGTTAATGATGCGGGAACTTTGAACTTTTGAGAAAATAAATTATCAATTAAAATATTTTTTTTTTGTAATAGTTCTTCTTTTAAAGTAGTACACCGTGACGATCAAAATTCTGTATAAAATTCATTTTTTTATTGTATATCTATGTTATTATATTAAAGACTAAATAATGAAAGCTTTGTTATAAGTGTGGTCGCTTTGTTTGATCACTCCATCCATAATCACTTTACTGTTTGGGCTCATTTTAACAATTTTACGGCCCACGCGAAGCTAACAAAATTATCTTTAATTTAATGATGGTTTAATAATTATTATCTAACTGGAACTATCCATAAACTAAAGAGAAAAGATAATTACGATTTTTTACATAAAGATTTCTATTCAATATAGAAATCCTATTTATAATTGGTTTAAATAAAAAAAAAAATTAAAATTTAGATAATCACTTTACTGTTTGGGCTATATCTTGAGTTTTATACAACAGATTTTAACAATTTTACAGCCCACGCGAAGCTAACAAAATTATCTTTAATTTAATGATGGTTTAATAATTATTATCTAACTGGAACTATCCATAAACTAAATAGAAAAGATAATTACGACTTTTTACATAAAGATTTCTATTCAATATAGAAAACCTATTTATAATTGGTTTAAATTATCAAAATACACATTTTAATATTTAAATACTATCCTATTATTAATCAAATACAATTTTTAATATTATATCTAACGGTCCTCATCTATTTGAATATTTATAGTTTTATAATCCAACGGATCATATACTTTTGGTAGTACAGTGAGTCCGTGACCGACCAAAGTTTTGGATAATATCTCCCTTACGCTTATTATATATAAGGAGTTAATATAAAGACTTTAAAATTTTGATATCTTATAAGTTACAAATCTTACTCGTCTATGATAAGGATAGTTCATGTACAAGAGGCAAAGATAAAACTTCAATAATTTTTCAATGTAATTGTTATATTTTAAGCGCCATCCTTGGTTGTTATGAAGAAAACTTATTTAATTTTTAAATACAAATTATTTTATTTCAAAAAAACTAGTTATTGATCCATAATTAGCAACACAAATGAAATGAAAAGCGGCTTTGAGGTAATTAGACACGGCATGAAAACACGACACAAAATTTTAGTGTTTGAGTTTTCATTTTTAGTACACGAAACGAAAATAAACAAACACGTAAGTACATGATCGAGATTTAGTGTCGATTTTGTGTTTACTCTTCAAAGTACACGACACGACACATAGTACAATAAATAAATAAATATTTATATTAGATATTTTAATATTTTTATTAGATATTTAACATTTATTTATGTGATTATACATAAATTTATATTATTATTTGTAAATATTATGTATATATATTTTTAATACATATTTTTAAAAATATTACCTAAAACTTTAATATTTCAATACATTTACTTATTTATTTTTACTCTTATTATTAATTAAAATTATATGAAACACGACACGAGATATATATAATGCGAAAATACACGAATACGAAATTACACAAACTCTAAAAATAATTTTAAATTTAACGTGTAAATACACAAAACACGAAAATACAGGTAGCCAGGTCCAGAGGTATTAAGGCAGGAGGGCAAGAACTAGGAATAAGGAGCCACGTGCGAGCCATGCTAACTAATAAATGGACAAACATATAAGGAATGGCGTTCATTTCTTGGGCAAACTAAACTAACCGACAAGCTCTTGCTTTCTGGTTTCACTTTTTCCTATTGTCTTTCGTACTTTTCTATATTATGTTTTGATATTTTTATTTGCGCACATAAGTTTACACACACTTGTATTGGATCCTAAAAT
The DNA here is from genome assembly GCA_030848705.1 of Heracleum sosnowskyi. NCBI lineage: Eukaryota > Viridiplantae > Streptophyta > Magnoliopsida > Apiales > Apiaceae > Heracleum > Heracleum sosnowskyi. The sequence continues at coordinate 8,759,262 of CM061235.1, read as the reverse complement.
GTATTATGGCGGCGTAAAATTAATTAAACAAATTTAAGTTTTATATTACGAAGCGGGTACACATCTAAAAGTTAGACAAAGAAAAAAAAATCATACAAATATAAGGGATAATTTTGTAATTGTAATACTTGAATTGGTAATTAAAATTACTAATTTTATACTTGTACAATGCACGTATACATTATAAAAATTATTTATTAATATTTTATATTAAATTAAAAGGGAAAATAAATTAAATTGTTCCTGAACTATTGTTGTTTTTAGTGTCTAGGTCTCTGAATAAAAGATTCCACATTTAAGATAATATAAATTTTGAATTTTTTGCTTGAAGTCCTTTCGTCGAAACGTTATAATCTTGCTTATGCAGCAGAATATTTTAAACTGTATATATCTTTGGACGAATAATTAGTAAAATTCAGAAATATCTTGCAAAAAATGTGTAGAAACCATTCACGTGATTACCTATTATATGTTACCTTATCTATACTATTATATTAAAGACGAAACATTGAAAGTTTTGTAGTCTGGTCATCAAAGTTTTTGTAGTCTGGTCACTCCATTCATAGCCGTTAGATATCTCTGATCAAATCAATGAGAACCGTTAGATAAAATATTAAAATTATTATATAGAATATCTTTTCTATTTTTTCTAACTAAAATATCTCATTTTTCAAAAATATCGCAGACAGTTTCATTTAATAAAATACCATAATAAGGTTATAATTGCTAATAACTAACCCGTTACCATTTTTAGCCAAAGTGTATATTCTTTTTTATATTTTCTAATTAAAATTTCTACTTTTCTACTTTTCCTAAATAAAACCTCTCATTTTCCAAAAATATCACGAACAGTTCTATTTAATAAAATAAAATAATAATATTATAATTATTAATAACTAGCCGATTAGCTTTTTTTTCCAAAACTTATATTCTTTTTTATATTTTCTAACTAATATTTCTCCTAACTAAAATCTCAAAAATATCACGGGATATTCTATTTAGTAGCATAAAATACTAATATTATAGATCTATCTCTCTATCTATAACATATTATTAAAAACGAAACATTGAAAGTTTTGGTACATGTTTTTTGGTACCTGTTTTTTGATACGATACTTGCCTTATTTAATTGTTTATTTAATTATTATAAAAATTATTATAATCAGTTAGCCTTTCAATTAAAATACATTACCATTTTTTTCTAAAAAAATCACGGACAATTTTCTTTTCAGCTAAAACATGATACTTTTTCTATTTTCCTTGCTAAAATCCCTCATTTTCCAAATATATCACGAGCAAACCCTTACTTATTTATTTTAAAAACTATTTTAATACTTTTAATTGACAATTACCTTTCCCTCTTTTTCTAGAAAAATAACAGACAATTACCTTTTAGCTAAAACATATTATATTTTCTATTTTCCTTACTAAAATCTCTCTTTTTCCAAATATATCACTGACAAACCTTACTTATTTACTTTAAAATCTATTTTAACACTTTTAATTAACCATTACTTTTTTCAACTAAAACATGTCACATTTTCTATTTTTCTTGCTAAAACCCCTCTTTTTTCAAAAATATCACGGGTAAATCGTTACTTTTATATTTTAAAATTCAACGAAAACATGTTACTTTCTATTTTTCTTACTAAAACCCCTCTTTTCCCAAAATATCACGGACAAACCGTTACTTATTTATTTTAAATCCATTTTAATACTTTTAATTATTTAAAAATGTTTAACACTCCTACTTTAAAAAAAAAATACAACTATTAAAATATAAAATATAAATAATAAAATTAACAATTATTAAAAACAATTCGTGCAACGCACATGTTTTAAGCTATTTTATTAAAGATGAAACATTAAAAGTTTGATAGTCGGACGGACGGAGGGTACTTAGTGATTTTACTTAATTACCCTTACTTATTTTTTTTAAAAACTATCACTGAATAATAACATTATTTATAACCAATTACTTTTTCGGCTAAAATACATCACCTTTTTTTTTTATTTTTTTCTAACAAAATCCTCTATTTTTCTAAAAAAACACGGGCGATTATCTTTTTTAACAAAAACATGTTACTCTTTCTATTTTTACATACTAAAATTCCTCATTTTCCAAAAATATCACGGACAAATCCTTACTTATTTATTTTAAAATCTATTTTCATACTTTTAATTATGAGCACTTTTTCAGCTGAAACGTGTTACTTTTTCTATTTTTTTTCATTTTCTAAAGAAATTATTATTAAATAATAACATTTTTATAACCAACTAACTTTTCAGCTAAAATACATTACCTTTTTTATTCTTTCCAACAAAATCCTCTCTTTTAAAAAAAAAATCACGGGCACTTATCTTTTCAGCTAAAACATGTTACTCTTTCTATTTTTCCTTACTAAAACCCCTCATTTTCCAAAAATATCACAGGCAAACAGTTATTAATTTATTTTAAAATATATTTAATACTTTTAATTACTTAAAAAGTTTAACATGTCTACTTATTTTTTTAGCAAATGCAAATTAATAGAATATTAAAATATAAATAATTAAAATAATAATTATTAATAACAATATGTGCATCGCACGGGTTTTAAACTAGTATATATATATATATATATATATATATATATACCATTACTCCATGAATAACACTGTTATTATATAAAGAACAATAAAGAACACCATAGAATCTTACATAAATTGCATGTTGATTCTAATTTTCTCACCAAAAAAGGTTTATTACGAATAAAAATAGAATCTAACAAAGAATTAGAATCAAATAAAACATGATTACATGTAATTTCATTATGATAAATATATATACAAGATTCTGTACTAGATTCTATACTGGATTATATGTAATGTTTAATTTTTAAATTTAGATGAGATTCTACGTTAAATTCGATATGTTAGGCTTAATTGTTGTTCAATTTTATGATTCTAATTTTAAAAAATCAATTTTTATGAAAAATGAAGTGTTTATGATGGTGTTCTTTATTGTTCTTTATATAAGGTGTTATTCCTAGAGTGCAACTCTCTATATATATATATAGGGGTTTGTGCTCATATGAGAACCTATTAATTGTGAGAACTGAGATCTAATCTCATCCACACATTTTTTATATCTAAACCAAATCATAGCCACACAATTAATATCTTAATTTTAATTTATTTTTTTTATCTTTCATCTCTTTCATCTAACCCCATTATCTTTCCACCCATCACTACCATCCACCACACCATCACCACCACCACATGCCACCACCACCACCACCACCACCACCACCACCACCACCACCACCACCACCACCACCACCACCACCACCACCACCACCACCACCACCAACTCCTGCCTGCCCCACCCCAGCCGCCACCGCTATCCCCACCACCTGCCGCCGCCACTCTATCCGCCTTCTCTCTATCCGCCTTCTCTCTCTCTCTCTCTCTCTCTCTCTCTCTCTCTCTCTCTCTCTCTCTCTCTCTCTCTCTCTCTCTCTCTCTCTCTCTCTCTCTCTCTCTCTCTCTCTCTCTCTCTCTCTCTCTCATTTATTCCGGCCACTACCATTTCTTTGCCTTCTCTCCAATCTAATTCATATTTTTTTATAACATCAACCTTCATCCCTCATATACATACACATACGTATATACATATAGTTTTTATGTAATTTGTATAAGATATTCATCATCTCCGATTTCGCCGAACATACTAATGGCGATACTAATTTTTGACATAATATCCGGAGATCTAATGTTGCCATCAAGATCGATGCTATACATAAATACTTATGTAGATTTGGTTTTTTTTTTGGTGATTTTGAATTAAATTTTTGGTAATTTGTTTTAAAAAATTTGGTAGTTTGTTTAAAAGAATTGGTGATTTAGATTGAAAGTTGGTGATTCTGTCAAAAAGCGGTGATGTTGATGTTCGATTTTGTAGTTATTTTAGTTTGATTTTAGTGATTATTTTTCTTAATCGTGGTGATTTTAGTTACGATGGTGGTGATTTTTTATAACAGATGGTAATTTGGGATGACAGTAGGTGGTGATTTGTGTTTTCCGGTGGTGATTTTTTGTTTTCCGGTGGTGGTTGGAGTGATGGTAGTGGGGTGATTTTTTGTTTCCGGTGGTGATTTTTTGGCTTGGCCGAAATTGGTCGTCAGAGATGGAGGTTCCCGGTGGCCGGAGGTGGTGGATGGGTGGGGATGGTGAAAAATTAAAATATTAATAAATTTAATGAGTGGTGGGAGATTAATATAGTGTATTTAAATGAATGACTATGATTAGATCTCATATCTCACAATAGTAAGAGTTCTCATTTGAGCGCGACCCTATATATAGGGGTTTACTCCAATACAAACCACTCTTATACTACAAACTACAAACTAAATAATTTTAGTGATTTCTGTAAGAATAAATAGTGATTTCAGCATAGATGTAGCTATTTATTTTTATATACGTATAAATTTAGTGATTGTATGGTACACAATCTGTAATTTACGTATAGATCTGGAGAAAAAATCACTACATTTACGCAGAAATCACTATTTATTCTTATAGGAATCACCAACATTTTAGTGATTCTCGCAAGCATAAATAGTGATTTATCGTCGGAATATATCAAATATGGTATGCAAATTGATCGTTGGGAGATGGAGAAAAATACGGTGTTGCCCAGTAAATAACAATTGTAGAAGGGGGGTTGAATACAATTGTATAAGATTCTCGACTTTATATAACACAAATATGAAAGATCAATAATAATAACAATAACAGCTTTATTAACTTTGATATAAAACTGTTACAAACTCTCTTAAGAAATTCTGATGTTCTTAAGAGCTGCTAGCTTACAAAAACTCTCTCAAGAAATTCTGTTCTTAAGAGCTTCTCTCCGATTATGTTCTCTCTCGAATGAATACATAAATCGAAACCAAAACTGTGTTTATATAGTGCACACAGCTTCTCTATCAATAACAAGATAAGTCCTAATCATAACAAAGATAGAAACATATCTTTAATCGATAGCTGCATTCTACAAACCAGGAACAAACTTCCATGTTTATCTAGACTCCAAATATAACTCGAAGTAGGAATCCTGATCAGCTTCAAGTCCTGATGATCAAACCTGATCATAGTCTGAGTAGGAATCCTGATGATCAATAAGATACTGACGCTTGATCAAATACTGATGACCATGCAATACTGATGACGTCAGCAATCCTGATCAGTTGAGTCTAGCTTCTGACGATCATTGAATTCTGATCTAACAATCTCCCCCAATCTCATACTTTGTGAAATAAAGTATAGATTCCAAAATTTCAATGATGTCAAAAACATGTATCAAAATGTACAAGTATCTTCAGAAACAACTTATCTGTTTAAGCTTTGTGATAGAACAGATTCATCTTCAAGAAGTTGGATAATAAACTTTCTTCTTTTTCTTCAAGAATTTGAATCAGTCTTTCCTTAAGATTTCTGAGTTCTTCATCTTCCTCATTAATCTGGTAGATAGCTGCTCTGAGATTCTGTATGGAGTTTCTCTGTAGACTGTGCTCTTCAAGCAAAAGATAAGCAATTTCCTTCCCATCAGGATTGAGAGAAAGATGAGTCATGCCAAAATTTACTTCTTTAACAGCAGTACCCCTTTGCATTTCCACATCCTGACCTCTTTGATTTAAGTACATGGGAGTATAATTACCATCGAAATTACTGTTTCCATCCAGTCTTCTTCTTATAGTTGACAAAATCATGTCAGCCCATACTTTGTACACTTGGTTCTTCCATCTTAACAGATAGTGAACATATTTCAATTCCTGTGTAGTTTTCATCAGCAGATCTTGAATAGATAGAATCTTCACACTACCATCTTTCATGAAGTACAGAAGCTTTTCTTTCTTTTCAAAACCATCATGACAATCTATAACTATATCAACAGATAATAAATTGTTCAGGTTTTCAGAAGTTAAAGTACCTCCAATTTCTGTCAAGGAGTAAGGATCAACATATGACATATTCAGATATTCAGCATCTCTATGTCCAATACCTCCTCTTGAATTACTTGATAATTGCTTCAGATTTGAAAACATCTTTAACCAGAGTGCTTTTGATCTAGCCATATCAGACAAATCAACAACACTTGAAGCGCTTGTAATAATTCCACCAGACTGAAAATTGATAGGTGTATCACAACTTAATGTGCTAATATGTTTCCACTTCTTGTCTTTTTCCTTTTCAAAAGTGTAGCTTCTTTCCAGTAAAGATTCTTGTCTGCTTGAATTTCTCCATTGTCTTTTATTTGAAACTTTAAGCCTTTGTAGATAGAGATTGAAATCTTCATTTGTTCTTCTTGTAATATCTCTTCTTCTGGCTTCTTCTTCTTCATCTACTTCTTTGTTGTGACAATCAACAACAGTAGATAAGATTATCAAATCAACCTCTTGCAGAATTTCAGATTCGTCAGGATCTTGAATATTGTCAGGATTAGAATCTTCAATTTGATTTGTATTGCTGAGAGTTGATTTTCTTGATTTTCTTCTCAATTCAGGTTCTTCTTCAACAATTCCATCATCACCAAAAGTAGATCTGTCAGGAACTACTAGAGTTTGAATAGGTTCAGGAATTTCTTCAATTCTTAAACCTCTAGACCTTGTCTGTCTAGGTAATATTTGAGTTGAAGAACCTCTTTTACTTCTTCTAGCACCTCTCCTACCTCTGCTTCCTCTACCTCTAGCAGGAGCAGTATAGCTTTCCATTGTCTCTCTTTGTAGTCTCAAGAATTCTTCATGTGAGAGATCTGGATATTCTTCACTTGCTGTAGAGAGTGCTTTTCTTGCATATAATTGTTGAACTCTTTTATCAGTGTGATATAGAGTAACAATTCTGCCGTCTTTTGTAGAAAACTTCTGGAATAAATTTGATGCATCTTCAGGATTATCAATAATCACATCTTCATCACCTTCAGGAATTGTAGCAAGAATGTGTCCATGACCAGGTGTCAGGATTTGATCTTCCGTCAGGATCTGAGATTGCACCAATGTTCTTACTGTCTTAACTCCAGAATCAGAAACATGAGTTGACTGCGTTGTTTGACTTTGAGAAGTTTGGATTGTCTTCATAACAACAGCATCAGAGGTTTCTCCTTGTATCGCTTTGTCACCACCATCATCTCCAGTATCATCATCATTATTCCTTAATACTAGATCAGGTGTACATTTTGACTGAATAACCTTCTCCCCCTTTTTGACATCAGGATTTGACAATAATTGCAAAATTAAGGAAAGAGAGGCTTGAATTTCAGTTACCTTAGTATCCAGAGAATCAATTCGTTGTTTGATGGAGGTTTGTTCTGAAACAACAGATTTCACTTGGGATTCTACTACCCTCAGTTGAAAAGTAGTAGGCACCTTTGTAAAATTATTAAAGATATCAGTCCTCACTTTTTCAGTTGAACCCTTGATAGAATCAATCTCACTTTTCAGGCTTTTGGATAACAGAGTTGTAGCCTTCAGATGATTCTTCAAGTCTTGATTCTCTATAGACTTCACTGCATTATAGGCATGTTCAATAGCAGAAGAAAAACTGATAGATTCATCAGAATTGTGCCATGAATTGTTCCATTCATTCTGTCTAAATGCCTCTGCAGGATCAAAGGAAGGAAAAGAAAAATCTTGTCTCTGATCTTTCCCAGTGAAAGCATTGCCAGCCATATATGTACTTGACGAACCAAAATTAGTTCCAAGACTAATCTTGAGTGCTGTAGCAAGCTGTTCCTTCTCTTTTCTATTCTCATTATCATCATCACTATCATCATCAGAATTATCATCATCAGAACCATGAGATATGTCAGGATCAGGAATTGCAATACCTTTCAGTTTATCCTGTGGTTCTGAGATAGGATGATCTATTGGTCTTGAACGAAGTGGCTGAATCAAAATAGGTTCATTATCAGGAGCACCACTAGCGTCAGGATGAACATCGTCAGGATTTGATATGCTTGCATCAGTATTTGCTACCAATGGTTCTTGTGGAGCTTGAGGTTCAGAAGCTGCTTCAACACTTTGAGCTAAAGGTTCTTGTGTGCTTCCCTCATTGACAATGTTCTCGACCAATCTTTCAACAGAAGCTGTAGCTTTGCCTGCATCTTCACTTTGAGAAGATGGTTCTTGTGTAGCTGGAATGTTGATGTCTTCATTCTCCCTTTGAGAAAATGGTTCTTGTGTGACCATTCCACTAGCTAAGCCTTCACCCAAACTTTGATTGAGTGGTTCTTGTGTGGCAGGATCAACAGTAGCTGCTGAATTACTCTGAAATTCAGGTTCTTGTGGGCTTGATCCTTTCAGCTTCTTCTGTCTATGATAGACTAACTCTTCTGCATTCCTCTTTTTCTTTGATGTAGGTGTAAGACCAACCAAGGAAGCAGTTGTAGATACCTTCTCCCAAGAATGTCCTCGAATCTGAGATGGAGAGGCTGGAGAGTCTGATATAGAGACAACTTTTGTTGTTGCATCAGGAATACTAACATCAGGATTTGATGTCTGAATATCAGTATCCTTCATTTGCACTGTCAAAGGAATATGATACCTGCTCTTTGATAATTTCCTTGTCTTTTGTGGTTTTGATAAAGGTACCACAGCTTTAGTAGCAGTATCAGCAACTTCCTTGTTCACATTCATCACAGAGGATATAGGTAAGTCATCCTCTGAATCACTTTCATCAATCAACCTTAACTTCCTTTTCACAGGAACATTCTTAACAACCTCATCAGCTTTCTTCACCAGGACCCCTTGTACACCCCCTTGTATCTTCTTTTTAGTGAGTGGTGTAGAGGAAAAATCCTTTGAACCTGATTGCCTTCCAGACACATCAGTTCTAGCTGATTTCTTTGATTTTACAACTAAAGTCTTTTGAGAGACAGTAGAGGTGGTTGTTAACTGTTTAGACTGTTTAGGTTGCATGCTTGTGTCAGGAACAAGGTGGGTTGGTCCTTGTACCATAGCATTAGAAAGTAGTCCATAACGAGTAGGCATTTTCTGATGTAAGAAAAACCTAACCTCATCAGGAATAAAAGCATTTCCTATGAACCCATTTGCCTTATCACTGTTGACTAAGGACTTAATATTATTCTCAGTAATTCTACAGATTGGTAGAACTACATCATCCTCAAAAACAACATTAGGACATAAGTGATTAAATATCAACTGTAAAAATCTAAGAAAACAGACAGAACCCAACTTATCTGATTTCCTATCACTTAAAGCTTTTAAGATAAAAGACCCATAATCAAACACTGTAGAATGGATAAGAGAGTACCCAATTTTAAGAGATCCTGATGGAAGAGCATCAAAATTTGATGTCTTGTTCAGGAAACAGCGGCTGATTGTATCAAAGAAGAAATTCCATTCCTTCTTAAGCTTTGTCCTAAAGAGATTTCCATATCTCTTTACTTCTCCATTGTAGCCCAGTTTCTTGACAAACTCAAATAGAGCAGAGTCTGAAATCACCCTAGGGACTTTTTCACCCAGAATAGGCAAATGCAGTGCCTCTTCTATAACAGCAGGGGTGACATGATGAGTGACCCCATTTGATTCGAACTGCATCAGAATGGTTCCTGTAGAACTTTGTCCAAAAACAACTGTGTTCCAAACCTGCATTACAGACTTAAAAGAAACACTTGCAGGCTCTGTTAAAGCATACTTCAATGGGCTTGAAGTAAGAAAATCTTGAATTATATGGAACTCAGGAGGCAATTCTTGATGGTCTAGAATGGCTACAAAGTTATTAGTGGCAAAAGTAATATCACGAATTACTGTTTGTTTGTTTATGAATGATGAAGACGCCATTATAATGCTTTTGAGAACTCGAGAATTAAGATTTGAAGCAATTAGGGTATGAAAGCACAGAGAGAGATAAAAACGAAAAACTGATGATGAGAGAGTAATGAAAGATGTAAAACAATGAAAAATATGTTGTTAAAACAAAATATTACTCTCAATGACAGGTGGCAAAATATGATTTGTGCATAACTAATTAGTGGACAGATTACGTGTGTCATTAAATAAAACTGCACCGCTTTTTATGTGTATGTATAGATATAACTATAAGAGAGCAACACACGCGCGTATACAGTTGTCCTACTAAAACTCAATCGTCTATTAGCAGATACGGACGAAAAATTAGGCACAAATTTAGCAATGAAAATACTGACCTGTACATCAGAATTGACCAGTTGACTTCCTGTCAGGATTCCATCCTATCAGGATTTGATCAAAGAAAACATACCTTTCTGAATAACCATCAGGATTTGACAGTTATCAGGATTTCCTCTCTGTAGCTTTTCCTCAGAAATTCTCAAAATTCATCATTCCAAGTTCATTCACCAACTTATTGAAAGTAGCTTCAGGCAGTGGCTTGGTGAATATATCAGCTACTTGTTGATCAGTAGGAACAAAGTGAAGTTCAATTGTTCCTTCCAGAACCTGTTCTCTTATAAAGTGATATCTGATACTTATGTGTTTAGTAAGAGAATGCTGAACTGGATTTCCTGTCATTGCAATAGCACTTTGGTTATCACAATAAATAGGGATTTTTGAGTATGACAGGCCATAATCTAACAACTGATTTCTCATCCACATAATCTGAGCACAACAACTTCCTACAGCAATGTACTCAGCTTCTGAAGTTGAAGTGGAAATAGATTTCTGCTTTTTACTGAACCATGAAACTAGTCTTCCACCCAAAAACTGACAACTTCCTGAAGTACTTTTCCTGTCTATTTTGCATCCTGCAAAATCAGCATCTGAATAACCACACAACCCAAAATCTGATTCCCTTGCATACCAAAGGCCAAGTGAAGGAGTGCCTTTGAGATATCTGAAAATTCTTTTGACTGCAATCAGATGTGGTTCTCTAGGTTTTGCTTGAAATCTTGCACATAGACAGGTTGCAAACATGATATCTGGTCTACTGGCAGTGAGATACAATAAAGAGCCAATCATTCCTCTGTAGTGAGTTACATCTACCTCTTCACCTTGATCAGGATCAAGTTTGGTAGCTGTAGCTATGGGAGTTGAAGCAGGAGTACTGTCTTGCATGTTAAACCTTGTCAGTAAGTTCCTTGTGTATTTAGACTGATTAATAAAAATCCCTTCATCAGTCTGTTTAACTTGAAGACCCAGAAAGTAACTCATTTCTCCCATCATGCTCATTTGATATCTTGACTGCATAAGCTTGGAAAACTTTTCACACAGCTTATTGTTTGTTGACCCAAAAATGATATCATCAACATAAATCTGAACTAACAGCAACTCCTTACCATGATTCAAATAAAATAGAGTTTTATCAATTGCACCTCTTTTGAATCCACTTTCCAGTAAGAATTGAGCTAAGGTTTCATACCATGCTCTTGGAGCTTGCTTTAGTCCATAAAGTGCCTTATCCAGTCTGTAGACATGATCTGGATATTTAGGATCAATGAAACCAGGAGGTTGTTCAACATAAACTTCTTCCTCCAGTTCACCATTTAAGAAAGCACTTTTAACATCCATCTGGAAAACCTTGAATTTCTTATGTGCTGCATAAGCAAAAAATATCCTGATGGCTTCTAGTCTTGCAACAGGAGCAAAAGTTTCATCATAGTCAATTCCCTCTTGTTGGGAATACCCCTTTGCAACTAGCCTTGCTTTATTTCTGATAATGACTCCATCAGAATCAGTCTTGTTCTTGAAAATCCACTTTGTACCAACAATTGATCTATTCTTTGGTCTTGGTACCAGTTTCCAGACTTCATTCCTTTCAAATTCATTCAGTTCTTCTTGCATTACAGTAACCCAATCAGCATCTTTAAGTGCATCTTCAACTTTCTTAGGCTCCTCCTTGGATAGAAAGTTATTATATAAACATTCATTCTGAGTTGCACTTCTTGTTTGAACACCTGCATCAGGATCTCCAATTATCAAATCAGGAGTATGATCTTTAGTCCATTTCCTTGCTGGTGTCAAATTGTTTCTTGAAATAGATGCTCCCCCTGGATTGGTGTTATCTTGATTGAAAGAATTTGATTGATTTGAAGCTCTCCCTGAATTATTGCTATGCCCTCCTGATGTGTTATCAGGATCTTCACTTGAATCAGTATCTGAAGAATTCTGTCCTGATGATTGAGTTGACTCTGAACTTGTAGTAGAATGCCGTTGCTCCCCCTCAACATTAGCACTACTAGTTGTATCACTATTGTTTGTATCATCAGTATTAGCACCATCAGTATCTGGTGTGTCATCAGGATTTGGTGACCCATCAGGATCTGATGTATTGACAGGATCTGATTCACTTTCTTCAGGTTCCTTGGAAGCTTCATTTTCAAATAACAATCTATCATGCGAGTCTTCAATGATTCCAGTTATCTTTTTGTCATCAAAAGATACATGTATTGACTCCATGACAGTTCTTGTTCTCAAATTAAAAACTCTGAAGGCTCTGGATGTAGGATAACCTATGAATATTCCTTCATCAGCCTTTGTTTCAAATTTCCCTAGCTGTTCAGGATGAGTTCTGAGAACAAAACATTTACAGCCAAACACATGCAAATGCTTCAGACTTGGTTTCTTCTCTTTGAGAGACTGATAAGGAGTAACACCATGCCTGTTTATCAATGTGAGATTTTGTGTATAGCATGCTGTGTTGACTGCTTCTGCCCAGAAATATGTTGGTAATTTAGCTTCTTCCAACATAGTTCTGCCAGCTTCAATAAGAGTTCTATTCTTCCTTTCTACTACTTCATTTTGCTGAGGTGTGCCAGGAGCAGAGAATTGTTGAATGATTCCTTTGTATTTGCAGAAATCTTCCATCTTTGAATTCTTAAATTCAGTACCATTATCACTTCTCAGAATCTTGACTTTGTACTTTGTAGTTGTCTCAATCATCCTCACATGATCCAACAGAACTTCAGGAGTTTCATCTTTTCTATGTAGAAAATACACCCAGGTGAATCTAGAATATTCATCAACAATTACAAGAGTGTACCTTTTCTTACTGATGGACATGATGTTGACTGGACCAAACAGATCAAGATGTAGCATGTGATATGGTTCTTCAATAGAGGATTCTGATTTACTCTGGAATGATGTCCTTCTTTGTTTTGCTTTTTGGCATGCATCACAGAGTCCATCAGGTGTATATAAGACATTAGGTAATCCTCTTACTAACTCTTTCTTAACCAACTCATTGATGTTGCTGAAGTTGAGATGAGAAAGCTTCTTGTGCCAATTCCAACTTTCATCTACTGAAGCTTTACTGATGAAACATGTAGGGGAGCCATCAGTATCTGAGAGAATGTTGGCTTCATATATGTTACCATGCCTGTAGCCAGTTAGTGCTATCTTCCCTGTTGCTTTACTGACTACTTCACAATGTGTGGAATAGAAATTGACATGATAACCTCTGTCAGTGATTTGACTAATACTCAACAAGTTGTGTTTTAGTCCCTTCACTAGAGCTACTTTTTCAATGATGACATTTCCAATGATTATATTGCCATATCCCAAGGTTTGTCCAATGTTGCCATCTCCATAAGACACAGTTGGGCCAGCTTTTTCCTCATATTCTGATAACAGGGCTTTGTTTCCAGTCATGTGCACAGAACATCCACTATCCATGACTAACACATTTTTCTTTTTACCCTGCATCAGAATAGAAACACACTAGTTAGAACACTTAGGAACCCATACATGTTGGGTTCCTTTCTCATGCAATTTATTAATTTTAACAGCCGAAGACTTTTTGACTTTAGCAGTCCTGACAGGATTTACTCCATCAGGATTTGCTTTGTCAGTATCAGTATTAACAAAAGCATGCTTCATTATGACATTTTCAGTTCTATCAGACTTTGTACTACTTTCAAACTTAGGCAATGGATCATAAAAGTTATAGTACAAATCATGATACTCTTTACATGTATAAATAGAATGCCATAGACTACCACAATGAAAACAGGACTTCTGCGGTTTATAGAGTACTGATTTATTCCTCACATCAGATTTAGAAATATCAGCAATCTTCTTTTTAATCTTCTTACAATCAATAGCAAGATGATTAGAGTTACCACAGTTAAAACAACACTTTCTAGGTGCATTTGGGATATATTTATAACCATTCTCTTTATTGATCCCAACTTTACCGTTCCTGTTTCTCTTAACAGTAGCTTCCTTTTTCTTATCTGTAACCTTACAGATTTTATCTTTAAGCTGTTTCTGAGACAATAGACCTACATTCTTAGTGACTTTGTTCATGACAGGTTTAGACTTTATAATTTTAATTCCTTGAGTAGAAGAAGATCCCTTTTCAAAAGTAGAATTGGAATCCTTACCAAAAACAAAATTAACAGGAGTAATCTTAGATTTGGTTGAGTCTATAACATGTCTATAGGTCTTTGGACTGACTGTCTCATCAATGACAATTTTCTCTTTCAATTTCTTATCCTCATCTGACTTATATCCTAGACACTCTTTCCAATTCTTAGAGGTATTAATCTCATGAAATTTCCTACCAGAGTCTGTCCAGGTTCTGATTTTCTCATTAGCATATTCAAGTTCTTTTTCAAGGGAAATACATTTAGATGTCATCTCTAAGTGCATGTGTTTAGCATTATCACATTCTTTTTGTACTTCTTGCATACGAGAAAATTCAGCTTCTAATATCTCATTCCTTTTTCTAAGGTCAGACATCTCAGATAAGATTCTAGTATTCTCAGCAGTTTGACTTCTAAAGCTAATATGTAATGACTTTAGAAAACGTCTTAACTCAGAAGCATTATCAGTATCAAAATCAAAGAAAGTATTTAGTACCTTATCATCAGGAGCAGCAGTTACATCAGCATTGGCCATTAACGCATAGTTGACTACCTCAGTATCAGATTCTGAGGAAGAGTCCATCCAATCCTTGCTTGATGTGATGAGTGCCTTTGTCTTGTTGCATTCAGAAGCAAAGTGACCCATACCATTACACTTGTAGCATCTAACCTTTGACTTGTCAAATTTGCTACCCTTGCTGTCCTTTTTGATATACTTGTCTTTGTCTGCTTTGAAGGTCTTTTTCTGAAAGTTGCCTTGTCTTCTATTCTTCCTGAACTTCATCCTTCTGAAGTTTCTGACAATCATAGCAACCATCTCTTCCATGTCTGAGTCAGAAGAATCATCACCAGTATTGGCATCAGGATTGCCATCAGTATCTGATGAAGAGTCGTCAGGATCTGACTCAGCTACTCTTGATTTACTTCTAGAGACCTCCATAGCTTTTCCTTTTGATTTAGCTTCTACATTCAAAGCAATTGACTTTGCCTTGCTGCTTTTCTTGTTCTTTCTCTGTTGAACTTCAAGATCATGAGTTCTTAGCATCCCATAGATCTCATCAAGAGACACAATGTTCAGATCATACTGGTGTCTAATGATTGAGGTCTGAGTATCCCATTCTTCAGGTAAAGCTCTAAGAAATTTGGTGTTTGAATCTTCAGTTTCATATACTTTGTCAACTAAGGATAAACTGTTCAATAGTGTCAGGAATCTATCATATAGCTCAGTCAGGCTCTCTTCAGGTCTTGCATCGAATTGTTCATATTCTTGAATCAATAGAGCCCTTCTGTTTTTCTTGACAGATGCAGATCCCTGGCACTGAGTTTCCAAAGTATCCCAGATTTCTTTTGAAGATTTGCATGCAATCACTCTGTTTGACATGACAGCATCAAGGCTATTATGCAAGATATTCTTTATCTTTGGTTCCCTGAGTACATGAGCTTTTTCTTCTGGAGTCCATTCAGCTTTAGCTTTGACCACATAATGTTCTGGTACTGTATCTGTTCGTTCTACGAACTTTGTTGGTATATATGGTCCATCACGAATCCTGTCCAAGTAGTCGGGATCCATAGCCTCCAGGTACATCAGCATCTTTACCCTCCATGTGGGATATTCTGATATCTTCAAGATGGGAATCTTCATGCTTTCATACTTGGTTGTCGACATCTTTAGATCGTATCTGATTCAGAATTAAATCAGTTTGCTCTGATACCAATTGTTGCCCAGTAAATAACAATTGTAGAAGGGGGGTTGAATACAATTGTATAAGATTCTCGACTTTATATAACACAAATATGAAAGATCAATAATAATAACAATAACAACTTTATTAACTTTGATATAAAACTGTTACAAACTCTCTTAAGAAATTCTGATGTTCTTAAGAGCTGCTAGCTTACAAAAACTCTCTCAAGAAATTCTGTTCTTAAGAGCTTCTCTCCGATTATGTTCTCTCTCGAATGAATACATAAATCGAAACCAAAACTGTGTTTATATAGTGCACACAGCTTCTCTATCAATAACAAGATAAGTCCTAATCATAACAAAGATAGAAACATATCTTTAATCGATAGCTGCATTCTACAAACCAGGAACAAACTTCCATGTTTATCTAGACTCCAAATATAACTCGAAGTAGGAATCCTGATCAGCTTCAAGTCCTGATGATCAAACCTGATCATAGTCTGAGTAGGAATCCTGATGATCAATAAGATACTGACGCTTGATCAAATACTGATGACCATGCAATACTGATGACGTCAGCAATCCTGATCAGTTGAGTCTAGCTTCTGACGATCATTGAATTCTGATCTAACATACGGCGAAGTCGGATTTCAAAAAAAGCTCTCTGATTGACGGGAAAAGTCAAATGAAAAACGGAGGGGAATATGTGTGATTGTGTGTGGTAAGGTGTATTTTAGTTGTGTGTTATGCATATAGGGGGTCATTAGATTAGATTAATCTAAGGGTTTAGATTGGTTCTTAGTTTGTATTTTAAAAAAGGGTTGTATTTGATCACTAGCATATATATATATATATATATATATATATATATATATATATATATATATATATATATATATATATATATATATATTATGTTAGGGTATAAAATTAAAATTGGGGAAATTGTTTTGATAGAACAATATGTGAAATTTAGTAATAATGGTATTACATGAGCTCAAGGGTAAAATGATGAATGATCGTAAGAGTGGTGTAAGCACAATTAGGATTTGTAATTTTATGAATGATGTATATAGAATTAAGATTTATAATTCTATGAATAATGAAAATAGAATTAGGATTTAAGTCAAGACTTACTTCCTCGACAAATTTAAAGCCACTCCTGTCATTCTCTGGCACCTTACTGGCTTTCTTCGAAAGAATTCCATCATAATAGATAATCACCTTGTGTGTGTATATATATATATATATATATATATATATATATATATATATATATATATATATATATATATATATATATATATATATATATATATATATATGAGAAATGTGTATATGTATTTGGAAAATGTATATATGTGTGTATGAGATTGGGGTAGTGGAAGAAATAGTGAAGAGGGGGATGTACATGATGGTTTTGGGCGATGTGCCATGCCCTCCGATCAACTGTTACTGGAAAATTGGCATTTAATGTACTAAAATTGTCATGTAAGCCATGTTAATCTGTATCCACATCAACAAGATCTTAACGTTCGTTATAATCTTTTTAACAAAAGAACCTAATCTAAAAAAATTCAAAAGTTAAATTACCTAAAAATCAGAATCTTTAGTTTAGGGACCTAAATAAAATGAGAATAGTTTAGTGACGATTCAATTTATTTTCCCTATATTAAAATACTTTTTTTAAATTATTTTTTTAAGGAATTTCAAAAGAATGTCAACAAACCCCCAATAATTTAATGATACTTGTTTTCTTAATTCTTATTATTTTTGTAATTTTTTCACTAAAATTTCATGCTTTTCTAATTTTATAATCATTACATTTTACATTTGCTAGATTCTTTCATTCAAAAACTTTGTTACATTATATAATTAATTTTTGAGTTTTTCGGAAAAATGCAAAATGATTTCTACAAACTTTATTCATAAATTTTGCAATAAAGGTGTATAAATTAATAATATTTTGAAATTTTTATTTAATTTAAAAAGTGAAAAGTAAAATTACTAATAATGCTTCTGAAATGACAGATTTGCCTGTGACAACCAAAATTTATAGACTCTTTTACACTTATTATATATATAAGATATAATTTCATTAAATATCTTTGTAATTAGGTAATTCTTCTAAGTATATTTTTAGGTTTTATGGGTAATTGTAGTTAGACAACTTAACTATATAATCAGTCTTTAATTAGACTGAAAGAAACATATTGTCACAAGCCATAAATAAAGTTCCATGTAATGTTCAATCTGTACTATCATGAATACATGTAATAAAGAATGTAATATGGAAGAAGTTCACTTTGTTCAAGCCCCAGAAGATATTCTACATTTGATATGTACAAGAAATAAACATGCTGTAAAGATTCTCGAAGACAACAACTTTTCAAGGAACATCAAAACATACAGTCAAGACAACACTCCTCATGACAACAACTTTCAGTCTTGACAGTAACTTTGGTAGAAGTTCGAAGACATCAACTTTGTACCACAATGACAGCATGTTCTGCAAGGTCACGACAGTAAAGTTCTCTGTGACTCCCCAGTCCTAGGAAAATCTTACTATCAGCTTTAGAACATCCCATGACAGCAGAACTTGGCGAGCATGGTACTTTGTCTCACGAGAGGAACTTTTGATTCACCTACAAAGTCAAAAGCGTGGCAGACTATTTCAGTAGCAGGTGCTACAGAACTCACATGGTTCTGTCATAATCCTGAAAGACTACGATAGGAGCTTGAGAGAGAACAAGACGAAGCTTACAAATTCAAGGGTATGCAATTTCTACATCAACTGAGATTGAGTATGCTACAAAAGGAATGTATCTAGATTGCTTTATAGTTTATGTTTAGACTATCTAGTATACATTTTAGGAAAGATCACATTTGAGCAAATTGTAAGGAGCTGTCACTTGAATATATAAACAACTTCACACCTCACATGTAATCAAAAGAAAACAATCAAACATGCTTAGAAAGTTACTCCCACAACTCAGTTGTAATCTCTCTCGAGATTGAAGCTGGAAACATTGTTTTTCCAGGTTGTAGCAAAACTCTTCGCAAGATAAATAAATCAATTATTTTGTGAAGTCTCTATCCTGTTCGATAACTATTGTTTGCATTTGTTCTTACTGATAATCCCTAATCTCTTTCTTTGTTGTTGGGAAAAAGATTCTAAATTATCAGTATTGCATTCAACCCCCATTCTGAAATACTCTCAGGGACTAACAACTGGTATCAGAGCAGTTAGATTGACATACAAATCTAAAGATCAAGATGAGTACGCAGAAGGCAAACAACATAAAAATTCCAACCTTTGATAAGGAGAACTACAACGTTTGGAAAACGAAGATGATATTATTTATCAAAGCTGAAAATCCAGTTTACACGGATATCCTTGAAAACGGTGCCTTTGTACCTCAAAAAGAGATTCCAACCTCCACAGTCAATGGAGTGGTTGTTCGAGCTCACTTTATCCCAAAGCCAATATCTGAGTATACTGAACTTGAAAGAGAAAAGGTGGCACTTGATGATAACTTACAATTAATCATTTATGACTCACTCATAGTGGACAAAGCTATGAGTGGGAACGTCATAGGAAGCAAGTCAGCCAAAGAGGCGTGGGATAAGATTGAGCTACTTTGTGAAGGAAGTGAAAAAGTGAGAGAAAACAGAAGACATACACTTGTCTCTCAATATGAGGCATTCATGGCTAAGCCAAATGAGGACCTTATTGAGATGTTCTCAAGATTCAGTAAGTTACTGTGTGAACTTCAAATCCATGGGAAGTTCTATGAGAAGAAAGAGATTAACATCAAGTTTTTGTTAACTCTTCCAGAACATTTTGAACACATGATAACAGCCATAAGAGAAGGAAGAGATATGAAAAGTGTTTCACTTTAAACTCTTTATGGTGTGCTTAAGTCCTATGAACTTGAGCTTTTCCAGAAGAGAGCCATTCAAGCTGGACACAAAGGAAAGATGGCTAATATGTCTAGTGCTCTAGTAGCTCATGAACCCCCAATTGTTCAAGTCACTGAGTTACCCCAGTCATCCAACTCTACTATTGTTCCTTCCATCAAAATAGAGGAAATAGTTGAAGAAGATGACAAAGTGATACTTGAACTAAAGGATGTTGAACATAAAGACTTCTACTCCTTAGAAGAATTGGAAAGCATGGATAATCCAACCATGGCTTACATGGCTAATAAATTCTCTAACTTGAGATTCAGAAGAAACAAAGCCTTTAAGACAAACAAGGTTCAACCAAGGAAATACTTCAAGGCTTGGAGGAAGTGGAACAAGAGGTGGATACAAGACTGGAATGGTGGACAGATCAAAGTTCAAGTGCTACAATTGCAATGAACTTGGACACTTTGCCACATAATGCAGAAGACCCAAGCAGAATCCGAAGATGGAAAGAGGATTTGGAAACCAGTCAAAGAAGAATCAGGGAAGAGCTTATGTAGCTGAATGAAAGTGTTGGGATGAGTCTGATGAGGAAGAAGATGAGGAATATGTAAATCTTGCCTTGATGGCCAAGTGAGACGATGAAGCATCATCCTCCTCAACTCAGGTACCAACACTTGTTTCCCTTGATATGTCTAATTCTGAATTTAAACAGACTGTTAAAATTTTAAGTTTTGAGATCTCTAACATTCACACTAGTTTAACTACTGCTAATGAAGAGATTGTCAGGTTAACTAAGTTGAATGATAAGATTCAGGCTAAGAATGATATCTTAGAACTTAAGCTTGATCCTCTAGAGTAATGTTCAAGAAAATGCCAGACTTAAAAATGATATTGTTTGTGCTAGGGAAATAGATGAATTTTTTAGAAACAAAATTGAAGATAATGAACTTAGGTTAAAAACCTAAAGGAACTCCTCTAAATTAGTTTAGGAATATCATGAGAATCATACTAAGAATCAAAAAGTTGGCATATACTTTAATTACTCTAGAAGACCTAGTAAGGAGATTGCTTCAGACTCTGGTATAGACACCAATATTGTCAAACCTCATGTGTTGAGAAATGTCAAAAAGCCAATCTTCAAGAATGCTGAACATGAGTTTGATGAGGAAGCCTTACTGATCAAACAAGAGATTCTTGAAGAAGATGAAGGTGTTGATAGTATGTTATCGGGTAGCAAAGATTCTGTCACAAATCCCCCGACAGAAACTTTGGCAGGCAATCTGACAGAATGTTCAAAAAATGCTGTCAAAAAGGACGAGACAGTAACTTTAAAAGATACTGTCAAAAACAAAGCTGTGACAACAACTTCTAAACTTATTGTCAAGACAGTAAAGATGGAAGGTATTGTCAAGGGTTTGTCGATAACAACTTTAGAACATGTTGTTACTCGTAGTACCAGTAGAACTAGAAAGAACAGAAATGGAAAGATAGGACTAAATCAGAAGAGTGATGGAACTCATGTTTAGGGTGCATCAAGGAAGCTTTGCAACAACTATTGATCAGCACATTATTTAACTTATATGTGTAAAAGACCATCCTGTGCTAAGACAAATGCTACATATGAACATGGTAATTTACACAGAACCCCAGTAATGTAGAGATCTGTGAATGTTTGTAATAACATTGATTACATGCCTTGTAAAATCACTGTCATGAGCACATGCTTTAATTTACCGCTTTAATTTACCAATCTTATCTTCTGAGAAATGTTCTTTCAGACCATCTGTTGAGACTCATTCCGAGACTTCAAGTTCTTGTACTGATAACAAGAATAAACAATTCTCAAGGAGAAAGACCAAGTCTTATCCTAGATCCAAGTGGATGGTTAAAGAAGTCAAAAGAGAACCATATGATACTGATAGTGATGTTAATGATGTTGTAAGAAAAATCCCAACTGAGAATGCTGGACCCAACAAAGAGTGGGTACCAAAGGCAACCTAATCCAATTGTTTTTGTGCAGGGAAATAAGAAGGTCATGTGGGTCAAACCCTGCTATCACATTTGTTGAAGAAATCTGGTCCAATCATAACATTTGGAGATAACAACAAAGGATACACAGTTGGATATGGCTCTTTGGAAGTAGGAAACATCATCATTGAAGACATTGCCCTGGTGAAAGGAATAATGCACAATCTTCTCAGTGTTAATCAATTTTGTGATAAAGGATTCAAGGTTGATTTTGGAACTTTGGAATGTTTAATCTACAACAAGAAAACTGGCAGCCTAGTTCTCAAAGGAGTAAGGAAAGGAAGCTTATTTGTAGCTGATTTGGATTCATCAAAGAAGGATAAAACTTACCATTTCTACAGTAAAGCCTCAATTGTTGACATTATGCTTTGGCACAAGAAGCTCTCACGTCTAAACTTCAAAACAATGAACCTGATCATGAAGAAAGAATTAGTGAGAGGAGTTCCTCAACATGAATTCTGTCAAGAAGGACTATGTGAGGACCGTCAGAAAGGAAAGCAAGGGAAAGCTGTTCATAAGTCAAAGCAACTCAACACAAATCAGGAAGCACTCAAGTTAATCCACATGGATCTTTTGGCCCAGTTAATGTTCTATCTTTAGCCAAAAAGAGATATGCACTTGTCATGGTGGATGACTACTCTAGATACACTTGGGTGAAGTTCTTAGAAAAAAATGATGAAGCAGCTCATGAAATCATTGATCACATCAAGGTACTAGACAGAAAGTCTAGCTCAAAAGTTCAAATTCAAAGAAGTGACAATGGGACTGAGTTTAGAAATGCAACTCTTGGAAGCTTCTGTAAAGAACTTGGAATTGTTCAACAATTCTCTGCTACTAGGACACCTCAACAAAATGGTGTAGTGGAAAGAAAGAATAGAACTCTCATTGAAGATGCTGGAACTATGTTGTATGAATCAAAATTACCAACATGCTTTTGGGCAGAAGCTATTAACACAGCTTGCTATACTCAAAACAGAACATTGGTTAATAAGACTAATGGAGCCACTCCTTAGTTTCTTTTAACAAAGAAGAAGCCTTCAGTAAAGTATTTTCATACTTTTGGAGCTAAATACTATGCTATGAAGGATAATTCTGAAAGAAAAAGTAAGTTTGACTCCAAGGCTTATGAAATAATTTTTGTAGGCTATGGTCTTGAGAAGATTGCCTACAGAGTCTACATAATTGAGCACAAGATTATTGAAGAAAGTGTGAATGTTTCTTTTGATGAAACCAAAATCCCTGGTCTATAAGAAGATGGTAACATGGAACCATTAAGATTTGAAAATCAAGATTTTTTAGAAGAACCAAAATTTGTTGATGAAGAACCTAGCTGCACTTATGAGTTGGATCCAAGGAAAGATGTTGTCACAAAACATGAACAATATACTTCACAATCTCAAGACAACTCAGGAAGTTTTCCAATGGATATTGATCATGAGACAAACAATGAACATATGAATGACAACATCTTTGAAGAAGAATCAACTCCTCAACCCGCAACATATCAAAGTCCTCTATCAAGGAATCTGCCAAGGAATACAAAATGGAACAAATATCACACAAATTATCTTATCATCGGAGATCCATCCACTGGAGTGAGAACAAGGAGGAGTGCTAGAAATGAATGTCTTTACTCCTATTTTTTGTCTCAAGTTGAGCCTAAATCAACTGATGAGGCATTGTTAGATCCATATTGGGTAATTGCTATGCAAGAGGAACTAAATCAGTTTGAGAGAAACAAAGTGTGGAAGTTGGTTCCAAGACCAAAATGAAAAATAGTCATTGGAACTAAATGAGTTTTCAGAAACAAATTGGATGAATGTGGAATTATGACAAGGAACAAGACATGGCTAGTAGCAAAAGGTTATTGTCAACAGGAAGGCATTGGTTATGATGAGACCTTTGCACCTATAGCTAGACTTGAGACTATAAGGATTTTTCTAGCCTATGCAGCACACTGTAACTTCAAGGTATTTCAGATGGATGTCAAAAGTGCTTTTCTTAATGGAGAACTTGAAGAAGAAGTATATGTGGAACAACTTCCTGGTTTTGAGGATGCAAAATTGTTTGACTTTGTATACAAACTCTTCAAGGCTCTTTATGGACTGAAACAAGCCCCTAGAGCTTGGTATGATACTCTCTCCATTTTCCTGTTGTAGAATCAATTCACAAGAGGTGTTGTAGACAAGACCTTGTTCTACAAACACCATGGAAAGGATATCATACTTGTCCAAATCTATGTTGATGACATTATCTTCAGCTTTACCAATGAAAAGATGTGTGAGAGATTTTCAACTCTCATGAGAAACAAGTATGAGATGAGTATGATGGGTGAAATCTCTTTCTTTCTTGGACTTCAAATCTATCAAAAGGATGATGATATCTTCATTTGTCAAGCCAAGTACATTAAAGAACTGTTAAAAAAGTTTGACCTAGAAGATTCATCACCTTCCAAGACACCTATCTTTACTGCAACTAAGTTGGATCTAGATCCTAAAGGAAAGAAAGTGGATTCTACTATATACAGAGGCATGGTTGGATCTTTGCTATATCTTACAACAAGCAGACCTGACATTATGTTTGCAACATGTCTCTGTGCAATATTTCAAGCCGATCTTAAGGAATCTCACTTCATAGCCATAAAAAGAATTTTTAGGAATCTCAAAGGGACTCTTCACTTAGGTCTCTGGTATCCTAAAAATACTAGTTTTGACCTTATTGTATATTCAGATTCAGACTATGCTGGTTGCAAGATTGACAGGAAGAGTACCATTGGTAGCTGTCAGTTCTTAGGTGGAAGATTAGTCTCATGGTTTAGCAAAAAGCAGCACTCTGTATCAAGTTCAACTACTGAGGCTGAATACATTGCAGATGGAAGTTGCTGTGCTCAAATTCTATGGATGAAAAACCAATTGCTATGTGAGACGACCTTTCACTTTTAGGTTTTGGTTATTTTTCATAAACGTAATGCGAAAATTAGATTAGATATAAGAAGTTACTAGATAATATAGTAATTCCTCCCTTAGGTTTATTCGATGTGGCATAAACAAACGATGAGTCTTTTTGACAAAACTTTTTCTTGTACCAATCATTATATTTGGATAAGGTATATCAATGTGATGATATTTCCTAGTCTATAGTTTATGGTATATTCAAAGGCAAAGTCAGAAATGACACAAATATCGATATAATCCCGAACACTGATTTTACGGATCAAAATAAGATTTTTATTTAAAAAAGTGTTCATTTCAAATGTTTTATCCTCAAATATATTCGATATATTTTTAAATGATATTATTTTCGAAGTGCCATATTTTATGACTTTCCGAAAGTCAAAAATAGATTTTTATCCCGAAGCCCCTAATAGTTTTATTCAAACGAATAAATTCATCAAATATTCATCTTAATGTTTCATTTGACCTAATAGTCATCATCTAACAAGGAATACTATGGCTGAATATATTTCAAGTCAAAACTTTAGTCTTGGAGTCATTTAGTTCCGCTAAAAGACTAACGTATTTTATTATGTCGCGTAAGAACATTTTATCAAAAGATTTTTAAAATAAAGTACCTCCATATTTTATTTTGACTTGAAACTTTGGGAATGTCACTAGAATAACTAAAATGAATTTTAGAAAAAGTTGCATGATTTAATGAAGAGCTTTTTTTCGGGACCCCTGAAAATTGCTCGGTTTTTATTACGGGTTCGCAAAAGTTCACCAAATTATTAAAACAAAACCCAATGTTGATTTTTAACATAATTTTATCATATATTTGAAGACTTTTTGCATTGGTCTCATATTTGTTTAAGGATTTTTAAATAAAATTTCACGAAATGGGTTTGTCGCTTCGTTTCGTATTTATCGGGCTTTTCATACCAATGGAAGCTTCTTGAATATTTTATTAAGCTAATTCCTACATTTTTATGAGCTGGAGTATGTAAGTATTTTGTGACATCATGTTAATGACATCATGTCATGACATGCTTGACACCTAGCTTTATACATTGGTTACTTAGTTTTAACCATTGGTCATTACCCAACTTTCTGGGTATAAATACCAAGCTAAACTCACTCATTTCATTGAGAATTTTGTGTCCTAGAATTGCTGGAGTTTTCTCTCTATAATACTCACTTCTTAGAGTACCAAAATCCTCGAAAAAGATTTGGATGCCAAAACTTTGATCTTTCAAGATTAATCATCTTTAAGCTTTGGATTTTTATCCATTTCTTGCCAGTTTAAACATCACTCGGCCAATACACTTTGTGGAGCTCTTTAGCTCGTTTTTGTGCAGCCCCATAGTGCTCTTGATTAATTGTTTGAGTCACCATTTATCTCATCTTGAATATTCTTCAAGTGGTGCTCAAATATGCCCTGTTGTTGTGGTGTTTTAGTGGTTGTATAACACCATTCGACCAAGCTTCTTAGTAAGATCCTTGCATCTCTTCTTGCAGCCTATTAAGCACTTTTAATTGAGTATTTGATTCACCTTTTATCCCTTCTTGAATATCCTTCAAGTGGTGCTCAAATCCGCCTAGTTTAGAGGTGGTTTTGGCTTGTTTTAGGCTCGTTATTTGCCTTGCCATTAAACTCTCGGGAAGGACACTTAGGGCAGTTCTTGTGCATGTTTTAGATAGTCTCTAAAGTGTTCTTTGAAGTATCTTTGAGCTACCTTTGATACCTTCTTGAATACCTTTCAAGTGGTGCTCTTTCTAGACACTTCTAGTGGTTTTTTGGCTTCTCATTAGCCTCGGTCTTACACCTCTCGGCCAAGCATCTTTGGGCAGTACTCTTGCACGTTTTTAGAAGCCCTTAGAGTGTTCTTGGATGTGTCCTTGAGTTTACATTAACGTAGAATACGTTTCAAGTGGAGCTCATTTTACACACTTTAAGTGGTATTTTAGGCTTAGTATTGGCCTCGGTTTAACACCTCTCGGAAAAGTCTCTTTGGATAGTGGTTGTGCACGTTTTGTGCAGTCCCTAGAGTGCTCTTTCTTGTGTTCTTGATTCCCCATTAACCTCTCCTTGCATACCTTTGCATTGGTGCTCATTTGGAACACATTTGGGGTTGTTTTCTTACACTTATAACCAAGTATACACTTGTTCTTATAGTTAACTCTTTAAGTGTATCTTGATAAGTTGTAACACACCAAGAGAAGTATCTTGAAGTATTTCTTGATCTCTCTCTAAGTCCTTATTAACCACTTGGTGAACATTTGGTTTAAAAGGCTAAGAACTATCTTTAGATTTGTGCTTAAATTGCATAGAACTTGTTTATACCTTAAGTGGTTTTAAACTTGTTTAGATTGTATATCAAAAGAGAGTTTCTTATTGTCTTGATTCATATAAGTCCTTTCACTCTTAATTGATTCATAATCTTTTAAAGGACTTAAGAACAAGATCATTCGAATTTGTTTGAAACCAAAAAATTCGAATCATTCGGCCATTTACTTAAAGAATATTCATTCGGCCGAATATTATTGAGTTTAGAAGCTGGTTTAATATTTTATGAAATATTTATAACTTGCTCTATGTCATACTTATTTGTGGTTGTGTAACACAAGTAGTGTATATTTATTTTGTTTATATTTAGTTAAAACCGAATATTAAATAAGTTAATATACTTGGCTTTTATTTATATTAACTTGTTGGACTTGTTAATATTTATATTTTGCCTTTGTGTTCTAGTTGTATTACTAGATCATTTATCTTTCAAAAAAGAGGTTTTCAAGTCGTAGTGCTTGTATTATATCCTTTTAACGTGAGGTAAAGTGAGGTGAGGTGATTCTCGCTCTAAGACCCAAGTCTTAGACACGTTAACGAGGAGTTGAGTGTCTTTGTACCGTGAGGAGGGGAAAAGACCCAATACCCAAGATCTAAGATCCAAGATCATAAAAGGGTGTAGATACGAAGTCTACGCAAGGGTTTACTTACGTGGTAATGAGGAGGTAGTGGTGTAGCTACGCTCCAAGATAAACTCGTAAGGATTACTTGTATTGTATTTGAAGAAGTAACGAGGAGTTACGTTCCAAGATAATCTTGCAAGGGGTAGACTATATTATTTTGAGGAGTTAACGGGTAGTTAGGCTCTAAGATAGATATATAGTTGTTGTAAAGGCTTCTCCGCCTAATATAAGGAGTGTTTTACTTATAGTGGAAGAAATCTCGAATCCGGGGAGGAGTTCGGGGACTGGAGTAGGGGTGTTCGAATCCATTAGGGGATTACGACATCGCTCGAAGGTGAAACTATCATCGATATGGAAACACGGTTTACTCGTGTAATCGATGAACTCTCTCAACTCGGAAAGGCTTATACGATTAATGAGAAAAATCGAAGGATTTTAAAAGCCTTGCCTCCGAGTTGGAAAGTTAAAGTTACCACAATAAAAGAAATGCTTAGTCTTAGTGACTATCCCATCGATAGTTTATTCGGAAATCTTCGTGCCTATGAAGAGGATAATAATCCGGATATTGTTGTCCCTAAACCGGATGACAAACGAAAGAATATGCCTTTGAAAGCTATATTAATCGAGGAGGAAGAAAACGACGACGATTTAAATGAAGAGTTGGAAAATCTCGATGAACATGAAATTGCATTGTTAACGAGACAACTCTGTCATGTTTTACAAAGTAAAGCTCAATGTTACGGAAAATGCTTTCTAAAATCGAATAATCAACAAAGAATATTCAATTCGAAAAGAAGGCCAAATTACAAGAGTAATTTTCCAAATACGAGCTATACTAAAAATCAAGGCGCCTCTAATTCGTATAACAATTCTCCTAATACAAATTTTGCTAAAGGACGAGGTATGCCACAAGGAAATAATGTTTCGTTTAATAGTCCTAACTATATGAAAAATTATTCGGCACCTAAACCTAAAGAGCCTATGATTGATGAAACACTAGAAGTGTGTTTTGAATGTAAGCAACCTGATCACTTTAAACGCGAGTGTCCGAAGTTGGCTAAAGGTCGAAGTCTAATCGCGGAAAGCGGTTGGGATTTGAGTGAATATGAGGAAATAACGGAGCCTACCGAGGAGATTGTAAATCTTTGCTTAATGGCTCTCTCCGATGAACAAACGGAGATCTCATCTAATGACCAAGAGGTATTTTTAAATCCCTCATTGCATTCAAATGTTGCATCATCTATTATGGACTACTCTAGATTGGATTCTTCCGAACTAATCCATTTGATCAACTCGTTAAAATCGAGTCTTGATGATGTGAATCATAGATTGTCTACGATTAATTCCGAAAGGAATAAATATCGAGAGACAAATGTCGAGCTTCAAAATAAAGTAACTCGTTTAAAGGATATTCATGTCGAGGACAGAGAATATTCCGATTTCATTTCTTTACAAAATGATCGCTTGAAACTCGAGATAAATTAAAAGAATGAAAATTCTCAAAATCTCTAAATAGAGAATATTTCTCTTATCATTCAAGCCAATGAAATGGAAAAAGAAAAATGTCAAGTTTTCGAGAAAAATACTGAGCTTCATGTTGAGATTTTGAATTTAAAAATTCAAAATGAAGCACTAGCAAATGAAAATGCTACACTGAAAACTCAGATAAATGAACTTGAACAATCTTTAACGAGTGACAAAGAAGAAGAGCTTAGAAAAGCCATAAATCTTGATTACAAAACTTTATTAGCCGAAAAAGATACCGAATTGGCTGATTTGAAAGAGCGATTCGATCTTGAGGTTAATGATGTTGGAAAATTATGATTTAATGAGTGCGTCAGGATCGGGTAGCATTAGAACTTGGAGCATCAAGAGTTGACATCTGATGATGTCATCATCAGTGGCAGGACAAGTCAGCAGATATTGATTGATACTATTCCGCAATTTCAGGAAATGATTGATTTACAGAAGATATACTTCACCGAAGCTGTTACAGAAGATAAGCGACAAAAAGATCAATCTAATTAAATGAAGATTATCTTATGTAACAGAATGTGTAGCTGTGTGTGTATAAAAAAACACAGGATAGGTTTTACGAGAGTAATAGATTTACACGAGTATTTTTGTAAACCTAGCAGCTCTTAAGAACTCATAGTTTCTTGAGAGAGTTTGTATCAGTTTTTATAAAGTTTAATAAAAGCTGATATTGATTGTTTTATATTTGTTTATTCGATTATTTCATACGATTATATTCAACCTCCCTTCTATAATCGACATCTACTGGGTAACAATTGGTATCAGAGCAGACTGATAATCTATCAAATCAGAAACGATCGAAATGTCGGGAAACAGATATGAAACCATGAAGATTCCGATGTTGAAGAAATCAGAATTTTCAACATGGAAGGTAAGAATGCTTATGTATCTTGAAGCTTCAGATCCTGACTACATAGACAGGATAAACAATGGATCGTTCATTCCAACAGAACCAGTCGCCGCAACTGAGACAACTCCTGTAGGGCTGGCAACGAAAGAAAAGAGTAAATGGACGCCTGAAGATAAAGCTGAAATGATCAAAGATGCAAAGGTTAGAAATATCTTACACAATAGTTTAGATACTGTCTTATCTAATAGAGTTATTACGTGTAAGACTGCTAAAGAGATATGGGATGCCTTGGAAGTTCAATGCCAAGGAACTGAAGAAATCAAGAAAAATAGGAGAGGTATTCTTATTCAAGAATATGAGCAATTTGAGGCAAAGCATAATGAAGACATAACAGAAATATATGATAGATTTCTTACTTTGCTAAATGAATTGTCATTGGTGGGAAAGGTGTATGAAGTTGAAGACTCAAATGTCAAATTCTTAAGATCCTTACCCATGGAATGGATAACTCAACAGAATCTTATAAGGCACACTTACAAGATGAACGTGATGACACTTGATGAAATCTATGGAATGCTGAAGACATATGATTTGGAGATCAAGCAAAAGGAAGGTACAAGATCAAAGCCTAAATCTGTGGCCTTGAATGTGGAATCAAAAGAAAGGCGTGTGCACCAAGGAAAAATGAAGGCTAAAGCTCAGGTAGTAATAAAGTCAGACACTGATGCTGATACTGATGAAAGCACTGATGAGGAATCAGATGATGATTCTGACAAAGAACTGGTGCAGATGATGGCTATGATGGTTAAAGGGTTCAGAAGGATGAAGCAGGGCAAATTCAGAAAAGATGGAAGAAAGTCAAAAGGAGATCAATATTCTGACAAGAAAAGCAAACAGAAGAAAATTGATCTCTCAAAGATTAAATGTTTCAATTTTGACAAGATGGGTCACTATGCAACTGAATGCAAGAAACCCAAAGTTGGAAAATCTACTGGAAAGGCGCTTGTCACATCAAGCAAAGGATGGATGGATTCTTCTGACTCTGAAGAAGAAGAATAAGAAACAAACTATGCACTGATGGCTGAAATTGAGGAGGCATCTGTACCCAAAACTGCTTATGCTTTTGATACTGATAACATATGTGAATTAAAATCCTTTCTTAGAAACTTGCACATTAGTTATAATAATCAATCTAAGTAGAACATCAGGATTTTAAAAGAAGCAGCTGATATAAAGGAAAAGAATGAGTATTTAGAGGCTGAGTTAGTCATTCTAAAAAATACTCAAAATTTGTGTGACAAACTTAAAGGGACAGAGATAGAACAGATGTTAAAAATAGAATCTCTAGAAGTAGAGTTAAAGAAAGAACGAGAACAAATAAGAGTGTGGACTCATTCTGGTAAACAAACTCATTTACTTATAAATGATAGAAACTGGAAAGAGTGTCTTGGATACAAGAAGAATGAGGCAAAGAAAGATAAAAACATCAACCTATCCACTCATATAAAGTTTGTTCCTGCGAGTGACATGAAAGTCAATTCTAATTTTGAAAAAGGATCAAGTTCTAATATTGAAGTAATTTCTGAGGAAGAAATAGAAAATGTTTCTAATACAGAAATTGAGTCAATCTCAGAAATTGGATCCACTGATACTTCTTGTTCTAAAATCAGCACTAAAATCTCTGATGAAACTGGTGCTAAAATTTGTACTGAGACTATCAAGAAAAGAATCACAAAAGAAAAGAATATAGGACATCTTTCCTCTGGCAAGTTAAAGAAAAAGATTAATGCAATGACAGGTAAGAAAAATGAGAAGATTCCCAAAAGACATAGGAATGGAAAACAAGGTATAGACAAGTCTAACAATTATAAATATATTCCTAATGCTCCAAGAAAGACATGTCATACCTGTGGCAATACTAACCATCTTGCCATTGATTGCAGAAAAAATAAAAAGAGGAAAGTTGAAATTTCTATTTCTGATGTTAGGAGTAGAAATGTTAATTATAAACCACAGAATCCTTGTTCTCACTGTGGTAGCAAATGACATTCAGTTTACAGATGTACTAGTTATCACAATTTGTATCATGATAATTATGTTCCTTTGCCTAAATTCAATAAAGGTGCAAATTCAAGTGATAGATTGGTTTTGTTAACTAGAAATGTGTATGTTAAGAAAGACTCTGTTAAATCAAGTTCAAGTGGCGATAATTCTGTTGAAAATGATTTAAAGAAAAATTCCGCTGCAAATCTTAACAAGAAATTGAAAAACAGGACCCAACAAGTGTGGGTTCTTAAAAATTCTAACTGATTGAAATATTGATTGTAGGGCAACAAGAAAAATGTTTTAGTTCTGGATAGTGGATGTTCAGGACATATGACTGGAAATAAGTCACTGCTGTCAGATTTTGAGAAGAAAGTTGGCCCAAAGGTTTCCTATGGAGATGGCAACATAGGACATACCTTGGGATATGACAACATTGTGATTGGAAATGTCATCATTCAAAACGTAGCTCTGGTAGAGGGACTGAAGCACAATCTCTTGAGCATCAGTCAAATTACAGACAAAGGTTATCATGTCAATTTTTATGAATCTCACTGTGAAATAACAAGTAAGAAGGATGGAAAGGTGATTCTTACGGGTTATAGACGTGGTAACATATATGAAGCCAACTTACATTCTGCTACTGATAGGAAAATGACGTGTCTTCTATCAAAGGCATCAGTAGATGAAAGTTGGAACTAGCATAAGAAGCTTTCTCATTTGAATTTCAATAACATCAATGAGTTAATAAGAAAGGACTTAGTGAGAGGTCTCCCAAAAGCAATGTATTCCCCTGATGGACTCTGTGACTCATGTCAAAAGTCAAAGCAAAAGAGAATCAGCTTCAAAAGTAAATCAGAATACTCAATAGACACGGCGTATCACCTGCTACATCTGGATCTTTTTGGTCCCGTGAATGTGATGTCTATTAACAAGAAAAGGTATACTCTAGTAATTGTTGATGAGTATACAAGATTTACATGGGTATACTTTCTGCATAAAAAGAGTGAAACACCAGAGATTCTGATAGAGCATGTCAAATTGCTGGAGAACGGATCAAGCAACAAAGTCAAAGTTCTTCGAAGTGATAATGGAACTGAGTTTAAAAACTCAACAATGGAAGAATTCTGTAAATCAAAAGGACTTGTGCAGCAATTCTCCGCTCCTGGTACTCCTCAACAGAATGGAGTAGTTGAGAGGAAAAACAGAACTCTAATTGAAGCATGAAGAACAATCCTGGAAGAAGCAAAGCTACCAACTTACTTCTGGACAGAAGCTGTTAACACTGCATGCTATACTCAGAACTGTACTCTGATCACAAGACATGGCAAGACTCCATATCAGATGATAAAGGGAAATAAACCAAGCTTAAAACACTTGCACGTGTTTGGGTGCAAATGCTTCATTTTACGGTCACACCCAGAGCAGCTTGGAAAATTTGAAACAAAAGAAGATGAAGGAATTTTTATTGGATATCCTGATACGACAAAAGCTTTCAAGGTATATAATCTGAGAACTAAGATTGTGAATGTCTCGATAAATGTATCATTTGATGACAGGAGAATTACTGGAATTAATGAAGACACTCATGAAGAATTGATATTTGGAGATGAACTAGAAGCTGAAATCAGTAGTGATGATATTGAGGGGGAGCCTAATGATATCATAAATACTACTGATAATACTTCAAATGATGAATCTCTTGAAAACAACTCTTCTACAGATACTGATGGAAGTACTGATAACAGCACTAATGCAAGTACTGACAATACATCAGTGTCTTATCAAGACACTGATGCAGGGGGAGCTTCGCATACAACTCAAGAAAGTTCTTTTGAGGAAGACATTGATGCAGGGGGAGCATCAAGTTCAAGAACTCAGTTACCGTCAACAAGAAGATGGACACAAGCGCATCCTCCTGATCTCATTATTGGAGATCCTGATGCTGGTGTTCAAACAAGAAATGCAACTCAGAAAGAGTGTTTATTTCATAATTTTCTTTTACAGGAAGAACCAAAGAGAATTGAAGATGCTTTGAAAGATGCTGACTGGGTAACATCAATGCAAGAAGAACTCAATGAGTTTGAAAGAAATGAAGTCTGGAAACTCCTTCCAAGACCCAAAAATAGATCTATTGTGAGAACTAAATGGGTGTTCAGAAACAAAACTGATTCTGATTGAGTAATCACAAGGAACAAGGCCCGACTTGTCGCAAAAGGGTATTCTCAGCAAGAAGGCATTGATTACGACGAAACATTTGCTCCAGTTGCCAGATTAGAGGCCATCAAAATATTCCTAGCATATGCTGCATATATGAAATTCAAGGTATTTCAGATGGATGTTAAGAGTGCCTTCTTAAATGGAGAATTGGAGGAAGAAGTTTACGTTGAACAACCTCCAGGGTTTGTTGATCCTAAATATCCAGATCATGTGTATAGACTGGATAAAGCTCTGTATGGACTCAAGCAAGCACCACGGGCCTGGTACGAAACACTTACTCAGTTTCTTCTTGATAGTGGCAAAGACTTGCTCTTAGTCCAGATATATGTAGATGACATAATCTTTGGATCTATTAATGCTACAATGTGTCAGAAGTTTGCTAAGCTGATGCAGTCAAGATATCAGATGAGCATGATGGGAGAAATGAGCTACTTTCTGGGATTACAGGTAAAATAAACTGATGAAGGGATTTTTATCAATCAGTCCAAATACACCAGAAATTTGCTTAAGAAATTCAACATGCAAGATAGCGCTCCTGCCAGTACTCCCATGGCTACTGCCACCAAACTTGAATCTAAGGAAGGAATTGAAGTGGATATCACAAGCTATAGAGGAATGATTGATTCTCTGATTTATCTCACTGCCAGTAG
Organism: Heracleum sosnowskyi; assembly: GCA_030848705.1. Lineage (NCBI taxonomy): Eukaryota > Viridiplantae > Streptophyta > Magnoliopsida > Apiales > Apiaceae > Heracleum > Heracleum sosnowskyi. The sequence goes on along the minus strand of CM061235.1, from coordinate 8,724,092 downwards.
GCCAGATATTATGTTCGCAACATGTCTCTGTGCAAGATTTCAGTCTCAACCACGAGAACCGCATCTGATAGCTGTTAAGAGGATATTTCGATATCTTAAAGGGACACCAAATCTTGGTTTGTGGTATCCCAGAGCATCAGACTTCACACTGATAGGATACTCTGATGCTGATTTTGCTGGTTGTAAAATCGATAGGAAAAGCACTTCTGGAAGCTGTCAATTTTTGGGTGGTCGACTGGTTTCATGGTTTAGCAAAAAGCAGAAGTCAATTTCTACTTCAACTGCAGAAGCTGAGTACATAGCTGTAGGAAGCTGCTGTGCTCAGATATTGTGGATGAAGAATCAACTGCTGGATTGCGGTTTGCACTTTTCTAAAATTCCTATTTATTGTGATAAGTGCTATTGCAATGACAGGAAATCCAGTTCAACACTCGCTGACCAAGCATATCAGTATCAGGTATCACTTTATTCGTGAACATGTAATGGAAGGAACGATTGAACTTCATTTCGTTCCCACATATCAACAACTGGCTGATATATTCACTAAGCCTCTGGCAGAGGCAGTATTCACTAGACTTGTGAATGAACTTGGAATGGTTACAAGTGAGTAACTCCTGATACTTGATACTGAATATTGCTACTGATGGTTGAAACTGATGAGAAGGAATTGTGCTAAGTACTGATGGTCACAAAAGACAAGTGATACTGATGAGTAGGTTGTTTTATTGTTTAAAGTGATATCATTTCTTTCACTTTGCAATCAATATAAGATACTGATGACTGTCGTTCTGATGATTGGTTATTGTTTAGACATTCACTAAAATATTGCAGATTAAATGTAAAGCAAAACATTGGATCTTTTTCAATAATTGATTCAAACAAACTTTACTTTCATACAATCTCATACATTTGTCTAGCTAATCTATCTCTTGAATCCTACTCACTATGGTTACAGAGAGATGCCTTACTAACCAGGACAAGTACCTAAATGCTACATCAGAGGCAGAAGAGCTAGAGCCAGAAGCTATTGTGTGCTCTTGCCTCTGATGACAACTACTTGTCCGTTCAACTGGTCATAATACCATCTGGGATTTCAAGGGTTCGACATCCTCCTGATGTTGAATCATCATCATCGTCTCGTTTTCTCTTTCCTGCTTGCAGCTTGCAGGATTCCAAGAAGATCTCATCCTCAGAACCCTCCAAGTAGCTCTTTTGGAAGAGCCACAAACAGATCTCCGCAGTCAGATCATCCGCAAGGATGGGCACATCATATGGCCCAGGACGGATGATGTGAATATAAGGATTGGAGATAGGACCTTCAGCAATCTCATCGTCAGCGATGAGACCTTCATCATTCAGAAATGATAGAACAAGCAACTCATCAATTAGATAGTTTGCTTGTTGTTCCTAGTTCATATTCAAGAAAGCTTCGACATCCATGAATTCAAAGATTCCTGCCATTTGATGTATGGTATTGCTTTCTTTCTTGACAAAATATGTATTGACTGTTATTACAATGCTCAGGTTTTTATAGGATACAACAGGGCAACTGAAAGGTTTAATATGATGCTTGGCTCGGAGCTATGGGGCTAGTAAAGTGTGGAGTTCCAAGACAGTCATTATTCTTCTGACTGTTGGACTACTTCGCACTTTATTATTATTTTCTCTCTTAGAAATATTAAAATCGATAATTCTATTATTGATTTTTATTATCTAATATAGCTGATTGTAGGATATTTTGAGTATATAACTTGGTGCCAGGTGTCCCCACGCGTTCTTTTCACGCGCTGGTATATACAACCGTTGTGTATAGCGCCTTAATCACGCGTCCTTGGAAATCGTGCATACCCATTTTTGCACGATATCTGTCCAATAGTCATCATTAGTCTTATTTTTCGGAGAAATTGTGTTGCTAATCATACTCAAAAGATTTGTTTCTCTTACACTTTCTTATCATTATTGAATATCCATATTATTTTCTCTATATTTGTTTTCTCTCAACAATGGCAGCAACTCATTTTCCATCTCCTACAAACAAGAATCTGACTCATAATGGAGTTCTTTTTGTCACCAACAATTACTCTGCTATTCTGGATAAGACAAAAGCCCCATCCGAATTTCATCTCATTCAGGATTTTCTGGCTTCTAGCTCAATTGGGTTTGCTCTGACAGAACCCAAGGCGATTTCTGCACAAGCAGTGATGCAGATTTGGAGTACTGCAACCTACACTCCAGGTACTTCTAATACTCAACCCGGTCTCACCTTCTCCTATAGGAATGATCTATATGAGGTTACTCCCACTATTGTTCAAAGAGCTTTGCACCTGGGTAGTCCTACATCCTTTACTCCTTTCTTTTCGGAGGTTGTACTTAGGGAGTTTTTCATCAAAATTGGCTATAATGGTGATATGACCAGAATGGGCAGACTGGTAAGAACAAAGCTTCGCCAAGAATGAAATTTTTTCTTTGATTCCATTGGTAAGTGTTTTATGAACAAGAGCTCAAACTTTGATGCTCTCACTCAAGCCACACAAAACATTGGGTACTCTCTAATCTATGGTTACGATTTTAATATAGCTAGCATACTTATTGATTCCATAGGAAGTAGAATAAATGAGAATCAGGAAACTGTCTACTTTGGTCGTTTTCTACATTTGATTTTTAAGTACTTATGCTCTAATGTTGTTTTTCAAGATGAGCGTTTGTTACCTGTCTTCCAGAATACCCCTCGCTCCTTTCAGGAGTACATGTTGAAGGGGAAACAAATGTTTCAAGGTGATGTTGTGTATCCTAAACAGGTAAGGCAGCTTCTAAGACAGAGACTGCCTACTGTTTATGGAGTTGCTCTTCGTACTATGACTCAGAGGTCTGCTGTTGATACCCCCTCTGGCTCTAACCCAAGTACACAATCAAAACAGTCTACCAAACACTTGATCCCCACCTCTGATGGCTCTCAAAAGCAATCAGTTGTAAGACATACAAGGATAGCCAAATCTGTGCGACATTCTCAGTCGTCAGGATCAAGGACCTTGTCCCATCCACCCACCAATACCATGGAGAAACAAGGTGATCAACCAGTTGGTATGGCATCCAAAATACTGGCCTCACGAAGAAAGCATACAACTGTTGTTGATACTGATGATAATGATGTACCTCTGTCATCAATATTTAAGATATGTTAGATCAAAATTCAATGATCGTCAGGAGCTAGACTCAACTGATCAGGATTGCTGACGTCATCAGGATTGCATGGTCTTCAGGATCAAGATGAATATCAGGACTGGGATCAGGATTGATCATCAGGACTGGAAGCTGATCAGGATTCCTACTTCGAGTTATATTTGGAGTCTAGTTAAACATGGAAATTTATTCTGTCGGTTCCTGGTTTGTAGAATGTAGCTATCAATTATGGATAGGTTTCAATCTTTGTAGTTGATTAGGACTTATCTTGTTGTTGATAGAGAAGCTGTGTGATGTATATAAACACAGTTTAGGTTTCGTTTTAGGAACGATCATACACTCGAGTATTTGTGTAACCTAGCAGCTCTCAAGAACATCAGAATTTCTTGAGAGAGTTTGTAACAGTTTTATATCAGATTTAATAAAGCTGTTATTGTTCTTTCATATTTGTGTTATATACTTGATTAAGTCGAGAATCTTATACAATTGTATTCAACCCCCCTTCTACAATTGTTATTTACTGGGCAACAATTGGTACCAGAGCAAACTGATTTAATTCTGAATCAGATACGATCTAAAGATGTCGACAACCAAGTATGAAAGCATGAAGATTCCCATCTTGAAGAAATCAGAATATCCAACATGGAGGGTAAAGATGCTGATGTACCTGGAGGCTATGGATCCTAACTATTTGGACAGGATTCGTGATGGACCATATATACCTACAAAGTTCGTAGAACGAACAGATACTGTACCTGAACATTATGTGGTCAAGGCTAAAAGTGAATGGACTCCAGAAGAAAAAGCTCATGTACTCAGGGAACCAAAGATAAAGAATATCTTGCATAGTAGTCTTGATGCTGTCATGTCAAACAGAGTGATTGCATGCAAGTCTTCAAAAGAAATCTGGGATACTTTGGAAACTCAGTTCCAGGGATCTGCATCTGTCAAGAAAAACAGAAGGGCTCTTTTGATTCAAGAATATGAACAATTCGATGCAAGATCTGATGAGAGCCTAACTGATCTATATGATAGATTTCTGACACTATTGAACAGTTTATCTTTAGTTGACAAGGAATATGAAACTGAAGATTCAAACACCAAGTTTCTAAGAGCTTTACCTGAAGAATGGGACACTCAGACCTCGATCATTAGACATCAGTATGATCTGAACACTGTGTCTCTTGATGAAGTCTATGGAATGATAAGAACTCATGATCTTGAAGTTCAATAGAGAAAGAACAAGAAAAGCAGCAAGGCAAAATCAATTGCTTTGAAAGCAGAGGCTAAATCAAAAGGAAAAACTATGGAGGTCTCTAGAAGTAAATCAAGAATAGTTGAGTCAGATCCTGATGACTCTTCATCAGATACTGATGGCAATCCTGATGCCAATACTGATAATGATTCTTCTGACTCAGACATGGAAGAGATGGTTGCTATGATTGTCAGAAACTTCAGAAGGATGAAGTTCAAGAAGAGTAGAAGACAAGGCAACTTTCAGAAAAAGGCCTTCAATGCAGACAAAGACAAGTATATCAAAAAGGACAGCAAGGGTAGCAAATTTGACAAGTCAAAGGTTAGATGCTACAAGTGTAATGGTATGGGTCACTTTGCTTCTGAGTGCAAGAAGACAAAGGCACTTATCACATCAAGCAAGGATTGGATGGACTCTTCCTCAGAATCTGATACTGAGGTAGTCAACTATGCTCTAATGGCCAATGCTGATGTAACTGCTGCTCCTGATGATAAGGTACTAAATACTATCTTTGATTTTGATACTGATAATGCTTCTGTTAATTTTGTTTTTGGTAAGGATTCCATTTCTACTTTTGAAAAGGGATCTACTTCTACTCAAGGAATTAAAATTATAAAGTCTAAATCTGTCATGAATAAAGTCACTAAGAATGTAGGTCTATTGTCTCAGAAACAGCTTAAGGATAAAATCTGTGAGGTTACAGATAAGAAAAAGGAAGCTACTGTTAAGAGAAACAGGAATGGTAAAGTTGGGATCAATAAAGAGAATGGTTATAAATATATCCCAAATGCACCTAGAAAGTGTTGTTTTAACTGTGGTAACTCTAATCATCTTGCTATTGATTGTAAGAAGAGTAAGAAGAAGATTGCTGATATTTCTAAGTCTGATGTTAGGAATAGGTCAGTATTTTATAAACCACAGAAGTCCTGTTTTCATTGTGGTAGTATATGGCATTCTATTTATACTTGTAAAGAGTATCATGATTTGTACTATAACTTTTATGATCCATTGCCTAAGTTTGATAGTAGTACAAAGTCTGATAGAATTGAGAATGTCATAGTGAAGCATGCTTTTGTTAATACTGATACTGACAAAGCAAATCCTGATGGAGTAAATCCTGTCAGGACTGCTAATGTCAAAAAGTCTTCTACTGCTAAAATTAATAAATTGCATGAAAAAGGAATCCAACATGTATGGGTTCCTAAGTGTTCTAACTAGTGTGTTTCTATTCTGATTGCAGGGAAAAAGGAAGAATGTGTTTGTCATGGATAATGGATGTTCTGTGCACATGACTGGAAACAAAGCCCTGTTATCAGAATATGAGGAAAAAGCTGGCCCAACTGTGTCTTATGGAGATGGCAACATTGGAAAAACTTTGGGATATGGCAATATAATCATTGGAGATGTCATCATTGAAAAAGTAGCTCTAGTGAAGGGACTAAAACACAACCTGTTGAGTATTAGTCAAATCACTGACGGAGGTTATCATGTCAATTTCTATTCCACTCATTGTGAAGTAGTCAGTAAAGCAACATGAAAGATAGCTCTGACTAGCTACAGGCATGGTAACATATATGAAGCCAACATTCTCTCCAATACTGATGGCTCCCCTACATGTCTGATCAGTAAAGCTTCAGTAGATGAAAGTTGGAATTGGCACAAGAAGCTTTCTCATCTCAACTTCAGCAATATCAATGAGTTGGTTAAGAAAGATTTAGTCAGAGGATTACCAAAAGTATTATATACACCTGATGGACTCTATGATGCATGTCAGAAAGCAAAACAAAGAAGGACATCATTCCAGAGTAAATCAGAATCCTCTATTGAAGAACCATATCACATGCTACATCTTGATCTATTTGGTCCAGTCTACATCATGTCCATCAGTAAGAAAAGGTACACTCTTGTAATTGTTGATGAATATTCTAGATTCACCTGGGTGTATTTTCTGCACAGAAAAGATGAGACTCCTGAAGTTCTGTTGGATCATGTGAGAATGATTGAGACAACCACAAAGTACAAAGTCAAGATACTGAGAAGTGATAATGGTACTGAATTTAAGAATTCAAAGATGGAAGAGTTCTGCAAATACAAAGGAATAATTCAACAATTCTCTGCTCCTGGCACACCTCAGCAAAATGGAGTAGTTGAAAGGAAAAATAGAACTCTTATTGAAGCTGGCAGAACTATGTTGGAAGAAGCTAAATTACCTACATATTTCTGGGCAGAAGCAGTCAACACAACATGCTATACACAAAATCTCACATTAATAAACAAGCATGGTATTACTCCTTATCAGTCACTCAAGGAAAAGAAACCAAGTCTGAAGCATTTGCATGTGTTTGGCTGTAAGTGTTTTGTTCTCAGAACTCATCCTGAACAACTAGGGAAATTTGAAACAAAGGATGATGATGGAATTTTCATTGGCTATCCTACATCAAGAGCCTTCAGAGTTTTCAATTTGAGAACAAGAACTGTCATGGAGTCAATACATGTATCTTTTGATGATAAAAAGATAACAGGAATCAATGAAGACTCTCATGATAGATTGATTTTTGAAAATGAAGCTACCAAGGAACCTGAAGAAAGTGAATCAAATCCTGTCAATTCATCAGATCCTGATGGGTCACCAAATCCTGATGACACACCAGATACTGATGGTGCTAATACTGATGATGTAATCAATAGTGATACTTCTAGTAGTGCTAATGTTGAGGGGGAGCAACAGCATTCTACTACAAGTTCAGAGTCAACTCAATCATCAGGACAGAATTCTTCAGATACTGATTCAAATGATGATCCTGATAACTCATCAGGAGGAGATAACAATAATTCAGGGAGAGCTTCAAATCAAGCAAATTCTTCTAATCAAGATAACACCAATCCAGGGGGAGCATCTACTTCAAGAAACAATTTAACAACAGCAAGGAAATGGACTGCAAGTCATACTCCTGATTTGATAATTGGAGATCCTGATGCAGGTGTTCAAACAAGAAGTGCAACTCAGAATGAATGTCTATACAATAACTTTCTATCCAAGGAGGAGCCAAGGAAAGTTGAAGATGCACTTAAAGATGCTGACTGGGTTACTGCAATGCAAGAAGAACGGAATGAATTTGAAAGGAAGGAAGTCTGGAAACTGGTACCAAGACCAAAGAATCGATCAATTGTTGGTACAAAGTGGATTTTCAAGAACAAGACTGATTCCGATGGAGTAATAATCAGAAACAAAGCTAGACTAGTTGCAAAAGGGTATTCTCAACAAGAGGGAATTGACTATGATGAAACTTTTGCTCCTGTTGCAAGACTAGAAGCCATCAGGATATTTCTTGCTAATGCATCTCATAAGAAATTCAAGGTTTTCCAGATGGATGTTAAAAGTGATTTCTTAAATGGAGAACTGGAGGAAGAAGTCTATGTTGAGCAACCTCCTGGTTTCATTGATCCTAAATATCCAAATCATGTGTATAGATTGGATAAGGCACTTTATGGACTAAAGCAAGCTCCAAGAGCATGGTATGAAACCTTAGCTCTATTCTTACTGGAAAGTGGATTCAAAAGAGGTGCTATTGATAAAACTCTATTTTATTTGAATCATGGTAAGGACTTGTTGTTAGTTCAGATTTATGTTGATGATATCATTTTTGGGTCAACAAACAATAAGCTATGTGAAAAGTTTTCTAAGCTTATGCAGTCAAGATATCAAATGAGCATGATGGGAGAAATGAGTTACTTTCTTGGTCTTCAAGTTAAACAGACTGATGAATGGATTTTTATCAATCAGTCTAAATATACAAGGAATTTATTGACAAGGTTTAACATGCAAGATAGTTCTCCTGCTACAACTCCCATAGCTACAGCTACCAAACTTGATCCTGATCAAGGTGCTGAGGTAGATGTAACTCACTACAGAGGAATGATTGGCTCTTTATTGTATCTCACTGCAAGTAGACCAGATATCATGTTTGCAACCTGTCTGTGTGCAAGATTTCAAGCAAAACCTAGAGAACCTCATCTGATTGCAGTCAAAAGAATTTTCAGATATCTCAAAGGCACTCCTTCACTTGGCCTTTGGTATGCAAGGGAATCAGATTTTGGGTTGTGTGGTTATTCAGATGCTGATTTTGCAGGATGCAAAATAGACAGGAAAAGTACTTCAGGAAGCTGTCAGTTTTTGGGTGGAAGACTAGTTTCATGTTTCAGTAAAAAGCAAAAATCCATTTCCACTTCAACTGCAGAAGCTGAGTACATTGCTGTAGGAAGTTGTTGTGCTCAGATAATGTGGATGAGAAATCAGTTGTTAGATTATGGCCTGTCATACTCAAAAATCCCTATTTTTTGTGATAACCAAAGTGCTATTGCAATGACAGGAAATCCAGTTCAACATTCTCTTACTAAACACATCAGTATTCGATATCACTTCATAAGAGAACAAGTTCTGGAAGGAACAATTGAACTTCACTTTGTTCCTACTGATCAACAACTAGCTGATATATTCACCAAGCCACTGCCTGAAGCTACTTTCAATAAATTGGTGAATGAACTTGGAATGATGAACTTTGAGAATTTCTGAGGAAAGTTACAGAGAGGAAATCCTGATAACTGTCAAATCCTGATGGTTATTCAGAAAGGTATGTATGTTTGATCTATTCCTGATAGGACTCTATCCTGACAGGAAGTCAACTGGTCAATCCTGATGTTCAGGTCAGTATTTCATTGCTTAATTTGTGCCTAATTTTTCGTCAGTATCTGCTGATGGACGGTTGAGTTTTAGTAGGACAACTGTATGAGCGCGTGTGTTGCACTGTTATAGATATACACATACATACACATAAAAAGCGGTGCAGGTTCATTTAAATTACACACGTAATCTGTCCACTAATTATTTGTGCACAAATCATATCTTGCCACCTGTTATTGAGAGTAAAGTTTTGTTCTAACAAAATACTTTTGCTTATTCTAAATCATTAATTACTCTCTCATCATCAGTTTTTCGATTTTCTAACTCTCTCTGTGCTTACGAACCCTAACTGTTTTCAAACATCAATTCTCAAGATTTTTAAGAATTCCAATGGCGTCTTCATCATTCATGAACAAACAAACAGTGATTAGTGGTGTTAATTTTGCCACTAACAATTTTGTGGCTATTCTAAATCATCAAGATTTACCCAATGAGTTTCATATAATTCAAGATTTTCTAGCTTCAAGCCCATTGAAGTTTGCTTTAACAGAACCTGCAAGTGTTTCTTTTAAGTCTGTAATGCAGGTGTGGAACTCAGTTACTTTTGACAAAGGGTATTCTGACACCATCTTGATGAGTTTTGAATATAATGGAATTACTCACTATGTGACTCCTGCAATTGTGGAGGAAGCCCTGCATTTACCTGTTCTTGGTGATGCTATTCCTGCTAATGTTTCGGACTCTACTCTCTTTGAGTTTGTTACAAAGTTGGGCTACAATGGTGACGTAAAGAGATATGGCAATCTCTTTAGGACAAAGCTTAAGAAGGAATGAAATTTCTTCTTTGATACGATCAGCCGCTGTTTCCTGAACAAGACATCAAATTTTGATGCTCTTCCATCAGGATCTCTCAAAATTGGGTACTCTCTTATTCATTCTACAGTGTTTGATTATGGGTCGTTTATCTTAAAAGCTTTAAGTGATAGGAAATCAGATAAGTTAGGTTCTGTCTGTTTTCTTAGATTTTTACAGTTGATATTTAATCACTTGTGTCCTAATGTTGTTTTTGAGAATGATGTAGTTCTACCTATCTGTAGAATTTCTGAGAATAATATTAAGTCCTTAGTCAACAGTGATAAGGCAAATGGTTTTATTGGAAATGCTTTTATTCCTGATGAGGTAAGGTTTTTCTTACATCAGAAAATGCCTACTCGTTATGGATTACTTTCTAATGCTATGGGGCAAGGCCAATCACACCTTGTTCCTAACCCAAGCATTCATCCTAAACAGTCTAAACAGTCAACAACCACCTCTAATGTCTCTCAAAAGACTTTAGTTGTAAAATCAAAGAAATCAGCTAGAACTGATGTGTCTGAAAGGCAATCAGGTTCAAAGGATTTTTCCTCTATACCACTCACTAAAAAGAAGTTACAAGGGGGTGTACAAGGGGTCCTGGTGAAGAAAGCTGCAAAAGGTGTTGAGGCTGTTTCTGTTAAAAGAAAATTAGTTCTCAGGGATGAGACTAATTCAGAGGATGACTTACCTATATCCTCTATAATGAATGTGAATAAGGAAGTTGCTGATACTGCTATTGCAGCTGTGGTTTCATTGTCTACACCACAGAAGAAACGAAGATTAACTAAGGGCAGGTATCAAATTCCTTTAGAAAAGAAGCAGGATACTGATGTACAGGACACTTCTATTATGAATGAGCAATCAGTTTCTACTGCTCAAGCAAATCCTGATACTGCACCAAGTCAAGTGGTTACTATTTCAGACACTCCAGCACATGACTCTCCAACAAAAAGACATGTTGATATTTCATGGGAGAAGTATGGTGCTGCTGCTTCCAATCTTGGGATAAAACATCCAAAGGAAAAACTAAAGAAGGCAGAAGAGTTAGTCTATCAGAGATAGAAGAAACTGAAAGGATCAAGCCCACAAGAACCTGAACCTCAAAGTGGTTCAGCAGCTCTTTCTGATGATCCAGCCACACAAGAACCACTCAATCAAAGTTTGGGTGAAGGCTTAGCTAGTGGAATGGTCACACAAGAACCATTTTCTCAAAGGGAGAATGAAGACATCAACATTCCAGCTACACAAGAACCATCTTCTCAAAGTGAAGATGCAGGCCAAGATACAGTTTCTGAGAAATTTCCTGACACAGCTCGAGGGATTTCTGGTGCAGATGAAGTTCAAAGATTGGTCGAGGACACTGTCAATGAGGGAAGCACGCAAGAACCTTTGACTCAAAATGTTGAAGCAGCTTCTGAACCTCAAGCTCCACAAGAACCATTGGTAGCAAATACTGATGCAAGCATATCAAATCCTGACGGTGTTCATCCTGACTCTAGTGGTGCTCCTGATGCTGAGACTATCCTGATACAACCACTTCGTTCAAGACCAATGGATCATCCTATCACAGATTCACAGGATAAACTGAAAGGTATAGCTATTCCTGATCCTGATGTTACTCATAGTACTGATGATGATGACTCTGATGATAGTGATGATGATGAGAATCGAAAAGAGAAGGAACAGTTTGCTACAGCGCTCAAAGTTAGTCTTGGAACTAATTTTGGTTCATCAAGTACATATATGGTTGGCAAAGCTTCCACTGGGAAAGATCAGAGACAAGATTTTTCTATTCCTTCCTTTAATCCTGCTGAGGCACTTAGACAGAATGAATGGAACAATTCATGGCACAGTTCTGTTGAAACTGTAAGTTATTCTTCTGCTTTGGAACATGCCTATGATGCAGTGAAATCTATGGAGAATCAAGACTTGAAGAATCATCTGAAGGCTACAACTCTGTTATCCAAAAGCCTGAAAAGTGAGATTGATTCTATCAAGAATTGAACTGAGTTGGTGAGGAATGCTATTTCTCAAAATTTTACAAAGGTGCCTACTACTTTTCAGCTAAGGGTAGTAGAATCCCAAGTGAAATCTGTCATTTCTGAACAAACCTCCATCAACAGAAGGATTGATTCTCTGGATACTAAGGTAACTGACATTCAAGCCTCTCTTTCCTTAATTTTGAATCTATTGTCAAATACTGATGTCAAAAAGGGGGAGAAGGTAAGTCAGGCAACAAAATGCACACCTGATCTAGTATTAAGGAATAATGATGATGATATTGGAGATGATGGTAGTGACAAAGTGATACAAGGAGAAACCTCTGATGCTGCTGTTATGAAGTCTACAATTCAAACCTCACAAAGTCAAACAACGCAGTCAACTCATGTTTCTGATTCTGGAGTTAAGACAGTAAGAACATTGGTGCAATCTCAGATCCTGACGGAAGAACAAATCCTGACACCTGGTCATGGACATACTCTTGCTACAATTCCTGAAGGTGATGAAGATGTGATTATTGATAATCCTGAAGATGCATCAAATTTATTCCAGAAGTTTACTACAAAGGATGGTAGAATTGTTACTCTTTATCATACTGATAAAAGAGTTCAACAATTATTTGCCAGAAAAGCACTCTCTACAGCAAGTGAAGAATATCCAGATCTCTCAAATGAAGAATTCTTGAGACAACAAAAAGAGATCATGGAAAGCTATTCTGTTTCTACTAGAGGTAGAGGAAGCAGAGGTAGGAGAGGTGTTAGAAGAAGTAGAAGAGGTTCTTCAACTCAAACAGTACCTAGACAGACAAGGTCTAGAGGGTTAAGAATTGAAGAAATTTCTGAACCTATTCAAACTCTAGTAGTTCCTGATAGATCTACTTTTGGTGATGATGGAAATATCGAAGAAGAACCTGAATTGAGAAGAAAATCAAGAAAATCAACTCTCTGCAATACAAATCAAATTGAAGAATCTAATCCTGATGTTGTTCCTGATAATATTCAAGATCCTGATGATTCTGAAATTCTGCAAGAGATTGATTTGATAATCTTATCTACTGTGGTTGACTCTCACAACAAGGAAGTAGATGAAGAAGAAGAAGCCAGAAGAAGAGAAATCACAAGAAAAACAAATAGAGATTTCAATCTCTATATGCAAAGGCTTAAACTCTCAAATGAAAGAAAGTGGAGGAATCCAAGCAGACAAGAATCTTTACTTGAAAGAAGCTATGCTCATGAAAAAGGGAAAGACAAGAAGTGGAAACATATTAGTACACTGAGGTGTGATACACCTATCAATTTTCAGTCTGGTGGAATTATTACAAGTGCTTCAAGTGTTGTTGATTTATCTGATATGGTTAGATCAAAATCACTCTGGCTAAGGATGTTTTCAAATATGAAGCAATTGTCAAGCAATTCAAGAGGAGGTATTGGACACAGGGATGCTGAATATCTAAATATGTCATATGTAGATCCTTACTCCTTAACTGAAATTGGAGGTACTTTAACTTCTGAAAACCTGAACAATTTACTAGCTGTTGATATAGTTATAGATTGTCATGATGGTTTTGACAAGAAAGAAAAGCTTCTGTACTTCATGAAAGATGGTAGTGTGAAGATTCTATCTATTCAAGATCTACTGATGAAAACTACAAAGGAACTGAAATATGTTCATTATCTTTTGAGATTGAAGAATCAAATGTGTAAAGTGTGGAGTGACATGATTTTGTCAACAATAAGAAGAAGACTGGATGGAAACAGTAATTTCAATGGTAATTATACTCCCATGTACTTAAATCAAAGAGGTCAGGATGTGGAAATGCAAAGGGGTACTGCTGTTAAAGAAGTAACTTTTGGCATGACTCAACTTACTCTCAATCCTGATGGGAAGGAAATTACTTATCTTTTGCTTGAAGAGCATAGTCTTCAGAGAAGCTCCATATTGAATCTCAGAGCAGCTATCTACCAGATTAATGAGGAAGATGAAGACCTCAGAAATCTTAAGGAAAGACTGATTCGAATTCTTGAAGAAAAAGAAGAAAATTTGTTATCCAACTTCTTGAAGATGAATCTGTTCTATCAAAGAATTTAAACCGATAAGTTGTTGCTGCAGATACTTGTACATTTTGTATATATGTTTTTGACATCATTGAATCTTAGGAATCTATACTTTATTTCACAAAGTATGAGATTGGGGGAGATTGTTAGATCAGAATTCAATGATCGTCAGGAGCTAGACTCAACTGATCAGGATTGCTGACGTCATCAGGATTGCATGGTCGTCAGGATCAAGATGAATATCAGGACTGGGATCAGGATTGATCATCAGGACTGGAAGCTGATCAGGATTCCTACTTCGAGTTATATTTGGAGTCTAGTTAAACATGGAAATTTATTCTGTCGGTTCCTGGTTTGTAGAATGTAGCTATCAATTATGGATAGGTTTCAATCTTTGTAGTTGATTAGGACTTATCTTGTTGTTGATAGAGAAGTGTGTGATGTATATAAACACAGTTTAGGTTTCGTTTTAAGAACGATCATACACTCGAGTATTTGTGTAACCTAGCAGCTCTCAAGAACATCAGAATTTCTTGAGAGGGTTTGTAACAGTTTTATATCAGATTTAATAAAGCTGTTATTGTTCTTTCATATTTGTGTTATATACTTTATTAAGTCGAGAATCTTATACAATTGTATTCAACCCCCCTTCTACAATTGTTATTTACTAGGCAACAAGATATCATCTGTGGATCTGGCGAATGACATTCCTTCTTCACCATCGTCTCCCAAAAGACGAAGACTGGGGAAATCTAATCATTATTCTCACTTTGATGCTGTTGATGTTCTTCACAGATCTCTTCATGCCAGTACCTCTATTGACAATCCTATCAGTTGTGCTCCGGATAGCCCTTTTACCTCTGATACTGGCTGTGATCCTGATACAGTACCAACACCTGATGTTAACACGTCTGACGTACAACCCTCACCTGAAAAAGTGGTTGTATCTGATTCCAGTCCCTCTGTTTCTCCACAGGGACGAAAGGTTGATATGTCCTATGATCAAATTAAAAGACTGGAACAAGCAGCTCGTAAGGAAATTGCTGAGTCTGCTGGTCAGAAAAGGAAGATATGTTTTACAAGAATAAAGAAAAGGAATGTTAAGGCCAAAAAATCTTTTGCTCCTAGAATTGATCTGGATACACAAGAACCTGGTTCTCAATGTGAACTAGCGGTCCACATTGATCAAGCCACACAAGAACCATCTACTCAAAGGGTGGATGAAGGCGTGGAGCTGTTATATCAAGATTCTCTACCCTCTTCTGTGTTACTTCCTGAACCAGATCAAGGCACTTTATAAGAGGAGGTCATTGCTTATTTTGATGAAGACAATTCTCAAGGACAGGACACACAAGAACCTCCAGTACACTTTACTGAAGCAGTCCACTTTGTCCAGGCTCCACAAGAACCTTTCATTCAAAGTATGGAAGCATGCCCGATTGAAGACAGTCAAGCTCTCATGATTCAACCATTGTCCTCTCGTTCTTTGGATATTGAGAAATCAGGTAATGTGACTAATCCTGATTCTGCTATGGTTGTTTACTCTCCTGGTGTCAGGATGACTACTGACAGACCCTTGACTGAGGGATCCCCTGTCAGTATGACTGCACTCTACCCTTCTCTGCCATCTCTTATTTCTTCGTTTCTAAGTGCTCTGAGCCTTTTTCGTGAGAATGAGAGAAAAGATTTAGAGAAAAACAGAATTGTTGAGAGGCAGTCTCCTGAACTGGCAAAAGGAGAGGTAGACTTGAGTGTGAATGCTGTGCATTTGAGTAAGGAAATTCTGACTCTCAAAAGTTCAGATATTGTGTTGGTGAGCGGTGATGAGATCACTGAAAAAGAAAAGAGAGATCTAGGAGTTACTGATTTTTCTGCAGGTACATCCAATACTCTTGCAGTCTCTCTGTCTCAGGATCAGTCTCACAGTTCTCATTCCAGCTCTGATAATTCTGATCCTGATGATTCTTCGAATGACATTCTGACTAGTCATAGGCGAGCTTAGTGGAATCATTCTTGGACTGATCCTTCCTCTTTTGTTGGTATTACTGGTGCTCATTGTCATTTGGCCACTGCTTTTAAAGAGATTAAGAGTTCAGATATTCAAGCTCATCTCAAAGGTACTTCTCTCATGCTTAAAGCTATCTTTGAAGAGATTACTGATGTCAGGACTTCAACTGCAAAGAGTATTGCTGATGTTGTGGCTGCGCATGCTCAATCTGCTGCTCGACATACAAGAGATTTTTCCTGTGTTCATAGAGATCATGTCTCTCTTGAACATCGAATTGTAACTCTGGAGAAAAAGGCTGAATCTATGGATGCTAAGATGGAATTACTTATCTCTTCTCTTGTTCCTGATGCTGGTACTGATGCCAGAAAGAGGGAGAAAGTAGTGTCAACCAAATGCTCTCCGAAGTTAGTGGTTCTAAGGAGGGATGATGCTCCTGATGGAGGATCTAGTCAGAAACAGGTATCTACTGATGCTGCTGCTAGGACACAAATCACTGTGTCTAATCAAAGTCAAAAACAGCAGTCAACACAAGTCTCTGGATCTAGTTCTAGAATGCAATATCATGATATTATAGTGACAACCGCTGAGCAGGCAAAGAAGTTTCATCAGACTGTGAATATTGATGGAATAGAATACATTGTGCACTATAAAGATCCCAGACTTGAAGCATTCAATGAGCAGCAAGCTAGGAAACTTCTTCAAGAAATGTATCCTGATGAGGATGTAGAAGAAATGGTGGAAGCTCAAAGGATAGAGTATGAAATGCTGAATTCACAGAAAGGAATTGTCAGAAGCGAAAAGAGGGGAAACAGGTCTAGAGGTAGAGGTCATGGTAGAGGAAGATGAAGGACTATCAAATCATTTTCAGAATCTCAAAAAGGTATTGTGATCAAAGAAGGATCAAATACTGGTGCAAATACGTCATCTGAATTATCTGCTGTTCTTGCTAAGGGAAAAGGAAAGAAAGTTCTTGAAGGTTCATCTCAAGTAACAGTCACTGAACAAAGTGTTGAAAGATCACATAAAGAAGAAGAAGAGGATGATGATATTTCTCTAGTTCAAAGAAGGAGAAGAAGGGAAGATTCAAAGAATGATAGACAGATATTTCTTGTAAGAACATCATTAAATGTGGAAGCAGCTAAACAAGCAGAAAAAGACTATCTTAAGTCTTTACAACAAAGAAGCTTCACTAAGTCAGGAGTCATGTTGCAAGAATATTTGAGAAAGAAGGATGATGTTGTAAGGAGTTCGAGAAATGCTTACGAATCCAAGAATGTTAAAGGGTACAAAGGAAAAGGCCATGATGTCAGGGAAGATAAATCTCATCTTCAGCTCAATGAGATATTCAAATCAAGTGGACATTTCAAAAGTCTCCCTGGAATTTCTTGTATTGATGGATCTGGAAAATTCAAGAAGTCTTATGAAGAGGTTGCGAAGAAGAAAAATGAATGTCGACGGACAGGAACACATGGAGGAATTGGTCATCCTGATGCAGAACTAATTCCTCAGGCAGCATCATATGATCAAGCATGTCTAACAGAAAATCTGAGTGATAAAGTTACTCAAAGGCATCTTGATAAACTTATCTCTGTTCAAATGGTGTATGATGTTCATGATGGAAATCTGCCTAAAGAAAAGTTAGTGTATTTTATTAAGGATGGATCAACGTGTGTACTGACAGAGCTGGATATCTCAATGAAGAACTTGGAAGAATTGAGGTATGTACAGTATATGTTTATTCCTAAAGATGATCTGTGTGTAAAATGGAGAAAGAAGATTCAATCCAGTATTAATTTGCATTTGATGGGGCTAAATCTGAAAAATACTGGATATGCTCCTAAATACATTGACATGGATGGACAAGAGGTGGAAATGAAGAAAGGGAGTGCATTTATTGAGAAGACTCTGGGAATAGAGTATTTGTCTTTCAGTCCTGATAGTGAAAGAGTTAAGCTTATTTATCTGGATGAAAGAATGCTGAGAAGTTCTATTGAAGATATGAGAGCAGCAATTTATCAGACAGACAAAGGTGATGAAAGTCTGAGGAAGCTGAGAAGAAAAATGATTGACTTGTTATTGGAAAAAGATGATGAGTTGATGAAGCAGTTTCTTCAGAAGAACATGGGGTTCATAAGAGTGTCTGATTATGAAGGATATCTTAAGCAAAATCCTTATATTGATCCTACGAGTATTTGATTGAAGTTTTGGCATCATTAAATCCAGAGAATTTATGCTTTATTTCAGAAAGTATAAATTGGGGGAGATTGTTGGAAAATGATGATTTAATGAGTGCGTCAGGATCGGGTAGCATCAGAACTTGGAGCATCAGGAGTTGACGTATGATGATGTCATCATCAGTGGCAGGACAAGTCAGCAGATATTGATTGATACTATTCCGCAATTTCAGGAAAGGATTGATTTACAGAAGATATACTTCACCGAAGCTGTTACAGAAGATAAGCGACAAGAAGATCAATCTAATTAAATGAAGATTATCTTATGTAACAGAATGTGTAGCTGTGTGTGTATAAAAAAACATAGGATAGGTTTTACGAGAGTAATAGCTTTACACGAGTATTTTTGTAAACCTAGCAGCTCTTAAGAACTCATAGTTTCTTGAGAGAGTTTGTATCAGTTTTTATAAAGTTTAATAAAAGCTGATATTGATTGTTTTATATTTGTTTATTCGATTATTTCATACGATTATATTCAACCCCCCTTCTATAATCGACATCTATTGGGTAACAAATGAAAACAAACACTGGGTTTCTCAATTAAAACCAACTATTTTGGAAAGTCAAAGGCTTAAAAAGGAAATGTTAAGCTCATGAATGATATGATAGATCAAGAAAGTGTATCAAACAACACGATTTATATCTTGATGCGAGAAAAATACAATCTTGATACTGTTTTGAAATAATTTACCAAGAGCAATACCATATTGGAAAGTATGATACACAACTCCAAATTATCTTCTAACAAAGAAGGTTTAGGATATGAGGCAAATATTCCTCCTAAAAGAGAAGCACATATTCCTACTTCCACACAAGATACTCAACCCAAAACACCTACGGATGTATGTTCATTTTGAAATTCAAATGGACATGAAAGTCAAAAGTGCAAGGCTAAACAAAGTGTGGATAAAGGGAAGTATAAGTAGATACCTAAAGGAGTTATTCCTAGTAAAATGAATGAAAAGAAAATTGTTCAAGGTAATTCGGTTAAAAATAAACAACCGGAACACTTCTATCATCAAGAGCCAATTAAATTTCAACCAAGGAACACTAAATATATGGCAAGTACTAGTACTCAAACTACTAGGAAACCGAATGCTCCTAAAAGAAGTTTTATTGTTCAAAGCTCGGATAATCCTTATATTCAAAGTGAACATATGCATTATATGCCTAGGAATATAAGTGGTTATCATGATAGATCAAGTCATCATGTTTTGAATAAAAACATGCATGATAGACGTAACTTGAATAATAATAATCATGTTTACAATGTTAATGCTCATCGTAGGAATAATTATTATCATTCTTATCCTAGAAATGATAGATATATGCCTCGGAGAAATCCGTATGAAATTTCTAATAGAAATCAAGCATCTAGAAACTTACATGTCAATAATTGTATATTCCCTAATTCTGATCTTTAGAGGATGCTCAATAGAGCAAAACTAGAGCCATTTTTGTCATACCCTACTAAAAGGGTTCTTCCTAACTTGGTGGCTGATTTTTACAATAATCTCACCATTAACCCTGGAGCTAATGGGGCAGTCTATCTTACATCTATGGTAAGTGGAATGCCCTGTCTCATTGATAATGACATCCTCGCTTAAGCTCTAGAGTTGCACAAAACTCTTACTGCATTTGATAATGTAGACATCTCTAAGTCCTTCACTTTTGACAAAGATGAATATATGCTATACCTCTCTACCTTCTGTCATAATCAAGTTCCTCTAAATATCTTCTCAAATGATAAAGGTTTTAAGGCTGAACACTTTGTTCCTATCTATCAGCACCTTGCTCAGTTTGTCAAAGAGAACTTCTACCCTTCTACTCAGAAGCTTGTCTCTTTTATTGAGATGAAACTCATGTATAAGATATCCACAAACAGACTCACTTCCAACATTCCTCATGTGCTTATGCACAATATGTATGCTACATCTAAGACAGTCCAATAGCCTTATGGCCTCTTGTTAACTAAGGTCTTTCAACACCTTAAGTTTAACATAAACATACCTCCTTTCTTTCATGTCTCAAATAAAATCTCAGAGAAATGTACCAAATCTGTCTTACCTCTCAAAATCCACATTGATCCCCCTGTGGCTCCTGAATATGTTGTTGAGGCCTCTAAGTGAGTTGAGCTCACTGTTCAAGTTTCTTATGAGAAATTTAGATCCATGTTTGCAGATTTAGAGTCTATTAAGGTTGATTATGCTGCATCGAAGTCCACTTTGGACATTCTTGTTGATAACTATGAGAAGTTGGCCTCTAGGCATGAAATTCTAAAAGTTATGTCACTTCCATAATGACTAGAATGAGTCTTCTTGAGACTAGCCTATCTCAACTCATTCACCTTCACATCAACATGCATAGCTCTTCACCTTCAAATGAGATTATCACGGGGATTCCTGTGACTACAGAACTACCTATGGAGACAGAGGTCATAAAGGTTGATGATAAGGATGAGACCATGGTTGATATGAATGTTAAGGTTGAGCCTGTAGATGGTTTCTTTGAGGGTATAAGAAGTGAGGATTTGGTTATTCCTAGAGGTGGTCAAGGTGGCACTTTCACCATTAGTGCAGAGGTCTTAGAGAATGCTGAGAGGAGTGCAATGATCAATAATGATCAGTTTAATCAGATGGATTGAGTTGGTTGGTGTAGTGAGTTGAATCTAGGTTTCAGAGTTGGTGTCATGGTTTCTGTATCTGTTTTATGGCTGTAACATGGTCTTGTTGGTTGTATGCTAGTGTCCTGTTAAGCCTAACCTATTTATATGCTTCTTATGTATCTATAATGCTTGGTGATCAAGCCTATTGTCATATTTCGTGTACTTGTCTGATTGGTTGACTTCTTAGTTCTATTTCCAACTCATTTTCAAGTTGTAAAGTTGGATTTAGAAGTGTTGGATGTGATGTATTGCCTTTATGAATGAATATGCAGCTTTAATTACTTTTACCAGTAATTTTATAAGAATTGCATTCTTTGATTAAGCATCCAAGCACACACAAGTCACAGATGGACTACATGTTGAATATGCTAGTAATGAGTGTTTACAGGTGTACTAAACTTCATTAGCATTGCTTTTTAACATCACTGATATATAGTTCTTAAAATTTTGTAAGTTTATGCTTAAATGTAATTTTGATTTCTTATTGACATAAATTCCTAAGAACTTATTTGCAGGTTTGCTTTTCTATATACCAGGGTTATCAATTGGTTTATATCAGTTGGTTAATACCATTGCAGTTGCACTTTAACAATTCTAAGTTATTTAGAATTTACAATTCTGCACTTAGAATTAAATTAGAAGCTCACTATTTTGTTGTTGTCACTTGTGTTGAACTTAAATTGTTTCAATTCCACCTAAACACTTGACTGAAACTTGCATTTAGTGCTAACCCTGCATGATCATGTTTTAACAGTTTGCAATTGTCATTTGCTTTGACAATGCTCATTCTGGTAGCCTGCAACTTGAAGCTGAACTCCATGAACCTGCATTGCAATTTTCTCCAGCCACTGTAGTTTGAAAAATTCAAAAATCAAGCTCCTGGATATGACTTGATTTCAATTGCTCCAGTCTTCTTCTCACATTGATTTATCTTAAATACTTGACTGACAATTTTCATTGAGTGCTAATATTGCAGGATCAAAGACCATGATCAAGACTTCACCCAGTGTGCAAATTCACAGTCCAGTCTCTTGTTCTTTTTCATGTCATAAGCTCTGATCCTCTACAACTTTCTGAGCACTTTGCATTCCATTAAATCACATCCTATGTAATTTTTTTTTCTGTTTTGTATGGGAGAATTAGACTTGTAATTCATATAGGATTATGATCACTTGGTTTGTATATTAAAATCAGTCCAAATCATGTGAAGATTTGGGAAGTAGGACTGATTTTGGAGAGATAAGGTGGATTGGTGGTAATTGCTTTGTAATAGCTTAGTATTTAAAACCCCCACCCCTTATACTTTTCTAGATGAAATCCCTCTCCTCATTCCCTTATATTGTTTTTCTCTTACTCTTTTTGGTTTTTATCAAAAAAGGGAGATGAATTACAATATGTGAATTGATTTATGCCCTACTAATTTTTGTTTTTTGAGTTCTTATTAGGTGGATCAACAAGCAAGGGGAAACAAGTATAAATTTTCAATTATACTTATCCTTATATCAATTTTTGAATTGATATAAAAGAGGGAAGTGTTCTAAATTCTTATAAGTTATCATCTTATCATCTCGCTCTTATTTTTTTCTTTATCTTGTGATAACTTCTATAATTTTGTGTGATATGCATGTGTGCCTTCTTGTTTTTAAAATTAACAAGATTTTTAATCATCTTAGGGGAAGGTGTTTAAATAGGCATTAAAATGAATAAATGTTTTTCATGCATACACTTAGGGGAACTTTCACAAACATATTTAATTTTCGCTATTAGTTTTGATAAATACCAAAAATGGAAAGATTGTGAGACAACTTTTCACTTTTAGGTTTTGGTTATTTGTCATAAACGTAATGCGAAAATTAAATTAGATATATGAAGTTACTAGATAATATAGCAATTCCTCCCTTAGGTTTATTCGATGTGACATAAACAAACGACGAGTGAAAAGTTGATAGGATAATCTTCATTCCGTTGACAGGTCTTCACTTAGGCAAAATTACAAGGCATGAGATATTTACAGTTAACCAACCTATTTTGCCTATCTAGTACTTAGTCAACATGACTTAGAAAACCTATCCAATATCTACAATGAAATGCATATCAAACTAGAAGTATTGTACAGTGCAATTTCTACATCACTCATTTCGTTGATGAGCTACCTGTCAACGGATTGCTGCAAAGCATACCATTCCGTTGACAGCTACAAAATGACTTTACACAAATTCTAATAAGTGTTTTATGTTTATCATCAAGAACAACATATTCCTAACATTGGTTTTTATTGCGAGTTCGCAAAAGTGCACCAAATTATTAAAAAACCCCAAGGTTGATTTTTACAATAAGATTATAATATATTTGAAGACATTTTGCATTAGTCTCATATTTGTTTAAGGAGTTTTAAAGAAAATTTCACGAAATGGGTTTGTCACTTCGTTTCGTATTTATCGGACTTTTCGTACCAATGGAAGCTTCTTGAATATTTTATTAAGCTAATTCCCACATTTTTATGAGCTGGTGTATGTAAATATTTTGTGACATCGTGTTAATGACATCATGTTATTACATGCTTGACACCTATCTTTATACATTGGTAACTTAGTTTTAACTATTGGTCATTACCCAACTTTTTGGCTATAAATTCCAAGCTAAACTCACTCATTTCCTTGAGAATTTTATGTCCTATAAGTGCTGGAGTTTTCTCTCTAGAATACTCACTTCTTAGAGTACCAAAATCCTCCAAAAATATTTGGATGCCAAAGCTTTGATCTTTCAAGATTAATCATCTTTAAGATTTGGATTTTCATCCATTTCTTGCCGGTTTAAACACCACTCGGTCACTCCACTTTGGGGAGCTCTTTAGCTCGTTTTTGTGCAGCCCTATAGTGCTTTTAATTTAGTGTTTGATTCACCATTTATCTCATCTTGAATATTCTTCAAGTGGTGCTCAAATAGGCCTTGTTGTTGTGGTGTTTTGGTTCATTTTTGGTGGTTGTAAAACACCATTCGACCAAGATTCTTAGGCAGATCCTTGATTATTTTCTTGAAGCCTATTAAGAACTCTTAATTGATTATTTGAGTCACCTTTTATCCCTTCTTGGATATCCTTCAAGTCGTGATCAAATCCGGCTAGTTTAGAGGTTGTTTTGGCTTGTTTTAGGCTCATTATGTGCCTTCCCATTAACCTCTCGGGAAAGACACTTAGGGCAGTGCTTGTGCACGTTTTATAGAATCCCTAAAGTGTTCTTTGAAGTGTCTTTGATCTACCTTTGATACCTTCTTGAATACCTTTCAAGTGGTGCACTATCTAGACACTTCTAGTGGTGTTTTGGCTTCTTATTAGCCTCGGTTTTACACCTCTCGGCCTAGTATCTTTGGGCAGTGCTCTTGCACGTTTTTAGCAGCCCTTAGAGTGTTCTTGGATGTGTCCTTGAGTTGCCATTAACATATAATTGAATACTTTTCAAGTGGAGCTCATTTTAGACACTTTAAGTTGTGTTTTTGGCTTAGTATTGGCCTCAGTTTAACACCTCTCGGCAAAGTCTCTTTGGACAGTGGTTGTGCACGTTTTTTGCATTCCCTAGAGTGCTCTTTCTTGTGTTCTTGAGTCACCATTAACCTCTCCTTGCATACCTTTTCATTGGTGCTCATTTGCAACATATTTGGTGTTGTTTTCTTACACTTATAACCAAGTATACACTTGTTCTTATAGTTAACTCTTTAAGTGTATCTTGATAAGTTGTAACACACCAAGAGAAGTATCTTGAAGTATTTCTTGATATCTCTCTAAGTCCTTATTAACCACTTGGTGAACATTTGGTTTAAAAGGCTAAGAACTATCTTTTGATTTGTGCTTAAATTGCACATAACTTGTTTATACCTTAAGTGGTTTTAAACTTGTTTAGATTGTATATCAAAAGAGAGTTTCTTATTGTCTTGATTCATACAAGTCTTTTCACTCTTAATTGATTCATAATCTTTTAAAGGACTTAAGAACGAGACCATTCGAATTTGTTTTAAACCAAACAATTCGAATCATTCGACCATTTACTTAAAGAATATTCATTCGGCCGAATATTATTGAGTTTAGAAGCTTGTTTAATATTTTACGAAATATTTATAACTTGCTGTATCTCATACTTATTTGGTTCTATAACACAAGTAAGTGTATATTTATTTTGTTTATATTTGGTTAAAACTGAATATTAAATAAGTTAATATACTTGGCTTTTATTTATATTAACTTGTTGGACTTGTTAATTTTTATATTTTGTCTTTGTGTTCTAGTTGTATTACTAGTTCATTTATCTTTCACAAAAAGGGTTTTCAAGTCGTAGTGCTTGTATTATATCCTTTTAACGTGAGGTGAAGTGAGGTGAGGTGATTCTTGCTCTAAGACCCAAGTCTTAGACACGTCAATGGGGAATTGAGTGTCTTTGCACCGTGAGGAGGAGAAAAGACCCAAGACCCAAGATCTAAGATCCAAGATCGTAAAAGGGTGTAGATACGAAGTCTATGCAAGGGTTTACTTATGTGGTTATGAGGAGGTAGTGGTGTAGTTACGCTCCAAGATAAACTCATAAGGGTTACTTGTATTGTATTTGAGGAAGTAACGGGGATTTACTTTCCAAGATAATCTTTCAATGGGTAGAATATATTTTTTTGAGGAGTTAATGAGTAATTAGGCTCTAAGATAGATATATAGTTGTTGTAAAGGCCGCTCCGCCTACTATAAGAAGTGTTTTACTTATAGTGGAAGAAATCTTGAATCCGGGGAGGAGTTTGGGGACTGGAGTAGGGGTGTTCAAATCCATTACGGGATTACGACATTGCGAACCAGGAGTAATGTACTAACGATTCTACTGTAGCGAACATGTTACTGTCAAAGAATACAGAATGTTTTAAACCGTTAGACCAGGACAACACGTGTGTCAAAACATGGTTAAGACACGAAGCCACTTTCCTATTTTTCAGTATTAACTGTTTGATTGAAGCTCAACAAAATCCCAAAATAATTGTCTAAATCCACTCATTTACCTTCACAAAAACTCACAAACGTTCAGAATCTCAAATTTTTACAAAATTAAAACTCACAACAATGGCACCAAAAAGAACTTCTCATTCATCTTCTCAAAGTTACAAACCAACAATCACCATTGGCCAAACAAATTGTGCTGGCATTCACTCTCCCGTGGATGTTGGTGAAGGATTCAAAGGACTTGTACACTTCATGAACAAGTCGTATCTTGGACAGGAAATTACTTCTTGCCCTGTTCTTGATGTTGAAAGATTGGAGCAGTTTTGGCTCTCTGTAGAACTGGTTGGACATATTGATGGTGGGTCAATCACTTTCAAAGTTGGAGACACTTCTCACTCTCTAACTGCAAAAACTATCAATGAGGCTATGGGAATCACTTTGTCAGAAGGGGAATAATTTCAAAAACTTCCAAATGATGAAACCCTAACCAAGTTTTTCTTTAAAATTGGTTATTCTGGACCTTGCCTGGACGAAGACTCAGTCAAGTGGTTTCCAACTGGGGAAATGGACAGGAAATATCTCAGGAAAGAATGGAGCATGTTGATTGATGCTATGGTAAGTATATTCTCTGCAAAAACTTCTGGATGGAATGACATTCCCTCCTACATAAAGAGAATCACTCACTCCTTAGCTCATGGATACAAAGTGGATACTGGGAAGCTGCTAATTACTCAATTCAATGCAGCCCTTGGGAAGTCAAGCTTAGGGAAAAAGGTAATCCTCTATCCAAGATTCTTAATGATGTGTATTAATGATATATGTGGTGTGCGTTCTGAACCTCCTCACTCAAAGGAATGTCTTGTTTTGAAGAAACACACACACACACACACACACACACACACACACTGTACTGAACACACATAATCTCAATAGCTATATTCCATTATGTTTCACAAAGCATATGGTTGATCAAGTGTCCAACCCTGAGTATCCATTACCCTCTAGGTGTGAAACATTTACTCTTGAGAGTGAAGCTGAATTAGACCCAAATTTAGCTAACCCACACTCCACTCCATACATTATCCCTAGGTTCTCTAGACTACCTAAAGCCCAAAGAATTGCCATCACTAAATCCAGAAAATGCCCCTAGAAGCTGGTGTTAGTGGTAGCATTGAGGGTAAAAAGAGAGAAAATGCATCTAATGCAGCAAATAAGGAAGTCTCTGAGAATGAACCAACAGTAACCCCTCCTGAACTTAAGAATAAGAGAGTTAAGAGGGCAAAGGTTACTGTCAGCCACCCTACAGTCTCTCAAAAGACTGTAGAGGATGAAAGAGAGTTAAACACATCCCTAGATGCCTCTTCTCAATAAGAGACATCTACTGAAACTGGTCTGTCTCCTAAGGCACCTTGTAATGATTCTGCACCACCTCATGTACTCAATCATAAGGAGCCTCCATTTGCAAAAACTCATAGTGAGAGAGAGCACATAGAGGAATCTTCTTTCAATTTTGATGCTTCTCTCTTTACCTCCAAGGAGCAGCCAAATCTCAATTCTCTACTTTCTACTTATTCCTTCCCTACTACATCTATTGTTTCTTCTCCACAACCTAGAGAAGGGGAAACCCTTTAGGTTTTGATCATTCATATCCTATCATGGATGAGCCCCCATCTAGTGGTCCACAAGAACCCATTGTTCAGAGTTCAATGGACACCACCACTCCAAACACTGAGAAAGAACATACTGCCACTTTGTCAGAAATTGAAATAGCCAGCAGTATGTTTGATCTCCAACAAGCAAATTACCAAGAGGAAGTTGCTATCACAGCCTCAGTTGTTGTAAATGACACACCAAAAGTTGTTATCACCCAACATTTTGATAGTAACCTTTTGGATGCTAAAGTCACTATCACACCTGAAGTTACTGTCATCTCTACAGTTCATCCTCTAGAATCTACAACTCAAAATAAACTGCTAGAGGAGGATCTAATTGAAGATGTCTCTTCAGAAGATGATCTTCCATTGTCTGCTCTTATCAAAGTACACTCTAAACCTTCTACTTTTGTGCATATCAGTATTGCTCATACATATGCACTTAGGATGAGTGAGGGAGAGATAAAAGAAAAGAGAGATGAACAAAAACATGAGAGACAGCCAAATGATCTGGCAAAAGGAGAGGGATTTGAGCATGGCTAGAGAGAAACTGAGGGAGCCCACACTAAACAGACACTAAGCGTTGAGAGACCATTTGTGAGGAATGATGAGATCATTCAAAAAAACAATGAGAGTGTGAGAACCCCACTAGCCTCCTTGCCCTATTTTTCTCCTTTCCCTGTTTCTAGAAAAAGGAAGAGAAGTAGTGATCCATCTAACTCTTACAGGTCTGATACTGCAACACTTGAAGCCAAGGTGGATGCATTTTCCCAGTCACTACATGCTAGAATAGATTCCTTTGAAAAACAAGTGGCAAAAGGATTTGCCCAACTAACTCAAGTTGTAGCCACTCTATCTGCACATCTGCAAGATGTCAACTCAACTAAGGGAGAGAAAAGAAAAGAAAGATCAGAACAGAAATCAGAACAGCCTGGAGATGCAGTTGAGGGGGAGCATTTAATTGATTGGGAGTCAAAAGGAATTGATGAACATAATGAGGGGGAGTTTCAAGAAGAACCAAGCCATGCTGACAAACTCAAATCAAGCAAAATTGGAAAAAGTTGCTAGAGCATGAGCTGGATGGAGAAACTATTCTAGTTTCTGAGGAAGTGTTGAAGGAGATAAAGAGATTAAATCCTGCTCAAGGAAAGAAGCCCATGACAAAGGAAAATAAAAGCAGAACAATTCTTCCTGGTATTTCAATCAAAGAACCAGTCAATGTTGCCTCAACTAAAGGATTTCAAAGCCTTATTCAAAGAGAAGAATTGGAGAATGCAAAGTGAAAAGTAAAAGAAAAGGTCCATGAACAGACTACTGAAAACTCTTTGATATGGACAGATGGAAAATGATTCACTTTGGAAGAAGCAGAATTAATCATGCTTCTTCACCTTGAAAGCACCCTGTACAACAAAGACAATGAAATCACAAAACCGGTACAAAGATTGAAGGTTCAGGCTGAAGGGAAATTCAAGAAATTCTGTAACTCGGTCAGATCTGAAATCATTGACATCAGGGTGAAGGTGAATGGTGAGAGAATGTGGGATGTGAGTGTGAGTGTTAGCATTGCAGGGAACCTAAGCTATTTCATCACTATGGAGCAAATTCAGAATTTATCAGCTCCAGTGATTAATGCATTAGGAGCAAAGATTAAATCAAATGTCTCTACTTTCAATGAAAAACTCAAAGCTGAATTAAGAAGGATGTTTGTGGATAAAATTCAAAAAATTGATCTAAATCCATTCTTTGTCTACTATGGCTGTGTGCCCAAGTTTGGAAATGAACAAGTTGGATGCATGAACTTGGTGAATATATCAAGAGTGGAAGATAGGAGAATCAAGCTAGTTCTTGATCAAATTCTGCATTCCAAGATTAACAAAGACAAAGTTGAAGCTGTACATGCAATCTACACTCATCTAGCAAAGAAAGGTATGGAAGAAGAAATCAAAGAGATAATTGTAGATGCAAATAGAAGAAGAGGGGACAAAGGAGGAAGCTACATGTATATTGAAGAAGTTGATGAAGATAAAACTCCTGAAGTTCCTGAACCAATAGTTGCCTATTCATTAATACAAAGAAAAGATGACAAGGATGATGGTACTGGAGGTATAGGTGAAGCTAGTAGAAATGTTAAAAGTAGCAAACCTGTAAAATCAATTACAGATGAAGAACCTGGTCAAACCAGAAAAAATCAAGAAATTGGTAAATCTTCATGCAAAGGAAAAAAGAATGAAGCTCTATGTCAAGAAAAAATCTGGGAAGCCAAAATGCTTGAGAAACTTGAGGCCAATATCCTAAGGAATGTTGTAGACACTACAAATCTTGAAAAAGATACTATCACAAAAGATGTTGTCATGAAAGATACTATCAAGAAAGGAGCCTCAGTGGAAGATGTTGTCACGACAAAACCAAAAGATGTTGTCATGACAGATCCAGTTAAAGTTATTGTCACAGAACCAACTGTCACAAAAGACACTGTCAAAGAATTTCTAGTTCCAAGTAAGAAATTAAGGAGGAGAACCCATGCAAGAGTTTGGCTGAACAGAGTCAACTCAGAAGAAGATAAGCCCAAGTCAAAAGCTGTGACCAAAGAACCAAGAGTAAAGAACATGCCTTCTACTGGTCCTTCTTTGAAAAAGCTACACATTATCACTCCTGATGTTCACAACTTGGAAGCAAATCAAACTCAGATTCTTGAGAGGAAGCTTGATCCAGCCTTAGAAGGACTACCTTCTATAACTCCTATCTACTCTCATGGACCTAGCACTATCTCAAATATGTGTATTAAATTAATGGACATCACAAGTGTGCTCTTGCACCTTGATGACAATCAAAATGCAGAATCTTATGAGCTCACATATAAAGATGAGTCAAAGGTGATAATCACTAAGGATTTTACTTGGAAATTTCAGAAGAATGACTTTGCAAGGGTAGATTTCTTTATTCTTAAAAGAATGATCTTTTTACTTGATGGGTATGGCAATGTTCATAATCATGTGATTGATCATCTAAATGATTATCTGGCTGAGAGAGAAAAAGAGTTCTATGGTAGATATTGATCTGACTAGATGAGATATAAAGACACATCTTCGAGTGAATCAGAAGGAGAAAATGAATCTATTCCAGCTAATCCAAATGAAGCTCCTACAAATTCTGAAACTCAAGAAGGAAAGACTGATGTCAAGGATATGTTTGCTGAAGAAATTGAAGCTGAAATCAGCAAAACTTACAGGCAATGTAATTGCATTGTAAGTCAGTATCCTGATCATCAATCCCGTGTCTTGGAGAATACCTACAGAATCAGATAAGGGCCTGAGGAAATTCATTTTAACAGTTTTTACAAACTTAAGATAGAAACTTTGAAGAATCTTTTCTACAAAGTTGTTGGATCTTTGGAAGATCTATGTGAAATTGAATTGGAAATAATTCTAAAACAAAGAGAGGGTAAAAATCCAGAGCTTGACTCCAAAAGAATAAACTCCTTGAAAGCCTATCATGGAAACAAATTCATAATTGAGAGATGCAGACATGAGTTCAGATCTATCACAAAGATTGGAACCTTATGGTTAATTCTGAAGACACAAAGTACTAGACCTCTAAGAGAATTCAAAAGGCCATTGAGGATATTGAAGACTTTCCCATGAATGACAATGAAAAACCTGTAGTTGGAGAATTAAAAGCCTTTCTGCAAAGTGCCCTGGAAAGAGAAGATGAAGTAAGACAGAAAAGGAAGCAAAGAAAAGCTAAGTGATTCTATCAAACTTATATTGCAAAATGCAAAAGAATCATTAGTTTGCTGTAGATGAAAATGTTGATGCATATAGTTCTTAAATTCTATCAAAAGAATTTGCAGAATTTACATAGTTCAAAACTTTAGTCATTTCTACTGCTATGATCTTTGTTAGTTAAGTTGTCAGCTTTAAATTCAAAATTTTTTGTTATCCATAAAAATAAATTGGGGGACATTGTTAGGTTTTATGGGTAATTGTAGGTATACAACTTAACTATGTAATCAGTCTTTAATTAGACTGAAAGAAACATACTGTCACAAGCCATAAATAATGTTCCATGTAATGTTCAATATGTACTATCATGAATATATGTAATAAAGAATGTAATATGGAATAAGTTCACTTTGTTCAAGCCCCAGAAGATATTCTACATTTGATATGTACAAGAAATAAAATGCTGTCAAGATTCTCGAAGATAACAACTTTTCAAGGA
The DNA here is from genome assembly GCA_030848705.1 of Heracleum sosnowskyi. NCBI lineage: Eukaryota > Viridiplantae > Streptophyta > Magnoliopsida > Apiales > Apiaceae > Heracleum > Heracleum sosnowskyi. The sequence continues at coordinate 8,692,317 of CM061235.1, read as the reverse complement.
ACATCAAAACATATAGTCAAGACAACACTCATCATGACAACAACTTTCAGTCTTGACAGTAACTTTGACAGAAGCTCGAGACAACAACTTTGTACCACAATGACATCATGTTCTGCAAGGTCACGATAGTAAAGTTCTCTATGACTCCCCAGTCCTAGGAAAATCTTACTGTCAGCTTTAGAACATCCCATGACAGCAGAACTTGGAAAGCACGGTACTTTGTCTCACGGGAGGAACTTTTGATTCACCTACAAAGTCAAAAGCGTGGCAGACTGTTTCAGTAGCAGGTGTTACAGAACTCACAAGGTTCTGTCATAATCTTGAAAGACTACGACTTGAGCTTGAGAGAGAACAAGACAAATCTTACCAATTCAAGGGTATGCAATTTCTACATCAACTGAGAGTGAGTATGCTCCAAAATGAATGTATTTAGATTGCTTTATAGTTTATATTTAGACTATCTAGTATACATTTTAGGAAAGATCACATGTGAGCAAATTGTAAGGAACTGTCACTTGAATATATAAACTGCTTCACACCTCACATGTAATCTAAGGAACACAATCAAACAGGCTTAGAAAGCTACGCCCACAACTCAGTTGTAATCTCTCTCGAGATAGAAGCTGAAAACATTATTTTATTAGGTTGTAGCAAAACCCTTCGCAAGATAAATAAATCAATTATTTTGTGAAGTCTCTATCATGTTCGGTAACTATTGTTTGCATTTGTTCTTACTGATAATTGCTAATCTCTTTCTTTGTTGTTGGGAAAAAGATTCTAAATTATCAATATTGCATTCAATCCATATTCTGCAATACTCTCAAGGACTAACATATATTATGGACATTTTTCTCTATATATTTTATATTGTGATTGTTAAGTTATCAAATAATTTCAAATTTTAAATTCGTAATAGAAATGTTTAGCCCGGGGGGGGGGGGTTTGGTCCATAAATACTTGTCTATTTTTCATTGAAATTTAAGGGTTCTTTTACCTATTTTTTCTATAGGGATAATTAATTCAAACGTGCCTAAATTATAGGTTATTTATTATCTAGGTCCCTGAATTATTTTTTCAAACATTGCGATCCCTGAACATTCAAAAAATTTGGTTCGCATCTTTCCGTCAAAATTTGACTAACAGACGTTAGTCAATTTTAACGTGGCAATTATGTGATAATCGAAAATTCACGGAATGAAGTGAAATTTTGACATATTAATTTACGAGTGATTACAAGAACACGGGTGATGAAAATATTCAATTTCGAGTTCACTAACATATAAAAATATGTTAGGGGAACTCTTTAAAAATATGACAATTTTAATTGAAAACATTTTCTAAAAGACAATTCTAAATTAAGAAGCATAATTGACGTGGCAATTACGTGGTAATCAAAAATTCACGAAATGAAGTAAAATTTTGACATATTAATCTACGTGTGATTACAAGAATATGGGTGATGAAAATATTCGATTTCGAATTCACTAACATATGAAAATATGTTAGGGGAACTCTTTCAAAATATGACAATTTTAATTCAAAACATTTTCTAAAAGACAATTCTAAGTTAAAGAAGTATACGGTTTTTTCTATGTTTAAAACTATGTTCTTTCTGCCATTCTAGCAGACTCAAATGCATGATGGAGTTATTTCATAATCATACCATTACTTTTACGAAATACATCATATGAAGACTCATATACTCGTCTCTTTTTTAATCTTCTATTTTCTTAATTTATAAATACTATAAGAATTTGTTTATATTGTAATTTATGGAAAGTGTTATAAGCCTATTTAGGTAATTAAAAACACTAATAGCAATAAAACACAATATGCTAAACTTTTTTATTGTAAAATATTGAATATATGATATGATCCTGGTAAGTCTAATTCTTGACATCCTAATGTTTTAGACGAAGTGATTACTCAACATGGTATCAGGCTCTAGTCGGCGGGGTCTCAGGTTCGACTCTCTACTACCTTCAATATTCTCACAATTTATTATGGATACGAAGACAAATCAATGCCCCAGAGATGGGCGGTCGTTATCCACTATTTGATACAAAAATGGGCTTTCGAGTGAGGGGGAGTGTTACAATATATTATAAGATCCAATTTGGACCTTTTTTTAACACCTTAAGGTTTTAGAAGAACTATTAACTTAACATGGTATCCGAGCCCAAACAAGCTTTCGAGTGAGGGAGAGTGTCAGAATAACAATATAAAATTCTAGAAATTGCTTTATTCTAACACCTTAAGATTTTAGAGCAATTGGTTACTTAACATTAGTCTAAAGAAAATAATTATTCACAAAACCAAATACATACTATTAAAAATATTGTTTTTACTATACCATCAAAATTCAATATTACTCAATATTCATATCGTTCCAATTTAATGTTATTCAATATTCATATCATTTCAATTCAATGTTATTCAATATTCATAGCATTTCGAAATCAAACGATCACCAAAAGCTTGGTAGTTTGATAATATTTTTTATTTCTCATAAAGAGGAATTTTTTGAAATTACAATGACAGAGCAATATATGTAGAAAAATGCTATAAGTACTTGGATAAAAAAAATTACTAAATGATATGTATCTTATTTTGAATGCATGTAACTCAATCAAATGTTAGGGACGCACTTGCAAGTTGCATCAACACCAATATCAATTAATATTTTATACCACATCACACACATCACGTCATTTTGTAACAATTATATCCAATTTATTACCCCGAACATTACTCATATATGTATGTGTAGGGTTGGACATTTCAACCGTACCGCTCAATCCCGATCCGATTACCGTCTCGTTTGGGTTGGGGATTCGGGGTCGGGATGGGAAGAGGGGAGAAATATAAAAAAAATTCGGGAATCGGGGCGGGGATTAGGGTATCCCGTCGTGCTCCCCGGTCTCCGGTCCCCGGTCCCCGTTCCCCGATTTACATATTTTATAGAAAAAATCTATTTTTATATTAATATTAACTAATTTAATATATAAATAATATAATATACATTTATTATTATATTTTAAATTAAATAATCCATTTTTTCTATTCAAAATTTTCATAGTAGAATATAATTTAGTTATTATAATTATAATTTCGTCTTTATCTTTTATTCTAAATAATTGTTAATTCAAATAATCATTTAAAATATAATATTAGATTTATAAATATGTATTACACATAATAATTTATGAATTAAATTTATTAAAAAATGTATTATAAAATATATATTTTACTATGCATTAGGAATGGGTTCGGGGATGATGAAGGCAGGAATAGCACTCCCCGATTGTGAAATGACCGATGCCCGTCCCATGTACGCGTTTACGCAAGTATTTCACTTCTCCCAACACTAGATCTCTTCCATATATCAATGGGAAAGATTCATGAGTAACTCTCTTTCCTTTCCTGGTGGGGGTTTATGTCTTGGGTCCCAAATGATAAATTTCTGTTAAAAGACAAAAGGGTTGCCACCCATATCTTCAACTTTCAGTCTTTCATCCCCAAACACCTGCATGTTATTTGCAAAGAACATCTTAACTACTTCAAATTTACATTTAATGCTCTAAATTTTCTTACGTTTCAAATTCTACAAGTAGTTGGATATCAAACCAGAAGACTCAAGGAAACGATATCTATGAGTTTGCATCCATATATATCTTCAATCAAGATCGATATTGGAGCTTCAATACAAAGATATACAATGGCTAATTATATGCCTATAGGCATCCATGTCCTCTTATGTCTTGTCTTGCTTTCTTCCCATGCATGTAATGCTCGGCCATTTGGTTCTCAACTTTCTTGCAAGGTCAGAACTCGAAATTTATTCGTTTCGGAATCTATAGTCATGTTTTGCTTATTGCATCTTTAAAAATGTTGTTATGTATGTACATAACTAAAGTGTGATGTTTTTTATTTTTTTGCAGAAAAATGAAGACTGTTCTATGAATAAATCAGTGTTTCCAGCTGCACAACCGATCTCATCGAGAGAACTCGTAGAGGCTGAAGAAAACAGCATGCAGAGATTAACAACAAAAGGGTACTCCAAGAAACTTGAATTTAGCCTGGACTATGATCCACCGAAGACTCACCCTCCGCCGCCTCCTCATGATCCTCCCGTTCACAACGATCTCCAAGCTGAATCTCATGTTTCGGTTGCATGGCCTGTGCCTCACAAGAAAATTGGGGAGAAACAATCACAGTTTAACCTAGACTATGATCCACCAAGGACTCACCCACCTGTTCACAACTGAGCAAGTTCTCCTACTCTCTCTATATATATTTTAAAAGATTTACATGTTCAATTAACCTTAACGTACATTTAGCAAGTTCTCATTCTTAATTCTAAGTATTGATTGAGAATAGAAGAGCTTATAGCTTAATGAATACATATACAATTAAGCTTCTTAAAGATCATATGAAATGCTATATCAAATCTGTGTCCATATAGATACCTCTACATTTTCAGTACTTTCTTCATCAGTTTTTGATCGACTATTGTAGGGGCGGAACCATGATTTTGGTAGAGAAAGATCAAATAGTGTTTAGGGGTGACTAATTGAAATTGCTTCAAAATATCTCAAAATTTTATATTAAATTTTATATGATTTTGGACAGTTAACAGGATCGAGACTCGATCTAGTTCCCTAATTTCGCGTGGAAAAACAAAATATTTCAATATAAATGCTAATAAAGGACAAGGTAACATGTTCGAGATATGAATATAAAGATTTTTGTATGGTCTATGAAAAGCCATTGATTATTCAATAGAGAATTCATGTTTGGTCTATGCATGTTCCAGAAAAAAGTATAAGTGTTTCATTGAACACGTCAATTTGTTGACCTTCTTTTGGAAATTTGTTCGGATGTTATCAGTTTGACTCTTTTGAAAGACGCACGCACATATTATAATACGTTTTTGTGAATAAATACGATAGTATGCATGTTAGAGGCCGGGAAAGTAACAGTTTATGATGAATAAAGAAAGGCCATGTTACAAAGACGACCGACTTTGACACTTTGGTATTGTCTCTACTGAGGCGAGACAAAACTAATTTTTTAAGTAACAAAAATGGAATTTAAGAATAATTCAATATAATAATAAACGAGTTCAAGCCAAATTTGATTTTCGAATTTTGAACAATGTATATAATCAATTTTCCGCACATACTCAACTCAACTCTTTTAACTAAACAAGTTCAAATTAGTGTTCAAGATCAATCGAGTCGAGCTCTAACAAACAATTTGGAGCTGGAGGAGCTCAACTTGAATTACAAGTCTAATGCAGAAGATTGACTTTAGATTTCAATCCGTAAATAAACAGGGAGCTAATTCTTTGAAGGGAAACGAGCATCGGTGTATCGAATTTCTAACTTCAGTTTTTAAAGTGCAGCTCTCGAGACAGGTCAAGTTGAAAAACACTACTAGCAGTTCTTTAGCAGACAGGTTTCTTGATTTTAGTTCCTACAAATTGTATGGAAGTGCACTTAAGTACAGCTACTACAGCTAACAACGAATGTAAAGACAAAAACTCTTGCAAGCATTGGATCAATATATATCTCCTTCACTTTTTGACCAAACGATACGCACCCAGTTGCATGCATATCATTCTATATTACCCCTAACTTAGCTGTAAGCCTGTAAGTACTATTACCATGGTGGATCCAATTAATCTACAACGGGTGCTTCTGATTTGATATGTTGAGATGCGAGGAGCATGCGACTTTACATATGTTGAGATACGAGAATGTCGTTTGACTATTCTTTTTTTACTTTCATATACTTGTGGTGGTTAACAAGTAGATATGTATGCAAATAAAGATATCGAAGTAACTGTACTGGAGTGAGCATCTCCAATTGATTTTTAGTTTAACTCCTGAGTACAATAAAAATAATTTGTGTCAACTCCAACAATACTTTTTATATTAACTTTTAAGTTATATTTTAAAGAGAAATTGTCAAAAATACTACTTTTTCTAAAAAAAATTTCAATTTTACTATCTTCTGAAATTATTTTCAAAAATACGTTCTGTAACTAGATGCAACCAAAAAATATTTTCAAAAAATACGGTCTGCAACCAACGCAACCAGATGCAATTAGATACAACTTTTTAAAAAATAATTGAAAAAACAGCTAAGAATTCAAAAAAAAAATATTAATAAAAGAGGTAAACTTGTGTTCTTGGTTTACCGTGGGGGTTCAATAGTTAACTTTTGGGGTTCAATGTTTTTATTTTGGATTTTAGAAATATTAAGAATGACTAATAATTCATATACGGAGTTAGGGTTTAGGGTTTAGGGTTGTTTAAACCCTAGACTCTAAACCCTAACCTACCTTGATTTTAGGGTTGCCCTAAAATCAGGACGACGGAAAAACATCATTACTAACAAGTTACATCTGGTTGATTCTGGTTGCAAAAGTTGCAGATGGTTGCATCTGATTCTGATTGCAAAAGTTGCACATGGTTGCATCTAGTTGCAGACCGTATTTTTGAAAATAATTTCAAAAAGATAGTATTTTTGCAAAAAGTTCAAAAAACCATAGTATTTTTGAAAAAAAAACATTTAGGGGTGGGTATTTATGAAAAAAGCTCTATTTTAAACCTACTTATGACAAACATTTAAATTCAACCATGTGCAATTAAATATTTTATTAGAAAAAAAAATAGTTAAAAGTCATGTAGTATCTCTTAAACTTTTTAAGAGTCACTAAGAACAACTCCAAGAGTTACTTAGTATTCTCTCCATAAAAATTCTTATTAAATAGGCTCTTAGATAATTAAGATACAAAAATGCATTTTTACTCCAACAACCTCCTCAAACTTTAATCTCTATCTAATATCTATCTAACTATTTTTTATTGTCAAACAGTGGTATGTACTATACTCCCTGGCAGAAGGACCGAAACTTGGCTTGAAAATGGTGGCAAGCTAGAGTTTAATAATATAAAACTAAATGAAGAAGCTAAATTTGCTCCTCATCATTGAGGAGAGCTTTGAGGCTCTTAAGATTATAAAGATAGTTAAGGAGTCTGTTGGAGAGTAGTTTTGTTGTAACTTCTTCAAAATTTGACTTAAGAGATCATATAGAGCACCTCTTGGAGTTGCTCTAAGAATCTATTTGAGCTCATTTTTATGTTATGCTCTTTATTTTTGGACTTAAGAGCTTGTTTAAGAGTCTATTGGAGATGCTCTTAGCTTGTTAAAACTTTATTTAGTTTATCCAGTTTTTATGAAGTTGAAGTTTGAACTGATTGTTGAAAAATGTGAGTTTTAAGCTCACATTAACAAGTTATTTTGAGGAGGAGAATACTGTGTATGTGTAACGAGTGATGCTTGAAATGTGTTCTCCTTCTTCTGAGAGTTTTACGAGACACGTTAAATTATTTAAAATGATTACATGATGAATGAGATACAATTATTTAAAGTTGGTCCTAAAGAGGGAAAACTGAAAGTTGAAATAAGGTGAATAACGTTATATCCACATTGAAATGGAAAAGATGTTTTCATTGCTTTATAGTACAACATACAGTTGTATGATGTGTAAATGTTTAGTAAAATGTTGCTACATTTCCTAAGCGGGTGCACATGACGGTGCGAATTGTGGGATTTCGAGGGAAGATCCGAAACTTGACAAACCTTCTAACTTTCGGTGTGTACAACCTGCGAAAACGAATGATGCAGAAATTGTTGGTATTTGTGCCCTAGAAACAATACTATTATGTTTTAGGAAAAGACATTTTGATTATTAATGATTATGTTCTATGGATTTTTTTTCCAGTTATTTATTATGTCTTTATTTACTGCAATATATTGTTAGAATAATAAATGTCCTTGGAATATAAACATTTATTCTATATCTCTAAATATGTGACTTAGAAATGAGATTATACGAATAGCGTTTATAATCCTAAAGATCCCTAATCGAGTATTATTATTTGAGGACAATAATAATGCATAAAGACTAGTATATTTGTTGACTGATGACCACATATCATTGGTCATAGGTATGACGATACTAAAATCAAAAACATAAGTGCATGTATTTCATACATGGCACTGGATTGATCCACCGTGAGATTCTACATGTTAGAAGTGTCATAAGAAATAATCACAGTGATAATGATGTAATGATCCTTAGACTTGAAACCGTTACATTTCTATACAAGAATTGATATGCTTTGATTATATTAAAAGTTACCTTTGATCGGATGATGATAAAAGTGGATATTGGGTATATTATGAATTGTATGAGAAATGTGAACGATCTAGAAAGGATTTAACCCTCCTATATTTTAGGAGAGATATTATCGGCTTCTTTTTTAAGTTCGACTATAAAATGCATGGTCATACTCAAATGTTGATTTGATTTAGATACTCTACTCATCGATCAAGAAAATAAAGATTAAATTATAAAGAGGATGACACATAGCATGCCTCGAGTTTAATCTATAATATCGTGGTTAAAGGGATTATATTATATAGTACATTATTCACGAAGGATTTAATCGAATCACCGATTTAATTATTATTACTTGAATAACAATGATGTATTACTAGATGCCGCTCATTGTTTACGATTTTAATTAGATTTTAAAATCATTGCCAACGTAATAATAACCTAAAGGGTCACACACAAAGAATGCTTGGAGGATCATTTAATTTAAATACGGATTTAAATTAAATAAAATAATAATAATTCAAATTATTTATTATTAATTAAGTATGACTTAATTAATCAAATAAATATGAATTTCAAATTTGTAATTATTAATTCCGAATTTCAGTTGTTGGTTGATTAAGTGAGACTTAATAAGATGACAACTAGAAATCTTAAATTAAGTGGAACTCTAAATTTGTTTAGAGTTGAAATTTCATTTTTATCTCTCAAGTATATATCTCTCAAAGTGGCTGATTAGTTAAATACGTTTTTATTATACTAAACCCTAGCAGCTCTTGTGAGAGAGCGGGGGGGGGAGAAAAACGAGATATGTTGGTGCTATTACGCACCCTTCCTCCGTTCGAGTATTCGTGTGGATACCATTAGAGCGTAGATCGCAAGGCGGGATATGTGGTGATTAAAGCAAGGATCTTCATCTGTCAACCATTCTTAAATATTCTTTAAGGTAAAGATTTTGAACTACGAATTAAATATCTGTTTTCACATGCATCTTGCGGGGGGTTTCGTTATTTTTTGTTTTTACGCGATTTTCTGCTACGTTTATGTGCCCGAAACCCTTCAGAAATTGGTTTGGCCTCAAACCAATTAATTAAATACGAATTAATTGTATTTTGAGTTGATTATGGATTAATTGGTAACTGTTTTAATTAACTAACTTAATTAAATAAATTGAGTAGCACACAAATATAATTAGAGTCTATATATAATTTATGATCTATATTTTGTGATTATGGTCAAATTTAGCTTATTCTTCCTTGCGTATCTTCTCTCGAAGTTCAATTAGTTTTCTGAGTTTTTCAGCCTCATCATTTGAATTTTTTTGTTGGGACTTGTGATAGGTTCTTCTTTGAGTATCCTTGCATTTATCTCCAATCTGGTCAAAAACAGAGCCACGGGACCAGTGAGATTCTCCGGAATCATGGGAATTTTAATTCCGCTCATCTTCCCTGGTTTGCCCTTCATTATACATCTGAATTGCCTCAACAAGCTGGTCACCAGTTAGGTGTTTCATCAGACCGGGTTTAAATATGACATCAGTATACTTGTACTTGTTCACCTCAATATCAACCCTGACATCCCCTGGGCGAATGATTTGAGAAGTCAGAGTCTAGACTACTGGTAGCACGGGTGCATCTTGAGCCTGAACTATTGGTGAATCATGTCTCTGAGAACATGTTGTAGGTCTCAGAGCTTGGGTGGCCTTACTACCGCGAGCCATGCCTCAAACAAGAACAAGTGTATTCAATATTTGCAACAATAACAACTTTCAAGTAAAAGAGCAAACTTTAACTAGATCTGGGTTTGTTTAGGAACGGGAAACAACATATGCATGCATTTTTGGTTTAAATCAGTTTAAAGTAAGGAAATATTAAGTTTTTAAAATAGATCTAACAAAGAGAATAATAGATCTAAATAAAGGCTAGGACTGTGAACTAAAATCAAAATTTTATCAATTATAACAACCGATCTAGGCTAAACAGGGCAGGTAAGATCTATCTTCCATGCATACCCGTGAAAAAAGCGTGAAAAAGTCATTTTTACAATAGATCTAAGGTGAGTTTGATAGCTCTTACTAGGTTTGATTTGGATTCTTTCGAAATGAATGAACTTGCTGATGAAGATGAGTACAATGGCACCGAGACCAAAGAACAGAGTTTACTCTTCCTTGTAGCGCCAAATGATAACTCTAGATTCCAATCCAGTTATTCCTTGTCGCTCCCACGCACGGTTGTGGTGCAGCTACTAGTGGGTTTCTGCAAAATAACACCGTAAGGGGGTTTGAACCCGACGGTGCCTCTAGCGTGAGAATAAGTCGGGGTTTTAGAAGAATTTATAAGAATATAAAGAGATCTAAATATGGAAGGTGTGTGTAGTGAGAGAGTGTGTAACCATGAGCGTTAAATCCTAGGCAGTCAGGACACTTATGTGATGTAGATGGATCACACGTGTTTTGAAAATTGTGGCGGCGTGTGCCAGGTCCACTATGGCGTGTGTGTTGATGGAGGCATAATTGTGCCAATCATTTGCTATTTTTGCTTGTCACCATCAGGTGGGGTCTCCAGTCATGACATGTGCATTACACGCAATATGGGGTAGGCTTACCTCACGCAGTATGGGCCGAAATTGAGGCTGGGCCAAATATGAGTTAGGTCCAAATATGAGCCGGGTTAAAAAATGAGTCAGGATCTAATATGTGTCAGGGCCCAAAAATGAGTCTGGATCAAATATAAGCCAGGGCTAGACAATGAATTTGGACCAAATATGAGCCTGGGCATGGTAATGAGTTTGGATCCAATATGAGCCTGGACTAGGTAATGAGTCTGGTCCAAATATGCGTCAGAGCTATTTATTGCCTATCAGTACTCCAGAGGAATGTGGGATGACTAGGGTCATGCATGAATATCATTTTAAAGTAGGTGCTAACTTGTATATGGGGCAATAGAAGAGGTTCCCTACGATTTTGTGGTAGCCAAGTTTCTGGACCGTAGGAAAATTCACGTCCGCTCGTTGATATAAAATGCACTAATGTAGTTACTACAACTTTTACGGAATATAAAGGCAAAAAAAAATTGCAAGCATTTGATGAATATCTTTTTGTTTTTTTTACCAAAAGAAACGGTTCGAACTTACATGCATGTCATCAATTTTATCAGAATCACCTGAACAACAATAACTAAGAACGATTTTTGATGGCCGTAGGAATTCTAGCTACAATACGTAGTGATCATCAGAAGATGGTGGGGAGAGTTTTTAGTGTTTAGGTGTTAAATTGGCATTCTCCTTCACGGGAGATCTTTCGTTCCTTTCATAGGAGATTCTTCTCTAGACTCGCTGTCAGACTACTCAAGTTTAGACTAGGTGATGAGGCTTTTTTGTGGTGCCTGCTTATGAATCTACTTTTCCTAGAGTGGATGAATCAGACGACCTATAGGGAAAGGTGGAGGGACATTTGGGAGACGAGGGGTGACTGGTTCGTATATGACTGACGTCTGTCCAGGAGCTTGGCTACGGGAAAGAGGTCTTTACGGCCATAGGTCCCATAGTAAATGGTCCTTTAAGGCTACGACCCTCCGGATTTGACTATTTGGTGAGCCGTAGGGAAAGGCTATTTTTCAGGAGCCATCATTTGCCCCCATAGTGAGGAGGCATGTTCATTATGCAACAGACGTGCATTGGGAGAAACTTGGTTTCAGGAAATGCGAAGAGAACTCAAAGAAAATTGGAGTGAGTGGGTACGTGATGGGTTAAAAAGTAGTAACCGTCGGGAGGAGTTACTTCCTTCTTTCACGGTCATTTATTGAGGGGCGAAATTACTATTCTGCCCTCTAACTGGTGCTTGGAGTTTTACTTTTGCACGTGCTCATACATGCCGGTTCGTGTGTATATAAACCTACACTTGTTTTTTATTTTTAAAACTATATCTATTATATTCCCAAAACTCGAGAGCAAAATAGACAAGGAGAGAGAGAGAGAGTTGAGTCGGAACGACTTGAGAAGTGCAGAAGGATCGCTTATCGCAGGGAAACTTATTCAGGTATTTTCTTCGTATTTCACTCCTCTATATCATGTTTGTATTGATTATATGCTCATTAGATTACAAAAGGGGTGTTTCTCGTGCATTTTCTTGCTATTAGCTTGTCCTTGGAAACTATGCACAGAATAATACAAGAGAGGGAAGAATCACAAGTTAAAGACTTAATTTGCTAGCTAATTTCATGTTGGGATGTGATATTGCATGTAATAGAAGTTTTAGGAAATCGTGTTTTTAGGTAAGTGATAAGTGGATTTCATATCCACTAGGATCGTCCTAAATTGGCTTAAATTGGTTGTTTTGTTCTCAAGTTTGTGGTGTTTGTGATATGTTTGGTGTTAGTAATTGTAGAGTTGAGTTGTCAGCAGAGATGTGGAGTTCTTGTGATTTACAGAAGTGTTTTGAGCATGTTTGAGAAGGTCAAGTGGTTATGGAGCGAGAGAGCGCGAGGAAGAGACAAGAAAAGCAAAATTTCAGATTGTGAACAGTAACCAAGCGCCCCCGCGCCCTTATAGGCGCACCCGCGCCCTAAACATGCTGAAGAAGGCAATTTCAAGTCAGAAAAGGAAAGTTGCCAGAAGACCAGTCAGCCCTGCAACCTATATAAACTACTGGTGGACGAATTCTGAGATATATATTGAGTTACATACATACATATCCATCCACCGGTGAGGAGAACAAGAAGACGGCTGATTACGAAGATCTACTTTTCATCTTTTCTTTGTATTCTTCTAATTAGGCGATACTTTGGATTCTCGTTGGTTTTCGTTTGTTCTTTCTTAAACCCTAGCACTTTTATTCAGTATTCTAGACTTATTATTATCATGTTTTCATCAGAACCCACGATGATGAAAGGTTCGATTATGAACTAATCGTCGTCGTGGGATTCTAACGGATTTATCTATGGATTTTAGTAGTTAATTGTTTTAAAGATGTGTGTGTGATGGCTAATTGATATCCTAGTTTGGTTGTGCTTATTCTTCTTGGATATAGAGGTTTAGAACTTGCCATGCTAGCATAGGTTTATGTATGTTTGTCATGCATGATTCGTAGGTAATTTTAACCATCTTACCTGCCCTATGTAATCTGAATGGATAACTTGCTCGTTAAACCGTTATGTTTTCAAATCTTATAGACATATAGGGTCTAAGCATAATTGGTGTCTGCTTAACTTCTATCTCTTTTGTGGATGTTTGAGTGGTTTGGTATACGTATACTGAAAGGTAGCGTGTACTGATTTCGTGTTATCCGATTAGTTATCACAACCGTCACATGCATTGATTAAAGACAAAAGACTCTAGATGAAGTATTTAATGAAGTTAGGATCCCATGTTTTATTCTCATAGGTAATTAAACAGCAATCTCTTTAGTTAATTAAATTCTTGTTAAGTTGAATAGTTAATTTAGTTAATCAAAACACAAACTTGATACTTGTCTTAGCATTGAACAATAGCCATACATTGTTGCATAGGTGCATAACTATAGTAACCAAAGCAGTCTCTGTGGGAACGAACTCTACTTTCATATATTACTTGTTGACTGCGTACGCTTGCGTGATTTTGTGCGAACAGTAAAGCATATTTTGATTCTCCTGTTTTGTATGTTTAGTTTTCCTTCAATTCTTAGATGGCGAAACGGAAGAGAGATGCAGCTTCGGTAGAGGAAAGGAGCGCTACGGATTCAGACAACGATCATTTGTCCAACTTCGAGGATATCAGAGGGTCTATGGAAGAAGACGATGTCGAGGAGAGTTCTACGGCCGAGAGCTCTCCGGAACGTAATCCCCATTGGAAAATTCTGAAGGACCGAAAGATTGTCTGAACAAAGATCCTTCGGAAAGGCACAACGGTGGAGAGTTCAGGGCAGAAGGTGGTGGTCAAAGATAAGGAGAAATGTGTGTCTACTAGGGGTGAAAGAAGGGAAGAAGATCGAAGGGCGTTTTCGGCCAAGGGTCTTACAATTCCTACCTGTAGTTGTTTATGAAAGACTGGGGAATGGTTGGACTCTTCACAGAAGTTTGTTAACACTCCTCCTGATGTTCGAAGGGAGGACTATTTTAGGACACATGGGTTAAGGTGTTACTATAGGCCCGGAAACACCATAATTTCTGACAAGTTCTTACGGGAGCGTTTGCAAGGTCTGGAATATCTTCATCAGAAGTGTTTGTTTAAACCTGACTTTTTTGGGATAGAGCGATACTCTTTATAAATTCCGGAGGAGTATGAAATTAGTTTGCCTAATTAGGGAGAGTTTATATACAATATGAATGATGATTTATGGGTAGGAATCCCTCTGGAACATTTTCGGGCAGGGTTACGATTGCCCATGCACAGATTGTTTCATACTCTGATGGTGGATATGAGACTAGGTCTAGGACAACTGGGTCTGAATTCTATTCAGAAAATTTGCGCCTTTATTGCTAGATGTACAGAGTTAGGCCTAGAGCCTACTCTGACCTTGTTCTGGTCGTTGCATAGTTTGCAAGCTTCTCGAGGCTATCATCCTCTATTCGAACTTCATTGGAGAGGAGCGAAAAAATTAGGGGGTATGCTGGTGGAAGTTCCTACGTCTAACAAAGGGTGGCATGGGGAATGGTTATTGTTTCGAGGGGGTGATATGGGTTACCTTTCCGAATATCGAAGGCCGGATGGGGTAAATGGGGTTGTCCGTAGATCGGAGAGACTTGAGCCGGAGGAAATGGCTGCTAATGCTCGTTTTGTTGGTGGAAAACCTAAAGGTTTGTGGACGGAAAGGGATTGATGGAGGGTTTCCTTCTTAATAGAACATAACCGTGAGACTTACTTGGTTTTCATAGTTCTTTCATTTATCTTAGTACACACTCTGCATGTATATATGTTACTCTTGCTAATGGGTCTTCTGTTTTTTTCAGTGCTACTCAAAGATATACCCGCTCCTCAACAAATGGATAAAAGTCGAATCCTGCTCTTGGTTCAACGGAAACAGTTGGTGAAGGAAAGCGAGAACAAGGAAAGTGGAGATGATAGTACTGCCATAGCGGAATCTTCGGTGAACCCTACGACTGTGACCCCACGACCATAGGCGACTCAGCGGCCGTAGCAATAGAGGCCGTTGACTCTGATAATGTGTCTATTCAGACATTACGTACAAAGAAGAGGGCAACCGAATGGGGGGATTTGGAGAACTCTAAGAAGAAACAGAGGGTTGATAGGGAGTCTAAGACCCAGCTGAGGGATGAGTCTGACGATGATGATAGTGATATCGAAATAGTCCCAGGGTTCATGGCTTCCGCGCGGGCATGAGGACTGACCTTGCGGACATGGGGGGTTCATGTTCGGGGTTGCCTCTGCACCTTTGACTCCCTCAGCCGAAGGGGTGGAGGTCTACACCCTGGTTCGATTCCAGGCCCGTCAAGGCTGGTTAAGAGAAGATCCTCAAGTTGAGGTACTGCTTGAAGCTTTGAATGCCTTTACTTTGGCCCAAGATCGAGCCAAAATTGACGAGGAAGACGATGAGGCGTTGGTCCTTAAGGCAAATGAGGCCTTCGGGAAGGTAACACTTTATACATATTTTTCTTTTTCTTTCTTCTCCTTTTTTTTCTTTTTTGTTTATATTTAACATATTGGTGTTATGTGTATTTTCCGCAGTTGGGGACTTACCTTATGGGAGCTACTGATTGGACAATAAGCAACCGTAGGCGTGCTTCGGCCGAGCACGGGAGGGCCATTACGGAAACGGCTAAGGATGAGGCATTGGGTTTGCTTAAAGAGTCACAGACAAAGGCAGATGCGATGGCAGTAGAGTTAAAGAAGGAGAAAGATACTCGAGGGGGGGGGGGTTGGCTGAGAAGAATCTGTCCAAACTTGAGGAAGAACTTTAGATAGAAAGGGGGATTTATGCAAGCCTTCAGACTGCGGTTGAGCAACGGGAGAAGGAGCTTAAATAACAGGTCGAGGAGCTGGCTAGGGTTACAGAGACCTTAGAGCGAGTTGAAAGGGAGGCAAACATTACCTTTGAAGATTGTGTGAACCAGTACAAGGGTTCGGCTACTTACCTTACGGAATTGGAGATGAAGGCCAGAGAGTTCCATGAGGAAGGTTACAACGATTGTTTGAAATTCGTAGGTGTAGGTAATGTGGTAGACCCTACGGCTCATTCAATTGATAACTTTCAGGATTTTGAGATAGCTCGATTGGAGGCTGAGAAGGTTGAGGAAGAAAAGGCCAAAACTGAAGCTGAGGAGAAAGCTAAAGCTGAAGCCGAAAGGAAAACGCAAGAGGAGGAAGTTCGCAGGTCTGAAAATACTGGTGGTGACCCAGGGGAAGGATCCAACTCAAAGGGTCAGCCCGATCCAGCTAAAGAGTGATGGGAGTTAGTTCAATGGGTCTTGTCCATAGGGTCTGCGGGGTTCTGCAGATGTTCATTTCTGTTTTTCAAGTTTTTATATTCGAGTTTGAACTTTGGTTTTAAGTTGTTTTTGCTAGCTCTTTTGGAACTTAGGTTTCATTATGGAAGTGTATTCTTTTTGTGACTCTATTTTCTTTTAAGGATTTGGATATTCGGGAATTAAGTCGAATCTCGAATTAATATTCCCTTTGATTTTTTAAAGGATTCTGTTTAATTTTCTTCGAGATTTTAAATTAGATTGTGTGGTAATTTGAACTTCCAAAAATGATAAAGGGTTTTACCTGGGAAAGGCGCGAAGGTGGGGATGGTCTTGGGTCAATTGTTTTGACTATCTCGGTAATAGTCATTCATTCACTTTTAACCCAAATTTTTTGTACACCCTAGCTCTCTGCATGCCCTTGTATTTACTATAAATAGTTAAAGAATTTTTCATTTTTCTTCCCATACTTGGAATTTCATATTAGTCTTCAACTACCAGGTACTGTTTCTCCACTTTCTCTTCTAAGATTTTGTCTTTATATTTTTATTTTGTCGTAATAATTCTCTTTGTTTTCTTTTCCCTTTTTTTCTTTTCTAGGAAAATCATAAGAATGTATAACGGGAAGAATGTGTTGGATCTAACAACTGAGGAGCTTCGTGAGCTGGAAATGTCTGACTGGGACGAATACATTGAAGTGATGTTCGCAATAGCCCAGGCGGATCTTGTGGAATATGAGAGGGAGGAGGCGGTAAAGAAGAAGAAGAAAAAGGAAATGGCGGAGATCATCCGCAAGAATACAAGAATGTCAACGGTCCTCCGGGGTCTGGACCGGCTATGGCCGCGGTTTAATTTATATTTCCTTTCAGTAGACCCAATCGACTTGTGATGGGCTACTTTTTACTTTTGCCAATGTAATGAAATTTTTAATTTAATGAAATCTTGTTATCGTATGTTTTGAGTGTGGTATTTGGAATTTTCCGTTCTTACTCGACTAAATGGTCATGCATCTTATTTATGTATTTGTCAAATCTAGGTAGTATCTATACAAGGGCTTATATCCATACAAGGGTTTACAGAATTTGATCCAATTGTTGTCTTCGAAATCAATGTAGATATTCAGTGTATGCATAAGTTGTAAGAGACTTTTGATATGACTTGAATGACTTTAAACATGAAAAAAGATGTAGGTCCAACGTATTCCAAATTCAAAGAGTCAAAATAAATGGGAAATTATTTGCCCTCTGATTAGATAGGCGACCAAGATGGAGTTATGTCGTAGCTATTTACAGGATGTCTATACAAGCTATGTTTGATGTGCCTTGAATACAAAGAATCAAAATATGTGGGCACCTAGCTGTTTCCTGTCCAAATAGGTGATCAGAACCAGTTCATGTCGTAGCTGTTTATGAGCTACATACAGTGGCTTTTGAATGAGCGGTTGTTTTATCAGAACCGGTTCATGCCGTAGCCTCTTGCAAACTACATATGCTGGCTTTTTAATGAATAGGTGTTTTACTGGAAGTCCATCCATGTTGTAGCATCTTGCGGGCTACATATATTGGCTTTCAAATGGAAGGACTACCTGATCCATGCCTATAGTCAACAGGGGCTATATTTGTAGGCTTTTGAATGGACGGGTTATTGGGATCCTTATATAAGAAAGGCATGGTCTTGATTTAAAAGACTATGGTACTCGTAGTACACAAATAATATTTAAACACAGATACATTCGCCATAGTAGTTTTCGTGAGAAAGAGCCCTACGGGCCGTGTACACTAGCTTCTATATACATTCATACATCAAGGATACACATAGCTCTACACTCCAAAAACCAACATAGTAACTTTTAAGTTACTTAGAGACTTTGACAAGAAAACACAAGCATCAGAATTGCCCCCATGGGAGGACAGCCGGTAAAGAGGCACTTACGGATAGAAGCGCTTGAGGTGGGTAGCATGTCATGTGTTGGGAAGAACTTCCCCATTGAGGTGGGTGAGAGTATATGTTCCTATTTTGAGAATCTGGCGGATGAGATAAGGACCTTCCCACTTAGGATTTAGATTTCGGTTGTGCGTAGGATCAGAGGCTGCCGAAGACCGTAACACTTTGTCCCCAACTTTAAACTCTCTGGGTTTGACTTTACTAAAGTACTTGGCGATGGTTTGCTTATAGCTGGCCATACGAATTACAGCATACTCCCTCCGTTCTTCCAATAGATCCAAGTTAGTCCTGATACCCAACTAGTTGGATTGGGGGGATTGATAGGGTTTATGGTCTATCTCTGAGTCCTGGGGGACATATTCCAAACTCTCAATCACAAGGACCTGCGAAGGGGGCGCTCGGGGCAACTTGACATCTTTTTCAGAAGTGGAACCCTCTTTTGGTTCTCCGTAGCACTTTCTTTTTTTGGGGTTAGTTTGTGCTAGACACAGAGAAGCAAAATAACAAAGACGAGAGGCTTCACTATCCGATTTCAGTTCTCCAGGACCCTGTATCGTATGGAATTTGACTTTCATATGGGGGCCCGAGATGATAGCTCCCAAGAAAAACAAGGTAGGTCTTCCAATAGTGACATTATATGAAGAAGCAATATCAATAATGTAATACTTGACAAGAGCAATTACTTCTTGAGGGGATGTTCCAAATGTTGTAGGCAAATCAATGGTTCCTTGGATGGGCACAACATTATTGCCGAAGCCATATAGGGGCCTTTGCATGTCTTCGGCCTTATGTTTTTCTTCTTGTCCATTCAGGACCATTATTCTCAAAGCATGTCGAAAGATTTTGTCCACTGAAGAACCATTAACTATGAGCACCTTTCTGACATCCTGGTTAGCAATGTTCAGCTGGACCGTAAGAGGACCACTACGGCATACATCTCCTTTGGGGTAGTCAACATCCGTAAAAGAAATAGGAGTTCCTGAGTACCGAAAGGCTCTTTGTGAAGTCTCTAACTGAAGTACTTCATGAGTTTCTTCCATGGGGGAATCACCTCCTATGATCATGTCAATCACACGCTTCATTCGTGGGTTGGGGGCTGGAGGTTCTGGCTGTGGAGGAGAGTTGTTGACAGGGGTTCAGAGATAATTCCACATCAGCCCTTTGTTCACGAGTCTCTATAGGAAATATTTCAGGGATGTGCATTCATCGGTGTTGTGCCCCACACTAGCATGGTAGTCACTAGCAGGGCTTCTCATGGGAGGAGGTGCCTGAAAATAGTCTTGGTCACGAATTTCTTTCAAAATAGCTTAAGGGCTTTTGTTTAATGTAGTGAAATTAGGTTCTTCCCTGGTCTGCCAAGAGTGAGGCTGTTGATCCGAAGGGAAATTCCTTTGACCTTTCCCTCTAAAATCTTCCATTCCATCGACTTGCATAGTTCTGTGTCCGGAACCCGAAGCTTCGTCTCTAGAACTGGGATAATAAGCCCTGATTCTTTCATCTGTTGCGATATAAGCTAAGGCAATTCCGTAGGCTTCGTATAGATCTATGGGTTCCTTGTTACATAATTTTTTACAACAATCCCAACACTCTCGATAGTTCATGTTCTTGATGAAGGAGTCTACGGCATTGGAGGGCCATAGTTCTATCACTTTCGAAGCTGCAGTCTTGAACTTTTCGATATAATCTCTCAAAGATTCTCCAGGCTCTTACTTTACATTCTCTAAAGATATGGTATGAATAGCGTAAGGGGTGTTGATGCGAAACTTGGCTAAGAAAGTTGCTTTAAATTCTTCCCAAGAGTTGATACTTCTTGGGGGTAATCCCGAAAACCATGTTCTGGCATATGCTTTAAGACTGGATATGAACAAATGACACTTGGTGATATCGTTGTATCTATGACAAATCATTAAATTTTCATAATACTCATAAGATCATTAGGGTCAGTGGTACCGTCAAAAGATTCGAGACCCGTGATCTTCACTCCTTGGTCTACTCGAGCTACTTCCAAGGCTTCGGTAAAGGGAGATCTTCCCGTAGTCATCTCCATGAAAGGTGTCGTTGCCATTTTCTCTAGTCTGGCTATTCTAGCCATCACTCCCCTTTGCTCTTCTGGGTGGCGGGCCTGAGCATTCTGTTGAATTATGACGGGGGGAGTGCGCCTACGGCGTATGGGAGTTCTAGACCACCTTCCCTGGATGGAGGTGGGAGTATGCTCCCAGTATGATCTTCGCCTATCAGGTCCTCTGAAACTGGAGGACCCAGGAAATACTGTCCTCTGGGATCCGGAAGAGGAACGATCCCTAAGGTATAGAGCGCTTCAGTTTGAACTTGAAGTTCGTCGGGAAGTGTTTCCCCTCGAAGACGAACCTGACTGATATGACTCATTGTGTTATGTGGGTTGAGTGTTAAAAGAACCTGATATGTTTTCTGGTGGATAATATGGGGGCTGATGAGCACCGTAATAATTTTCGGCCATATGTTCTGTCAACCTGTCCATCTGTTCTTGCATATACCTTTGTCGAGCTCGTAGATTGGATAGCTAGCTACCAGTATGAGAACCAGACAGGGAGGGAGATGATGACCTAGTTGATTTCGATGAACTACTCCGATTACTCGATTCATAACTCATCTTTCTCTTGGTTTTGTGGATTCACGTGTTCTATTTAAGCTTTCTCTGTATGTTTATGGTCGGTGTTGTGATAGTGGTGATTATTTGGATCCCCGACGACGGCGCCAAATGATTATTTCCAGTGTTCGTTTGTGACTTACATCTGTCCTGGAGCTTGGTTATGGGAAAGAGGTCCTTACGGTCATAGGTCCCGTAGTAAATAGTCCTCTAAGGCTACGACCCTCCGGATTTGATTATTTGGTGAGCGGTAGGGAAGGGCTGATTTTCAGGACCCATCAATTTTAATGAATAGAAATGCCAACAGTGGAAAACTTTGAATTGCAAAAGCGATTGAAACTGATAACCAGAGAAGTTGCCTTGTTAGGTCTTAAAATTGACCTTCCTACTGCAGAATGGCTTCATGATGGTGACGACACATGTTCAAAATAGGTTACTAAGTTGTTTGATTAATTATTTTTTTTCTGTAGCATTAGCATGTATACCTGCCATGCTTCTCCTGAAGAACATTGCTAGTAATAGTCGTAACTGCATCTAATTAATTCATCCCTCAACAACTAATCAAGTTAAATAAAAAGGTGTTTTGATCTTAGGATAGTCTGAAAATTTCTTTTATTTTACCATATAATGAATTTTTGAGTCAAGATCGCATCATGCTCAGTCTGTATTTGATAGGGTTGAAAAGTATAAGATTTCATACCAGTAACTTTAGTATTTCTTCTTGTAACTCGGCTTAAATTCATTCCTTACAATTATTTCATTCTTTAAATGATCTTTTTTCTCGTAAAAAGTACTGAATTATGTACAAAAAATAAGATATATCCGATTGATCCCCATATGCAGCCTGAATACATTCATAATAAATCATTGGTACTGGACTAGTTAGGATTATAAAATTATGTTAGGAATGATATCTTTCTTTCTTTAACAAATGATTAATCCTAAACTTCACAAATGCTCACATTGCTCCTGCAAATTATCTAATCACACTCCTGCATTTTTTACTGATCAGTGATCCTGTGCCTACATTGAAGTTGTCATCCCTCAGATACCTGATTATACGACGCTTTACCTGTTTTCACCTTAGTGGCCCGATGTTCTGCCTCCTCTCAATCACATAACAAGGATCGTTCTATCAGTGCAGGCTTTAGGATGGCAACCAGCTGCGACAAATGCAGGAATGAATTCAGGGGCACATTAATTTATGGGTGCAGTTTGGAGGCACTTTCAAGTACTCTTGTTTAGTTAGCTAGTGGTCAAGTTTGTCCTGCACAGTGTCTGTGTTCTGCAAGATTATGGTCTTATATATCTTGGTTTGGAGTCGAGCTTCTTAGTAAAATCTTCTGATAGCGAAAAACAAAGATAACAGAGAAACATAGCGAAAAAAGAAAAAATCATAGCGCAACTTACTAGTGGCACTCGCTTCATGCTATCATAATATCTATAGAACTCAAAATGTGAACCTAAACTTAATTAACACATAGTTCTGCTTTCACACAAGTTCATCCCCTGCAAGTTTTTGCTTCTTATCTTTACGAGCACCATTGATTTCTCTTTTCGCTGATCTGTGATGACTCGGAGATGAATCATAAAGGGAGTCACTTGCAATTGAAGCATAGATGCCTATACTCATGGACACTACATATATAATCAAAGCAATGGAAACAATTGAACATAGTGCCCAAATAGCTTTCCTTGCTTCAGCACTTCCACAAGAATATAATCCTATTCGAATTTGTATAATGTTAACAACCGAAAGTGTTAGCAAAATAATCCCTGACACAGATGCACAAGCTGTCGTAATCAACATCAAGTCCTTCAGATCAAATCCTTTTCGAACAAAATCATATTTCAGACCATCTAAGCACAAGTGTAACTTAAGTACTTTTGCAACAAGGCTTGATAAAAGGAAGCAAGCAAAGGCCACAACTTCGTAGAGGACAAGCATTTTAGCTACTCCTGGACCAGCATTACAATCATCGCGATTCTCTAGACTCCGGATACCAGGCGCAGCTTGAGATAACCCGACAAAAACAGCTAAAGTAAACAGAGAGTTAACATTAACAAGATCGTCGAGTGTTCTGAGATGAGCATCGTTTCTGTCAAACTTTACTTCCTTCGGCTGATCTCTCCACTTCTTAATCATTAGGTCTACTAGTTCTTCTGTGGTAAATCTTGTTCCATCCATCTGAAATGACAAAAAAAGTAAGAACATGAAAGATTAACAAATATTAAAACATCAAAATATTGAACAAACTCACATTACTCTCAAAAATTCTTTCGTTAGCTGCAAGTAATCTTCTTCTTACAGCTAAAAAATCAAAATGAACGAACCCCGATGAATATAGTCTTCATAACAAGCTGGATTCTGGGTGTATATATATGGATCAGGGACCGGCGGCTAGACAGGTAAACAAAAATACGAGGAACGTGATTTATAATTCAGTTTTCAACTGTTGTGTCGATGAAAATGAGCAGATTAGGTGGTGGAAAAAAGGATTAGGTGATGACTGCGAATTGTTTTGAAGAAAATTCGACAATTTGTCAATAATCTATTAGATTAAATGGCTGTCACATTTGCATGTCTCGGTTTGTTTACGGAACCTGCTAAGAATATGAGATTTTGAGTATCTTTTATTCTGAAATCTGAATTCACATATAATAAACATTTAGTCACCCGGCGCACAAGGGTCTATTCAACAAGTCAAACGTGTCATACAAAAACATTTGAATTTCACAACTCTAAATAGTACGTGTTTGGGGTATCACAAAAAAATTGATTTATAGCTTAAAATGAATAAGATAAGTTCAAGAATTCTTATAAGTTATACGGGTATTTGGATAATTAGTGAAGAATTTGCTAAATTAAATTTGAAAAAATAATTTTTAAATACAATGATTTCAACACTTGTATTTTAAATTAAAAAAATATTTAAAAATACAAATGTAAAAATATAAAATATTAGAAAAATAAAGAAATCAAATAATAAGTTGATAAGTTAAGTAAAATGTTGGTGATTTCTAACATTCAACTTATCAATTTATAAGTTATAAGTTATCAAATAAGCTGACTATACAAACACCCCTCATAAGCTCTTATCAACTTATAATCTATAAATGAAGCCAGCCAAACAAGCCCATAATCTCAATAGACTATCACTAAACATTACCGACGCATTAAAAATGATAATCTATACTCTTTATTAAAAGCTGTCATATATAGTGCGATATACATATAATTATTAATATCTTAATATATTTGACTTAATTTCAAATTAATATATATAATAATTATTATTTAAAATCAAATTAAATCTTTATTAAAAGCACAAAACCCCTTTAATGGTATTGTATAGATATATACCGCGAGATACATATAATTATTAACTTAATTAACTTAATATAATTCACTTAACTTCAAATTAATATAATTATTATTTAAATTCGTGTATGTTAATATTAACAACTGAGAATATATTGATAATTTGAATTTATTTATCAATATTAATTTTTATATACTGATGTATCTTTTAATATATTAATATAAATCAATAACACAATTAATGTATCTCTAAAATTACTTCTAAGAACTCCATATTTATAACAATTACATCTTATACTATAAGTTATCTAAGAATCTTACATTAATATAATTATAATCTCTCTTACTATTACGGATGGGCATTTCATCCGCGCCACATTATCTCGATATGTTCCTCATTCCATTCGGGTCAAGAATTTGGAGAATTTTCCAGGTTCGGACAGGATCGGGGAGAAGTATAAAAGCAATTCGCGATCGGGAATCTGTACTCTTTATTAAAAGTGTAAACCTCCTTTAAATGGTATGGTATGTCATATATACTGTGATATCCATATAATTATTACTATATTAATATATTTAGCTTCATTTCAAATTAATATATATAATAATTATTATTTAAAATCAAATTAAATCTTTATTAAAAGCATATAACTCTCTTAATGGTATTGTATAGATATATATTGAGAGATACGTTTAATTATTAACGTAATTAACTTAATATAATTCTCTTAACTTCAAATTAATATTAACAACTGAAAATATATTAATAATTTGAATTTATTCATCAATATTAATTTTTATATACCAATATATCTTCTAATATATTAATCTAAATCAATAATACAATTAATGTATCTCTAAAATTACCTCTAAGAACTCTATATTTATAATAATTAACTCTTATACTATTAGTTATCTAAGAACCGTATATTAATATATTTACCATCTCTTTTACTATTACGGATGGACATTTCATCGAATTCATTAAAAAGGTGGTATTTGGGAGCTGAAGCGCAAATTAAAATGGTGTCACTTGGATGCCAAAATTTGTAGAGTGGTATCAAATGAAAAAATCTTATAATTTTGTAATGATCAATTAAAGTTTGCTTAACGGAGTTATATTGTGTGGACGAAGTCAAAGCATAACTGTGCCACTTCGAAGTAAAAAATTTCGAGTGGTACCAAATACAAAAGCCAATTGTACAATAATACCAAATAGAATATATCATTTTGTTATTGAAGCAAATCGAACCCGAGTTTGAAATGAAATCAATTAATTTAGTTATATTATAATAACCAAAATCTGGCTTTGATACCATTGTGTTCCAACAAAAGCAATTTTCCTTATTAATAGAATGAAATGTCCATCTGTAATAGTAAGAGAGATGATAATTATATTAATATAAGGTTCTTAGATAACTAATAGTATAAAAGTTAATTATTATAAATATAGAGTTC
The DNA here is from genome assembly GCA_030848705.1 of Heracleum sosnowskyi. Taxonomy (NCBI): domain Eukaryota; kingdom Viridiplantae; phylum Streptophyta; class Magnoliopsida; order Apiales; family Apiaceae; genus Heracleum; species Heracleum sosnowskyi. The sequence continues at coordinate 8,666,378 of CM061235.1, read as the reverse complement.
TTAGAGATAATTTTAGAGATACATTAATTGTATTATTGATTTAGATTAATATATTAGAAGATATATTGGTATATAAAAATTAATATTGATGAATAAATTCAAATTATTAATATATTTGCAGTTGTTAATATTAACATACTCGAATTTAAATAATAATTATATTAATTTGAAGGTAAGAGAATTATATTAAGTTAATTAAGTTAATAATTATATGTATATCTCTGTATATATCTATAGAATACCATTAAGAGGGTTTTCTACTTTTAAAAAAGATTTAATTTGATTTTAAATAATAATTATTATATATATTAATTTGAAATGAAGCTAAATATATTAAGATATTAATAATTATATGTATATCATGGTATACATGACATACCATATCATTTACAGGGGATTTTCACTTTTAATAAAGAGTACATATTCCCCATCCGCAAATTGCTTTTATACTTCTCCCAGATCCTGCCCGAACCTGAAAAATTCTCCAAATTCTTGACCCGAATGAAATGGTGAACAGATAATGTGGTGCGTGGATGAAATGTTCATCCGTAATAGTAAGAGAGATGGTAATTATATTAATATAAGGTTCTTAGATAACTTATAGTATAAGAGGTAATTGTTATAGATATAGAGTTTTTAGAGGTAATTTTAAAGATACATTAATTGTGTTATTGATTTATATTAATATATTAGAAAATATATCGGTATATAAAAATTAATATTGATGAATAAAGTCAAATTATCAATATATTCTCAGTTTTTAATATTAACATACTCGAATTTAAATAATAATTATATTAATTTGAAATTAAGAGAATTGTATTAAGTTAATTAAGTTAGTAAATATATGTATCTCGCGGTATCTATCTATACACTACCATTAAGAGGTTTTCTGTTTTTAATAAAGATTTAATTTGTTTTTAAATAATAATTATTATATATATTAATTTGAAATTAAGTTAAATATATTAAGATATTAATAATTATATGTATACCGTACATAGCATACCATAACATTTAAAAACATATAAAAGGAGTTTCTGTTTTTAATAAAGAGTATAGATATGGTCCTTAGCGGAGATAAAATGGTCAGAGAATAAAGTTTTTTCGCAATTACATATTGAAAACGTGCAAACATATATTGAAAAAGACAAAAATATTTTGATTTTGGTGTGAACCCGCCATACAAATGATGAAATAACTCTATGTTTATATGCCCCCATAAATAGGAATTTCTGGATCAAACATCGTCCATGCTCCAAAGACGTGTCCATTCTCACAAACAAAAGCTCGATCAACCGAGTCTCCGTCATCGTTAAGCAGATAAAAATGTTTGAAACAGGAAGAAGAGTACAAATCCCAAGTGTGCTTGCAAGAACAAAATCCACACTTCAAATTAACCTTATACTCGTTACCATCGCCATTGTTAAGTGCCCTCCAAATCATGCTCTCCTTGAAATTTATGAAAATTCCCCTGAAGAGCAGATAATAGTGCATGCCCCCAATGTGCACACAACTTGGCCAACTAGTAATGTACAAACAATTCCTATCAAATTGGTCATTCAACAACTCATTTCCGAGTTCACAGCTCAACTCTGTACTGTACGCCCCCAAGCCAAATGAGATATCCCAGCACTTATTGTGATCATAACCACAGTGCACATGAACACCCACATGAATATCGCAGCCCAACCACTAGGAGGGGAACTAGAGATAGGGTCTCGGAGAAGATCGGACACTAGATCTGGATTTGTTTGGGTGCATATGATTTTATAACAAAAGTCATGTAGTGCGGAACAAAAAATTTTCGAAACACAAGCTAAACGACCCCAGTCTTGTAGATCAAGTTCGGAGATGATATTGATAAGAACATCTTTATTTAACTTTGAGAAAACATCATCAGTAGTCATCATGTCTAAACCTAGTGATTACTGATGCATGCGAAAATCAACTAAACAAGTTACGGTGAATACAGCCAACAAGTGCCACATTTATACTCACTCCCTCGGTGCCCAATTCTGAATAAACAAGATACTAATAAAAAAGGAAAAATATAGATAATGTTATCTTTATTATTCTAAAATACTTTTCTATAAATTGTACAAAGCTATAAAAATAAAGGCTTAATGACGTTTTAGTCTTAAAGGTTTACTACCGTATAATCATCTGTTCATGTATTTTAAAGTTGTACTTTTTAGCCCTTGAGGTACTAAAATCATATCTTTCGACTTTTATACCGGCTCAGAATAAGAAACTTGTATAACTAGGATGGGCAAAACAGTCTTTAAAACATTGATTTAAGCTTGGTTGCAGGAATGTTATTGGTTTGGATGACTGTCATCTTTAAAACATGGATTTATGCTTGTTTTGTCCATCCGAGTTATACCGTTTTTTTTATTCTAAACCGATATAAGAGTCGAAAGGTATGATTTCAGTATGTCAGGAGCTAAAAGATACAACTTTAAAACAACTTTAAAACACGGGGTCTGATGAGTATATGGTAGTAAACATTTAGAGCTAAAAGATCATTAAGCCAAAAATAAATGTTCAAAAAGTGAGCGAAGAAATACAGATAATATTTTTCAAAATATAAAATTTATCTTTCACCGAAAATTAAGGAATATTCAAAATGCATAACATATAAGATTATATTAAAAATTATTTATATATATAGATAATGTTATCTTTTTTTGATCTAAAATATTTTTCCTATAAAATGTATAAACTCTAAAATCAAAAAGTAAGCCAAGAAATATAGTTAATGTTAGGGAAAATTTGGTAGTAACTTGGATTTTTCTGAAGTCGTGTGAACACTTTCAGATTGAAGTTATTTGTGGTTCACCCAAATAAATCAATCGGATAAAGTCAGAAATTCTGCAAGAAGAGAGAATGTGTTTTTGTTGTGAATTTCAAAAATGAACCAAAAATCAACCACAAAAATTGATATATATAGATGTCAACAGATGTGTCTTTTGTCAACAGACACATCTTATTCTAACAGTTTTGTCTAATGCCAACAGACACATCTTATCCCAACAGGTGTGTTTGATGCCAATGAACATGCCTCATAAGCAATAATACCAAAATCATAATAAACTCGAACAAAGCGTACACTCCGTACTCTCCCGACTTGTTCGATGTAATATTACGATTACATTGATCAACCAGTTAATCCAATTACACTAAAATATCCAACAATCCTCCCCCATTTTAGCGTAATCCATGATTAACTAAACAAAATCACAACAAATAACAAAGTTATGCATAAATGAAATATCATGACGATTGAATTTCACATTAGTATATTACACATTTCAAATATTCGAATATCAAGGTATCACTATGGATTGAACCTCTATTATTCAAAGTGAATACATGAAGATAATATACACATAAATTTACATTCTCAAATGGTCTTACTCGACACTATGTTTTACTAGCCTAGTGTCCTAATCCTTCTTAAGTATATCAAAGCCAAGTCCAAGCTTCTTGAAGCGGCTAAACTTCATGCTCAAATAGGTAGTTCTTTTACTCTCGCACCTGCATATGCAATTTTTCAAAAAAACTATTAAGAAGATAAACTTCAACCTCCTCAACTTGCAGGTCTGAACACATTGAATTCAGCACCTAATGTAATATTAGGTGAGAATTGGGTTTCTCAACATGAGAGACTTTTAGATGGACTTTAATCCAATCCCCACAGCCGACTTGTGCACAAGATCTTTACTCAACCCTTTGGTTAGATGATCGGCTAAATTATGTTGAGTTCTTATAAACTCCACTGATGTAACACCGTGCATGATAAGCTCACGAATCATACTATGTCTAACACCTAAGTGTCTAGATTTGCCTTTGAACACTTGTCTATAAGCATTAGACAAGGCAGACTCACTATCACACCTGATTGATATGGGTGATATTGGTTTAGGCCATAATGGAATTTCATAAATCAGATTTCTTAGCCATTCAGCTTCTTTACCAGCAGCTGAAAATGCCACAAATTCAGATTCCATTGTTGAGTCTGTAACACAACTCTGTTTCTTTGATGCCCAAGAGATAGCACCTCCCCCAAGAAGGAATACCCATCCACTTGTGGAAGAATGATCTTCCTTATTGGAAATCCAACTTGCATCTGAATGACCTTCAATAACCGAAGGAAATCCAGTATATGTCAAACCATAATCCATGGTTCCTTTCAAGTACTTGAACACTCGGCTTAAGGCTTGCCAATGATGGGAACTTGGTTTGCTAGTGTACCTACTAAGCTTTCCAACAGCATAGGCAATATCTGGCATAGTGCTTATCATGACATACATAAGACTACCAATAGCCCTTGAGTATTCAAGTTGAGATACTGCAACACCTGTATTAGGTAGGAGTTTAATACTAGGATCAAGAGGAGTGCTAACTGGAGAACAATCCTCAAAATTAAATCTTTTTAGAATCTTCTCAATATAATGAGATTGAGAAATTGAAATACCATTGTTCTCACGCTTGATCCTTATACCAAGAATCACCTCAGCCTCCCCCATGTCTTTCATATCAAAATTAGATGACAAGAACTTCTTGGTTTTATCCACTTGATTTTGGTCGGTACTAAAAATCAACATGTCATCCACATATAAACAAATTATAACTCCTTTGCCAGAAGCATCAAATTTGCTATATACACACTTGTTTGATTGGTTAAGAAAATAACCATTAGACAAGACCACATTATCAAATTTATCATGCCAATCCTTCGGTGCTTGTTTTAGACCATAAATTAATTTCTTCAATTTACACACCTTGTTCTCACAACCAGGCATAACAAACCCTTCGGGTTGTTTCATATAAATCTCTTCATCTAATTCACCATTCAAGAATGCAGTTTTCACATCCATTTGATGAATGACAAGGTTGTGTATAGCAACAAGTGCTATTAACAACCGAATAGTGGAAGTCCTAGCAACAGGAGCATAAGTATCAAAATAATCAATCCCTTCTTTTTGTCTAAAGCCTTGGATTACCAATCTGGCTTTAAACTTATCTATTGTACCGTCCACCTTCATTTTCATTTTGAAGATCCATCTGTTTCCCAATGCTTTACAGCCAGGGGGCAGATCACTCAATTCCCATGTATTATTATTCATGATAGAATCTATTTCATCCTGGATAGCTTCTTTCCAGAATGCAACATCCCTCGATGTCATAGCTTCGATAAAAGTATTTGGATCCTCATCAATAATAAAACAATATTGGTATTGATATTCAATTTCATCTCTAGAACCCTCAACTAGATAAAGATGAAAATCATCTCCAAAAGTCTTTGCTTTTCTAGCTCTAGTGTTTCTCATTGGTTCAGACGGTCCATGAACATCTTCAGTAGAAACTGAGTTCCTACTAGAAGAATTCTGAAGCATGTCCCTTGGTCTAGGTATAGATGTAAATCTGTTTTCATCAAAGATAGCATCTCTTGACTCGATAATCGAGTTCACAGACACATAGTCATTAGATTCTAACACATAGAATCTATATGCGATGGAATGCTCAGCATAACCAACAAAGATACAATCTATACCTCGTTCACCCAAGTTTCTTCTTTTGGGTTCAGTGAGTCTTACAACTGCTCTACATCCCCAAACTCTCAGAAAAGTCAATTTTGGTGACTCTTTATACCAAAGTTCATAAGGGGTAATCTTATTCCTCTTACTAGGAATTCGATTCAATAAATAACAGGCTGTCAACATAGCCTCACCCCAAAAACCCTCACTCAAACCCGAGTAGGATAACAAGGAATTAACCATTTCTTTCAAAGTCTTATTCTTTCTTTCTGCCACACTATTTTGCTGTGGTGTATAAGGAGCTGTGGTTTGATGTATTATACCAGTAGATCGAAAGTATACCGGATCATAATACTCACCTCCTCTATCAGTACGTAGATTTTTAATCATGGTACTCTGATGTAGCTCTACTTCTTCTTTATATACTTTAAAGAAGTCAAGAGCTTCATCCTTTGCATGCAACAAATATACATAACAATATCTAGAAGCATCATCAATAAAAGTAACTACATATTTTTTATTTCCTAATGATGGTGTAGAATGAAAATCACATAAATCACTATGTATTAGTTCTAATACATCAGACACCCTATTAGCAACTTTAAAGGGCATTCTAGTTATCTTTGTTAACATGCATGTTTTACATTTTTCATTGTTTAAATCAATAGCATGTATGAGACTCATTTTAGACATATCCTTTATTCTTTTATAATGTACATGTCCTAGTCTAGCATGCCATAATTCTTGTTTATTCAAATTATTGCTAGTACTAGTAGAAGCCATGCAAGCAGATTCATCATTAAATGGAGTATTTACATTCAACATAAACATACCATTACATAAATAGCCAAAGCCAACAAAAGTGCCATGTTTTGACAAGATATACTTGTCACTTTCATAAACTTGCTTATATCCACAATTATTTAATACAACACCAGACAAGAGATTCTTTCGAATCCCAGGAACATACAACACATTATTTAATAATATACATTTTCCAGAAGTAAAAACTAGCTTGACATTTCCTAGTCCTTTGATCGGTTTAGTTGCAACATTTCCCATCTTTAAGATAGATCCATCTTCGATTGGTTGAAAGTCTATGAACCAACGAAGATCTTTACATACATGACTCGTTGCTCCTGAATCAATCCACCAAGCAACATTATCATCCTGCACATAAAATGCCTCTGATATTAGTGATACATAATTCTGACCAGAATTACTATTTTTTTATTAAAATCTGACCTTGTTGCTTTTCTGGATCCTTGGATCCACTTGGACCAGCATTTTGCCTTTCCTGCTTGCCTTTACCAACCCGACAATTGAAATGTCCAGGTTTGCCACACTTCCAACATGCCATTTTAGGCTTTTTGTTAGAAGATTTGTTGTTGTTTCCTTTAAATTTCCGTTTATCACCCTTGATATTTTTAGAATTCTTAGAAGATCCACCATCTTCAACCATATTCACATAAGAGTTACCGACTTGGTTCTTGCCCTTAGGATTATTCTCAATTTCTTGAGTCCTCAAAGCCTCTTCAATTCTGAAGTGACTTCCAAGTTCAACGAGCGTCATATCATCTTTATTATGTTTCAAGGTGTGTTTAAAATCCTTCCATGATGGTGGCAGTTTGTCTATAACACCATAAACAGAGATAGATTCATCCATCTTCAGATTATGTTGAACAAACTTTCCCAGAATCCTTAACAATTCATTGTATTGTTCCATCACCGGTCTAGAATCGACCATTTTATAGTTCATAAAATTACTGACCAGAAACTTCTTACTAGAAGCATCTTCTGCCATGTACTTGGATTCAAGAGAATCCCACAATTCTTTCGCTGACTCAACATTTTGATATACATCGAAAAGGGAATCAGACATACTGTTAGGTCCTGATAAGTTTGTAGAAGGGGGGGTTGAATATAAACTATACCGTTTTATCGAATTTGTTCTGTTTAGAATCAAACAATTTAAGAACAAATTATGGCGGAATTAAATGAAACAGAATTCAAGTTAAATATAACTAATATTAAACTTGAAAGGTGTTACAAAGGAAGTACTGATTACAAGATTGAATCTCAAACTAATTAAAACAAATCTAGAATAAATTCCACATGAATTTATCTATTTTTGTAATAAAAAGATATAACCATAAATGATAATTTGAGATACGTTCTAGGGATAAAAATCCGCTAGATAGTCAAAGCAGTACAAGTAAATGAATTCTAGTGGTTTAGATTTAACACAATGATTTACTAGAATTAATTCACAGAAGAAATGATCCGGCAGTTCTTTTCTTTTTCTTGGCAGAAGCTTTTCTTGAAAATGTAATGTTCTTGATATGTATCTTCTGTCTAATCTTTGATTATATGAGAATGAATCACTTTAGTAATCCACTTGACACAAAAGTTAACCTGCACGTTTCTGCTTTTCATTCCACTAGAAATGACTATCAAAATAGTCTTGGAATGACTATCTTAAAAGCCTGGAATGACTATAAAAAGAACTGGAATGACTAAGAGAATATACATAAATTAAATCAGAATTTCTAGAAATGTACTAGGATGACTATCGGGATGACTATCCCTTGATAGTCATTCCAGTACATTTTTTAATATAAATAGACTTGGAATGACTATCGGGATGACTATCCTGGATAGTCATTCCAGTTCATTTTAATTAAGAAATTCTGAATTAATTCTAATTCTAATTTAAATTAATTCTGTTAATTAATTTATTTCATAAATTAAATTCTGATGAATTTAATTTATTCAATAAATTAATTACTCAATTTATTTGTTAAATTAATTCAGAAGTATTAATTTAATAAATAAATTAATAACTAATTTAAAAGAGAATGTAAATTCTTTAATCATAGAAAAACCAATTCTTGAACCACTTGAACTGCTGAAGAGTATCCATTGTCAGAGGTTGTCATTTGATGCACGGTCTGGTTCATAAATGACTAACTTCAATGTCTGTTCTTCATCTTGACTTTAAGCTGTGGTTCATTGTCTGCTTTTGACTGTTGATCAACCTTTGTAACCTGTACATTTGCTGTCACAAATCTGAAACCTCTGTCACTTTAATAAATCCACTTCTTTGAAGACTTCACTGAGGCTTGAACAAATAATTGAACTTCTTTCAATGTAGTATTTCTTCAAATCTGTAGGATGACTTTAATCTGTATTCTTCTGACAGATATGATCTTCTGAGATTCTTGTGACTGTGACAATTGAATTATTACTTACTTATTACAAACTTTTTTAAGTTGAGTTGAATCCTCGATGTAAACAAATAGGCTAAAACATATGCCTTTCAATCACCCCCTATTTGTTTGTTAGAGAATAACAAGCAAATACCTAGAGGATAACTCAACTAACTTAAACAAATAAAAATAAGACTTTAAAAGTTAAGTAAATAATAATACAAAGTTCTGGATTTCATTAAACATTTTCCAGATTCAAACAGTAAAGATAAATACAAGATAGATGTTCCTCTAGACTGAATATATGTATACATTGATCCTATATTGATTTACCTAAGCTCTATACATTTAACATTTACAGAACAGAGCTTCTTCAAATTTCAGACTCAATCATCTCTCCTTCTTCAAGTACTTCAAGCAACTCCTTGTCCAGAACACGATCAGATTCAGAAGTAATGCCACTAGGTCTGACAGGTTGAGTTGTAACTTTCTTCAGCCTATTCTTCATTTGATGATATCTCTTAATATTGGCAATGCAATAGTCTTGAATCAAATCAGCAACTTCTGTCTTTTCTTGTGTAGCAAACCCTGTTGTCCTCAACATGTTCTCCATATAGACAAGATGCTTGGCAGGATAATCTTTCAAAGAGATGGGATCCACACCACAAGTTTGAAGTGCCCTTCCTTTATAAAATTTAACTTCATATGGCACATCCACAACTTGAGGACTAGCTTTCATGGCAAAATCTCTAAGCTGATCATGCAACAGCTCACATAGAGGTGAAGACCTTTTAATCTTTTTCAGGAAAACCCAAAGCTCAGAGAGAGTTCTACCTTCCAGAAGATTAAGAGAAACTATGAAAGTTCCCTCATTATGAGTGTAGATGTAGATCTTCAACTCCTCTCTGACTCTGTCATATCCAGTAGTAATTCTTGAAATCTCCGCATGAAGAGCTTTCATATAGATTGTGTTGTCTGGATTGACCTTTCTGTACCTTTCCAACATGCTAAAGAACTTTCCATCATTGTCTGACCCTGTCGGATGTGAGAACATCTCTCTAGCTCTATCCCATTCTTCTCCAAGCTTCAGCCTCACATATAACTTCCTGTCCTTGACCTTTATATCATGAAGCCGTTGCTTTTCTTGATGTTCAGCTTTTTGGATAACTAGATGCTTTGAGATGATGTCAGACACTTTAGCATTCTCCTCCTCTCTTCTCTTTAGATCAGCTTTCTGTCTTAACAGCTCAGCTTCAAAGGCAGGATCCACTTCAGGTTCATCTTCCCAGTCAGCAAAATCAGCCTCTCCTTCAACCTCCACTTCACCAAAGATATCTTCAGGGGTTTCTTCAGATTCAATATCATCAAACTCTCCCTGTTCACCTTGATAGTAGTCAGCATCAGAAAAAGTTAACTTCTACTTCCCTTTGTCCTTTCCAGAACCAGAACCTCCAGCTTCTCCTCCTTGATCTCTCACTTCTTCTCCTCCTCGTATCTCCTTCTCCTTATTCTCCCCCTTAGTTGAGGAATCCTCTATAGATTTAACTTTATCAGCCTTAGGATTCTCCTTTTTACTTCCTCCTTCTCCTTCTCCATCCTTGCCATCATTGTCCTCTTCATCATCATCACCCTCAAAGAATTTCTTCTGTTCATCATTGGGTTGATGTGAGTTCTGGATCATGTTATACAGATGCTTCATGCCTTCATTCAGATGTTGCATCCCTCCTTCAATCCTTGCAAACCTCTCATCATTGAACCACTGATTTTCATCAACAGTCTCCTGAATGGAGTCCACTCGAGTTGAAATAGAAGCAATCTGCTTGACACTCTCTGTTATCTCAGCATTTGAAGTTATAATCTCAGAGATGTCTGAAGCCACTAACACCTAGGACTCCTGAATAGCATTCATCTTGGGAAGTAGAGTAGTCTTCAATCCTTCGATTTCATCCTTGATAGTACCCAGCTGATTAGTTACAGAGGTGGAAGAAGAAGACCGTTCAACCACTTGTGCCTTGAGAATATCTTTTTCAGCCTGGGTTTCTTGAAGTTGTTTCTGTAGACCAGCTATTTGAGCCAATAAAGAAGCAGTGTATGTGTCATTGTGTGCACTCATCTCAATTTCTCTCGATGGTGTTTCACTCTGCTCACGTGCTTGTGTATCGCTCTGTGTTTGTCTCTCAGATCTAACCACTAGCTGTCTATCCATATTTGGAGTTGATGTACCTGCAGGAAAAATCACCCTAGCCCCTTCTAGAGAGGTCAGTGGTGGTGCAATGGGAGTTCGCAATTCCCAATCCCCAATGAAATCCAAATCTGATTGAATTTGAAACTGAATTGCTTCAGTGTTGGATTCATTAGGTTGCCTTCCACTTTCTCCAGTAAAAACTGTGAGTGGAAAATCCCTTAAGGGAGCCAGAGATGTTCCCTCTGGGAGGGGAGAAAATGATTCTATTTGAGTTGGCGAAGAATCAGATTTTCCCTCAGATGCCTGTGAAGGCACTTCTACCGTTACAATGGTAGGAACTGTCTCATGTCCTAAGTGCTCTCCTAGAAAAGTGTCCTGAGTTGCATCTAAAGTTATGTTTTCTCCCATTGTGAGTAACGGGACTGTGCTTGACTCGGTACAAAATGCCATGGCCCTATGGCGAACTTCAATAGATTCACCCTGTTGAGAGGATGTCTCCAGAGACTGTGTATTGGCCATTTCAAAATCCATATCCTGTTGAGAGGATACAGACGGTCTTACAGATATCTCCCTATATGTTCTTCTTTTCTTAGGAGGTGGAGATAGAGCTGCGGGATCACTCATTGTTTCTTCATCACTACTATTTATGTTTCTGGTATAGATATAAGGTTCAGGTTGATTTGGATTTGACTCAGTGTTTGGCTCTATGACCAGGGATAGAGTTTGTGGTTCTACAAACTCTTGGTCAACCCTATCAACCTCTTGGGTTTCAGAAACAGTACCAGAAGAACCAGGGATAGAAGTCCTTACCTGTGGTTGTATGACTTCTTCAGTTCCAGCTGATGGAACTATCCTTTGCTCGGGAACTGGTGGTTCAAATGATGGTAGGTTGATGAAGTTTGTCATGTAGTTGGATATGAGAACAGGAACATTGCTATACCTGAAGGATGTTTCCAATCTTTGAAAGAACTTTTTGTCAGTGGTCGGAGAAATGAAAAAACGACCATTCCTGAACAGTTCTTGATGCTCATTAGAAAGTAAAGAATTAAGAACAAGTGATAGAAAGCGAGGATAAAAACATTTAATCTTTCTACCATGATCAAATTCCTTTCTAGCATTAAACACCCTCCTAACAACAATTTCCCACAAAAGGTGGCCAAAATTGAGTCTTTTGTTGAAGACAATTGCATAACCAATAACTTGTAAAAGATAAGGAATATTCTGAAAGTTATTTTTTGTGCAATTGCCAAAGACCTTAGCCAAGGTATCAAAGAATAAATCCCATTCACACACAAGATTCCCCTTAAGTAATTTAGTCATATTTAGGGGACCTTGATAGTGAATACTGGTGAAAAACCTAGTTAATTCTTCATCAGTGGGAAGTCTGTCAAAATTATCCCGAGGAAACTGCAAGGTATGACAAAATGTTTCCTCAGTGATAATGTACTGTGTGTCCTGAATATTGAAAGAGATAGTTGAGAAATCATCAGAGACAACAGCAGTTGAGCAAAGTAAATATAAAGGATCAACTTTCAAATCAACATTAGAACAAATAGCATAGTTAACACAAGAATGTTGATTAAGAAAGGAGATCCAAGGCCTAAAACGTTCAAATGAACATTTCAGGGGATCAAAATAGCCATGGTAATTAGTAAGAACAATCTCAAATTGCTGGGCCATTTTAACACAAATTAATAGAGTTAATTTTAGATTAATTCTAATTTAGGGACTAAATTCCAAGAAATAAGAATTATATCAGAAATTAATTAAATCAATTTATGTCGATCCAAGAAAAGAAAAAAAAATGACAGCAGTTCTTTACTTTAGAGAATAAAGAACCAAACTAGAGAGAAAAGAAACTTTGTAAAAACAAGAGTTTGAAAAGAATGAGATGAAATGACAATCTGTTTAGTATTTATAGACAAAACTCAGAATAGCCTGGGATGACTATCGGGATGACTACCGGGTAGTCATACAGATAGTCATTCCAGTATAAAACTGAGAATGACTTTAAGTACTAACAGAATAATCAGAGAAAAATAAACAAATAAACAAACAAATAAACAAAAAAATAAAATAAAATAAAATGCATATAATTAGAATGACTATGGGATAGTCATACCGATAGTCATTCCAGTACAAAAATATAAGTACATAAAATAAAAGGCAGAAAAAATAACTAAAATGAATTAATATTAACCTAAACTAAAATGACTACTGGAATGACTATGAGAGATAGTCATTCCGATAGTCATGCTAGTACAAAAACAAACATGTTAACAAAAACTAGCAGAAATAATTGAAATAAATACAGAAAAATGCATAAAACTTATAGAAATGCATGAAATAATTATAAAAGACTAGAAAAATTCACAGAAAATTCCACAAATCCTAGAAAAATATGCAGAATAATATAGAATTGCATAAAAATAATATAAACTTGCAGAACTATTTAAACAACTATATTTACAAACTGAAAATAACTTAAATGATTCTAAATAAATATATTTTCAATGAAAATACATTTCTCCAATTAAAAAATATGAGAAAGATATTTTTAAAGAAAATAAATTATTCAGAATATTTAAATTAACAAGCTTTACACAATAAACATGGATTGGCAACAATTAACATCTAAAATCAACAAGAGAAAATGATTTAGATAAGAACAAACCTACCAGAGACATGTCAATCACTAAGACTGTTCAACATACCCAATTTACCAACTAACCTGGTAAATGTGGATTCGTCAACAGATTTAGTGAAAATATCTGCAGTCTGTTCTTCAGTGGGTACAAAGTGTAACTCCACAGTTCCATTCATAACATGCTCTCTGATAAAATGATACCTGATATCAATGTGCTTCGTTCTCGAGTGCTGCACAGGGTTGTTGGAGATTACTATGGCACTTGTATTATCACACAAAATGGGAATTTTGTCTAATGCAAAGCCATAGTCCTTTAATTGATTCCTAATCCATAATATCTGAGCACAACAGCTTCCAGCAGCAATATATTTAGCTTCTGCTGTTGAATTGGAAACTGTTTGCTGTTTCTTGCTATACCAGGAAATCAACCTACCTCATAGGAATTGACAACTCCCAGAGGTACTCTTTCTATCCACAACACTACCTGCATAATCAGAATCTGTATATCCAACAAGATTAAAACCAGAATCTTTAGGGTACCAGATACCTAAATTAGGTGTACCCTTAAGATATCTGAAGATTCTTTTCACAGCAACGAGATGTACATCTCTAGGGTCCGCTTGGAACCTTGCACATAAGCATGTAGCATACATAATATCTGGTCTACTAGCAGTAAGATAGAGTAAGGAGCCAATCATACCTCTGTAGCTTGTAACATCTACCTTGATAGAATTGTCAGAAGCTCCAAGTTTGATGGCTGTTGAAGATGGAGTCCTTGCTGATGCTGAATCCTCCATGTGATATTTCTTGAGGAGTTCTTTGAGATACTTGGATTGACAAATAAATATACCATTTGACCTTTGACTTACTTGCAATCCAAGAAAGAACTTCAGCTCACCCATCATACTCATTTCAAACTTACTCTGCATTAGCTCAGCAAATCTCTTACAGAGATTATCATTAGTAGACCCAAATATGATGTCATCCACATAGACTTGGACTAATATCATATCACTTTTGTGTTTCTTTGAAAAAATAGTTTTGTCTATGATACCTCTAACAAAACCATTTTCTAAAAGAAAACCAGAGAGTGTGTCATACCATTTTCTTGGGGCTTGTTTGAGACTGTAGATAGCCTTGAAGAGAAAGTACACAAAGTCCAGCAGCTCCTGATTTTCAAAGCCAGGGGGATGTTCCACATAAACTTCTTCATCAAGCTCACCATTCAGGAATGCACTCTTAACATCCATTTGATAGACTTTAAAATTGGAGTAAGCTGCAAATGCTAAGAACATCCTGATGGCCTCAAGTCTAGCCACTGGTGCATAGGTTTCATCATAATCAATGCCTTCAGCTTGAGAATACCCTTGTGCAACCAGTCTTGCCTTGTTCCTTGTAACAATGCCATCCTCATCTAGCTTGTTCCTGTATACCCATCTTGTACCAACTACTTTCTTGTTCTTTGGTCTGGGTACCAGCTTCCAGACTTGCTGTTGTTCAAACTAATTGAGTTCATCTTGCATAGCAATCACCCAATCTGGATCAGTCAGTGCTTCCTCAGTTTTCTTTGGCTCCATTTCAGATAGAAATGCTGAATAATGACATTCATTCTGAGTTGCACTTCTAGTTTTAACTCCAACACCTGGATCACCAATGATCAGCTCAAAAGGATGAGCTTTATTCCATACAGTCTGTCTTGGAAGATTTGATCTTGATGATTCGCCTTGAAATTCACTTTGATGTTGTGAGTGACTAGATGATCCTTCATTTGCTCCCCCCTGAGTTGTTGCTTGATTGCCTTGATGATTCTTCTCCAGTGTTGGTGGTATCTCCATTGTTACCAGTGTTTCCACCACCACCACCATGATCAATATCATCATTGTTATTCTCATTACCAGTAATAACTTCAGGTGGGGCTACATCATCTGATTCTGAGTCTGGCAAGTTATCAAACTTCAGCTTTTCAGATGAGTCTTCTTTTTGGATATTAGGGAACTTAGTGTCATCAAAAGTAACATTGACACTTTCCTTTACTGTGTGACTGCCAACCAAGTAGACTCTATAAGATCTTCTGGAATAACCAACAAAAATAGCTTCTTGTGCCTTTGCATCAAACTTGCCACGTTTAACATTGTCATCTATAAGCACAAAGCATTTTGCTCCAAATACATGAAAGTACTTGACAGTTGGTTTCTTGTTGTTCATGATCTCATAAGGAGTCTTCATTAAGTCCTTGTTGATTAAAGTTCGATTCTGAGTATAACAAGTTGTATTCGCGGCTTCAGCCCAAAAGTACGTTGGAAGTTTGGGCTCACTTAACATAGTCCTAGCAGCTTCAATCAATGTACGATTCTTTCTTTCCACTACTCCATTTTGTTGAGGAGTTCTAGGGGTAGAATACTGTCTTGTTATTCCTTTATCAGCACAAAAGTCATTTAGAATTGCATTCTTGAATTCAGTACCATTATCTGACCTTATGGCTCTAACAGGGAATCTAGAATCCAGCTCAATCAACTTTATATGGTCAATCACCAGGTGTGGGGTCTCATCCTTGGAATGTAGGAATAAAACCCATGTATATTTTGAATAGTCATCAACAATCACAAGTGCATATTGTTTCTTTGACATGGACATCACATTGACTGGACCAAACAAATCCATGTGCAGTAGCTAAAGTGGTTCAGTTATTGATGATGTGTCAGTGCCCTTGTGCGAAGCTTTCTTTGACTTTCCTTTCTGACATGCCTCACACAGTCCTTCCTGTGTAAATTCCATCTGAGGCAAACCTCTAACCAATTCCCTCTTAACTAAAGAGTTCATGGTTTTGAAGTTAAGGTGAGACATCTTCTTGTGCCATAGCCAACTTTCATCTGATGAAGCTTTAGCATAAAAACAATTAACTTCATCTTGGGATCCTGAGTGCAGATCAGCTATGAACAAGTCACCTTTCCTTACTCCTTGAAGAGCAGGCTTTCCATTCTTCTTGTGAAGGATCTGACACTTCTCTCTTTCAAAGGAAACAGCATATCCTCTGTCACAGAAATGACTGATGCTGAGAAGATTGAACCTCAGACCTTCCACAAATGATACATCTTCAATGATAACATTTCCATACTTCAAACAGCCATATCCTTTCGTAATACCCTTGTTATCTCCAAAGGTAACTACTGGGCCAGCTTTCTCAACCAAATCTGATAGCAGGGCTCTATCTCCGGTCATATGCCTTGAACAGTCACTGTCAAGAATCCACATAACACGGTTTACCTGTTTAACTCCCTGCAATATCAAATTGATTAGTCCTTCCTCGGAACCCAAACTTGATTGGGTCCGGCATACTTAAAGAACTGGCCTTTGTCAGGCAAAACAACATTTTTAACTAAAACTACTTCAACCTCTTTCACAAAAGAGCGTTTCCATTTATAGCCAGCCTTAACACATTTCTGAGTAGGCTTAGGGATAAATGAATCCACTCTAGTCTTAGGAGGACTAGTAGTCTTAGCTTTAACATGCTTCTTATTATTAACATGTTGACGTGGAGCAGTCTTATCACTAGATACATGCTTACTATTAAAATAAGCATACATTACATTGAAAGCACAAGACATGCAATTAATCACACCACATGCTTTATGAGAAGAATTAACAGCAGGCATGTTATTTCTACAGTTGTTTTGATCCAACTTATGGATATCTGATTTAGTCTTTTTAGTTGTAGCAACTTTGACTGGAATATCAGATCTACACTTTTTGGACTGTTCAACTTCCAAAGCAATATCTTCTTCACGAATCTCCTCCGCAATGATGATAGAGTATTCATTCAGAGGATCTGCCTCGGACTCCTTACAGAAGGGTGTTTCAATACCCTTAAGCACATATGGAATACCCCTTCCTTCAGTACTGACTCTACAAGGGGAATTAATGCCAAGCAATCCAACAGCCTCATTATAACCATAACTTATACTAACATGATTACCAATAGCTTGTTGGTTGAAAATATCTTTAGCAGTCTTGCAAGAATTATAGTAAGCATTGGCTTTAGTATTAAGCTCACTATTCTTTTGTTTAAGAATGGTTTCCAGTTGAATATAACATTTAACCCTATTCTCAAAAAATGCTATTTTCTTAGTAAGTTCATCATGATTAACATGCAGTAGTTTCAATTCTTTTATCTACTTTTCAAGATTTGTGTTCAAAAGAATTATTATATCATTTTCAGTGCGTGCACAAGAAATAGTACCACTAAGATGACGAATCATTTCAGTGTCAGTGAACTTTACCTCTGACATGTATGCAGATGAAGTGCTTGCCTCTTTAGCCACTAAAACAAGGTTTCCAATCTCCCCTGCTTCTTCATCACTGTCAGTGTCATCCCAACTCTTTCCTTCAGCAACATAGGCTTTCCCAATCTTGTTCTTCTTGCTAGAATCAAATGTGTTTCTAGTCACTTGCTTTGGCTTTCTGCATTCAGTAGCAAAGTGACCCAACTCATTGCAATTGTAGCATCTGATTGTGCTCTTATCCACAGTTCCAGTTTTGTAGCCACCCCTTGTGCTACTTGAAGAGGAAGATCCACCTCTCTGAAATCTGGGCCTGAACTTAAGATTGGGATTCCTCTTGAATCTGAACTTCCCAAACTTCCTGACTATCAAAGCCAAATCACCATCCTCCAGCTGATCAAGTTCCTCTAAAGAATAGAAGTCACCACCAGATTGATCAATAGATGTTAATCCATATTCAGCATCAATAACATTCATGTGAGAACTGGAAGGTTGAACAGCCTTCACTTCCAGTTTCTATGGGACTTCAGCAGCCAGTGCAGTAGAAGTACTAACTATCCTCCCAGTTCCATATAACTCATCATGTTGAATCTGCTCCAGCTCATAGGTCTTCAGAACACCATACAGTCTCTCCAAAGCAATCTCTCCCAGATCTCTTGCTTCTCTAATGGCAGATATTATGTGCTCCAAATGACGTGGAAGTGTAAGTAGGAACTTCTTGTTAATTTCCTTGATAATGTAGCGCTTCCCATTGAGATTCAGATCATTGATTAATTTGTTGTATCTCTCAAAAACCTCAGAGATACCTTCACCAGGGTTTGATCTGAAATGCTCATATTGAGAGGTGAGAATTTCCAGCTTATTCTCTATAACTTCCTCTGTCCCCTCATTGATTATCTCTATAGTCTCCCAAATGTGTTTAGCAGAAACACAGTTTAGAACATGATTATGCATGATATGATCAAGACAATCAACCAGTATCAACTGTAAACAGGCATCCAGGGAAGCATCCTCTTTCTCATCAGCTGTGTAGTCCTTGGGATCCTTAGGGTACATCCTAGCAGCTCTAGTAAAAACATCATTCTCTATCTGCTCTCCCTCAACAATCATAGGGAGTCTTGGTCCATTCTTCAGCACATCAACATATTTAACATTAGCAACTTTAAGAAATAGGAGCATTTTCTTCTTCCACATTGGATAATGCTCCTTGCTGAACATGGGGATTTTGACTGTACCCACTTTCTTTGTAGTAGACATCTTTTGAGATTTTTAGGAGAAAAAAAAATTCAGAGTTTAAGAAAAATCTCAAAACAATTGGATCTTTGATTTGTATATCAATCAAAAGGCTCTGATGCCAATTGTTAGGTCCTGATAAGTTTGTAGAAGGGGGCTTGAATACAAACTATACCGTTTTATTGAATTTGTTCTGTTTAGAATCAAACAATTTAAGAACAAATTATAGCGGAATTAAATGAAACAGAATTCAAGTTAAATATAACTAATATTAAACTTGAAAGGTGTTACAAATGAAGTACTGATTACAAGATTGAATCTCAAACTAATTAAAACAAATCTAGAATAAATTCGACATGAATTTATCTATTTTTGTAAAAAAAAGATATAACAATAAATGATAATTTGAGATACGTTCTAGGGATAAAAATCCGCTAGATAGTCAAAGCAGTACAAGTAAATGAATTCTAGTGGTTTAGATTTAACACAATGATTTACTAGAATTAATTCACAGAAGAAATGATCCGGCAGTTCTTTTCTTTTTCTTGGCAGAAGCTTTTCTTGAAAATGTAATGTTCTTGATATGTATCTTCTGTCTAATCTTTGATTATATGAGAATGAATCACTTTAGTAGTCCACTTGACACAAAAGGTAACCTGCACGTTTCTGCTTTTCATTCCACTAGAAATGACTATCAAAATAGTCTTGGAATGACTATCTTAAAAGCCTGTAATGACTATAAAAAGAACTGGAATGACTAAGAGAATATACATAAATTAAATCAGAATTTCTAGAAATGTACTAGGATGACTATCGGGATGACTATCCCTTGATAGTCATTCCAGTACATTTTTTAATATAAATAGACTTGGAATGACTATAGGGATGACTATCCTGGATAGTCATTCCAGTTCATTTTAATTAAGAAATTCTGAATTAATTCTAATTCTAATTTAAATTAATTATGTTAATTAATTTGTTTCATAAATTAAATTCTGATGAATTTAATTTATTCAATAAATTAATTACTCAATTTATTTGTTAAATTAATTCAGAAGAATTAATTTAATAAATAAATTAATAACTAATTTAAAAGAGAATGTAAATTCTTTAATCATAGAAAAACCAATTCTTGAACCACTTGAACTGCTGAAGAGTATCCATTGTCAGAGGTTGTCATTTGATGCACGGTCTGGTTCATAAATGACTAACTTCAATGTTTGTTCTTCATCTTGACTTTAAGCTGTGGTTCATTGTCTGCTTTTGACTGTTGATCAACCTTTGTAACCTGTACATTTGCTGTCACAAATCTGAAACCTCTGTCACTTTAATAAATCCACTTCTTTGAAGACTTCACTGAGGCTTGAACAAATAATTGAACTTCTTTCAATGTAGTATTTCTTCAAATCTGTAGGATGACTTTAATCTGTATTCTTCTGACAGATATGATCTTCTGAGATTCCTGTGACTGTGACAATTGAAATTATTACTTACTTATTACAAACTTGTTTAAGTTGAGTTGAATCCTCGATGTAAACAAATAGGCTAAAACATATGCCTTTCACATACCGTTTAAGATGTGACCGCGGCAGATGTAGTCATCGTTTTTCCATTTGCAGCGCTTCCTTGTCTGTTCAACAGTTTCATTCTCGATCACTTCTGGCATGGGAGTACTCAGAACATACACAACCTTCAACGTGGTCAACAGAAAATGCATCTTCTTCTGCCATCTTCTAAAATCCTGACCCTCAAACCTGTCCAGTTTTGCAAACTTGCTTGTCATATCTTTTGCAGATTCTCCGTTCGTCATCTTCAGAATTAAATAACTTCAATCTTTGTTAGGGAAAATTTGGTAGTAACTTGGATTTTTCTGAAGTCGTGTGAACACTTTCAGATTGAAGTTATTTGTGGTTCACCCAAATAAATCAATCGGATAAAGTCAGAAATTCTGCAAGAACATGCCTCATAAGCAATAATACCAAAATCATAATAAACTCGAACAAAGCGTACACTCCGTACTCTCCCGACTTGTTCGATGTAATATTACGATTACATTGATCAACCAGTTAATCCAATTACACTAAAATATCCAACAGTTAATATTTCCCAAAATATTAAATTTATCTCCCAACAAAAAGTTACAGAACATCCAAAATGCATAACATATTAGATTATTTTAAAAATTATTTATAAATATAGACAATGTTACCTTTTGTTGATCTAAACTACTTTTTCTATAAATCGTACTCCCTCTGTCCCTCTCATTTCTTTATAGTTTTTTTACACTGCTTGGCACGCATTTTAAAGTTCCTATAAAGTATAGCTCTACAACTTACTTTTAAAATTTTCCTTTTCTAAATAAAAATTTAAACATTATATTTTATTCAGAAAAAAAAATTTAAAATAATTTATCGAAATATATATTAAAGAAGCATTAAAATGTGTGCCGAGCCTACGTCCCCCAATGTAAAGAATTGAGGGGGACGGATGGAGTATAAAACTATAAAATAAATGTTTAAAAAGGAATAAAGAAATACAAATAATATTTTCCAAAATATTAGATATATCTTTCACCAAAAGTTACGGAATACTCAAAATACATAACATATAAAATTCATAATTGCTAAACGTAGTAAATTTTTACTTAACGCAGTAATTAGCAATTACAAGAATATCCCCGAGTTTATTTTCATATGTAAGATTTATTGTGGTTAATATATTATATACATGCATTTAATAAAAGATTCATTTAAGATACTACTTTTTAAATGCATCTAACAAAAGATTTGCTATATTTTCTTTACTAGTTTAGATTTGTTATTATGAAAAAAAATGTAAAGATATTAAATAAAAATTGATTATTAATAAAAAAATAATAATAATTAAAAATTATACTTTCAACAAAAATATAATAAAAAAATTATACTTTCAAAAATATAATTAAAAATTATATAATAAAATATATACAACAAAAATATAATAAAAAATTATATTTGATTTTTAAAATTATAGTTATATTATCTACAAAAATATAATTTTTTTAATAAAAATCCTATTTGAATTTTTATTATAAGTACTAGGGCTGAGCAAGAATTCTCCGAACCGACCTAAACCGTTCGATCTAAACCGTCTAAACCGTTTTTTATGGTTTATTAAAGGTTTTGTTTGGTAGCGGTTTGATATTTTAAAAACCGAATTTTTTCGTTTTGGTTTCAATTTTTATTTCTAAACCGACCGAAATAACTGAACCGAACCGAATCTTTAGATTGAAGCCCTAATACACCTGTGTCAAAAATGTACAACTAATTTGACTAGAGTTTACAAAATATATATAAACCTAAACATATAAAATGCATAATGATAAAAAATTTAAAAATAATTATGCATCCTAGTTTAAGATATTAATTTTTATCTATAAACTAGTTTGTCATTTATTTATTTTATTTAACAAAGTAGAAGCGTCGCATTTTTTCCAACTTATTACTTCTCTTTTTATTCGCCAATTTTATATTTTCTTCGAATCCTTTCTAAAGATGACTAAAATATAAGATATTGATTTATAATATGAATCAAAAATTTTAATTTTTATTATTCTTTCAAGTTAAATTTTAATTTGGTTTTTATATTTGTTGTATAGAGAAAAATTGATTTAAACCAAAACCAAACCGAACCGAACGGTTTTAAACGGAATGGTTTTGTGACAGTCCGGAAACCCAGTGCCACTAAATATAACATGCATGCACAATGACAAGTACCCATACTCTCACAAACTACTAGGATATTTCACAAGTTTGGCGTACGAAACAAGTCTACTGAATTAAAATTTATTACAGAACCTTAAGTTACCAAAGTCAACCCCGATAAGAGGTCAACTCAGTAACACAAATGTTTAAGTGTCAAGCATTACCGGTCTACAAAGTTTAAGGAAATAATTAACTACTACTTAGGAAGTCTTTCGCCAGCAAAAGCTTCCTACCTGAACCAAGGGAGCTGCAAACCGAAGCCTATACAACCTGTCAGGACCTCCTACCCTCTTATGGGCGATGGTGAAGGTACGAACCATTAGGACGTCTAGCAGAAAAGTAACAACAAGGAAAGAGTGAGTTAAAGGCGCAACAAGTGGAAATCATAAAATAATACAATGAAACAAGAATCCTTGAATCATAGTGTTTTCGAAACCTTACTTTGAAAGGCATATGCATAGGCCTATTTGTAAACATCGAGGATACAATTCAACTTAAACAAGTTTGTAATAAGTAAATAATAATTCAATTGTCACAGGAATCTCAGAAGGTTATATTAGTCAAAAGAATGAAGATTAAAGTCAACCTACAGACTTGAAGTAATTCTACATTGAAAGAAGTTCAATTATTTGATCAAGCCTCAGTGAAGTATTCAAGAAAGTGGATTTATTAAATTGACAGAGATTTCAGAAGTGTGACAGCAAGTGTACAGATTACATTGGTTGATTAAAGTTAAAAACAACAAATGGACCACAACTTAAAGTCAAGATATGAAGAACAGACATTGTAGTTAGTCACTTATGAATCAGACAGTACATCAAGTGTCAACATCATTCAGTGGAAGTTCTTCATCAATTTCAGTGGTTCAAGTCAAGAAAGCTTTCAAGAGATTAAATTAATTCTCTTTTAATTAACCAAATCCATAGTTAATTTACTCAATAATTTATTTCAAAATGAATTAAATTATTCCTTAAATTAATTGATGAGTTAATTAAATTAGAAATAATTTTATCAAGGATATTATTTAATTCGATTTTAATTAATCATATCATTTAACTAATTTATTTAGTTAATTAATTCATCCAGAATTAATTCACTATTTATATTAATTAACAAATTAATTGATTTAGAATTTATATACTAGTATGACTAATTGTATATACTAGTATGACTTAATTAACTAGCATGACTGTTTGAAATAGACAGTCATACAAGCTCTATGAACTGTCATACCGACAGTCATACTAGCTTATATGAACTGTCATACCTACAGGTAGTATGACTGTCAATTTCAACAGTCATGCTAGTTTATTAAAGAGTCATACAAGCATATTTCAAGAGTCATACAAGGCATTTTTGGAAGTCATACTAAGAGACATACAGAGCATTACATTAATAGAAAGGCGGTCGATCATGTGTTTGTGTGATTGATAAAAGAGAAGAAAAGTTCAAGACAGACACATTACATAACATTAATTCTTCTCATATACAAATCTACTTCCTTAACTTCTCAACTGCCAGAGAATTGAATTTCATCAGAGAATTAATTTCTTAGATTGATTGTTATATCCAAGCCACTAGAAATTAATTACTCGTACTGCTTTGACTATCTAGCGGATCTTTATCCCTAGAATTTATCTCGAACTATCATTTATCGTTCTATCTTTTTATTACAAATATAGATAAGTTCATGTCGAATTTATTCAAAATTTGTTTTAATTAGTTTGAGATTCAATCTTTGTAATCCGTA
Organism: Heracleum sosnowskyi; assembly: GCA_030848705.1. Lineage (NCBI taxonomy): Eukaryota > Viridiplantae > Streptophyta > Magnoliopsida > Apiales > Apiaceae > Heracleum > Heracleum sosnowskyi. Next base: position 8,641,791 of record CM061235.1, on the reverse strand, counting down.
CAATATTTGTAACACCTTTCAAGTTTAATTTAAGTTATATTTAATTTGAATTTTGTTTCATTTTATTCCGCAATTATTTGTTCTTGAATTGTATTATCATAAGAAGAACAAATTCGATACAACAGTATAGTTTGTATTCAATCCCCCCTTCTACAAACTTATTGGGACCTAACATACTTAATAAAATTATTTAGAGTTCACCTTTTTTAATAAACAGTGTCCTCGTTTCTTATATCAGGAAAATATTGCTAAGGACACCTTTCTGATGAATAGTGTCCACATTTTCTTATATCAGGAAAATATCATTAGGAACACCCTTCTAAGTATCATGTCCCCGTTTTTCATATATGAAAAAAAAATCATCGGTATCATTGATAGTAAAACTCTGTATAAGTGTTCTTTCAGAATCATGTGTTTTCTAGTTGTATATTTTCAAAATCTAAAGTAATGGTTTGAAAGCCTAGGCCCTTTTTATAAAAAAAAATAGTATCCACGGAACAAGGGAATTCAATAGACAGGTTAGCCGATGATCAATCAAGCATAACCTCGCTGACATATTGTACTTGACACCAATGATGCCACAAGAAAATATAGGATCCGGAAGCACTTATTGACCATGGCTTCAATAAACATAACATTCCTGCTTGGACCGTCAAGTAGTCCTTTCAAGCAGTTTTGATATCAACCGTAAATTTAGTACCCCGGCTTTGACGGTTATTGGGGACCCCACCCATAAAATATTGAATTGGTAACATCGGCGGTATCTGGGGCCCGCAACCCACTTATATATATATAATTAAACTAGTAGCATTATTGATCTTTAGGACCCGCTACTCAAAATAGAGTATACTTTTCCTTTTAAGACGTACTAATCATATACTTGTTTAATCCAACAAGTACTATTCACATATAATGGCCTAATTACCGTTTGAAAATCCTATCAAGATAGAACATAGTTATTGCTACCAAGATCTCATAAAACATTGTACGAAATGTATAAAAGTGTAAAGTAATTGCAGCATACATATATATTTATGCATCGCAAAGCATAATTTAAAACAATAGAGTAGTAGAGAATGTCACTTGCCTAGAAATAGGGGTAAAATGGAAAGTCTGAAAGGTGCTAACTGCTTGGGACGTCTACGCAATTCCTTACTCGTACTAGCTCCTAAACATAAAACAACTCGTTTTTAGTTGTCGTATTAGTTGTATTAACTAATATAATTGACAACTTAATTCCTAACTACCCTTCGAGTTACAAAACACTCGTACGCTTACAACATACCACATTATACGATAAACTTGGCATTGTACTAACACGTAACATTTAATTCACATATACATTTAACACATAAAAATTGATCCAACTTCCTCACTATATAATTATGTGTTAGGTCCTGATAAGTTTGTAGATGGGGGGGGGGGGGTTGAATACAAACGGTACTGTTTTCTCGAATTTGTTCGGTTTGTAATTTAATAATTCAAGAACAAATTAAAGCGGAATTAAATGAAACAAGATTCAAGTTAAATATAAATTATATTAAAATTGAAGGGTGTTACAAATACAGTACAGATTACGGGGTTTGAATCTCAAACTATTTAAAATAAATCTAGAATAAATTCGACATGAATTTATCTATTTTGTAATAAAAAGATTGAATACTAAAAAGTAGTTTGAGATCAATTCTAGGGATAATGATTCGCTAGATAATCAAACAAGTACAAGTAAATAACTTCTAGTGGTTTGGATATAAAATTTACTGCTAGAAATTAAATGCTTGATGATCTTGAAGCTCGGCAGTGGTTTGTTTGTTTAAGCAGAAGATAAATGATACTTTGGTTTTTCTGTCTTAATCTTGTACTTTTACTTTCTAACTTAATCTTGTTGATTATGTACGCAAATTACTTCAACTAGTATGACTATCCACCTTTTCTATTTTCATGACTTTCGACATGACAATCAAAGAGTTGGCATGATTATCCAATAAGCTTGACATGACAATCCAGTAAGCTTGGCATGACAATCGGCATGACTGTCTTTAACACTGGCATGACCGTCTTTAACATTGGCATGACTTTCGGCATGACTATCCAAGGATAGTCATTCCAGTTCATTTTGATAGTCATTTCAACTTTATATTAATTCTAAATTAATTAAAATTATCAATTAATTTAAGGAATAAATTAATTCGGATTGAATTAATTTATTGAATAAATTAACAAACTATTTTAATTAATTAAGAGAGGATTAATACAGTTCCTTGATAGAAGAAACAATTCTTGAACCACTGAGATTAATGATGAACTTTCACTGTATTGTGTTGACACTCGATGTACTGTCTGGTTCATGAGTGACTAACTGCAATGACGGTTCTTCATCTTTTGACTTTAAGCAGTGGTTCTTTTTCTTTTCCCTTTATCAAACAATGTAACATGTACACTTGCTGTCACACTGTAGAAATCTCTGTCAATTTAATAGATCCACTTTCTTGAATATTTCACTGAGGCTTGATCAAATAAATGAACTTCTTTCAATGTAGAATTAATTCAAATCTGTAGATTGACTTTAAATCTTCATTCTTTTGACTGATGTTACCTTCTGAGATTCCTGTGACAATTGAATTATTATTTACTTATAACATTCTTGTTTAAGTTGAGTCGAATCCTCGATGTATACAAATAAGCCTATACATATGCCTTTCAATCTCCCCATATTTGTTTGTCAGAGAATAACAACCAAATACCTAGAGGACAACTCAACTAATTAAACAAGGAAAAAATAAGACTTTAAGAGCCAAATAAATAATAAAAAGTTCTGGTTTATATATAACATTTTTCCAGATTCAAACATTAAAGATAAATACAAGATAGATGTTCCTCTAGACTGAACATATGAATACATTGATCCTATCTTGATTTACCTAAGCTCTAAACATATTACTGTTAGGGTTGATATGTTTGGAATGGTGATAACAAAATACTCAAGACAAGAATTTGATCATGGTGTCGAAGTTGAGAGTCAGAAAGCTAATTAACAATAGCTGGTAATCAGGAAGCTAACTAAAAGACACTTTATCTATCCAAGAACTAAAGGCCACATCAAATGTATGGAAGATATTCTGTCATCAAGTTAGAAAGCAATTCAGTAGCAGGCCAACAAACGTCTAATCGAGCAACAAGTGTTTCAGTGGTGAGTCTGCCAAAACAACTCAGTAGTGGTGGGTCAATAAGGATGAGAGATGTTTTATCTAAGGATGAAGCTAAATATATTTGTTCTACGGATAAAGCTATGGAAGTCTTATCTCATCTAAGGATAAAAGCTGAAACCATCTTATCTCATCTACGGATAAAAGCTGAGAACATCGTATCTCATCTACGGATAAAAGCTGAGGACATCGTATCCATTTACGGATAAAGCTGAAGATAGTTGATCTACAGATACAGCTAAGGATGTCATGTTCTATCTATGGATGCAGCTAAGGATGTCATGTTCTATCTATGGATACAGCTTAGGATATTACTTCTACTGATATTCTGAGATTACTATTTTACGGATAAAAGAAGTAGAATAGTAGTCTACGGATAAAGAATTAATACGCCTACTGATATCCATCTCATTCAACAAGAAAAGCAAATCTATATAAAGAAATCTTTTGGAGTTTTCTATAATTAACAGGTTGAATGGAGGACAGTCTCAGAGATCACCATGTTTGATGGTGGATAACGACGTAAAAGATGTATGGAATAGGGAGTCAGACTGTAAATATTCGAAGACTCAAATTCCTACAAATGAATGTGAAGTCATCCATTATCTTCAATTTCTCGAAGGACAAATAAGAGTTACAGTAGCTACCTAGAAGTTTATCTTCTAACTGGACGCAAAGGAAAAGCTTGACAAGCATGAGGACCAATATGCAAAACTACATGTTCACTTATCTCGGCTGATAGTGACCTGACAGCCGTGTATCCAAGAAAAGGTCTCTTTCATGCAGATGTCACATGGGCTTCGAAGCTAAGTCAAATTGCATGAACTTAGTAATTCTTTAAGACATAAACACACTTGACCAGAAAGCACTCTTTGGGACTATCCAAGTTTATCTGTGATGTCAGCCAAGGCATTTCCCGAATAGAAGAGCTTCAGAGTTGAGCATGTGAAAAAATAGAACCAAAAATGTAATATTTTATTATGTTGTAGGTTTTGATTGTAACATACAGTCGATGTATATAAGACTATATGGTGTAGCATAGAAAATATGAAGAGAGCACCGAGCTAAAAAAAACACTTAGGCTCTCTTGCATCATCTGTGTAAGCAGCTGAGTTTGTTTATACAAACCTAGAGAATTCTTCAATATATATCTCAGGTGGGCTTTTTCCGATAAACCCACCTGAAAACTTTAAAAAGTTTGTTTGTCTCCTGCAATCCGGGCTTGAAAATGAGCCATGGTTCTTTCTAAAGTCCAAAGCTATAGAGCTCTGGGTAACTTAGAAATTTTTTGGCTTGATTATTGCCCTCCAACCTTGATTGTTATCAAGGATGGCAATCCGGGCTTGAAAATGAGTCATGGTTCTTTCTCAAGTCCAAAGCTGTAGAGCTTTGGGTAACTTAGAAAATTTTTGGCTTGATTATTGCCCCCAACCCTGATTGTTATCAAGGATGGCAATCCGGGCTTGAAAATGAGCCATGGTTCTTTCTCAAGTCTAAATTTGTAGAGCTTTGGGTAACTTAGAAAATATTTTGGCTTGATTACTGCCCCCCAACCCTGATTGTTATCAAGGATGGCAATCCGAGGTTGAAAATGAACAATGGTTCTTTCTCAAGTCTAGTACTTAGGAATTTTTCCTAAGTTTTTTTATTGCATATTGTTGAGAACCCTGGCTCCACTGTATGCCTATGGCTCTGAGCCAGGGTTATTGGATTGCATATTGCTAGGAGCCTGGCCTCATAGCTTAGTCCGAGCCGGGATCATGATTTTGCACTTATGAATTTTTCCTAAGTTTTTTGATTACATATTGTTAGGGACCCTGGTTCCACTATATGCCTATGGCTCTGAGCCAGGGTTATTGGATTGCATATTGCTAGGAGCCCGGCCTCATAGCTTAGTCCGGGTTTGGCTCATGATTTTAAACTTAGGAATTTTTCCTAAGTTTTTTGATTGCATATTGCTGGGGACCCTGACTCCACTGTATGCCTATGGCTCTGAGCCAGGGTTATTGGATTGCATATTGCTAGGAGCCCGACCTCATAGCTTAGTCCGGGTCTGGCTCATGATTTTAAACTTAGGAATTTTTCCTAAGTTTTTTGATTGCATATTGCTGGGGACCTTGGCTCCACTATATGCCTATGGCTCTAGGTCAGGGTTATTGGATTGCATATTGCTAGGAGCCTGGCCTCATAGCTTAGCCCGGGTCGGGCTCATGATTTTGCACTTAGGAATTTTTCCTAAGTTTTTTGATTGCATATTGTTGGGTACCCTGACTCCACTGTATGCCTATGGCTCTGAGCCAGGGTTATTGGATTTCATATTGCTAGGAGCCCGGCCTCATAGCTTAGTCCGGGCCTGGCTGATGATTTTAAACTTAGGAATTTTTCCTAAGTTTTTTTATTGCATATTGTTGGGGACCCTGGCTCCACTGTATGCCTATGGCTTTGAGCCAGGGTTATTGGATTGCATATTGCTAGGAGCCCGGCCTCATAGCTTAGTCCAGGTCGGGCTTATGGTTTTGCACTTAGGAATTTTTCCTAAGTTTTTTGATTGCATATTGCTGGGGACCCTGGCTCCACTATATGCCTATCGCTCTAAGACAGGGTTGATAGAGTTGCATATTGGTAGGAGACCGGCCTCATAGCTTAGTCCGGGCCGGACTTATGATTTTGGCACTTAGGAAATTTTTCCAAGATTTTTTAGATTGCATATAGCTGGGGACCCTGGCTACATGTTATTCGTATTGCTCTGAGCCAGGGTTGATTGGATTGCATATTACTGGGGAGTATGGCTACATGTTACGCTTATTGCTCCGAACCAGGGCTGATAGTTTACATATTTCTGGGGACCCTGGCTACATGTTATGCGTATTGCTTTGAGCCAGGGTTGATAAGTTGCATATTACTGGGGGGGCATGGCTACATGTTATGCTTATTGCTCCGAACTAGGGCTGATAGTTTGCATATTGCTAGGGACTCTGGCTACATGTTATGCTTATTGCTCTGAGCCAGGGTTATTACAAAATTTGAAAAATACAGAAAATGTAAAGTACTAGTTTATATGAAATAATAATATGCTCGGTTTTTATTCATAGAAATATCAGGAGTACAAATTTCTTATTATTCTATGGATTCGAGTTCTACAACGGCTTCGACTTTACCCATTTCTGCTCTAGAGACATACCGTTGGACCCGGGGTTGAACAACTTGATCCAGGTAGGTCTGGGCTGGAGGGTTCTCAATCATTTAGACCTCCTTTCCGGACCCATGTATATGTGCTTCTTTCGGCATAGATTTTTATGATATGAGTTTGCCTTTCTTTTGTTTTCAGGGTTAGTTTTCGCCATGACCAGGGCCTGCCCATAGCATCGACTGGCCATTTCGTAATCACCCTGGACTTCCCCAGTTCCGGAAGGTGTTGGAAACTTGAATTTCATGTGCGGGGTCGAGGTTATGGCTTGGAGCTTTGTCAGGGTTGGTCGTCCAAGAATCACATTATAGGAGGAAGGAGTGTTGATAATGTATAACTTAACAGTGTTGGTGACTCGTTTCGGGTAAGTCCCAAACAGGACTGGGATGTACAGGGTTCCCTGGATCGGGACAAAGTTGTTTATGAATCCGTAGAGAGGGTCTTCCCTGCAATCATTCATCTTTACACTGCCTAGCTGCATTCAATCCATGGTATGTTTAAACAAGATGTTGACAAAAGAGCCGTTATCAATTAAGACTCTTCTGACTTCATTGTCGGCTATGTCTAGACTGACAACGAGGGCTTCATTATGATTTGGGTCAAGACCCTCGAAATCATCCTTGCTAAAACTGATCACCTGCTCCGGACAAGCTTGGACCATCATTATTTCATCACCAGAGTCCGGGCTCCTGGGTGGTGAGGTGGATCCTACCAACACCACGTTCACTACATTCTTGTCCTTTCCGGACCCCTCTCCCCATTCAGTAGCTCTCCGGGCTATGTATTGTCCCATGTTGCCCTTATTTATTTGGTCTTCCACAAAAAATTTTAGAGATAGGCAATTTTCAGTTGTATGCCCGTGGGTTTCGTGGTACTCATAGTGTTTGTGGACAGACCGGTTTTCTGGTCCTATCACCATGGGTTTTGGTGGATAGAAGAAGGGTTTGTCCTTCACTTATTTCAAAATGTCAGCCCGGGCTCGGTTGAGGGGAGTCCAGGTTGGCTCTGGTCTGGGCTCAGGTTTTGGTTTGGTGGGTCCGGGCTCCCTCTTTGGATTGGAGTCCGGGGGTGGTGCTGACAGGGCTAGCTGAGAACTCTGAATATAGTTGTTCTGCCTGTTGGGCTTGAATTATTTGTCTTGATGATGGTAGTTGCTTTTGGGTGGATCTTGAATCCGGTTTGGAGATGTCCCTTGCCTGGTCATCCTCATGACTTGGAGGACGTCAGTTTCTTTGATGAACCTGGCAACCATTGCATAAGCTGCCGCCAAGCTCTGAGGCTCTTTGTGGATGAGGTCCAGGACATACCTCTCATTATTATCAGGATCCAAGTTTCTTCGGAAAATGGTTAGAGCCTCCCACTCATCCAGGTTGGTTATGTTATTGATGGCATCTTGAAATCGTTTCATGTATGCAGATAGGGCTTCTTCCTGGGCTTGCCTGACAGTTTCTAGATGGCACATATGCATTTCATGGGTTTTGTTTGCCCGGAAGCGTTTGAGGAATGCATCGCGGAACTGTTTTCAGCTGTGGATGCTACGAGATGGAATCCGGTTGAACCACCTCTGGGCTCCGGATTTGAGGGTTGAAGCAAAGAACCTGCACTTGGTTAGATCATTGTAATAATAAATCATGGCAATTTGTTCGAAATAATTCACATGTTCTTCTGGATCATCCAGACCATTAAAGGATTCAAAGTTATAATGCTTGATGTTTTTCTGCCTTAGTGTTGCCTCCAAGGAGTAACTGAATGGTGTGAGGGTGTCTCCAATGTCGAGCCTAGAATTCTGGCCGACTTTTCTTTGCAATTCATGGATCATGTGGATGAGGTCCTCCCGGGGTTCATCCTCATCTGAGATTATTTCTGGGCTAGGAGCCTGGGGTCTTCTTCTATCAGTGGTTCTACCAAAAATCCGGGCTTCTTCTTCCTGGATTCTTTTCTGGACCCTTAGGTCGAGCCTGGCTTGTTCTTCTGCTTGAATCTTTTCCCGCATCTCGGCCAACTTCTTGAGCTTTTCGGCTTCATCTTTCAAGTTTTTGCTCTGAGTTCGGGGGCTCTCCTTTCTATATCTTTCTGTGTGTCCCCAATTCGGTCAAAGACGGAATGAGAATGATGAGATCCTTCGGGGTGGTGAGAATTTTCACATTGGTCTTGCTTCTTATTCCAGGTTTGATTGTATAACCGGATTGCTTCCACAACCTGTTCACCAATCAGGTTTTCCATCTGTTCGGGCTGAAGGACAAGATTAGTGTACTTGTATTTATTCACTTCTATGTCAACCCGGACATCTCTGGGCCGGATCACCTGAGATGCTAAAGTCAGGACTGGGGGTATCGGGTTTCCTCCTTTCCCGGGGATCTGAATCGTTAGGTCCGGGGTAGGGTTGCTTGGGGTGAGTCTATTCGTGCTTTTACTTCCACGAGCCATGATTCACACACAAACAGATTTACACAATATTCGTGACAACAAATTGAGCGACAAAGTAAATTGGGTTTATGACTAGATCTCAGTGGGTTTGTGAAGGAATAACGAAGTATGTATGTATTTCTAGGTTTACAATATCTCAAAAGCAAGAAAACTGGGTTTTTTGAGTAGATCTACCCAGAAGTAATGTAGATCTAAACAAGGACTAAAGCAACTTTTATCAAGATTATCAATATATCTGGGCTAAACAAGGTTAAAAATCATGCATACATTGTAGAAATGGGCTAAAGACTTCATACTTGGTGTCTAAAATGAAAGGGTTTGTTTAGATCTTACTGGGTTTAATCAGGACTCCTTCAAGATGAAGGAGCTTGTTGATGATGGTGAGTCTAGTGGCACCGAGACCAAAAGACAAGGTTCCCCTCCTTCTAGCGTCAAATGATAACTCCAGAATCCGATCCAGTCCTTCCTAGCCATTCCCACGCCTGGAAGCGGTGTAGCTGCTGGTGGGTGTCTACAAAACAACACCGGAGGGGGGTTTGGACCCTGGCGGCGCCTCCGGTGTGAGAATAAGTGTGGGCTTTGGAAGATAAGATAACACTATAGAGATATCTAAATATGGAGGGTGTGTGTATAGTGTGTATAGAGAATGAGAGAGTAACCCTAGACCTTTCCTCCTTGGTCTATTTATAGGCCAAGGATTAGGGTTTAGGGGTTGTACCTGCAATCATGAGCGTTGAATCCTAGGTAACCAGGACACATGTGTGATGTAGATGGGTCACACATGCCCAGGTGAAAATTGTGGTGTCGTGTGCCAGGCGCATACTGGCGTGTGGTTTGGATATGACATACATGTGCCAATCATTAGGTATTCATACGTGTCGCCATCAGGTATGGTCACTGGTCCTAACCTATGCACTTCACACAATGAAGTATAGCCTTATCTCATGCGAGATATTCCCTTTGTAGCCAGATTAGTAGGAGTTAGGCCTTGAGATTGAGTCATGTCTCAAATATGAATTCGGGCTTGGAGGTGAGGCATGTCTCAGATGTGAATTCGGACTTGGAGGTGAGACATGACTCAAATATGAGTTCAGACTTGGAGGTGAGCCATGACTCAAATATGAGTTCGGACTAGGAGGTGAGCTATGACTCAAATATAATTTCGGGCCTTGAGATTGAGCCATGGCTCCGATGTGAATTCGGGCTTGGAGGTGAGGCATGACTCAAATGTGAATTCGGACTTGGAGGTGAGCCATGACTCAAGTATGAACTCGGACTTAGAGGTGAGCCATGACTCAAATATGAACTCGGACTTGGAGGTGAGCCATGACTCAAATCTGAGTTCGGACTAGGAGGTGAGTCATGACTCAAATATGAGTTCGGACTAAGAGGTGAGAAATGATTCAACTATGAATTCGGGTTCGAAGGTGGGCCAGGACCCAAGATGAGTCTGGGCTATACATAGCCTATCAAAAACGTTGTTCATTGTAACTCACAAATAAATTCTTGAATATATTTTATTCGGTGCATGGTTTGTAGGAAAGTCGATAGTACGTAGGAAAGACAAATACAGCTTTGTAAACTTCTAAAGTAAAATAAGAATAATGTTGTCCACGTCCCACAGTAAAGGTGCACCAGATCAAGAACAAAGCTAAGGCCTTTAATTTGTCTTTCACTTGTTTAAGAAGATTGATGATATGATCTTCAAGTCATACGCCTTTTTATGCGATGTCATATTTCTATTGATGATTTTAGGAAGGACTTCGATTAAGATCAGCTTGACAGAAAAACGAAGAATGTTGCTACAACTAAAAGAGATGGCACGTACTGATCAAGTCAGGCTAATGGATTATGTAAGTGGCGCAGTTGGGTACCCAATGCAACTCACGTATGGTCGGTTTTGACGGCGGTGGTTGGTTATGAGTTGGTCGGAAATGACAATGACGTGGTTGTGGTCTCCAATGCAACTGACGTATGGTCGGTTTTGATGTCGCTGGTCAGTTATGAGTTAGTCGGAAATGAGAGTGACATGGATAGTGGGCCCTTATCGTTTCATTAGTGACCAATGTTGGTCGGTTATGAATTTATTTATGACCGAGTTAGGTGGTCGGTTGTTTCGGTCGGTTATAATATATCATTTCCGACCATGTACCGTTGGTCAGAAAAAAGTTGGTCAGAAATGTCCGTTTTTCTTGTAGTGGGTATACGACAGGTTCTCTGCATGCATGGACAAGATGATAACAGGTCTAGATTAAGTTTGAGAGCAAGTTCGAAAACGCTCAATGCTTCCAAGGATGAGGTAATGCGTGGTACGGAGAAGAAGAAAAAATAGTTGATTTATCTTAATTTTTATATTTGATCACAAACTTATTCGGATTATAAGCTAGCCCCGTTGGTGGGCTCCGTTACTTTTCTGGTATATTTGAATGTATTTTGTGAAAAAATGGTACATTGTAGTTTGTGTTTGGGCAATTGTGGTGACCTCTCCTTGTCCACCTTGTTATATTTTTTCTCCTTCTTTCCATTAGTCATTTCTAAAAACCAAGTGAGAATAGTTTGATAATAGTAATTTTGAGAGGTTCAAAAAATGTATTTACAAATAATTGTTTTTTTGTTTTTTTTTGTTCTGTACTATATGACAAGACTAAGTTCTTAATTATAATTTATTGCTTAGGTGAAAATATAAAAAATTATTTTTATTAATTATATATAATAAAATTTAATTTCTTATATTTTTAATGTGAGACTAAATTATTTATAAGTAAAATTTTTAATTAAATATATACATGTAAAAATAGGGAAAAAAATTCATGATTTCAATATGTGGTATAAAAATTTTAAATTCTTTTTATTAATGTGGAAGCAATTAAATTGTAATGATTTCTTTTGTATTAAAAAAGATATATAGGTTATGTATAAAAATAAAATATTAAAATTTGTAATTAAAAATTTTCAAATATTAAATATAAATAATTATAAGAGGCTATATTTTGATTATGTTGGGGATAGAAAATACTTAACATTATAAGTTATAAAATTGCTCTAATCGTGGTCTATAATCACCGTAGAACATATTATTAAAAAATTTAAAAATCATGATCAACTTTATATTGTTTTAGTGCTTCAAAAAGTTTATTTAGAAATTATAATTTATTTGTAAATTATATAAAATATATTAAAATTTTAAAATATTACATAGAATATTATGAATTTGGATAGTTTATTTTATTATGGATGATGGCCCTTAATATCTCATTTTGAACAAACATTATCCAAAATATCTCATACTATCAAAATGGTCCAAAATGCCTTTTAGACACGGCATTTCGTGTAAAGTGTTGGGTTGGATACGGTACTTCATCTGCAGCATTAAGCTGACGCACATCTAGATATTATGTATCCTGAAGATACGTTATCTCTATTACCGTATCTGATCTCTATTACCGTATCTGATTTATACATAACACACATATCCGTAATAAGGCAATGTGCAACATAATAATCCACATGTTTGTTGTCTAAGAAACTTTTAACTGAACTTGTTTTTACACGTTTTGACTCAATACTTCACCTTGAAGTAAATCAATACTGATGACATGACATGACCCACTGATAATAACTACCAGAAAACATTATCTGACAAAATAATTATAATTCTTTATATTTTCACCTAATCAATAAATTATAATTATTAACAAATAAGAGTTTAGTCTTGTCAAAATAGTGGGGAACAAAAAAAAATTATTTGCAAATACGTTTTTTGAACCAATCAAAATAACTAGACTTAATTGCAGAAACATGGCCTCAGTTATTATTTTTTGCAGAGAAATGACTTAAGTATAGAAACATGCACGGGTGTGGCCGAATAAATTTATTTTTTGCACCCAATTGTATTCTGTCAAATGATAATTATTTTAACCGAAACTCGTGAGGCACTAACTAGAGCTTTTAAGGCTTATATTGATGCAATCCATTTAGCGGATTGCCAATGTGAGAATGCAGCCAAGGTAATATATTTAGGTTAAAGAATTACACTGTAGTAACGTACGTTAGGATTTCCTTGATAAATATTAAGTGCATCGTAATGTGCGTTACTATAATTAACCCCTACTGAATTTCGAGACTTGTGAACGAGAGAACTGGGCTGATTTGGGCCTAATAGAAATGGGCTGTTTTGGGCCTAATATGTTTCACTTGTAAAACATATTGGCAGCATTTGTAGAGGAGGGGGTGGTTTTCTTTGTATTCTTTTCTTCTCTTGCTTCTTCTTCTATAGCTGCTTGCCTGCAACCTAGGCTTTGAATTACAATTTCAGATCTTACTCCAAAGATGGATTCAGACATCCAGTTCTCTCGTTCACAAGTCTCTGAAACTCGTGAGGCACTAACTAGAGCTTTTAAGGCTCATATTGATGCAATCCATTTAGCGGATTGCCAATGTGAGAATGCAGCCAAGGTAATATATTTAGGTTAAAGCATTTACACTGTAGTAACGCACGTTAGGATTCCCTTGATAAATATTAAGCGTATCGTAACGTGCATTACGACAATTAACCCCTACTGAATTTTGAGACTTGTGAACGAGAGAACTGGGCTGATTTGGGCCTAATAGAAATGGGCTGATTTGGGCCTAATTAGTATACTCTCCTGTTGTTTCACTTTTAAAACATATTAGTAGCATTTGTAGAGGAGGGGGTGGTTTTCTTTGTATTCTTTTCTTCTCTGCTTCTTCTTCTATAGCAGCCTGCCTGCAACCTAGGCTTTTAATTACAATTTCAGATCTTACTCCAAAGATGGATTCAGACATCCAGTTCTCTCGTTCACAAGTCTCCGAAACTCGTGAGGCACTAACTAGAGCTTTTAAGGCTCATATTGATGCAATCCATTTAGCGGATTGCCAATGTAGCCAAGGTAATATATTTAGGTTAAAGCATTTAGGTTTTTTTTTTTGCAATTATATTGTTGCTGCATTAGGGGAGCCAAGAGGAAATTAAAACAAGCATGAGTATCCCTTTGGCGCTCACGTATGATGGGCCAACATGATTTCATTTTTCGATAATGTTAGAGATATGTTGATTCATTTTCCCCTCTACTAATTGCATAAGGTTTTGTGATAGTTGGTGTCGTAACATGATGTTTATTTAAAGTTATAGTTCCCAGATTGCATCTTTTCTTGTAATTTCCTGTCCTCGTGATACTATTCCAATTGCTTTTGTAGAAGGTCTAAAATAATCTGTCTTGGGGTATATATTTTTCCTCCACTAATTTACAAAGCTTGTATAGGCTTAGGATAGTTGTGTTCCTTAGGATACTATCACTATCACTATTGTAAAACTCTATCACTAAATTATCATTACATCCTAAAGTTACATTTGGATTACTACTATCACTATCACTATTGTAAAACTAATTTACAAAGCTTGTATAGGCTTAGGATAGTTGTGTTCCTCCACTAATAATAGTGATGAATAAGGTGTGTATGATTCCCAGGACCTAACAGCAATCTTCGAGTGTATCTTGAAGGATTGGCATCGGCTACTACAAATGTTCAAGAATATGTCTGGAATCATCCATTTCGTCAGTGACAAGGATCTAATCTTAAAAGACAAAAAGTTCAGGTAAGAACGTTTCTCAACTGGGGTTCTGGAGTTCAGAATTATATGGACAATAGCGTAATCATCCATTTGCATCAAATTATATGGACAAGAGATGCAAGTATGTTCTGGAGTGACTTTTACAGAGCTTGAAGTAAGAACGTTTTTCTCTCTCATGCAGGACGGCACTTGCTGGAATTGTGTCTTATTTTGGTTTTTGATTTGAAGGTTTTGGTGTTGGGCACATGCGTGACACTCTTTTGGTATATGGACAATAGCGTAATCATCCATTTTCTGTTATGCTGCACAGGTGAAATAATGTTTAATGTTATAATTCTATTTACTTTGTTATTTCTCCTTAAACCGCTGTAGGATATAAAATGCTTGATTGTTGCGCTTCATATTTTGCAGAGGGGAGACCTACAAAAGGTAATGGATTTGCTGTCTGTGAAAGAACACCATGCACGGACCATACTTGTCCATACTTGCTCAATCAGATTGAAGTTGAAGGTACGTTGATGGACCGACAAATGAAGAAGGCTTGAAATCATAATAGAAACCATAAACCATAAACCATAATTAGAGGTATCAACTGAAATAACTTGAATCAAACATTTATGCATGATTTTGTTATGTTTAAAACAATCGTGTAATCAAAACCTGAAGACCAGCACGAGCAGCCTTCCTCGTTCTAAGCATGATTTTGTTGATTGAATTGAAATAGGCATGATTGAATTCTGGGCATGAATTTAAATAGGTATGATTGAAAGGAACAACAACAGAGTTCATTGTTTTCTCGGGAGGAGGGAAGTGGGAGGAGCGAAAGGGGAAGGAACGAATTAATTTAGTTCGGTTTAGTTCCTAAACCCACTTTACTTTTCTATTCAAATCAAAAAGGATTACTAGTAGTACTTATATTGGGCCAAGCCCATTATCAACACAAAGCCCATTATCAACATAAAGTCCATTATCACATAAAACGAGTTCATCAAACTCGAGCCCGTGTTCATCAAACTCGAGATCGTACATAAAATGCAAATGTGGGATAACAGCTCCATGTTGGGAGGCCTGGAAAAATGAAACTCGAGATCCGGGAAGAAGGTTTTATGGTGTGTTCATCAAACTCGAGATCGTACATAAAATGCAAATGTGGGATAACAGCTCCATGTTGGGAGGCCTGGAAAAATGAAACTCGAGATCCGGGAAGAAGGTTTTATGGTTGTAGTAGATACAAGGTATAAGGTTTTAAGTTTTATGGTTTTATTCTTTATGGTTCATTCATTGTTTGTGTTTAAATCAAGACTCTCATAATAATCGCATGATTAGCATTATTTACTCAATAATAAACACATGATTATCATTAATTGTTTAAATAGTATTAAATCCATATCCGTATCTGAATCCGTTAAAAAATTTTGGATATTTTTTTAGCGGATCCGAATCACATCCATCCGGGTTATCGGATCTGATTTCCGGCCCGTTTAATAATTTTTAAAAAATATTTTTTTTACTTTTTTTTAATTCTAAGAATTATTATTTACGAAGTAAGAATTAAAACTATGATAGTTTCAAAAAACATATATATTTACAAATTCAAATATACCATATGCATATAAAACTATGCATGCATCAAACAAAACCGCTTTATTAAATAACTTCTCATAAATTATATATCCATTGTTAAAACAGTATTCTACACTTTTTAAATATTTTTTTCATTCCAAAAAATTTATAAATTCAAATGTTTAGATTGGGAAAAAAATTGAATCTTCCTACTTCACTTCATAATTTCAATATCAAAAGCACATTAATTCATTTGCTTAAAATTACAAAAGAATTGTTAACAATCCATGGATTTTAATGGATTAATTGAAATAATTGGGAATAATGATTATGATATTATTTGTTATTTATGAAAAAGTAAATATAGAGAACAAAATTGTTAATTAAAAAATGGGAAAAAATAAAAAGGAGTACATCATTAAAAAATAAAACTATGCATGCATCAAACAAAACCGCTTTATTAAATAACTTCTCATAAATTTTATATCCATTGTTAAAACAGTATTCTACACTTTTTAAATATTTTTTTCATTCCAAAAAATCTATAAATTCAAATGTTTAGATTGGGAAAAAAATTGAATCTTCCTACTTCACTTCATAATTTCAATATCAAAAGCACATTAATTCATTTGCTAAAATTACAAAAGAATTGTTAACAATCCATGGATTTTAATGGATTTGTTAAATATGGATGTCTTGATATTTGTAACTCAAGATTAATGGTTATACTTTCATAACGTCGTGTATAATAGAATATAAACTTATAATTAAGATCTGATAAATAAATTTTTTATTTTTTTAAATTTTTAATATTAGCTGATAACCCATACAAAATACAGGCCGAGATTGAAATATCAATATTAAAAGTATATGGAGGAGAACAGACAATTGTGGATTCCAAGCACGGACAGTGGTATTGAATGTCTCAGTGAAGATCTCAGTGAAGATGAGTACTTGAGTCATTTTTGTGCAAAAAGATAATAGTTGAGACCATCAAACTGTAATTAAGTCTAAAATTATAATTCAAAGCCTAGGTTGAGCCATATTACAATTTATATTCTACTTTGACTTGCTGTTGTTGTACTATATCTTTTCTGTGTTGTATTGTGTTGTTCTGACTGTCTTTCTAATTTGTGTAGCGAAAAATCTGTTTTGCTGCTGTTTGAGGTGCTGCTGTTTTGGTTATGTCAAGGCTTGGTGCTGCGAAAAATGTTCTAGTCTAGGCTTGGTTCTATTTGAACTTGTTCATTTGAAGATGGAATTTAAACATTTCATGTTAATTTCGTTTCATTTCAGTTTCATGATCTTTCATTTCGCATCTCATTGTAGATAATTTAATATATTTTACTAATGTCCTCTATTTGATTCTGTGCAACCTATGTTGATGGAAAAGAATCTTTTCAAACAACAATTTTTGAACAATCTTTGATTTTTGAACAATCTTTTCAAACAAAAATTTTTAACCCGATTATCGAATAATAATAACCTTACTCGTCTTTATTTATTTAAACATTTAAAAAACAGTCATATATAAATCCAATATATACAATCAATGGTTAAGCACACAATCATTAGCACTACCATAAACAAAAATCCCCAAAAATCGAAACATAGCCAATCAACTAAAAAGTTTAGACAATAAATGAAATCAAGCCCAAACATAGCCAGTCAGACGCATACTTTAAAGAAGAGTTTTAACCTAGATCTTTATGTTCCTCGATCACATATGTTTTTATTATAAGGGATAACGCTTCTGATTATGACGAAGGTATATTTAGTTTGATATGGTTCATTTCTTTTCATTACAGATCAAAATCTCAGAATATACCCTTACTGATAATACCTAAATTTCATATAACATTCCTGCATCAAGTATTGAAGTATAAAGCTATACACTAAATGCCGTAGAACTATACACTAAATACAATCATCAGCGAGACTTAAGAATATAGCTAATTGTTCTGATCCAAAAGTAAGTGCCATGTTACTACACTTTTTAAATATTTTTTTCATTCCAAAAAATCTATAAATTCAAATGTTTAGATTGGGAAAAAAATTGAATCTTCCTACTTCACTTCATAATTTCAATATCAAAAGCACATTAATTCATTTGCTTAAAATTACAAAAGAATTGTTAACAATCCATGGATTTTAATGGATTTGTTAAATATGGATGTCTTGATATTTGTAACTCAAGATTAATGGTTATACTTTCATAACGTCGTGTATAATAGAATATAAACTTATAATTAAGATCTGATAAATAATTTTTTTATTTTTTAAAATTTTTAATATTAGGTGATAACCCATACAAAATACAGGCCGAGATTGAAATATCAATATTAAAAGTATATGGAGGAGAACAGACAATTGTGGATTCCAAGCACGGACAATGGTATTGAATGTCTCAGTGAAGATCTCAGTGAAGATGAGTACTTGAGTCATTTTTGTGCAAAAAGATAATAGTTGAGACCATCAAACTGTAATTAAGTCTAAAATTATAATTCAAAGCCTAGGTTGAGCCATATTACAATTTATATTCTACTTTGACTTGCTGTTGTTGTACTATATCTTTTCTGTGTTGTATTGTGTTGTTCTGACTGTCTTTCTAATTTGTGTAGCGAAAAATCTGTTTTGCTGCTGTTTGAGGTGCTGCTGTTTTGGTTATGTCAAGGCTTGGTGCTGCGAAAAATGTTCTAGTCTAGGCTTGGTTCTATTTGAACTTGTTCATTTGAAGATGGAATTTAAACATTTCATGTTAATTTCGTTTCATTTCAGTTTCATGATCTTTCATTTCGCATCTCATTGTAGATAATTTAATATATTTTACTAATGTCCTCTATTTGATTCTGTGCAACCTATGTTGATGGAAAAGAATCTTTTCAAACAACAATTTTTGAACAATCTTTGATTTTTGAACAATCTTTTCAAACAACAATTTTTAACCCGATTATCGAATAATAATAACCTTACTCGTCTTTATTTATTTAAAATTTAAAAAACAGTCATATATAAATCCAATATATACAATCAATGGTTAAGCACACAATCATTAGCACTACCATAAACAAAAATCCCCAAAAATCGAAACATAGCTAATCAACTAAAAAGTTTAGACAATAAATGAAATCAAGCCCAAACATAGCCAGTCAGACGCATACTTTAAAGAAGAGTTTTAACCTAGATCTTTATGTTCCTCGATCACATATGTTTTTATTATAAGGGATAACGCTTCTGATTATGACGAAGGTATATTTAGTTTGATATGGTTCATTTCTTTTCATTACAGATCAAAATCTCAGAATATACCCTTACTGATAATACCTAAATTTCATATAACATTCCTGCATCAAGTATTGAAGTATAAAGCTATACACTAAATGCCGTAGAACTATACACTAAATACAATCATCAGCGAGACTTAAGAATATAGCTAATTGTTCTGATCCAAAAGTAAGTGCCATGTTACTACACTTTTTAAATATTTTTTTCATTCCAAAAAATCTATAAATTCAAATGTTTAGATTGGGAAAAAAATTGAATCTTCCTACTTCACTTCATAATTTCAATATCAAAAGAACATTAATTCATTTGCTTAAAATTACAAAAGAATTGTTAACAATCCATGGATTTTAATGGATTTGTTAAATATGGATGTCTTGATATTTGTAACTCAAGATTAATGGTTATACTTTCATAACGTCGTGTATAATAGAATATAAACTTATAATTAAGATCTGATAAATAATTTTTTTATTTTTTAAAATTTTTAATATTAGCTGATAACCCATACAAAATACAGGCCGAGATTGAAATATCAATATTAAAAGTATATGGAGGAGAACAGACAATTGTGGATTCCAAGCACGGACAGTGGTATTGAATGTCTCAGTGAAGATCTCAGTGAAGATGAGTACTTGAGTCATTTTTGTGCAAAAAGATAATAGTTGAGACCATCAAACTGTAATTAAGTCTAAAATTATAATTCAAAGCCTAGGTTGAGCCATATTACAATTTATATTCTACTTTGACTTGCTGTTGTTGTACTATATCTTTTCTGTGTTGTATTGTGTTGTTCTGACTGTCTTTCTAATTTGTGTAGCGAAAAATATGTTTTGCTGTTGTTTGAGGTGCTGCTGTTTTGGTTATGTCAAGGCTTGGTGCTGCGAAAAATGTTCTAGTCTAGGCTTGGTTCTATTTGAACTTGTTCATTTGAAGATGGAATTTAAACATTTCATGTTAATTTCGTTTCATTTCAGTTTCATGATCTTTCATTTCGCATCTCATTGTAGATAATTTAATATATTTTACTAATGTCCTCTATTTGATTCCGTGCAACCTATGTTGATGGAAAAGAATCTTTTCAAACAACAATTTTTGAACAATCTTTGATTTTTGAACAATCTTTTCAAACAACAATTTTTAACCCGATTATCGAATAATAATAACCTTACTCGTCTTTATTTATTTAAACATTTAAAAAACAGTCATATATAAATCCAATATATACAATCAATGGTTAAGCAAACAATCATTAGCACTACCATAAACAAAAATCCCCAAAAATCGAAACATAGCCAGTCAACTAAAAAGTTTAGACAATAAATGAAATCAAGCCCAAACATAGCCAGTCAGACGCATACTTTAAAGAAGAGTTTTAACCTAGATGTTTATGTTCCTCGATCACATATGTTTTTATTATAAGGGATAACGCTTCTGATTATGACAAAGGTATATTTAGTTTGATATGGTTCATTTCTTTTCATTACAGATCAAAATCTCAGAATATACCCTTACTGATAATACCTAAATTTCATATAACATTCCTGCATCAAGTATTGAAGTATAAAGCTATACACTAAATGCCGTAGAACTATACACTAAATACAATCATCAGCGAGACTTAAGAATATAGCTAATTGTTTTGATCTAAAAGTAAGTGCCATGTTAATGCACTCTATTAGTCTCTGTCCCACTCAACATTATAAAATCATCAAGTTCCATCAAATAATACAGCACAATAGACAAATAATTAAGTACACGGCAATGTGTATAACTGCACTCATAGTATTCCCTGAAGTGCTCGTCGGAAATGGTTACCTAGTTAAAATCTCAGCCTAAGAGGAAAAGCCCAGAAGTCAGCGTTGAGACAGCACAGATTCATACAATGGTTACCCGGTTAAAATCTCAGCCTAAGAGGAAAAGCCCAGAAGTCAGCGTTGAGACAGCACAAATTCATACAAGTCGGCCAAGAAGAGGGGTCAGGCGTCAAGGCATGTATAAAGAGCCGGATTTAAAAAGTGATATTTCTCCAAGATTTATAACAAAGTAATCACAATCTGGTTCAGATAAAGTAGTGAAGATAAGTGAACATTGTAGTGTATGTCACTTGCAAAAACATTTATATGAAATTATATGTGCGGGTGAACATTATTGTTGCAACATCAGTAACATTATTGTTGCAACATCAGTTCTTGAAGAAGGGCTGGATGTTCAAAGTTGCAATTTTATTCATTCTCGAGGTCGGGCTAGGATGCAGAACTCTGAGTTTTTGCTATTGATGAAAATGTGGCTCATTTTTTTCTTCAAGACTTGGAAGTATACACTTCCTGCATAGTTTTCAATTTCAGAAGAAGCAAACTTAGACAAGGCATCAGCCTTCATGTTTTCTTCCCTTGGAATGTGCTCTACATAGCATTCGTCAAATTGAGTCATGATTGCTTTGACGAGCTTTAAGTACTTGGCCATGATTTCATCTATGGCTTCAAACTCTGTTGCCCAGTAAATAACAATTGTAGAAGGGGGTTGAATACAATTGTTTAAGATTCTCGACTTTATATAACACAAATATGAAAGATCAATAACAATAACAATAACAGCTTTATTAACTCTGATATAAAACTGTTACAAACTCTCTCAAGAAATTCTGATGTTCTTAAGAGCTGCTAGCTTACAAAAACTCTCTCAAGAAATTCTATGTCCTCAAGAGCTTCTATTCGATTATGTTCTCTCTCATAAATCGAAACCAAGACTGTGTTTATATACTCCACACAGCTTCTCTATCAATTATAAGATAAGTCCTAATCAACAACAAAGATAGAAACATATCTTTAATCGATAGCTGCATTCTACAAACCAGGAACCGACAGAAATAAACTTCCATGTTTAACTAGACTCCATATATAACTCGAAGTAGGAATCCTGATCAGCTTCAAGTCCTGATGATCAAACCTGATCATAGTCTGAGTAGGAATCCTGATGATAAACAAGATACTGACGCTTAGTCAAATACTGATGACCATGCAATACTGATGACGTCAGTAATCCTGATCAGTTGAGTCTAGCTCCTGACAATCATTGAATTCTGATCTAACAATCTCCCCCAATCTCATACTTTGTGAAATAAAGTATAGATTCTAAAGATTCAATGATGTCAAAAACATGTATCAAAATGTACAAGTATCTTCAGAAACAACTTATCTGTTTAAACTCTTTGACAGAACAGATTCATCTTCAAGAAATTGGATAATAAACTTTCTTCTTTTTCTTCAAGAATTTGAATCAGTCTTTCCTTTAGATTTCTGAGTTCTTCATCTTCCTCATTAATCTGGTAGATAGATGCTCTGAGATTCAATATGGAGTTTCTTTGAAGACTATGCTCTTCTAGCATAAGATAAGCAATTTCCTTCCCATCAGGATTGAGAGTAAGATGAGTCATGCCAAAATTTACTTCTTTAACAGCAGTACCCCTTTGCATTTCCACATCCTGACCTCTTTGATTTAAGTACATGGGAATATAATTACCATTGAAATTACTGTTTCCATCCAGTCTTCTTCTTATAGTTGACAAAATCATGTCACTCCATACTTTGCACACTTTGTTCTTCCATCTTAACAGATAGTGAACATATTTCAGTTCCTTTGTAGTTTTCATCAGCAGATCTTGAATAGATAAAATCTTCACACTACCATCTTTCATGAAGTACAAAAGCTTTTCTTTCTTGTCAAAACCATCATGACAATCTATAACTATATCAACAGTTAATAAATTGTTCAGGTGTTCAGAAGTTAAAGTACCTTCAATTTCAGTTAAGGAGTAAGGATCAACATAAGTCATGTTCATAAATTCAGCATCCCTGTGTCCAATACCTCCTCTTGTGTAACTTGACATTTGCTTCAGATTCGAAAACATCTTTAACCAAAGTGCTTTTGATCTAGCCATATCAGACAAATCAACAACACTTGAAGCACTTGTTATAATTCCACCAGACTGAAAATTGATAAGTTTATCACACCTTAGTGTACTTATATGTTCCCACTTCTTGTATTTCTCCTTTTCATGAGCATAGCTTCTTTCAAGTAAAGATTCTTGTCTGCTTGAATTTCTCCATTGTCTTTCATTTGAAATTTTAAGCCTTTGTAGATAGAGATTGAAATCTTCATTTGTTCTTTTTGTAATATCTCTTCTTCTGGCTTCTTCTTCTTCATCTACTTCTTTGTTGTGACAATCAACAACAGTAGATAAGATTATCAAATCAACTTCTTGCAGAATTTCAGATTCATCAGGATCTTGAATGATGTCAGGATTAGAATCTTCAATTTGATTTGTATTTCTGAGAGTTGATTTACTTGACTTTCTTCTCAATTCAGGTTCTTCTTCAACAATTCCATCATCACCAAAAGTAGATCTGTCAGGAACTACTAGAGTTTGAATAGGTTCAGGAATTTCTTCAATTCTTAACCCTCTAGACCTTGTCTGTCTAGGTACTGTTTGAGTTGAAGAACCTCTTCTACTTCTTCTAGCACCTCTCCTACCTTTGCCTCCTCTACCTCTAGCAGGGGCAGTATAGCTTTCCATTGTCTCTCTTTGTAATCTCAAAAATTCTTCATGTGAGAGATCTGGATATTCTTCACTTGCTGTAGAGAGTGCTTTTCTGGCAAATAATTGTTGAACTCTTTTATCAGTGTGATAAAGAGTAACAATTCTACCGTCTTTTGTAGAAAACTTCTGGAATAAATTTGATGCATCTTCAGGATTATCAATAATCACATCTTCATTACCTTCAGGAATTGTAGCAAGAGTATGTCCATGACCAGGTGTCAGGATTTGTTCTTCCGTCAGGATCTGAGACTGCATCAATGTTCTTACTGTCTTAACTCCAGAATCAGAAACATGAGTTGACTGCGTAGTTTGACTTTGAGAAGTTTGAATTGTAGACTTCAAAACCGCAGCATCAGAGGTTTCTCCATGTTTCACATTGTCACCACCATCATCTCCAGTATCATCATCATTATTCCTTAATACTAGATCAGGTGTACATTTTGTCTGAATAACCTTCTCCCCCTTTTTGACATCAGGATTTGACAATAATTGCAAAATTAAGGAAAGAGAGGTTTGAATTTCAGTTACCTTAGAATCCAGAGAATCAATTCTTTGATTGATGGAGGTTTGTTCTGAAACAACAGATTTCACTTGGGATTCTACTACCTTTAGATGTAAAGCAGTAGGCACCTTTGTAAAATTATTAAAAATATCAGTCCTCACTTTATCAGTTGAATCCTTAATAGAATCAATCTCACTTTTCAGGCTCTTGGATAACAGAGTTGTAGCCTTCAGATGATTCTTCAAGTCTTGATTCTCTATAGACTTCACTGCATTATAAGCATGTTCCAAAGCAGAAGAATAACTTACAGAGTCTGCGGATCTGTCCCATGAGTTATCCCATTCATTCTGTCTAAATGCCTTAGCAGGATCAAAAGAAGGAACAGAAAAATCTTGTCTCTGATCTTTTCCAGTATAAGCATTGCCAGCCATAAATGTACTCGATGAACCAAAATTAGTTCCAAGACTAATCTTGAGTGCTGTAGCAATCTGGTCCTTCTCTTGTTGATTCTCATCATCATCATCACTATCATCATCAGTGTTAATCCCAAATGACCTAACAGAATTGTAGAAGGGGGGGTTGAATACAATTCTTGATATTTTCTTAAACTTAAAACACTTTATAAAATAAAACTGAACTGAATAAATAAAAACACAAGATATAAATAATTCAGTTGGATTGTTTGATGATCCAACTGAAGTGTTTTTATTACGGAAATAATCTGTGATACAAAAGTACACAGCTGCTCAGTTACAGAGTTGTAGAGAAGAATGCTCTCAAA
Source organism: Heracleum sosnowskyi (assembly GCA_030848705.1). Lineage (NCBI taxonomy): Eukaryota > Viridiplantae > Streptophyta > Magnoliopsida > Apiales > Apiaceae > Heracleum > Heracleum sosnowskyi. The sequence continues at coordinate 8,616,650 of CM061235.1, read as the reverse complement.
GATAGCTAATACAAACTATTTTTTTCTTCTCTCTCTCTATCTTAACTGCTACACTTGGTTATATATTCCCCAAGTTTACAATACTATTTTTGGCTACACTAAAGTACACTAAAGGTAACCGCCAATAGTTTGCTTTTCATCCCTTTGTCCAGTGGTCCTTGGAGATCCTTGCTTTTGTCTTCATGCTTATTATGATCACTCCCAAGAGCCCAATTGGAAACTGGGATGTTTCCTTATTCCCCATGTCCATTTTAATGGTTTCCAATGCAAAGTACACTTCCACATCACCTTTAGATCTGTTCAGTAAACTGTCACTATCACTTTGTCAACTATTCAGAAAAGCAATAATGATTCGTTGATAGCAGGGAGATGTGTTTCGTTGATAGCTTTATTCTTCATTCCGTTGATGGTGTTTCTCTCGTTTCGTTGATGAGTAAACTCCATACCGTTGATGGTGTATCCTTGTTTCGTTGATAGAGTAATCCTCATACCGTTGACATGTCTTCACTTAGGCAAAATTACAAGGTACAAGATATTTACAATTAACCAACCTATTTTGCCTATCTAGTACTTAGTCAACATGACTTAGGAAACCTATCTAATACATACATCAAAATGCATATCAAACTGTGAAGTATTGTATAGTGCAATTGCTACATCACTCATTTCGTTGATGAGCTACCTATCAACGGAATGCTGCAAAGCATGCCATTTCGTTGACAGTTACAAAATGACTTAATACAAAATCTACTAAGTGTTTTTATAATTATCATCAAGAACAACATATTCCTAACAATCTCCCCCAATTTATGACTGATAGAATAACAGCCATAAATCAAGAGCCTTAATGATAACAAAAACACTCAGTCAAATTACACATGATAAAAGTAGAAATTGCATTGAGCTTCATTGAATTTAATTAAAATACAAAGTAGAAAATCTTACAAAACAAGTGCACAGAGTTGCTCCTCTAGACTGAGCAGATTTTTCATCTTTGCCTCTGTGGTCTTGTTTTCTTCCCTTTTCTTGCATTGTTCTCCTCAATCTGAGCTTGAAGTCTTCTGTAGAAAATCTTCTCTTCTTCATCTTCATTCCCCAACTTGGATTGCATTAATCTTAAAGTTTCATTGGATGCCTTCTCCAGTTGGTCTTCTATTCTGAAGAATCTTCTACAGCTGTCCTTGTCTCTGAATTCCATCATCCAAAAAGGTTGGAGATGAATCTTCTTTCCTGTTTGAGGGACCTTCAATACTCTGGGAAGTGCACCAGGCTTGTTCCAGCTAGCTTTGATTTGGCAGATTTTGGAAACAACTTCAGACTTAGCTGTTTTGGTGAAGCCAAAATCTTTCTTCAGGCATTTGAACACAGATAGCAGTGTCTGATAGTCTTCTCCTAGAATTCTATGTAGAGGCCAAACCTGTTCTCTCCCACCCTTGTAGACAAACACCAATCTCTCTGGTAGTTTGTAAGAAGCTGCTATTCCTCTCACTTCAACTAGGTCATCAAGATTGATGTGTAGGTCAGACTCCTCCCTGATATCAGCAATGTAGATGAAGTCTTCTGGGTTGGTAGGAGGTTTTTCAGCTTGTGGTCTCCTTACTAGAATTGGCTTAGCCTTGGTAGCCCTTTGCTTAGATTTCTTCTTTGGATCCATCTCAAAGAGGAATTTTGGAAAGTTGGCCTCATCAAACTCAATTGGCTCTTCCTTTGGCTCAATTGGCTGATCATGGAAATTAACAGGATGTTTAGGATCACAGGCTAACTTTTCCCCTAGAGCTGGATCAGGAATTGTTGGAGGAGCAGTTGGTACAGAAGAGTCTGATGCAATACTCTGAGAGTCATCATTCTCAAAGGCTATATTTCTCCTAGCTCTTGCCTTTGGTTGCCTTGTGCTCTTCTTTGCACTCCTTTCCTCTCTGGCTTTTTCTTCTTGCTGTCTTTCTTCTTCATCAAGAGATTGAGCAACTGCAAGTGCTTGCATTGCTGCTCTTTCTGACTCTTCAGCTTTAGCTTCAGCAAAGTTTGGGTGACCAGCCCAAACACAGATTTGTTGTCCATTCCTGTAGACAATTGCCCTTTGCTTCCTTATCTCATAATCATTTCTTTCCTTGCTTTTTGTGATGAGTAGACCAAGAAGCTTGTGCTCATCTGGATAAGGTGCAGGATAGAAAGTCCTTTCTGTATTTTTGCCCTTTGGTTTAGCAGGAGACTTGGGAGATAGGCTTCTTTGCAATGTAGCTTTTTCCACATCCCTAATGCATGAAGTTTGTCCTTTCTCCTTTCTTGGTCCTTGAGTGACTCCATGTAGAAGGGGCTCTATCTTATAGAAAGAATTGGTCTGTGGCTCCCATTCCGTTGACACTAGAACCATGGCATTCGTTGATGGCTCTGTAGAAGAAGCTTGATCCGTTGATGGATTTGAACTCTTTGCAGTACCAGCTAACTTCTTGACTCTTTCATCTATCCTGGACCAGTGGTCTTTAATTTGTTCAGCAAGCTGTAGCTTCATAGATGCTTGCTGAATCAGGTCAATGATGTCTAGTTTAGCTTTTCCTGACTCCCCCATAGCTAGGGGCTCCTTTGGCAGGGAAATGGCTGGGACCATAACCTTTGTGATTTGAATGTCTAGATCTAGCTCCTTAGATTTCTCCCCCTTTTTGTTATCATCAAGAGAGATGACTGGGAGTCCTTGAGCTGCCACTAGCTGGGCCAATAGTTGTGTCTGCTTCTCCTGTTCCTTTTGCATCTGAGATAAAGTAGCTTCCACCTTGTCCACTCTAGAAGAGAGAGTCTTCAAGGAGGTAGCCACCTCAGGTTCCTTAGTGAAAAACCTGTTCATCTTGGACACAGTGAGAAGAGGAAGCTTTTCATCTAGCCTCATGTCATTAGCATCCTTGAGATTGCTAATTGAGTCCTTGATTTCTCTAGCCTCAATCCTTGTCTGCATCATCTGTAGCCTTTGGATTTCCAGTGAATCCATAATAGCCTTGTAGAATTTCTTGTCATTGGCATTTGCAGACTCATGAGCCAGATAGGCCTCATTGTACTGCCTTGTGATTGCAGTATCCAGAGAGATCCTTCCTTGTAAATCTTGAGAAAGCCAGTTTGGTGTAGGAGGCACCACAGAAGTCCCAGTCTGTGAAGTAGTGGCCACCTGATTGTCACCAAAGCTGTCCTCATCATCAGAGAAATCAAACTCACCACTTGCTGCAGCTGCTGGAGATAGATTGGTCAAGGCATCCTTTGCTCTTTGCATTGATGCAGTTGTATGAATTAGTTGTAGTGACCTCTCTGCCTCCACATTGCCCTGTTGAGCCAAAACTTGATAGGCTGACACAGGTTGAGTAAAGGTCTCAGGATCCAGGGAAATACTATCCAGAGTTTGTTGATAATGCTCTTGGAAGGTAAGTTCCCTTTCTCCCTCATTGACCTCCATTGACTCACTAGCAATGGCTGCTTCCTCCCTTATGACTCCTGTAGTCCCTTCTCTCTCTCCTCTATATTCTTGCATCATGGGCTCCCCATGGCTCACACCTCTCACACCCTCACCTTCACCTACTAAGGTGGAACTCTCAATCTCTCCTTTTGCCTGGCTGGAAGAAATAGCCAGCCTCTCACTTTCATTCTCTCCTTTTGCCTGGCTGCAAGAAATAGCCAGCCTCTCACTCTCATTCTCTCCTTTTGCCTGGCTGCAAGCCAGCCTCTCAGTTTCACTCCCTCTCAATCCTAGAAGTGTCTCAACTACCACTAGATCATCTGCACTAGTTGTGGAAACAACTTGATTTTCAATTAGAGGTGCAGAGTGAACTATCAACGGAATGGTAGTTTGAACTGTCAACGGTATGGATACCGTTGATGGAGAAACACTTGTCAACGAAATAGACTGTTTCGTTGATGAAGTCCAGAAAGCACTTTGAGAATGAGAAATTACAGTAGAGTCTGTGGTGATTGATTTGAGAGATTGGTCCATAGATCCCCTTGCAACTTCAGGAAAAATTGGTTGATGGCCCAACAAATCACTTAACAAGTGATGGCCACCAGCTTCAGAGTGGGGCTTCTCCAAGATTAGAGTTGGAGAATCAGGAATAGATGTATGGATCATGTCCACATCTAGAGATTGAGTTGGTGAATTTGATGGAGATAATTCAAGATTGATGTTTAGAGAATGGGACTGTAACCCCAGAGTGATAATAGGGGTTACATCAAACTGAATTTGAGAAACTGGAAGTGTTGCTTCCAGTGTGTGTGCACCCTGTGAAACCTGGGATTTTTGCTTCACTCTCCTTTGGTATTGGGAAAATGTAGACTGTGGGCTTGAAGTGTCCCTTACCCTTTTGGACTGTGCTCTAGGTTGAGAGCTTGTTTCAATAATTACATCCTTTTGGGAGGATGCAATTAGACTTGTGCTTAAATCCGTTTTACTCATTGTGCCTTGTTGGGAAGACACAATGGGGCTAGGCTGGGAAACACTTACCTCACCTTCCTTATCCTTGGAGTTTCTTTGACTTTCACCCCTTCCCTCACCTCTCACAACTCCAGACTCACTCCCCTTAGGTTGTGTGGTAGTTTTTACAACAGGTGCCTTTTGAGAAGCACCTGAGGTTGGCTTGGAGGATTTCTTAGATTTTGGTTTTGTTGCTGGGGCAGGAGCCTGTTGGGTCACAGCTACAGACTCCATAGCAACTGGATTGGATGAAACAATGGAAGTAACAGCTATATTAACAGGGATAGCAGTAGTTACCTCAATGATTGGCAGATACACCACTGGAACATCACCATTGTGGTTCAGCCTCAGTATGTCTGTCAATACTCTCTTCTCTTGCACAAAGCACTCAAACCTGGCAGTAGGGTTAGAGATAACTAATGGTGCTGGACTAACATGATTAGCCAGCATCATCAGAAACCTTGCATAATAGATATTTTTCTTCCTATTTGCCTTATCACCCAACTTAGCACCAATTTCATACATAAGTTGGGTGCTAAAGTTGTAATATCTATCATTTAGAAGCATGGTTAGGAGAATTAACATAGAGTTAGTTAATGCATCAAAATTACTAATCTTTCCAGAAAAGACCTTAATGAATGCATCAGCTAAATAACTGTATTCCCTAACCAAACCTCTCCTAATAATTCTACCCAGATTATCAGTAGGCAAAGAGTAGTTTATAGAATTTAGCATGGTAGTTATTTCAGTGTTAGAAGGCAAAGCATCACAGTTATTATCAGGAATATGTAAACATGCTTGCAAAACATCAGAATTAACTAGGTACTCATTACCTTGAAGAGTGAATTGCAGTGTGCCGTTTGTTCCACTATACTCACATGAGGTCCAAATCTCCTCGATTACTTCATTGTAGAGTGGTGTAGAGTGAAACATCGCATAGCTCAATTTACAGTTCCTCATGAAATCCATCATTTTGAAAAAGATGCTGTTCGGACTCTCCTTAACAACAAATGGAATGGAATTGTTCTTCTCATAGATGAACCCACCAGCAGACATAAGCTTGACTATGGGTGCCATTGTTGAGTGAGGAAAAGCTTCGAGCTGTATTGCTTGTTAGAGAGAAGAAGCTAGAAAAACTTTTGGAATTTTTGAGAACAGGTAGAAATGAAATAAAGAAATTAAAGTTCCTTAAATACTCCCCCAAAAATTCTCAGAAATTAAGTCCAATAATTAATATAAATTACCTGATTGGCTTAAAAAAGTAACCGTTAGAATTAAAAAAAAATTACCACGATTTATACTTACAGGGGTGTATGTATAGATCGTGATAAAGAACGTGAAATTTCAACGGTTCAGATTAAAAAGCGCTATATCAACGAATCAGGATTGGGCGGTTAAAGTCCAGTCTTATTTCGTTGATAAAGCTGCGTTTCGTTGATATAAAAGAGCTATCAACGAAACACCCAGAAAAATGCTAAGATTGTCAACGAAATGGTGCGTTTCATTGACATAGTAATTTTGACTTAGACAAAATTTCACCTTTTCCTGAGAAAATCAATTCACAGAAAAATTATAGCAAGTTCCTGGCTGCATTTTAACTTGCAAAAATCTCAAAATAATTAAGATAAATTTAGAATACCTAGCTCACTTACTAATCTTGAGAATGTGGATTCATCAAGTGGCTTGGTAAAGATGTCTGCAAGTTGTTGTTCACTTGGAACAAAATGTAACTCCACAGTACCATTCATAACATGTTCTCTAATAAAGTGGTACTTGATGTCAATGTGCTTGGTCCTTGAATGCTACACTGGATTCTCAGTAATGGCAATGGCACTAGTGTTGTCACAGAAAATAGGAATTTTCTCAACTTTTATTCCATAATCAAGTAGTTGATTTTTCATCCATAAAATCTGTGCACAACAACTTCCAGCTGCAATATACTCAGCCTCAGCTGTGGAGGTGGAAACTGAGTTTTGTTTCTTGCTGAACCATGATACAAGCTTGTTTCCTAGAAATTGACAGGTTCCTGTTGTGCTTTTCCTGTCAATTTTACATCCTGCATAATCTGCATCTGAATAACCAATTAGTTCAAAACCAGATTCTCTAGGATACCAAATGCCAAGGTTTGGTGTTCCTTTGAGATATCTGAAAATTCTTTTAATAGCAACTAAATGGGATTCCCTAGGATCAGCCTGAAATCTAGCACATAGACATGTAGCAAACATAATATCAGGTCTACTAGCTATTAAATATAAAAGTGAGCCAACCATGCCTCTGTAACTTGAAATGTCCACAGATTTTTCCTTAGTATTCAATTCAAGTTTGGTGGCAGTAGGCATGGGTGTTTTGGCAGGAGAGCATTCCATTAAGTTAAACCTCTTTAACAAATCATTAATGTACTTGGTTTGACTAATGAAAATGCCTTCATTAACTTGCTTTACTTGAAGACCAAGAAAATAAGTTAACTCTCCCATCATGCTCATTTCATACTTACTTTGCATAAGCTTGGCAAACTTTTGACAAAGTTTTTCATCTGTAGACCCAAAAATTATGTCATCTACATATATTTGAACAAGTATTGTAGAGCCATTCACAATCCTATGAAAAAGAGTTTTATCTACAGTACCTCTAGTGAAGTGATTCTCAAGGAGGAACTGTGAAAGTGTGTCATACCAGGCTCTAGGTGCTTGTTTCAAACCATAGAGTGCTTTGAGGAGGAAGTATACATATTCTGGAAAATCATCATCTTCAAAACCAGGAGGTTGACTTACATACACCTCCTCTTCCAATTCCCCATTTAGAAAAGCACTCTTCACATCCATTTGATAGACCTTGAAATTGGCATGGGCTGCATAGGCTAGGAAAATCCTTATTGCTTCTAGTCTTGCAACAGGAGCAAAGGTTTCATCAAAATCAATTCCTTCTTCCTGTGAGTAGCCTTTTGCAACCAATCTAGCTTTGTTCCTTGTGACTATGCCATTTTCATCCATCTTGTTTCTGAACACCCATTTTGTGCCTATGACACTCCTGTCCTTAGGCTTGGGCACCAGCTTCCAAACTTTGTTCCTTTCAAATTGGTTTAGCTCTTCTTGCATAGCCAAGACCCAATCTGGATCTAGAAGTGCATCCTCAACTTTCTTTGGCTCATCTTGAGACAGAAAGCTGCTATATAGACATTCTTCTTGAGTTGCTCTTCTAGTTTGGACTTTTGAAGACACATCACCTATAATAAGTTCAAAGGGATGATATTTAGTCCATTTCCTTGAGGGAGGTAGATTTGCTCTTGAAGAAGTAGCTTCATGATCATGATTGCCTAGATTAGATATTTGTCCTTGAGAAACTCCCCCTGAGTTTGTTGTCCCTAATTGATCACTCCTGGAAGCATTTCTGTGACTGTCAACGGAATGACCATTTTGACTGTCAACGAAACGCTCATTCTGACTGTCAACGGAATGACCATTTGGCCTACTAGCAGCTATTCTTTTCAATCTTAATGCAGCAATTTCATCTTCACTGCTGCTTTCATCTGTGCTAGATACAACAACTTTGGACTGTTTCTCAATAGTCTTATCATGATCCATTTGTTCTCCTTCCTCATTCTCAAAAGAGAGATTTTCATGGAAACCTTCATCACAGAGACCCTGAATTTTGAGATCATCAAAAACAACATGTACAGATTCCATAACAATGTTGGTTCTGAGATTGTAGACTCTGTAGGCTTTCCCTGCTGCATAACCCACAAATATTGCTTCATCTGCCTTTGCTTCAAATTTCCCCAAATGCTCAGCTTGATTTCTCAGAACAAAGCACTTGCATCCAAAGACATGAAGAAAATCCAATAGTGGCTTCTTTCTTTTGAGTAGCTGATAAGGGGTCATTCCTTTGGCCTGATTAATCAAAGAAATATTCTGAGTGAAGCAAGCTGTATTAACTGCCTCAGCCCAAAAATAAGTTGGTAACTTTGATTTATCTAGCATTGTCCTTGCAGCTTCAATAAGTGTTCTGTTTTTCCTTTCAACTACACCATTTTGCTGTGGTGTCCTTGCTGCTGAAAACTCATGCAAAATACCATTTTCTTCACAGAACACCTTCATGCTTGAATTCTTGAATTCTGTCCCATTGTCACTCCTAATCCTTCTTACTTTCAAGTCAGGATGATTGTTTACCATCTTGATGTGATTGATAATGATTTCACTTGCCTCATCCTTGGAGAGCAAAAAGAAAGTCCATGTAAATCTAGAAAAATCATCAACAATCACAAGACAATATTTCTTCTTTGAAATAGACATGACATTTACAGGGCCAAACAAATCCATATGAAGCAACTCAAGCTGATGGACAATTGATGACTCTGTCTTGCTTTTGAATGATGCCTTCTTTTGTTTCCCTTTTTGACAGGCATCACACAAACCATCCTTGGAAAACTCCACTTGTGGAATTCCTCTAGCAAGATCTTTCCTCACCAAATCATTCATAACTTTAAAGTTCAGATGAGATAATTTCTTGTGCCATAGCCAACTTTCATCCTTGCTTGCCTTGCTGAAAAGACAAGTGATGGTTTCTGGACTTGTGCTACTAAAGTCAGCAATGTACACATTTCCTCTTCTGAATCCAGTCATTACCACATTGTTGTTTCCTCCTTTAGAAACAACACAGGCTTCTTTAGAAAAAGTAACTAAAAATCCTTTGTCACAAAGTTGGCTGATACTAAGCAAGTTGTGCTTAAGACCATCCACCAATGCAACCTCATCTATGATGACATTCTCTTTTGAAATCAAGCCATATCCCTTTGTGTAGCCTTTGTTGTCATCTCCAAAAGCAATACAAGGGCCAGCTCTTTCCTGAAACTCTGTGAGCAGGGTAGAATCACCAGTCATGTGTCTTGAACAACCACTATCCAAGTACCAAAGATTCCTTTTGTCTCCCTGGTTGCTTGAGGAGCTTGCTTCCTGCTCATGATTGTTAGCCATAAGAGCCAAGTTGACATATTCAACATCATCATCAGAATCTTCACCATTACCAGCCCAATCATACTCCTGAGACATGAAAGCCTTTTCTTTTTGCTTGAGAAGTTCAAAGTATTTCTTTTTATAATCAACAGGCTCAAATTTCCTGTTGCCCTTCTCAACCTTGGGCTTTCTGCAGTCTCCAGCAAAGTGACCAAGCATTCCACAATTGAAACATTTTGACTTAGACTTTTCAATCCAGTTTGATTTGTTAGGTTGAAAGTCTCTTCTTGGTGGCCTTGCTTCTGAGTTTCTCTTGAACTTGAACTTAGAGAATTTTCTTGACAGAAAAGCAATGTGTTCATCAATCTCATCTAAGTCATCCAAGTTGGCTGGTTCTGGTTCTTCTTCTTTTGTCATTTTACCTTTACCCTTGCTAACATCACTTCTACAACTAGCTCGACTAGTTGTGGCCTTTGCAGCTTCTTCAGTGTCATCTTCCAGTTGGTTCACAGATGCAATCAATGCAATAGATCCACCCTTCTTCTGTACCTTTTCAATTTCCTCATCTTGCTCCATTTCCAGCTCATAAGTCTTCAAGGTTCCATAAAGCCTTTCAAGAGTGTAGTCTTTGTACTCTTGAGTGTTTCTGAGAGAAACAGTCATAGGCTTCCATTCTTTTGGAAGAGCTCTAAGAAATTTAAGGTTTGAATCCTTGGTTTGATAGATCCTCCCATACAACTTTAATCCATTCAAAAGCTTTTGAAACCTACTAAACGTGTCATTTAGGGTTTCACCAGCTTTAAAATGAAAATGCTCATATTGTTGTATAAGGAGTTGCATTTTGTTTTCCCTAACTTGCTCAGTACCTTCACAGAGAGTTCTAACAGTGTCCCATACTTCTTTGGAGGTTGTACAGTTGATGACATTGTCAAACATCTCTTGCTCCAAACCATTAAACAGAATGTTCATGGTTCTCTTATCTTTATGGATTTCTGCAAGATCTTCAATAGTCCATTCTGAGACAAGTTTTGGAATTTCTACATCAGGAGCATCATCTGGCACTCCAACTCTAGATGCAAACTTCATGGGAACGTGTGGACCTTTCTCAATGCAGTCTACATATCTCTCATCCATAGACATGAGATGTAAATGCATCTTTACTTTCCAGTGAAAGTAATTGTCCTTATCAAGAACTGGTATCTTCACACCTGCATCCTTCTTCACCATGGCTTCTGTTTTTGGTCTTGATCTTTAAACTTCTTGTATGTTAGAAGCTTGCTCTGATACCAATTGTTAATCCCAAATGACCTAACAGAATTGTAGAAAGGGGGGGGGGGGTTGAATACAATTCTTGATATTTTCTTAAACTTAAAACACTTTATAAAATAAAACTGAACTGAATAAATAAAAACACAAGATATAAATAATTCAGTTGGATTGTTTGATGATCCAACTGAAGTGTTTTTATTGCGGAAATAATCTGTGATACAAAAGTACACAGCTGCTCAGTTACAGAGTTGTAGAGAAGAATGCTCTCAAAGATAGCTAATACAAACTATTTTTTTCTTCTCTCTCTCTATCTTAACTGCTACACTTGGTTATATATTCCCCAAGTTTACAATACTATTTTTGGCTACACTAAAGTACACTAAAGGTAACCGCCAATAGTTTGCTTTTCATCCCTTTGTCCAGTGGTCCTTGGAGATCCTTGCTTTTGTCTTCATGCTTATTATGATCACTCCCAAGAGCCCAATTGGAAACTGGGATGTTTCCTTATTCCCCATGTCCATTTTAATGGTTTCCAATGCAAAGTACACTTCCACATCACCTTTAGATCTGTTCAGTAAACTGTCACTATCACTTTGTCAACTATTCAGAAAAGCAATAATGATTCGTTGATAGCAGGGAGATGTGTTTCGTTGATAGCTTTATTCTTCATTCCGTTGATGGTGTTTCTCTCGTTTCGTTGATGAGTAAACTCCATACCGTTGATGGTGTATCCTTGTTTCGTTGATAGAGTAATCCTCATACCGTTGACATGTCTTCACTTAGGCAAAATTACAAGGTACAAGATATTTACAATTAACCAACCTATTTTGCCTATCTAGTACTTAGTCAACATGACTTAAGAAACCTATCTAATACATACATCAAAATGCATATCAAACTGTGAAGTATTGTACAGTGCAATTGCTACATCACTCATTTCGTTGATGAGCTACCTGTCAACGGAATGCTGCAAAGCATGCCATTTCGTTGACAGTTACAAAATGACTTAATACAAAATCTACTAAGTGTTTTTATAATTATCATCAAGAACAACATATTCCTAACAATCAGAATTATCATCATCAGAACCATGAGATATATCAGGATCAGAAATTGCAATACCTTTCATTTTATCCTGTGATTCTGAGATAGGATGATCCATTGGTCTTGTACGAAGTGGTTGTATCAAAATAGGTTCATTATCAGGAGCACCACTAGCGTCAGGATGAACATCGTCAGGATTTGAAATGCTTGCATCAGTATTTTCTACCAATGGTTCTTGTGTAGCTTGAGGTTCAGAAGCTGCTTCAACACTTTGAGCTAAAGGTTCTTGTGTGCTTCCCTCATTGACAATGTTCTCGACCAATCTTTCAATAGAAACTGTAGCTTTGCCTGCATCTTCACTCTGAGAAGATGGTTCTTGTGTAGCTGGAATGTTGATGTCTTCATTCTCCCTTTGAGAAAATGGTTCTTGTGTGACCATTCCAATAGCTAAGCCTTCACCCAAACTTTGATTGAGTGGTTCTTGTGTGGCAGGATCAACAGTAGCTGCTGAATCACTCTGAAATTCAGGTTCTTGTGGGCTTGATCCTTTCAGCTTCTTTTGTCTCTGATAGACTAACTCCTCTGCATTCCTCTTTTTCTTTGACGGAGATGTAAGTCCAACCAAGGAAGCAGTTTTAGAAACCTTCTCCCAAGAAATTTCTCTAAACTGAGATGGAGAGGCTGGAGAGTCTGATATAGAGACCACATTTGTTGTTGCATCAGGAATACTAACATCAGGATTTGCTAGAGCATCAGGAGTAGATGACTCATCAGGAATTGATGTCTGAATATCAGTATCCTTCATTTGCACTGTCAAAGGAATATGATACCTATTTTTTGATAATTTCCTTGTCTTTTGTGGTTTTGATGATGGTACCACAGCTTTAGTAGCAGTATCAGCAACTTCCTTGTTCATATTCATCACAGAGGATATAGGTAAATCATCCTCTGAGTCAGTCTCATCCCTGAGAACTAACTTTCTTTTTACAGAAACAACCTCACCTCCCTTTGCAGCTTTCTTGACCAGGACCCCTTGTACACCCCCTTGTAACTTCTTTTTAGTGAGTGGTGTAGAGGAAAAAATCCTTTGAACCTGATTGCCTTCCAGACACATCAGTTCGAGCTGACTTCTTTGATTTTACAACTAAAGTCTTTTGAGAGACAATAGAGGTGGCAGTTGACTGTTTAGACTGTTTAGGATGAATGCTTGTGTTAGGAACAAGGTGGGTTGAGCCTTGCCCCATTGCATTAGAGATTAAACCATAACGAGTAGGCATTTTCCTATGTAAGAAAAACCTAACCTCATCAGGAATAAAAGCATTTCCTATGAAACCATTTGCCTTATCACTGTTGACTAAGGACTTAACATTATTCTCAGTAATTCTACAGATTGGTAGAACTACATCATTCTCAAAAACAACATTAGGACATAAGTGATTAAATATCAACTGTAAAAATCTAAGAAAATAGACAGAACCCAACTTATCTGATTTCCTATCACTTAAAGCTTTTAAGATAAAAGATCCATAATCAAACACTGTAGAATGGATAAGAGAGTACCCAATTTTGAGAGATCCTGATGGAAGAGCATCAAAATTTGATGTCTTGTTCAGGAAACAGCGGCTGATTGTATCAAAGAAGAAATTTCATTCCTTCTTAAGCTTTGTCCTGAAGAGATTGCCATATCTCTTTACTTCACCATTGTAGCCCAGTTTTGTGACAAACTCAAATAGAGTAGAGTCTGAAATCACACTAGGAACTTTATCACCCAAAATAGGCAAATGCAACGCCTCTTCAATAACAGCAGGGGTGACATGATGAGTTACTCCATTGAATTCAAACTGCATCAGAATAGTTCCTGTAGAACTTTGACCAAAAACAACTGTGTTCCAAACCTGCATAACAGACTTAAACGAAACATTCGCAGGCTCTGTTAAAGCATACTTCAATGGGCTTGAAGTAAGAAAATCTTGAATTATATGGAACTCAGTAGGCAATTCCTGATGGTCTAGTATGGCTACAAAGTTATTAGTGGCAAAAGTAATATCACGAATCACTGTTGGTTTGTTCATGAATGATGAAGACGCCATTGTAATGCTTTTGAAAACTTGAGAATTAAGATATGAAGCAATTAGGGTATGAAAGCACAGAGAGAGAGATAGAAAACGAAAAACTGATGATGAGAGAGTAATTAAAGATGTAGAACAATGAAAAGTATTTTGTTAAAACAAAATATTACTCTCAATAACATGTGGCAAAATATGATTTGTGCACAAATAATTAGTGGACAGATTACGTGTGTCATTAAATAAAACTGCACCGCTTTTTATGTGAATGTATAGATATATCTATAATAGTGCAACACACGCGCGCATACAGTTGTCCTACTAAAACTCAACCGTCCATTAGCAGACACGGACGAAAAATGAGGCACAAATTTAGCAATGAAAATACTGACCTGTACATCAGGATTGACCAGTTGACTTCCTGTCAGGATTGAGTCCTATCAGGATTTGATCAAAGATACATACCTTTCTGAATAACTATCAGGATTTGACAGTTATCAGGATTTCTTCTCTGTAACCTTCCTCAGAAATTCTCAAAGTTCATCATTCCAAGTTCATTCACCAATTTATTAAAAGTAGCTTCAGGCAGTGGCTTGGTGAATATATCAGCTAGTTGTTGATCAGTGGGAACAAAATGAAGTTCAATTGTTCCTTCCAGAACCTGTTCTCTTATAAAGTGATATCTGATACTGATGTGTTTAGTAAGAGAATGCTGAACTGGATTTCCTGTCATTGCAATAGCACTTTGGTTATCACAATAAATAGGGATTTTTGAGTATGACAGGCCATAATCTAACAACTGATTTCTCATCCACATTATCTGAGCACAACAGCTTCCTGCAGCAATGTACTCAGCTTCTGCAGTTGAAGTGGAAATAGATTTTTGCTTTTTACTGAACCATGAAACTAGTCTTCCACCCAAAAACTGACAACTTCCTGAAGTACTTTTCCTGTCTATTTTGCATCCTGCAAAATCAGCATCTGAATAACCACACAATCCAAAATCTGATTCCCTTGCATACCAAAGGCCAAGTGTAGGACTGCCTTTGAGATATCTGAAAATTCTTTTCACTGCAATCAGATGAGGTTCTCTTGGTTTTGCTTGAAATCTTGCACACAGACAGGTTGCAAACATGATATCTGGTCTACTTGCAGTGAGATACAATAAAGAGCCAATCATACCTCTGTAGTGAGTTACATCTACCTCAGCACCTTGATCAGGATCAAGTTTGGTAGCTGTAGCTATGGGAGTTGAAGCAGGAGTACTGTCTTGCATGTTAAACCTAGTCAATAAATTCCTTGTATATTTAGACTGATTGATAAAAATCCCTTCATCAGTCTGTTTAACTTGAAGACCAAGAAAGTAACTCATTTCTCCCATCATGCTCATTTGATATCTTGACTGCATAAGCTTAGAAAACTTCTCACATAGCTTATTGTTTGTTGACCCAAAAATGATATCATCAACATAAATCTGAACTAACAGCAAATCCTTACCATGATTCAAATAAAATAAGGTTTTGTCAATTGCACCTCTTTTGAATCCACTTTCCAGTAAGAATTGAGCTAAGGTTTCATACCATGCTCTTGGAGCTTGCTTTAGTCCATAAAGTGCCTTATCCAGTCTGTAGACATGATCTGGATATTTAGGATCAATGAAACCAGGAGGTTGTTCAACATAAACTTCTTCCTCCAGTTCACCATTTAAGAAAGCACTTTAAACATCCATCTGGAAAACCTTGAATTTCTTATGTGCTGCATAAGCAAGAAATATCCTGATGGCTTCTAGTCTTGCAACAGGAGCAAAAGTTTCATCATAATCAATTCCCTCTTGTTGGGAATACCCCTTTGCAACTAGTCTTGCTTTGTTTCTGATAATGACTCCATCAGAATCAGTCTTGTTCTTGAAAATCCACTTTGTACCAACTATTGATCTATTCTTTGGTCTTGGTACTAGTTTCTAGACTTCATTCCTTTCAAATTCATTCAGTTCTTCTTGCATTGCAGTAACCCAATCAGCATCTTTAAGTGCATCTTCAACTTTCCTAGGCTCCTCCATGGACAGAAAGTTATTGTATAAACATTCATTCTGAGTTGCACTTCTTGTTTGAACACCTGCATCAGGATCTCCAATTATCAAATCAAGAGTATGATCTTTAGTCCATTTCCTTGCTGGTGTCAAATTGTTTCTTGAAGTAGATGCTCCCCCTGGATTGGTGTTATCTTGATTGAAAGAATTTGCTTGAGATGAAGCTCTTCCTGAATTATTGCTATATCCTCCTGATGTGTTGTCAGGATCATCACTTGAATCAGTATCTGAAGAATTCTGTCCTGATGATTGAGTTAACTCCGAACTTGTAGTCGAATGTTGTTGCTCCCCCCCAACATCAGCACTACTAGTTGTATTACTATTGTTTGCATCATCAGTATTACTTCCATCAGTATCTGGTGTGTCATCAGGATTTGGTGACCCATCAGTACTGGATGAATGGACAGCTTCTGATTCACTTTCTTCAGGTTCCTTGGAAGCTTCATTTTCAAATAGTAATCTATCATGTGAGTCTTCAATGATTCCAGTTATCTTCTTGTCATCAAAAGATACATGTATTGACTCCATGACAGTTCTTGTCCTCAAATTAAAAACTCTGAAGGCTCTTGATGCAGGATAACCTATGAATATTCCTTCATCAGCCTTCGTTTCAAATTTCCCTAGCTGTTCAGGATGAGTTCTGAGAACAAAACATTTACAGCCAAACACATGCAGATGCTTCAAACTTGGCTTCTTCTCCTTAAGGGATTGATAAGGAGGAACACCCTGTCTGTTTATCAATGTGAGATTCTGTGTATAGCATGCTGTGTTGACTGCTTCTGCCCAGAAGTATGTAGGTAATTTAGCTTCTTCCAACATAGTTCTGCCAGCTTCAATAAGAGTTCTATTCTTCCTTTCTACTACTCCATTTTGCTGAGGTGTGCCAGGAGCAGAGAATTGTTGAATGATTCCTTTGTATTTGCAGAACTCTTCCATCTTTGAATTCTTAAATTCAGTACCATTATCACTTCTCAGAATCTTGACTTTGTACTTTGTGGTTGTCTCAATCATTCTCACATGATCCAACAGAACTTCAGGAGTTTCATCTTTTCTGTGCAGAAAATACACCCAGGTGAATCTAGAATATTCATTAACAATTACAACAGTGTACCTTTTCTTACTGATGGTCATGATGTTGACTGGACCAAATAGATCAAGATGTAGCATGTGATAAGGTTCTTCAATAGAGGATTCTGATTTACTCTGGAATGATGTCCTTCTTTGTTTTGCTTTTTGACATGCATCACAGAGTCCATCAGGTGTATACAAGACATTAGGTAATCCTCTTACTAAATCTTTTTTAACCAACTCATTGATGTTACTGAAGTTGAGATGAGAAAGCTTCTTGTGCCAATTCCAACTTTCATCTACTGAAGCTTTACTGATGAGACATGTAGGGGAGCCATCAGTATTTGAGAGAATGTTGGCTTCATATATGTTACCATGCATGTAGCCAGTTAGTGCTATCTTTCATGTTGCTTTACTGACTACTTCACAATGTGTGGAATAGAAATTGACATGATAACCTCTGTCAGTGATTTGACTAATACTCAACAAGTTGTGTTTTAGTCCTTTCACTAGAGCTACTTTTTCAATGATAACATTTCCAATGATTATATTGCCATATCCCAAGGTTTGTCCAATGTTGCCATCTCCATAAGACACAGTTGGGCCAGCTTTTTCCTCATATTCTGATAACAGGGCTTTGTTTCCAGTCATGTGCACAGAACATCCACTATCCATGACTAACACATTTTTCTTTTTACCCTGCATCAGAATAGAAACACACTAGTTAGAACACTTAGGAACCCATACATGTTGGGTTCCTTTCTCATGCAATTTATTAATTTTAACAGCAGAAGACTTTCTGACTTTAACAGTCCTGACAGGATTTACTCCATCAGGATTTGCTTTGTCAGCATCAGTATTAACAAAAGCATGCTTTACTATGACATTTTCAGTTCTATCAGACTTTGTACTACTTTTAAATTTAGGCAATGGATCATAAAAGTTATAGTACAAATCATGATACTCTTTACAGGTATAGATAGAATGCCATAGACTACCACAATGAAAACAGGAATCCTGTGGTTTATAAAATACTGATCTATTCCTAATATCAGACATAGGAATTTCAGCGATTTTCTTCTTACTCTTCTTACAATCAATGGCAAGATGATTAGAGTTTCCACAGTTAAAACAACTCTTCCTAGGTGCATTTGGGATATACTTATAATCATTTTCTTTATTGATCCCAATTTTACCATTCCTGTTTCTCTTAATAGTAGCTTCCTTTTTCTTATCTGTAACCTCACAGATTTTATCCTTAAGCTGTTTCTGAGACAATAGACCTAGATTCTTCATGACAAGTTTAGACTGAATGATTTTAATTCCTTGTGTAGAAGTAGATCCCTTTTCAAAAGTAGAATTGGAATCCTTACCAAAAACAAAATTAACAGGGGTAATCTTAGATTTGGTTGAGTCTATAACATGTCTATAGGTCTTTGGACTGACTGTCTCATCAATGACAATTTTCTCTTTCAATTTCTTATCATCATCTGACACTCTTTCCAATTTTTAGAGGTATTAATCTCATGAAATTTCCTACCAGAGTCTGTCCAGGTTCTGATTTTCTCATTAGCATATTCAAGTTCTTTTTCAAGGGAAGTACATTTAGATGTTATCTCTAAGTGCATGTGCTTAACATTATCACATTCTTTTTGTACTTCTTGCATACGAGAAAATTCAGCTTCTAATATCTCATTCCTTCTTCTAAGGTCAGACATCTCAGATAAGATTCTAGTATTCTCAGCAGTTTGACTTCTAAAGCTAATATGTAATGACTTTAGAAAACGTCTTAACTCAGAAGCATTATCAGTATCAAAATCAAAGATAGTATTTAGTACCTTAGCATCAGGAGCAGCAGTTACATCAGCATTGGCCATTAGTGCATAGTTGACTACCTCAGTTTCAGATTCTGAGGAAGAGTCCATCCAATCCTTGCTTGATGTGATGAGTGCCTTTGTCTTGTTGCATTCAGAAGCAAAGTGACCCATACCATTACACTTGTAGCATCTAACCTTTGACTTGTCAAATTTGCTACCCTTGCTGTCCTTTTTGATATACTTGTCTTTGTCTGCATTGAAGGTCTTTTTCTGAAAGTTGCCTTGTCTTCTATTCTTCCTGAACTTCATCCTTCTGAAGTTTCTGACAATCATAGCAACCATCTCCTCCATGTCTGAATCAGAAGATTCATCATCATTATTGGCATCAGGATTGCCATCAGTATCTGATGAAGAGTCTTCAGGATCTGATTCAGCTACTCTAGTTTTCCTTCTAGAAACCTCCATAGCTTTTCCTTTTGATTTGGCTTCTACCTTCAAAGCAATTGATTTTGCCTTGCTGCTTTTCTTGTTCTTTCTCTGTTGAACTTCAAGATCATGAGTTCTTAGCATCCCATAGATCTCATCAAGAGACACAATGTTCAGATCATACTGATGTCTAATGATTGAGGTCTGAGTATCCCATTCTTCAGGTAAAGCTCTTAGAAACTTGGTGTTTGAATCTTCAGGTTCATATACTTTGTCAACTAAAGATAAGCTATTCAATAGTGTCAGAAATCTATCATATAGATCAGTCAGGCTCTCTTCAGGTCTTGCATCGAATTGTTCATATTCTTGAATCAAAAGAGCCCTT
Source organism: Heracleum sosnowskyi (assembly GCA_030848705.1). Lineage (NCBI taxonomy): Eukaryota > Viridiplantae > Streptophyta > Magnoliopsida > Apiales > Apiaceae > Heracleum > Heracleum sosnowskyi. The sequence continues at coordinate 8,597,093 of CM061235.1, read as the reverse complement.
CTGTTCTTCTTGACAGATGCAGATCCCTGGCACTGAGTTTCCAAAGTATCCCAGATTTCCTTCGAAGACTTGCATGCAATCACCCTGTTTGACATGACAGCATCAAGATTGTTGTGTAAGATATTCTTTATCTTTGGTTCTCTGAGTACATGAGCTTTTTCTTCTGGAGTCCATTCAGATTTAGCTTTGACCACATAATGTTCAGGTACAGTATCTGTTCGTTCAACGAACTTTGTTGGTATATATGGTCCATCACGAATCCTGTCCAAGTTGTCAGGATCCATAGCCTCCAGGTACATCAGCATATTTACCCTCCATGTAGGATATTCTGATATCTTCAAGATGGGAATTTTCATGCTTTCATATTTGGCTGTCGACATCTTAGATCGTCTCTGATTTAAAAATAAACCAGTTTGCTCTGATACCAATTGTTGCCCAGTAAATAACAATTGTAGAAGGGGGTTGAATACAATTGTTTAAGATTCTCGACTTTATATAACACAAATATGAAAGATCAATAACAATAACAATAACAGCTTTATTAACTCTGATATAAAACTGTTACAAACTCTCTCAAGAAATTCTGATGTTCTTAAGAGCTGCTAGCTTACAAAAACTCTCTCAAGAAATTCTATGTCCTCAAGAGCTTCTATTCGATTATGTTCTCTCTCATAAATCGAAACCAAGACTGTGTTTATATACTCCACACAGCTTCTCTATCAATTATAAGATAAGTCCTAATCAACAACAAAGATAGAAACATATCTTTAATCGATAGCTGCATTCTACAAACCAGGAACCGACAGAAATAAACTTCCATGTTTAACTAGACTCCATATATAACTCGAAGTAGGAATCCTGATCAGCTTCAAGTCCTGATGATCAAACCTGATCATAGTCTGAGTAGGAATCCTGATGATAAACAAGATACTGACGCTTAGTCAAATACTGATGACCATGCAATACTGATGACGTCAGTAATCCTGATCAGTTGAGTCTAGCTCCTAACAATCATTGAATTCTGATCTAACAAACTCCCCATTTAATTGGGAAACCACTAGCCTCGAGTCTCCACATAGTTTCAAAGTTTTGACTCTCAGGGCTCCAGCCAGCCCTAAGCCAGCTATCAGAGCTTCATATTCAGCTTCGTTGTTTGTCGTTGGGAAGTCCAGTTTTAGCCTTGTGCAATAGCCTGCAAGGGTGAGAAAAAGACAAACAACACATTAGATGTGGTACTTATAAACTGGACACAGGAGATATATAGGATACGCTCCTAACCAAAATTCTTATTATAAATTTTTCAAACATACACGCATCCAACAAGAAGTCGACATACCTGAGGCGACGACTGTGGAAGCTCGTTCGGTTGAGTGTGCATCCATCCCAATGGATTTGTAGGGAGTAGGATTTGTAAAGATTACATCTTTTCAGCAGCATTGCAAGCAATCTTGAAAAAACTCAAGTCCATGAATGCATACCTGTCCATGGTATACGCTCTTTGAAATATTGCAATTGTATTTTACAGCTGTTAGCAATAAATTTCAAAAAGAGTACACCATGGACACGTATGCATCCATCACCAGGACTGCATTTTGGGGATACATGTTTTAAATGCAGTATACGTGTATGTCCCCAAGACGTTTCTGCACAAGCGTGGCTACTTCCTCAGCTGTTTTCCACTTGGCTAGCTGACCAAGACGTTTCTGCCCCGCCCATACACTAGTGTGGATTACCTGCACAAAACTAGTTCATGTGAAAATGGATCAGCAAGTGTTTGAATTTTTATTTTATTAGCGTATAAGTATTACGATGAATCGAACACACTTTTGGTTGACGATACACCGTATAAAGCCTACAAAAATCCAGTAAGTTATCTTCATGTACACTTTAATGTTCTTTCCCTGCATGCTTAAGTGTTCTAGTTATACTATCGTAGTTTTATTTCAACTTCCTTGTGAAACTAATCATTAGCTAATTTCAGCCGAACACAGCAATATTTCCCAATACATACAACTACAAAAATTTGGAAGATGATTCACTAGGTGAGTTTGCGTCTCTTTGATTTTTCTTTTGCAATTATTTTTGTGGTATGATGGCCAAATAAGGTTGTTAAACGTATGATCTGCAGGACCTGAAGGCGATCTTCGAGTATATCTTGAAGGATTAGCATTGGCTGAAAATGTTCAAGAATATGTCAAGAACCATCCATTTGGTCAACGCCACAAAAAAAGAAAAAAATCTTCAGACGGTTTTAAGACGAAAGGCGAAAGAGGTATGATTATTGGGATAACAGCAGTAAGAATTCCGACGACAAATGTTTAGAGACTTGTTACAATTACAAAACGTATGAGATACGATTGTTACAATAACAAAATGATAGCGCTTTGAACAACAAATTACATGTGTCCTTAACTATATTTAGAAACAGTAAAAAAATTATATTTTAAAGATGCATGTTCATAGTAGAAAAATTATATTTTAAAAATTATATTTTAAAAATTATATTTTAAAAATTATATTTTAACAAAATTATATTTTAAAAATTATATTTTAGAAAAAACAAATTCAAAAGTTATATGCAACAGTGGAAGATAAATAATTATCATTACTCGCATTTTAATTATTTCTCAATTCATTAATATTATATTCGGTTTTAAGAATTATTTTTTGAACTATGTTTTGAGCGGAAATACTTCAATTTCAAAAAAATCATTCGAATACTAAATATTCGGTGAACTTGTATACCCTAATATTCATTTCAAAAAATATAATATTACAACCTAGGGTTGGGTACACAATCGACATTTAAAGTATCATGGCAAATAATGAATTACGAAAGAAAGAGAATGATGCATGAGAATACTGTCCTTGATCATATAAAACAATACTGGAAGAGAACCTAAACACCCCCATTTTTGAGGTATTAAAGCATTCCTTTTTTTTTAATCTTTCCATTTAAGCAACTATTTGATATGAGTTAAGTAACCACTCGCTTAGTGAGGGTTCGGAGGGAAATTCTGTAGTTAAGGATATATTTTTCGTGAAACTGGGGTTGTTATAAATATAATAAATTGGGGGTGTTAGTAGTATTGGGGTGTTAGTCTTAAAATGGGGGTGTTCTTAATATCGGGGTGTTGAACCATAAACTGGGAGTGTTGGTAATATTTGGGTGTTTGTCTAAATATGGGGGTGTTCTAAATATCGGGGTGTTGAAGTTTTAACTGGGGTGTTTTGTATATTGGGGTGTTAGTCTAAAAATGGGGGTGTTTTAAATATCGTGGTGTTGAACCATAAACGGGGGGTGTTAGGAATACGGGGGTGTAAAAAATATATGGATGTCGTTCAATAAATTGGGGGTGTTAGAAGTTTTGGGGTGTTGATTTATGTTCAGATAAGTGTTGTTTAGTTGCTTAGAGCTCATAAAAATTGAATCTTGATCTAATTTTTATCAAGATAATCTTGAATCTTGAGGGAACTTCTTACCCAACTGGAAGTTCATTTACTACATTGTTTAGTTATAGTGTTTTTGTGGTGATTCACATTCAGGTTAAGGTTCTGTAGTTATTTAGAGCTCATAAAAATGGAATCTTGATCTATTTTTTCGGAACAATTCTTGAGGGAACTTCAGTTACTTAAAGTATTAACTTAGCAATTGCAATCCATTTTTCGAGTTGTTGGACTCAGATTTCTACTTCGCCTGCCTGTACGCGAGGTTTTTGTTTTTAGAGAATTCTGCAGTTATCTACTTACAGAGCTAAAAGAGTGTGCTACAAAGTCTGATCTAGCTAAACAGATTGTTTGATCTAGATTAATTGGATTCCTGGAATTAGGTTGTCTATGTGTATGTGACAGATCACACTGTAATCCGATATATTGGTGCAGTTGAATTGCTCAGATCTAACTATGTATAGTTCTTTATGTTTCAGGAATTTGAAGATTCTAGTAATGGAGAAGACCAATGATGCTCTCTGTAGCACACTAGTGCTTTTGTGTTCAACATCAGCATATGCACAAAAGGCTAAATCTCCTACAGCACCCCCACTATCTATAACCCCAACTCCTGCACCAGCACCTGCACCAGAACACGTACCTGCACCAGAACACGTAAACCTCACCGAGTTACATGCAGTGGCTCCTCTCTGTCATCGCCTAATTATTGTTGTTTTTATTTTGAAGGAGCAATGGAAGTGGCAGCCCTCACGCTGATGGAAGTCCCAATGAGACTGACCGGAAATGGATGAGAAGACCATATCAGTCCAAAACAACGAGGTGGAGATATCCTATGCTGCAAGGATTCCTGTGCAGGCTATTGCACAAGTCTTTAATGGTCAGGACTCGGAGAACTCCCAGGAAGCTTTAAGGGTTTTAGATATTATCCTTTGACAGCATGCAGCTAAACAGTATGTTATTGTTATTGTTCGAGATCTTATAGATGAAGCTAACAACAAACAATGGGATGGGGAGAAGTGCATTATACTGACGTACAGCTTTACTCCTGGTTCCTGCTCTTTAACTGCATATAAGCTTACACCAACCGGTTATGAATGGGGACGAACGAATAAAGATACTGGAAGTAATCCAGTGATCGTTTTCTTGGTTTCTACATGGTAAGATTTATTAGTAAATACGTAGCATCTTCAACCTTGATAATTTCCCCAAAAATGGAGCACTGTCCAATATCAAATCCATCTAAAAGCATTTTAATAAACTTTAGATCCAGCTGCACATTGGGCACATCTCTAAGGGTTCCGAACCCCATTTCTTCAACGGCCCTCTTCATCTCGTCATTTTTGTTTATAAATTCCATTATTCGGCCAATTTTTTTGGGGCTGCATCTGGTTTTAAGCATTGCCTGAACTTTTCCCTTTATTTTCCTATACAACACAATGAAATTTTTTTAGTACAAAACTTACTAATTTGGAATTACCGAATGTTAAACATGGTGCAATGGTCTAGTTTGAACTCTTGAAATAATTGATTTGTGAAATACTGAAAATATGAAGCCAGTGTTAAATCACTACTATTGGTTGTAACATTGTTTAACAAAGATCAGTAATGAGGAGGTATCAGTGATAATGATGCTGTAAGCGAGGAGCCAAGGCCACATTATTAGATATCGATAGCAACGAGAGGTATATTAACAATGAGTGAGTTCAAATATACACTTCTAAACCATGTAGCCACCATGATGCTTCTGAGTTCATACATTGTATCCACACTTGCAAGGCTTCAGCTGCTGATCTGTCAAATCCATCTCTTCAGCGCAAAGAGGACAAGTTTTTTCACCCTGATCACTCATGCTTGCCTATAAGCAGAAAAGTCAAAAAAATCGCTTTAGGATAACAATCCCACATCAATTTCAACATAAATAAAATTTTCAAATCCCAACTTGCACAAATCAATACCAATCTATAAAACACTTCAACAACACTCCAAACATTTCACAATCAACTAATAGTAAAAAGAACACACTAAATCAACCCTAATCACACTTTACAAAACCCTTATATTATATCTTCAGCTTGCATACTGCATTGGGGGTGGAATCGGGAATACCATGACTAAGAACATAGAAGAATAATACATCTCCGCAATTATAATTTAATTTTAAATTGTGGTACTGGTAAAAAAGTAACTAAAAAACCATCTCTTCACCGAATCTGTAGAATTCGCCTCTAATAATTAAAAAGCTTCATAAGCCCTTGTCCTACTTGTAGGTAGTCCCATAAAAAAATCTCACGTATGATAGGAATGATTACCAGAGAATATATATAGCGCCCAGTTTTCTACTTACAGGTGAGACAAGGTTTGCAGACGGAACTAATTAGTTGCAGCTCTTAGGACTATAAACTCAAACCACAAAATTGAAAACTACATAAAAGATCAACATTGAACACAAATAATTAACTACAAGATAAACAAAACTCAATAACTACATTATACTAATTAACAAAACTCAATAACTACATTATACTAAATAAGAAGTGTATTTTTCCAAATAGTGTATCATTATGATACAGTAGATTGAACTCAACCTATTTTTCCATTCTTATAGTGTATCATTATGATACAGCAGATTGAACTCAACCTATTTTTCCATATTCATGTTAATATCAAATCTCATCCTTCGCTTATGTTGCTGTCAAGAACACCTGAATATAAACATATAAACACAACATTCACTAGAGTGCAATTCAGTGTAAAGTTGTCTTTACCGTTTTCTCTTTTTCCCTTTTTCTAGCTCACCATCACTGTATCTATTTGGAAGTTTGCACCTGGTTGTCCTTTTGTCGCGAGGCAAATATGTATGGGGGCTGACCAAACCACGATGTATTTTAACTTTCTTCTGCTGCTTATCTGGAACGCGACCAGCCTGATTATCCGGAACGCGACCAGCCTGCTTATCCGGAATGCGATTAGCCTGTGAGGTAAGAATATCTCTCTCCTCGTAAACTGAAAAAACAACAGTAACGTGCGTTATTAAATTGAGTATGTAAAAACAAATTACAGATTATTTACCATAGAGCCCATCCTACATGTCAATACCGGCAACAATGAAATTTATAGTGAGAGGAAAATCCGTTGACTTTAAAAATCGTGAGGGTTCAAGTCCCTCTATCCCCAAAAAGCCCATTTGACTCCTTAACTAGTAGCTATTTCTCTTATCTTTTTTTTCCTTAGTAATTCAAAATTCGTTATCTTTCTTATTCAGCCTACTCGTTTACAAACGGATCCGAGATAAAAATTTGTCTCTTATGACGAGTCTTGTGATATATGATCCATGTACAAATGACCATCTTTGAGCATGACTTCAGGAAAAAAAAAAAAAAAACTTACCCGGCGTTGGCGCTGGCGTTGGCGTTAGTGGTTGTTGCCTCTCCTCCTCCTGCCTCTCCTCCTCGTGCCTCTCCTCCTCCTCCTCCTCCTGCATTTTCCTTCTTCTAAGAATATCTCTCTCCTCCTGCCTTTTACTTCTTCGAAGAATATCACTAGTATCATTTAATGAAGCACGTACAAACCTATAAATATTTGTATTTTAATCGAAGTGAAGAAGATTTAATGACAATGTGTGACAATGTTTCAAGATTCTTACGCATTTGACAATATTGTAACCATGTCAAAAATAATCCGGTTCTCTCGATAATCTTCATTTTCATAATCTTGATAATCTGTAATAACATTAAACATGATGAATACAAATATTGACAACAATACAGTGTCCTTAATCGAGATGGACATTGACCATAGCGGACCCGACATTGACCATGCACGATGACGACTCTTTCTGTAGAGGTAAGCACGAAATGATGTATTTTGTTTTTTTTTTCAAACAATGTATAAGGGAGTACAATACACCTTAATGAAATTAAGGGGTTGGTTTATGAGAGAATGTTATGGCGTGCTCTCAAGGAAAGCACTAAATACCATGTTATAGTTTTGTTTTTTTTCAAACAATGTATAAGGGAGTACAATACACCTTAATGTATAAGGGAGTACAATACCATCTAAATATCCTCCTAGAAACATAAAATAAACATATAATAGTGTTTTTGAAGAAGCTGCAACCATGAACAAATCTTGTGGCTAGGGCGATGGGGGTAGTAATGTTCTTGAAGCAGCATCAACATTATGGGGGTAGTAGTCAATTCCCTCAAACAACGAATCTGAAGGGTCATTCTGACCTCAGACTTCTTATTCTTCAAATATCTTGCGCTGAGAAGAGCACAATTGATAATGCAATGAAGAAACCGGTTCCCATTTTCAGAGGAGAAATGAGGAAGAATCAGAAGAAGAAATCGACATTGACCATGTTTAGTCTACACTTCTTCTACTGTCATGGTTTCAGTTTCAACTACGGTTGGAGAATAGCCCTAAAATAATACTTTTGGCTAGGCCAATGATTTTGTAATAGTCCTGGTTTCTTTCTTCTATATATTGCTGCCATGAGCCTGTTATTTTTATTAACAAGACGTCAATTACGAGTGGTTATTATCTGCTTTGCATCATCCAACTGCTTTGCATCATCCAACTTCTCGGACTTGGAATAAGCATCGATCAATATATTAAAAGTATGAACATCTGGATTTAGTATTGCCATTAACTGTTGTTGTCACTCCGATCAACTTGACTAATGTGTGTGCACTCTTATGAGGTACAGATGGACTTCAGAACAGAAAATGAACAAAAGTTGTATATAGACGTGTTGAGGACAACAGCCCTTCCACGAGGGGGAGGGGGTAACGGTATAAATTGGCTATCCATTGACCTATGGAATACAGTGACTAATGAATACAATAGGCGGGCTCCCAAGCGCATGGTTCGTGTACGCATAATGCCAAGTCTTATCCAGCTGGGGAAGAAGCTTCGATTTTGCAATTGTATGCCGGGGTAGGTAAACCAAATTTTTAATATGTATTGCCTTGTAATAGATTGGAACTTAGAGAAATACACGAACACTAATAACTATTTACTAATAACGATTTACTCTTTAATATTTTCAGACATGCTGTTGCATAATTCCTGAGTTCCCAATCATTGATGGGCATGGGGAACCTAGTTCCCGTGTGTCTTTGGGAACGGGATCAGCTGTCCACAACCCACACCTTGTAGCCAGTGAGGCTAGTCATATTTTGCAGACTGTTTCAAATGAGCTAATGCGCCTCCGGAGAGAAAAGAAGTTTTCCTGGGGTTTGCTAGAGGAATTTTCAGATGCATGGCAGAAGGAGCTTCACACGGGAACAGTGTTTGGTAAATTGTTTATGAGTGACACTGATCAAGAAAAGGTCAAGCTGATCAAAAGGGTCTTCCGAAGGCAGCGGATTGCCTAGTTTTTAATTTTTGGATGGAGATATTTGTAACTAACTACTTGAGTACTTGGAACTATAACAAGAGTACAAATGTAATAGGATGACATGAGCTAAAATTCCACGCTTATCTTGTTATCTTGAATCGGAGACACGTGTCCCTAAAATGCATTATCGGCTCCACAGTAGCATGATACACCTGTGAATTTAAGCATGGAAATTTATCATGGAAAAGCTAATTTGTGTTATCATTTTTGCAACAATCATTTTTTACTGTGCTTCTTAACCATAAAATCATAACCTTTATCTTTGTGTTATTGCTTTTTAAACATAAAAAATGGCATGGTCTATCTGTAGTAATCGACAACGGTCAATGAAACCCGAATATTTGATTTTGAATTTTGGATCCCATTTACACCATTGCCTGTGTGTTAACTGCATGTTTGCCCAGTCCAAATTTTTTAGGACGAACAATGATTCTTCATGACTGTGATATAAAACCCAAATAGAAAAAAATTAGCAAAATCCACAAACTGGGTTTGTAGTAATATGTTGAAAATATGAATAACAATATCGAAATCAAACAGGAGAATTAAAGCTTCCTGAGGTATTGGTTTTGCCATTTTTTGAAAGATTGGTAAAAAAAGATCGGTGATTTGGTGATGCTGTGATGAGTTAAATATTAAAAGTTAATAAATCAACTTATGATACATGCCGTATTTATACTGTGCTTATGATACATGAGTAGCACATGTACATATACATTCATTCATAGCTCAACTCTTCATTCCTCTAGCGTTGATTTTCATACTAAGTGATACATCTCCCATAGTAAGTGACACATATTCCCCTAAAAACTGAGGTCACCCATTTAATGAAAATGAAACATTTAATAAACTGTAATTTACTTTGGGATTTGGGATCCAGATGTTGTATAGAAGCAAGTTGATTACAATTTATTAAACATTTAATTGACTATAAAAATCAACATCTCCATTACTTAAGCTTACTTCAAGAATTCCATAATTAATTGTAATTGAAATGTATGAAAAATAATTATTATTTGTTTTCATAATATTTATGTTATTGTGTGTAACTAAAATTAAAATATTCAAGAATTTAACATAAAAACATAATTCATCAAATTTAAGTAGAAGTTTATGGAAATAATATCATATGAAGTGTTTTGTTAAAAAAAATTAAATTAAATTAAATATTAAAATTTTCTTGAAGCAAGACCTACGTAAATAATATTGTAATCTTAATATTGACACCATTATATTTCTAATTTAATTATTTTTTCTACCCCTTTAATTTAAAAAGAGTGAAAAATCAATAAAATAGAATAATATTGGAAATTATTCTTATTTGAAATAATTGGGAATAATGATTATGATATTATTTGTTAGTTTTGAAAAAGTAAATATAGAGAACAAAATTGTTAATTAAAAAATGGGAAAAAATAAAAAGGAAACTTGTTACGTTTTTTCGAAAAAAATAATTAAAGTTATTTTTCTTACATTTTAGGATTGATTTATTTTCTACTTATTCAGGTGCAATGATTTCATCTCTTCCTGTTTTCTCAGCTTGTGCAACAAACGTAGATTATCATTCTCAATCTAATGTATGACTTTCTTGTTTCTTGTGGACACAAGAGAGCTCTATGAAAATAAATGACACAGATCAACCAAATGCTGAGGATGAGCAACCCATGGCTAAGGCTAAATAAATTTCTCTTAACATTGAATTTAGTCACATCTTCAACCTTGATAATTAAGTCATTTATGAGTTAATTTTGGGTAGTTGATAATTAGTTGGGTTATCTCTAGGGATGGTAAAAAAATTCGATTCGACGGATATTCGATCTATTTCGATTCAATTGGATTTTATCGAATCCGATATCTTTCGAGGGAAAGATTAAATATATGTATAGGGCACAAATTACCTTTAATAATAATAATTATACATATCTATACTATTATATTAAAGACGAACTATTAAAAATTTTGGTCGATCGGTCAGTCGGTATTTGGATCGATTTACGTGCCTATTATATGTTTAGGATTAAAAGTATGATCACTGTTAAAATTCAAATTCATAATTATAATCATAAATATATGTTTGTTTTTGAAGCATTCGGGCAACATCACTAAAAGTACACGATAAAAATCACGAATATCAAGCCAAAACGATGATATGACTCTACTCTCTGTGCAAGAGACGTAGAATTTTAAGTAGCAAAGAAAATATTAAACCTGAAAAATACATAAAGAATAATAACTTTGTAGTTTCGAATCGCAACACACCACCCGGCCAGGAATGCAACATCTGCTAATTTAGTAAACAATTTGTAGAATCGCGTTAGCACCAATTGTTTTTGCCTGCATTTATAAGGACATGAGGCTCTTACACAATTTATGTGTTAAGTCCAGTGTTGATTTAGTATTATGAAGTAGCTAAAATGAAAAGAAAACTAAGCAAAAAATATTAATCGACTTGGAGAGAGGTCATACTTTGCACATTTGCAGGATACAAAGATAGCATTATGGAGCCAGAGGAGGAAATGTCACTAGAATGTTAAGTGGACTGCGTTAATACACTGCAATAGTATGTATACTATGGAATGCCATCTATCCTCCCTGTTTAGGCAACTAAGCAAGGCAGGAATTCCATTTTTCCGATATGATATCTGTAGCTTTCGAAATTCCAACGATTTCAGCCAGTCAAGGTGCCTGAACCCTCTGTTGATGAAACCATACAAATTCTTAAAGGGCTGAGGGAGAGATACGAGATTCACCACAAACTTCGATATACTGATGAAGCACTAGTTTCCGCAGCACAACTGTCATACCAGTACATCAGGTACATAGCTTGGGGGTTCCAGTTTCCAAGTGAATTTGTCTTCTTTACTGTATTATATTCTACTTTTAGTTAAGCAGATATATTGATAGCATGTATATACTAGGGTGTCCTTGCGGATTATGAAAAACTGACAGTCATAGGTTGTATTGAGGGAGTACGGGACTGAAATTTGAAGCACCTAGAGAATCCGCAATTGTTATCATGAATCATGTACTCAATGATCACTACAATACTTAGTTCCTCGACTAATCAATTGTATTTTCTCATTTGCCTCCTCTATGCAGGCTAAACGTGTGCTGAAAAACTTGAGGGTGAAGACGAGTCCGACTAACACTGAGTGATAATAGGGCGTTGACCAAATGGATGGTTCTTGACATATTCTTGAACATTTTCAGCCAATGCTAATCCTTCAAGATATACTCGAAGATCGCCTTCAGGTCCTGCCGATCATACGTTTAACAACCTTATTTGGCCATCATACCACAGAAATAATTGCAAAAGAAAAATCAAAGAGACGCAAACTCACCCAGTGAATCATCTTCCAAATTTTTGTAGTTGTATGTATTGGAAAATATTGTTGTGTTCGGCTGAAATTAGCTAATGATTAGTTTCACAAGGAAGTTGAAATAAAACTACGATAGTATAACTAGAACACTTATTATTATAAACTGATACTCGTATTTTCATATGAAGATATACCTACTTATCTTGCCATGGTTTAGTACTTATAAATTCTCTAATTTGCTTTGATTTGACTAGAAATTTTGAATATAAATTTGAGGAAGCTGCAACATTACATCAGCTGTCATTGCTAAGGTACTATTATTTGCTTAAAACTATCAAATGGATTTAAAATGGAATCAAAGTGTTGTTGTGTTGCTATTATAAAAGCTTTTGATTACTTTTCTGCTAATTATGTTTTGCGGGTATGAGTAGAAATTGGTACCAACAACATGAAGCTTTTTCCTATAAATCGTAAGATCAGTGACTCACAAGTCATTTGATTCAAAAAGTTAGTAAATTTTTATTAGTATATATTTATTACAACGGGTGTCGGACTAAAAAAGAGTGTTGTTGTGTTGCTATTATAAAAGCTTTTGATTACTTTTCTGCTAATTATGTTTTGCGGGTATGAGTAGAAATTGGTACCAACAACATGAAGCTTTTTCCTATAAATCGTTAAGATCAGTGACTGACAAGTCATTTGATTCAAAAAGTTAGTAAATTTCTATTAGTATATATTTATTACAACGGGTGTCGGACTAAAAAAGAGTGGCACTAAATTGGTTTAAAAAAGTATATAATTAGTAGTCTATGAATATTTAATTTGTGCAATATTGTGTTCACTAATTTATTTGATATTATAGATATTTTTTGTCGCCTTTATCTAAAATAATTTTTATTGGGAATATTGAAAACAATGTTATAAAAGGCCTCTAATTAATAACTATCTAATTACCAACCACCCAAAATTAAATCATAAGAGCCTTACTTATTACATTATTGACTTAATGTACCTCGGCTGTACAATTTCCGGCATAATAACTCCCGCTACTTACCTATTAAAAGACTTACTTTTGCTCGGCGCTCGAGAAAATTTACTCCCGTAGCTGCTTTCCTTCTGATTTGACAATTATTAATTGTTATGGATGAACCAAGTTCATCTAGAAAAGGGAAAAGAAACTGTGAAGACGAAGCATGCGAAGCATCCAGCAGTGGCAGTTCCGGAACACAAAAGAGTAAGGTTACAAACTGTGATTTTTACAAAATGTATAATTGCATTGTGATTACAAATTGTTTGATATTGTGATTACAAACTGTTTGATAGAGTAACTAAGTGAAGTTTCGACCCAATTTACTCAATGTGGATTTTGTTACTCAATGTGATTTTTACAAAATGTATAATTGCTTATTGTTTGAAAGCCTATTGTTGCACAATTACTAGCTTTTTCCTCTATTACATTACTCAGATTTGACAGGAGCATGTTATGTAACGCTAGAGGAATGAAGAGTTGAGCTATGAATGAATGTATATGTACATGTGCTACTCATGTATCATAAGCACAGTATAAATACGACATGTATCATAAGTTGATTTATTAACTTTTAATATTTAACTCATCACAGCATCACCAAATCACCGATCTTTTTTACCAATCTTTCAAAAAATGGCAAAACCAATACCTCAGGAAGCTTTAATTCTCCTGTTTGATTTCGATATTGTTATTCATATTTTCAACATATTACTACAAACCCAGTTTGTGGATTTTGCTAATTTTTTTTCTATTTGGGTTTTATATCATAGCCATGAAGAATCATTGTTCGTCCTAAAAAATTTGGACTGGGCAAACATGTAGTTAACACACAGGCAGTGGTGTAAATGGGATCCAAAATTCAAAATCAAATATTCGGGTTTCATTGACCGTTGTCGATTACTACAGATAGACCATGCCATTTTTATGTTTAAAAAGCAATAACACAAACATATAGGTTATGATTTTATGGTTAAGAAGCACAGTAAAAAATGATTGTTGCAAAAATGATAACACAAATTAGCTTTTCCATGATAAATTTCCATGCTTAAATTCACAGGTGTATCATGCTACTGTGGAGCCGATAATGCATTTTAGGGACACGTGTCTCCGATTCAAGATAACAAGAGAAGCGTGGAATTTTAGCTCATGTCATCCTATTACATTTGTACTCTTGTTATAGTTCTAAGTACTCAAGTAGTTAGTTACAAATATCTCCATCCAAAAATTAAAAACTAGGCAATCCGCTGCCTTCGGAAGACCCTTTTGGTCAGCTTGACCTTTTCTTGATCAGTGTCACTCATAAACAATTTACCAAACACTGTTCCCGTGTGAAGCTCCTTCTGCCATGCATCTGAAAATTCCTCTAGCAAACCCCAGGAAAACTTCTTTTCTCTCCAGAGGCACATTAGCTCACTTGAAACAGTCTGCAAAATCTGACTAGCCTCACTGGCTGCAAGGTGTGGGTTGTGGACAGCTGATCCCGTTCCCAAAGACACACGGGAACTAGGTTCCCCATGCCCATCAATGATTGGGAACTCAGGAATTATGCAACAGCATGTCTGAAAATATTAAAGAGTAAATCGTTATTAGTAAATAGTTATTAGTGTTCGTGTATTTCTCTAAGTTCCAATCTATTACAAGGCAATACATATTAAAAATTTGGTTTACCTACCCCGGCATACAATTGCAAAATCGAAGCTTCTTCCCCAGCTGGATAAGACTTGGCATTGTGCGTACACGAACCATGCGCTCGGGAGCCCGCCTATTGTATTCATTAGTCATTGCATTCCATAGGTCAATGGATAGCCAATTTATACTGTTACCCCCTCCCCGTCGTGAAGGGATGTTGTCCTCAACACGTCTATATACAACTTTTGTTCATTTTCTGTTCTGAAGTCCATCTGTACCTCATAAGAGTGCACACACATTAGTCAAGTTGATCGGAGTGACAACAACAGTTAATGGCAATACTAAATCCAGATGTTCATACTTTTA
The DNA here is from genome assembly GCA_030848705.1 of Heracleum sosnowskyi. Taxonomy (NCBI): domain Eukaryota; kingdom Viridiplantae; phylum Streptophyta; class Magnoliopsida; order Apiales; family Apiaceae; genus Heracleum; species Heracleum sosnowskyi. The sequence goes on along the minus strand of CM061235.1, from coordinate 8,581,897 downwards.
ATATATTGGTCGATGCTTATTCCAAGTCCGAGAAGTTGGATGATGCAAAGCAGTTGGATGATGCAAAGCAGATAATAACCACTCGTAATTGACGTCTTGTTAATAACAATAACAGGCTCATGGCGGCAACTTGTAAAACATATTGGTAAAAACAACGAGCATGCTCCTGCCTGCAACAGGAGCATGTTATGTAATCTTGTTTTCCAAACTCCACCACTGCGAAACCAGTATGACCTCTGTTGAAACCACCCCTAGCTTTGCACATTATCAGCATAGTATTTATCTCAAGCAGACTTATTCTATCTGAGTCACAGAAATCAACATAAGCAACTAGACCTCCACTATACCTCTTAGGATTTTCTTCAAATTCACCATTATAAAAAAACTTAATAGTGAATAGCTCATCATCTGGTATAATAAAAAACCAAATCATCATTTTCATACAATAAAATCAAAAAATTAAACAAAAGTTCGCATTTAAACTAAGCCAGAGTATAAAGTGCTCTAAATCTGTAAAATACACATACTACCATACAAGACATACACATTACTATTTCTAGGAAGCAAAACCCCCAATTTATATGATCATATCGAACAACATATATATGCATGCATTACAAAAAATTAAGGACAGTAATGTTTACCAATATATTCAGGACATTCGTATGGCTTGTACTTGTTTTGATCTTCCTTAGCTCTCAACATCCACTCCATTTTGTTGCAATTTTATCTTAATCAATTATTGAACTTGTTAGGGTTTATACTCGATGAAAGAAGAGGGGGGAAAATGATTTTCTTTTGGAGGGAGTGGGTTTATACAATAATTGAAGTGTGATGTCGATCCATTACCCCCTCATTTTACCCTTTTAGCCCTCAATTACATTTTCATTAGAGATAGACCTAATGTCCATCTAACAATGCAATCAGGTGCAAAAAAAAAAAATTATTCGGCCACACCCGTGCATGTTTCTATACTTAAGCCATTTCTCTACAAAAAAATAATAATTGATGCCATATTTCTGCAATTAAGTCAAATAACTATTAGTAAACTATTCTCACTTATTTTCTAGAAGGCCAATTGAGAAAGTTTGAGAAAAAGAAAAAATATAATAAGGGGGTCACCACTTAAAATGGCTCAGCAGGAGAGGTCGCCACTTCAGGTGACAAACAATTGTCTAGGTCGCCGACTCAACGTACTATAACATTTTTGCAAACTCCAACGCCGGTGTACCATTTTTGCAAAAATACGTTCAATTATACTAGAAAAGTGAATGAGCCTCGTTGGTGCACAACTTGATAACTTTTATAATCTGTCTCCTCTCCACTTTAACATACGTCCTTCATCTATCAAAATATAACTAGGTTAAGCTTAGTAAATTTTATAGAGACAATCCAAGTTACAAATGTAAGAGATAAACGAATCGAAGGCTCATTGTGTAATATCCGTGAATTTTATTATTTGATTAAATGATATATTTAATCTAAAATATTTATTTTGGAATATTGGAATATTACTATATGATATTTAGTGTGTGATTATGTGCTAAATGGTGAGTCAGAAGCCCCTTTCGAAAATTTCGTCATTTGGAATTTTCTTCAAATTTGAGCCGTTTTGATAATTCAAGGGCCCCGTTGAAATTTCGTACATTCATTTTTAATTCTTCGTCTTTCGTATTCGAATCGTTATCGAAAGGGTTATGGGATTCTATTTAACCCTACCTATTTGATTCTGCAAATAAATTTCAATTTTTGATCCGAAAAAGGAAAAATCGTTCTGAACCCTAATTGCTTAAGGGGACGGATTTGTCGTTCTATATCAATATTGAAGTTGTTATAGCCCTAGTATTCTTGAGCATTAGTTATATAATGATATATATCAATTTGGATAATCATCAACCTTTTTAACCCCTTATTTTTCGTAAAACGTGTTTTTGACCTAATTAGGGTTTTTAAACGATCTAACGAATCAATATCGATCCAAAAATGTTATTTGGGGTATTATTCTTCCAGAAATATAAAAAGACAAATCAGACTTCATAACTCATAGCAAATCTGCAGCAATTATTCATAAAATCCGAAATTCCCAAAAAATTATTTTTGTGTTCTTGATCTTCAATCAATTCGTTCTAAGGGTTATGGAAGTCCAAATTTGAAGTTCTTATACTCAAATCAAAGCTCCAAAAATCTAGTTTCAGAATCTTCCAACCTCATCATCATCTGGTAAGTATTCGATTTTATATTGATTTTACAAGTTTCGAATTATAATTAGGGTTCTTGATTCGATTTGGGGATTTTCATTCTGTTGATTCTCCGTTCAATTGGTTGCTTCTAACATGTTCCTAGGGTTCTAATTAGCAAGAATCCATAGTTTAATTTCATGTTTGAGTCGAATTTTTACGGGTTTTGATTTCGGGTTTTGACCCGATTTCTTCTTTCAATTCGTACGTTCTTGATATTGATCTGACATTGTTTTTGATAAAGGGCTTTTATTGTGTGAGTTATAAGCTTCATTTTGGTATATTAATCTTTGAGTTTCATGTACGGAATAGGTAGATCGGGTTTCCGGCTGAGGTCGTCGCCGGAGAATTCTTTGAACGGATTCTGGGCACGATTCCGGCTAGAGACAGATGTTTTGATCTGTGGGTTTTGTTTGGCTTCAAAAGGCGAACAAAAGCCCTCTGGTTTGCTTTATGTTTGGACGGAATCGAAGAATTCCGGCGGCCGGAGACCGGCCGGATTCTGGAAAACCCAGAATCCGGTGGGTTGTTCTTGGCGACCCGGAATTGTTCTTCCCGACCCGTTTACCCGATTTTCGACCCGGTTTCAATCTTCAAAACCCTAATTCATTTTCAGAAAACTGTTTTTGAATTTTATTTTTAAATTTAATTCGAAAATAGTTTAAAAACTTTAAAAATTCATATTTTATTTTAAAAATAGATTTTAATATCAGAAAAATTCCGATAAATTATATTTATTATTTTAAACCCGAAAATTGATTAAACTTAATTTATTTTAATTATTTTTAATTAATAATTAATTTATTAATTAATTGGTTATTTAATTAATCGATTAATTCTTAAAAATTAATTATTAATTAGATTTAATTAATTAAAAATTCAGTTTAATTATTTTCACCCCTGTTTTATTATTTAAAAATAGTTTGAGTATTTAAAGAGTGTCAATTAATTTTATTAATTGATTTATTTTGCATTAAATGTTTATATTGGATTTAAAAATCCGATTTTTGATTTAAAAATTAATCGTGACTTATCTAAATTTCAAATAAGTTTCGTATGATGTTTTAAAAATGTTTATAAGTGCTATATGGTTCATATTAATTGTGTGTTGTGTTTTATAGTCTGTATATGCCCGTACTAGGGCAAATATCTGAGTTTTAAATATCGTAAATTATACCGGACGTCCGATACGTAACCGATTACTTGTTTAAATGTGATTATTGGTTAAATAAGTGTCGAGAGTAGAACGAGAATAGTTAGACTTATTGTGATGAGTTGTTTAATTATAGAATCGAGTTCCCGGAGCAAGGGAAAGGGAAAAGTAGAGTGAGCAGAGTCGATCCGACAGCAGCTTAGACCAGGCAAGTATCTGTGCCTTTACTTGTGATAAAATTTATTATTGTCCTGATTACTTGAATACCGTTATCCCTAGAACAATTCAAATTATCAATCTTTCAACCGCATTTGGACAACTGATTCCATTTCCTTAGAGATTCTTGATTCTTTGATTTGATCTGCATCGGAAACCCTTATTTCCAATTCACTTGATTATTGTTTACCACCTATTGTTATTGTTTATCATCCTTTGATTATCATTGACAACCATTGATTATTTGACTTCCATCTTGACTATTGATTACGGTCATTGATTATCGACTACCAATATTGATTCCCTTATTGAATGAGTACACCGTACCATTGAAATTACTCCATGATTATTTCTCAATCTTCATTTGATACTGAACAGTTGAAGCTCTTTTGCAATTACTATACATTCAGTTTATCTTATTGAGCATGTTATTGTTTATACCCTATTATAGATTTGGCATGTGTTTTCAAAAATGGACCAGTAATTGGTCGGGCCATATTCATGGTCAGAATAACTTAAGGCCCAAATTGGCCTAGGATCCAGTAGAGGACTATGTCATGAGCTAGTCTGGGGTTGATGCGTGGCTGGCCAGCAGCACAACCTTTGATTTGAATAAAATGTATAAGCCAAATTCTAATTCTTTTCTTCAATTGTTATTGATACAAAGCATGTGTTAGCTAAATATTGTTGATTCTGATATCATAAATTCATATCCTTACAACTGTGATAGAAATGATTCATTGATGTTTGCTGAGCAATTTTGGCTCACTCTTGCTTGTTGTTTTCTAACCCTATTCCAGTGAAGCGAGAGTATGAGTCGGCATAGCGTGACCGATAGTTCACCAGCAGCCAGGAGAGCCCCTCGAGTCATTGTCATTGGCAGGGTAGTTGTTTTGCTTTTCTAGATTAGATGTCTAGATTTGAACTTTGGTTGTGATGTAATAACTCTGATAAAACTGGTATTGTATTAATAAAAGATTGTAGTAGCTTGTGTTCATTGCCATAATCTGGATGCGGTCTTGGTCAAGGGGTATTTGTGTCTTTATATATATTATGCATGTGTTAAATAATATTCCGTTGGTCGGATGACTCCTCAAATCTGTACCCCGGGTTTGGAGGGCGTCACAGTTGGTATCAGAGCAACAGGTTATGGCATTTGAAACAAGTTAGGACTTAGGGTCCAGGATAACATAGAGAGTTAGGAATTCACGTAAGGATATTAGGAGGTCAACTAGGGATATTATGCGTAGTAATTAAATGTGGTTATAATTGCAGCCCCCTAGTTCTAGTTCAGACTCAGACCCTTCCGAGGATACGATATCAGAGATACCTACGCCCGTTGAGAGAGCAGGACCGTCTCGGCCAGTGCGATATCAGCCTAGGCATCAGGACCCAGTAGTCAGGAGAGATCAGATACCTTGTCCTATTCCACTCCGACAAGTAGCCCCAGCACCAGTGTCTCAGGCATCAGTTTGTGGGCCTTTGTATCAGTTATGTGAGCCACCAGTTCCACACCATGTGTATCAGAGGGTGAGTAGAGAGAAGGAGTACCTTTATGGACAGGTTATGGAGATGGGTAGGGTTCGTTCGATCGAAGCAGCCGCTGTCCGAGAGAGAGACAGACTTAGAGATCAGATGAGAGACATTCAGATGAGGTTTAGGGTTACGAGGACTTTGGTTGAGACTCGATTGCACGGATTAGCTTCTAGTCGAGAGGGAGAGACAGTAGCAGGGATGAGACAGATTTTGGATTATGAGATGAGTGAGATTGCAGAGATTTCAGGACCCCCGTTATGGCCGGCAGGAGCAGGTGATCCGTGAGCAGGTATTAGTAGCAGACAGATGTGACGTGGATGTATGGTTTCTAGATTGTTAGTATATAGATGCATATTGTAGAATCAGCAGTGCACCGGGCTTATAGGAACGCCTCGGGTTGTTGTTGCATTTTTGTTGTATTGCTGGTCGGCAGTTATGGTTCAGCCATGATATATTTTCTTTTGAAGTGTTCTACGCTTGTACTAACTCTATCTATATATATATGATAAACCTCTTTTATAGAACTGTATTCATTCCCCTGTCATTCATTTCCAGCATCATAACTGTTATTCTACTTGTTGCAACGAGTGTATCCATACACCGTTGAGAAGATCTGTAAACCTTCGAGATATCAATTGTGATCCTTCCTTCTCTTATGTGGACTGTTTGATTAAGCCAATTATTGTTTATTCATCAGCGATATGGCTCCTAGACGACAAACCCGTTCAACTGATACCTCTGACCAAGAAGGTCAACAAAATACACCTCCCACGGGCCGCATGGACCCGATGGTAATCCAGTTGTTAAATACTCTTACTCAGCAGACTGCCGCATTAGCACAGCAGCAACGTGCATTTCAGCAACAGCTCTTGGAACAGCAACAACAACATCAGCAACATCAGCATCAACAGCATCAACCACAACACCAGCAAGCAGCACCGGCAGTTACGTTCAAATCTTTCCAGGCAGCAAAACCTCCAGAATTTAAAGGATCAGCAGACCCCGTAGAGGCTAAGGCATGGTTGAAAGAGATGGAAAAGGCTTTTGCCTTGATAGAGGTGACAGAGGATAAGAAGACGGAGTATGCAAGCTATTTTCCGAAGAATGAGGCCAGTTATTGGTGGGAAACGAGTAGGGCTGTGGAGCCCGAGGGATTGATTACGTGGGCAAGATTTACAGAGTTGTTTTTGGAAAGGTATTTTCCGGACTATATGAGAGATCAGATGGAATTAAAGTTTTTGGAATTAAAGCAGGGAAGCATGACAGTGCCCCAATATGAAACAAGGTTTACGGAGTTGTCAAGGTTTGTTCCAACCTATGTGGATACGGAAAAGAAGAAGGCCAAGAGGTTCCAGCAGGGACTGAGGTCTTGGATTCGTAGTAAGTTAGCTGTATTGGAGTTGGACACCTATGCAGCGGTGGTCCAAAAGGCAATGATTGCGGAGACAGAGAGTGATTCTTACATGAAAGAGAGGGAGAACAAGAAAAGGAAAGCAGGGATACCCGATAAGGGACAGCAGCAGGGAAGTTTTCAAGGGCAAGCGAATAAGAAACTGGGATTTCAGCACGGAAGGAATACAAGTTTTAAGAAACCAGATACCGGAAGCGTAGGACAAGATAATCGTCTACTAACCAGCAGTCAGCAGGGACTTTCTAGACCCCCACTACCAGAATGCAAGACATGCGGGAAGCGACATCCAGGGATATGCCATCGATTGAATGTCACATGCTTTAAATGCAATCAGAAGGGACATTATTCCCGGGATTGCAAGATGGGCATTGTGTGTCATCGGTGTAAGAAACCAGGTCACATGATTAAGGACTGCAGAGCACCAGCAACCGTGAACAATATGATTCGGGCAATTGAAGCACCCCCAGTTGTTAACGTCCAGCCGTTAGCCAGGACCTACAATATGTCAATGGGAGAAGCAGTGAGAGATTCCGACGTGGTGGCAGGTACACTTCTAGTAAATTCTATTCCTGCACAAGTGTTAATAGATTCGGGAGCGACGAAGTCTTTTATTTCTGAAACGTTTGCTCGTAGATTAAATTGCGTAATGAAACCTTTAAGTGGAGTGTTGACTATAGAGATAGCTAATCAGGATCGTATCGCGGTCGGCTCATATTATCCTCGTTGTGAGATAGAGATTTTGGGAAATCGTTTTTATGTTGACTTGTTACCTTTTAAGTTAGGTGAATTTGATGTGATATTAGGGATGGATTGGTTGACTGAGCATGATGCAAGTATTGATTGTAAGAATAAGAGGGTTACTTTGATTACCCTAGAAAAGAAAGAAATAATATTTAGAGGAGAGAGGCAAAGAAAGAGGTTCCTGACGATGATTCAGGCTAAGAGGTTATTAAGGCAAGGTTATGAGGCGTATTTAGCTTATGTGATAGATATAGATAAGGAAGTTTCTAAGTTAGAAGATATTCCAGTCGTAAATGAGTTTCAAGATTTTTTTCCGGAAGAATTACCAGGTTTACCTCCAGATAGAGAGATTGAATTTGCGATAGACTTAGTACCAGGCGCGGAGCCAGTATCTAAGGCCCCTTACAGAATGGCACCAGTGGAGATGAAGGAATTGGCTGATCAACTGCAAGATTTGCTAGAAAAAGGAATTATTAGACCCAGCGTTTCACCGTGGGGAGCACCAGTACTGTTTGTCAAGAAAAAGGATGGAAGCATGAGATTGTGTATAGACTATCGGGATTTGAACAAGCTAACCATTAAGAACAAGTATCCGTTACCTCGAATAGATGATCTGTTTGACCAGCTGAAAGGAGCGGTACATTTTTCAAAGATTGACCTACGGTCAGGATATCACCAATTGAAGATTAGACCAGACGACATACCGAAGACAGCCTTTCGAACAAGGTATGGGCACTATGAATTCTTAGTAATGGCGTTTGGACTAACGAATGCACCCGCGGCTTTTATGGACCTAATGAACAGGATTTTCAAGAGATATTTGGACAAGTTTGTAGTGGTATTCATCGACGACATCTTGATATACTCAAGGACAGAAGAAGAGCATGCAGACCAGTTGCGAATTGTGTTAGAAACGTTGAGACAAGAAAGACTATACGCGAAGTTTTCCAAGTGTGAATTCTGGTTGAAAGAAGTTCATTTCTGATAAGTGGATTTTAATCCACTTGGAATGCTTCATATCGGCTTAAAATGATGACTTGAACTCAAGTATGTGGTGTGTTTAATGTGTTTTCATTAAGTTTTGCAGAACCAAGAGTTGGAGGTTAATGAGATCAAAAGTCGGATTCTCCGGGTAGGTTGCGAAGCTCTCACGGTTTTGGCCATATCTGGAGTTCTACAAGTCCGATTCTGACGATTCAACAGCCCACGCGAAGCCACGGAAATGCTCTACATTGCTGGGCAAAAATTCCAGGGAGTTGGAGGCGCTGCAGCGCCAGTTTCCTGCGCAAGAGCGCCTTAGGAGGCGCAAGAGCTCAGAAATCTTGAGCAAGAGCGCTTGGTTGGGTTGCAAAGTAAAATTCCAGGGGGTAGGAGGCGCAAGAGCGCCATTTAGAGGCGCAAGAGCGCCTGATTGTTCCTGGAATGCGTCAGTCAGTTTGTATTTTACTCCAAACCGGGTTAATTTGTGTTGGGCCTAATTTGTTAGGGCTCGTATCTTGGGTTTATTATGTAATATCTTATACTTTAAAAACAATATTCATTAGGTTATTTTGGTAGCTAACTATCTATCAAAAACATTATTATTCTAAGAACAAGAGATCAAATTCGAGGGTTCTTCAAGCTAGTGACAAGCAAGGAGGCCTATTGATTCCATCTTTTGTATTTCTTCTCTACAATTTCTGGGCTTTATTTTGCTCTCAATTTCTTTTCTATTATTCATTATTAATTGTTTGTAGATTCATGTTATCATTTGAACCCATGATGATGAGAAGTCCGATTATGGGCTAATCGTTATCATGGGGTTTTAATGGAGTTTTCCATGGATTCTAGTTATTAAATGTTTTATGCCTTGGTGTGTGTTTGATATATTGTTAACCTAGTATGGGGGTGCTTATTCGTTATGGGTGCGTCGCGAACATCCGTAATTGTTTGTTTAAGCCTAGTGAATGCGAAAGTGGATCTAGGGTTTAGAACATACCATGCTAGCGTAGGTTTTTGCATGTGAAGAGCATGTATTAATTTGTGGTGTAATTCTAACCGTCCTGCACCGACTATGTGATTATTTGGATGCTTGATTGTAAACCATTATGTTTTCAATCTCTATAGACATATAGGGACTAAGCATATTTGGTGACTACTTGACTTCTATCGATTGTGGATGATCAGTAGGATGATATATGTACAACGAAAGTTGGCGTGTGTCAGTTTAGTGCGTCTAATCAGTTATCATCGCTTGCACATGCTAGGTTGAAAAGGCATAAGATTCTAGATGAAGTGGTTAATGAAATTGGAACCCCATGTTTTCTCTTACATAAGTAATCTCGTTTGTTAATTCACTCTTAGTTGATAATTGTTTTATTAGTTAAGTAATAATCAACAACTCAATTTGATAATTGGTCAAGCATTAAGAAGTAACCATACACTGTTGCATAGGTATTAAATTGGCATTTACACATTGTCTCTGCGGAACGAACTCTATTTATCACTTGCTATTTGTGATCGCGTATACTTGCGTGTTTACGAGTCAACAAGTTTTTGGCGCCGCTGCCGGGGACACGGTGTTAATTGTAGTTTATGTGCTTGTCAACAGTGGTCGTTATAGATTACTGACTTGATTTTTTGTTACTCATCAATCTCGTGTCGCCTTGCCCTTTTCTTGTTTCAGGTACTTAACCGTGTATGCGAACACGATCTCAAACCAAAGCAGAATTGGAAAGGAAAGAAGAGGTAGTGTCACTAGCAGAAGAAGTTGTAATTGAAGAAGAAGAAGTTAAACCAGTTGTTACAATGGATGAGCTTAACCCACCGGAAGTGCCTAAAGCACTCATGGACTATTCGCAGCCAAGGATAAATGACATTCAGTCAAGTATCATCAGGCCTGCAATTGCTGCGAATACATTTGAGATCAAGCCGGGTACTATCCAGATGGTGCAGAACACAGTGCAGTTTGGGGGTGGTGCAACTGAAGACCCTAATATGCACATCCGGAATTTTATTGAAATCTGTGACACCTTCAAATTCAATGGTGTTTCAGATGATGCTGTGAAGCTGAGACTCTTTCCCTTTTCTTTGAGGGACAAAGCTAAAGGCTGGCTACATTCTCTACCAGCCGGATCAATCACTACTTGGGAAGAGCTTGCGCAAAAATTTCTCTCCAAATTCTTTCCTATGGCAAAAACAGCTGCCATTAGGAATGCTATTACTCAGTTTACTCAGGCACAGGGTGAGTCGTTGTGTGAGGCTTGGGAACGTTATAAGGAAATGCTCAGAAAATGCCCCCATCACGGTATGCCTGATTGGATGGTCATAAACTGTTTCTATAATGGACTGGGAGGTCAATCTAGGCCTATGGTAGATGCTGCTTCTGGCGGAGCATTGTGGGCTAAAAGCTACGAGGAAGCTTATAATCTGATTGAAATGATGGCTGCAAATGAGTATCAAAATCCTTCGCAAAGATTGCAGCAAAACAAAATAGCAGGAGTTCTTCAAGTTGATACCGCTACTGCTCTGTCGGCTCAGTTAGAAGCTCTAAGCATGAAGGTGGACTCTTTGGCTAATCTTGGGATGCAACAGGTAGCTAGCATCTGTGAGCTATGTGCAGGTGGGCATGACACTCGTCAATGTGCCATATCTAATGAGTCAGCGCAGTTCGTCAGCAACTTTCAAAGGCCACAAGTCCCAATTCCTAACGCGTATCATCCAAACAACATGAATCATCCTAACTTTAGCTGGGGGAACAGTCAGAACAACATGCAGCAAACATCTTATCCTCCTCCTAATCAGCAGTTTGGGGGTAGACAACCCAACCCTTCAGGAATGCAGCAGCAGTATGCTCCGAGGCAGCAATATCAGCCACCAGGATTTCAACAATCTTATGGGAATTCTGGTCAGACATCCAATGAGAAATCTGAAATGGAGGAGATGAGGTTAATGATAAAAACCCTAACAGTTTCTCAAAAGAACTTGGAAAACCAGGTGGGACAGCTTGCCAGTGCCCTACTTCATAGGCAACAAGGAAGTCTGCCTAGCAACACAGAGCCTAATCCAGGGAAGAATGATGGTAAGGAACAGGTACAAGCTATTACTCTGCGGTCAGGAAAAGTCACAGGGGGAACAGAATCTGAACAGAATTCAAAACAGGCAGAGCAAGAGGAAGTTGCAGAAAAGGAAAGGCAGCCACTCCAACAACCAGCCAAGCATATGGTTCCTTCAGAGGCCAATCCTCCAGTCTATCCACCTCCACCGTTTCCTCAAAGGATGCAGAAACAGAAACTGGATCAGAAATTTGGCAAATTTCTGGAGGTATTTAAAAAGTTGCACATTAACATCCCATTTGCTGAAGCTTTGGAACAAATGCCTAGTTACGCCAAATTTATGAAGGGAATTCTATCGAAGAAGTTAAAGCTAGCTGATTTTGAGACGGTTGCATTGACGGAGGAATGTAGTGCGATCTTGCAACAAAAACTACCTCCAAAGCTTAAAGATCCAGGGAGCTTCGCTATTCCCTGCACTATTGGCAAAGTGTCATTCAACAAATGCTTGTGTGATCTTGGTGCAAGCATCAATCTGATGCCTCTCTCCGTCTTCATGACACTTGGACTCCCCGACCCAAAACCTACCAATATCTCCTTGCAGCTAGCTGACAGATCGATCACATATCCTCGTGGAATAGTGGAAGACGTCTTAGTCAAAGTGGATAAACTCATTTTTCCCGCCGACTTCGTCATCTTGGATTTTGAGGAAGATAAGAACATCCCAATCATCTTGGGAAGACCATTTTTAGCCACGGGCAAAACGATGATCGATGTCCAAAAAGGAGAGCTCACAATGAGAGTGCAAGATCAGACTGTCTCCTTTAATGTGTTTAAGGCCATCAATGTTCCGGAAGACAATGAAAAGTGTTTTAGAGTGGAAGGGGTTGATACTGGTCAGAATAAACCGTTTGATCAGTTGTTGAAGTCGGATACATTCGATGTTTGTGTATTAAGCAAGCCTCGTACTGAGGAGGTAAAAGCAGAGCATGTTCAGATGTTAAATGCAGTTCCTTGGAAGAGGAAATTTGATATGCCAAACGAGTCGCTTGGTTTGACAGAGCTCTTGAACTCTCAGGTGCGGCTTAAGCCGTCATTAAAAAAAACTACTAATCTCGTTCTTAAATCTTCATCAAATCATCTGAGGTATGCATATTTTGGACAGTCATCTATTTTTCCTGTTATTGTTGCTAACAATTTGTCAGGAAGTGAATTTGGAGAGCACCATCAGGATCCTCCGTTTGGGCCACCAACCACTCAGGGTGGCAGTATAATGTGATTCTGGTTAGTCGAGTCCGGCTAAATGACGTTAACGACAGCGCTTCGTGGGAGGCAACCCATGTGTTAGGTATGTTTCTACTATATTTCTTATCACCTTCAATGAGGGCATTGAATATTTTAAGTTTGGGGGTGATTTGGGGATAAGTAGTGTTGTGGTGTTATGTGTCATGTAGGAAATCATATTTTGCATGTTTGTGGTAATTCATTCATGTTTTGATTCGTATTTTGCATGTTTGTTTCATGTAGGACATTTTGTTTATGTTTTTATTATATGTGAGTCCATTTAGTTACATTTGCATAACATGCATTTTTCATGATCCCGTAGGATTTGGCTATTTCCGTTGGTGAGTCGATGTTGATTGGAGTGTGGTAGTGATGAATAGAGGGTTGATTAAGTTCCTATGAATTGACTTGCATGCCAGAAACAAATGTAAATTCACAAGTCTCGTTGGTTGCTTTTGAATTTGATCAGACCATGTTTGTTTGGAAGTTAGAATTTAACCACTTGCTTATATTTAGAATGTTTTCTATTCTCTTGAAATTGAAAGAAGCACTTAAGTCTAAGTTTGGGGGAAAAACAGGGATTTCATGCTAGTTGTCAATAAAGGCTAGGCGTCAAATGGCTAGTAGCCGGCTCATTGGAAAGATGAGTAGTCTAGGGTGGGATGAGAAAAAAGGCAAACCGCACTCATTCCGAAAAATAGAAAAAAAAAAAAAAAAAAGAAAAAAAAAAAAAGTGTTTTGTTAGTTGTTATGCAAAATTGATCAGGTTGAGCTCTTTAATACTCGAGTAATTAAGTTCTTGGGGACTTTGTGCCTAGTGACCTAAGACTTTTCCGGTCTGGGATCCACTAACCTAACGCTCGCTACATGGGTATTATTGTATAAGCCTTTAGGGGTCTCAGCCATTGCACGGTCAAATAAGCATGCGTATTGTGTTAGTATGTTGTTTTGTAATAAAAGCATGAATTCCTGTCTAACTCGAGTGGATATTGAGGTGTCTTTAAGTGGTTTCTTGTGTTTAGAGTTCATTTTGTTTATAAGCTTGTGGTTGTTTTTGTGAAGAATAGGATATGGTCTTGATTTAGTTTGAGAGTATATTGATGAGCATTGCACACACGCACGTTTCTGTGTTTGTATTGTTAGTATACGGGAATTTGGTCGAACTCTGTTTGAAAGATTGCATTCCTTGAGATGTTGGCTTGTTGATTGGTTATGGTTAGTTTGAGGGGATCGTTTGCATTTTCATATTAGTTGCATTCATATAGTTTGCATTGTTAGTTGCATTGATGGATGGATTTTGTGGGTACATTCGCTATAGGCCCTCACGAGACCTTACTCGTCCACTAGGGCTGCCTAGGGGTTTAAAGGGCTTGTTGCATATGCCAAATGCAACCGTGATCACCTACGGAAGTGGTACTAGTTAGTTGTATATAGTTATGTTTGTTTATGCTTGAGGACAAGCATCGGTTTAAGTTTGGGGGTGTGATAAGTGGATTTTAATCCACTTGGAATGCTTCATATCGGCTTAAAATGATGACTTGAACTCAAGTATGTGGTGTGTTTAATGTGTTTTCATTAAGTTTTGCAGAACCAAGAGTTGGAGGTTAATGAGATCAAAAGTCGGATTCTCCGGGTAGGTTGCGAAGCTCTCACGGTTTTGGCCATATCTGGAGTTCTACAAGTCCGATTCTGACGATTCAACAGCCCACGCGAAGCCACGGAAATGCTCTACATTGCTGGGCAAAAATTCCAGGGAGTTGGAGGCGCTGCAGCGCCAGTTTCCTGCGCAAGAGCGCCTTAGGAGGCGCAAGAGCTCAGAAATCTTGAGCAAGAGCGCTTGGTTGGGTTGCAAAGTAAAATTCCAGGGGGTAGGAGGCGCAAGAGCGCCATTTAGAGGCGCAAGAGCGCCTGATTGTTCCTGGAATGCGTCAGTCAGTTTGTATTTTACTCCAAACCGGGTTAATTTGTGTTGGGCCTAATTTGTTAGGGCTCGTATCTTGGGTTTATTATGTAATATCTTATACTTTAAAAACAATATTCATTAGGTTATTTTGGTAGCTAACTATCTATCAAAAACATTATTATTCTAAGAACAAGAGATCAAATTCGAGGGTTCTTCAAGCTAGTGACAAGCAAGGAGGCCTATTGATTCCATCTTTTGTATTTCTTCTCTACAATTTCTGGGCTTTATTTTGCTCTCAATTTCTTTTCTATTATTCATTATTAATTGTTTGTAGATTCATGTTATCATTTGAACCCATGATGATGAGAAGTCCGATTATGGGCTAATCGTTATCATGGGGTTTTAATGGAGTTTTCCATGGATTCTAGTTATTAAATGTTTTATGCCTTGGTGTGTGTTTGATATATTGTTAACCTAGTATGGGGGTGCTTATTCGTTATGGGTGCGTCGCGAACATCCGTAATTGTTTGTTTAAGCCTAGTGAATGCGAAAGTGGATCTAGGGTTTAGAACATACCATACTAGCGTAGGTTTTTGCATGTGAAGAGCATGTATTAATTTGTGGTGTAATTCTAACCGTCCTGCACCGACTATGTGATTATTTGGATGCTTGATTGTAAACCATTATGTTTTCAATCTCTATAGACATATAGGGACTAAGCATATTTGGTGACTACTTGACTTCTATCGATTGTGGATGATCAGTAGGATGATATATGTACAACGAAAGTTGGCGTGTGTCAGTTTAGTGCGTCTAATCAGTTATCATCGCTTGCACATGCTAGGTTGAAAAGGCATAAGATTCTAGATGAAGTGGTTAATGAAATTGGAACCCCATGTTTTCTCTTACATAAGTAATCTCGTTTGTTAATTCACTCTTAGTTGATAATTGTTTTATTAGTTAAGTAATAATCAACAACTCAATTTGATAATTGGTCAAGCATTAAGAAGTAACCATACACTGTTGCATAGGTATTAAATTGGCATTTACACATTGTCTCTGCGGAACGAACTCTATTTATCACTTGCTATTTGTGATCGCGTATACTTGCGTGTTTACGAGTCAACAATTTCTTAGGACACGTGGTGAGCAGCGAAGGCATCAAAGTGGACCCAGCAAAGATAGAGGCAGTGAAAGATTGGGAGAGACCAAGGACACCGACTGAAGTCAGAAGTTTCTTGGGATTAGCCGGATACTACCGGAGATTTGTGCAAGATTTTGCGAAGATAGCTACTCCAATGACCAAGCTGACAAGGAAAAGCGAGCGATTCATATGGAACGATAAATGCGAAGAAGGCTTCCAAGAGTTAAAGAAAAGACTAACTACGACACCGGTATTGATGCTACCAGACGATCAAGGTCATTTCGTAATCTATAGTGATGCGTCGTACAAAGGATTGGGATGCGTACTTATGCAACATGACAAGGTGATTGCTTATGCGTCAAGACAGTTGAGACCCCACGAACAGAAGTACCCTACACATGATTTAGAGTTAGCAGCTATTGTGTTTGCTTTGAAGATATGGAGACACTACTTGTATGGAGAGAGATGTGAAATTTACACCGATCACAAAAGTTTGAAGTATATCTTTACTCAGAAAGAGCTGAACATGAGGCAACGAAGATGGTTAGAACTAATCAAGGACTACGACGTTTCTATCAACTATCATCCCGGCAAGGCAAATGTGGTAGCAGATGCATTGAGCAGAAAAGAGAGATTAAATACACTGACGATGACCAAAGAGTTATACAAGGAATTTGAGAAGTTAGAAATCAAAGTAAGTATTCCGAAGGACGCGACAGAAATGATTTATGCCATGACGTTTCAACCTGAATTGTTGGAGAAGATACGGAAGTGCCAAGAGCAAGTTATGAATGATGATGTGAGTAAAATGACAGGTGAGGAAATATGTAGCCAACCGGACGACAAAGGGATCTTGAGATTTGCTTCTCGGATATAGATACCTAACGTAGCGGAACTAAAAAGTGAGATTTTGCACGGAGCACATAACTCGAAGTATTCAATTCATCCAGGGAGTACGAAGATGTATTGAGATCTTAAGACAAACTTTTGGTGGCCAGATATGAAGAGAGAGATTGCGGAATGGGTAAGTAAATGCTTTACATGTCAAAGAGTTAAGGCGGAACATCAGAGACCAAGTGGATTACTTCAACCATTGGAAATTCCCGAATGGAAGTGGGAACACATTGCGATGGACTTTGTAGTAGGATTGCCTAGAACAAAAGCTAACCATGATGCCATCTGGGTTATCGTGGATCGATTGACGAAATCTGCGCATTTCCTTCCGATTAACGAGAGATTCTCGCTAGATAAGTTAGTTCATATTTACGTAAAAGAAATCGTAGTACGACATGGAGTTCCAGTATCGATAGTGTCTGATAGAGACCCTCGATTCAATTCAAGATTTTGGAAAAGTTTTCAAGAGTGTTTAGGCACCGAGTTGAGAATGAGTACGGCTTATCACCCGCAGACGGACGGTCAAAGCGAAAGGACAATTCAAACTATTGAAGATATGCTCAGGACATGTGCACTTGACTTTGAAGGCAGTTGGGACGATCATCTACCCTTGGTGGAATTTTCATATAATAATAGTTTTCATGCGAGCATCGGAATGCCACCTTACGAAGCTTTGTATGGACGAAAGTGTCGATCTCCAGTATATTGGGAAGAAGTTGGTGAACGGAAAATGATAGGACCAGAACTAGTGCAACGAACAAAGGAAGTGGTTCAACTGATTCAAAGAAGATTGATAACAGCTCAAGACCGACAGAAAAAGTATGCGGATCTAGCCAGAAAGAATGTGGGATTCGAAGAAGGAGAGCAGGTGTTACTAAAGGTTTCACCATGGAAAGGATTAGTTAGGTTTGGAAAGAAAGGGAAGTTGAGTCCGAGATATGTTGGGCCGTTTGAGATTTTGAAGAAGGTGGGCGAGGTAGCTTACGAGTTGGCATTGCCACCGCATATGCAGCACGTTCATAATGTATTTCATGTATCTATGCTTAAGAGGTATCGACCAGATTCGAATCATGTAGTAGAGTATGAACCCATAGAGGTCCAGGCAGATTTATCATATGTAGAACGACCGATTCAGATATTGGATCGTAAGGAGAAAGTACTAAGGAATAAGACAGTAGCGTTAGTGAGAGTTTTGTGGAGGAATCCTAAAGTAGAAGAGTCTACCTGGGAGTTAGAGAATGAGATGTTAGAGAAATATCCCCAGTTGTTTCCTTGATCTGATTCTGAGGACAGAATCCTATTAAGGGGGGAAGGATGTAATATCCGTGAATTTTATTATTTGATTAAATGATATATTTAATCTAAAATATTTATTTTGGAATATTGGAATATTACTATATGATATTTAGTGTGTGATTATGTGCTAAATGGTGAGTCAGAAGCCCCTTTCGAAAATTTCGTCATTTGGAATTTTCTTCAAATTTGAGCCGTTTTGATAATTCAAGGGCCCCGTTGAAATTTCGTACATTCATTTTTAATTCTTCGTCTTTCGTATTCGAATCGTTATCGAAAGGGTTATGGGATTCTATTTAACCCTACCTATTTGATTCTGCAAATAAATTTCAATTTTTGATCCGAAAAAGGAAAAATCGTTCTGAACCCTAATTGCTTAAGGGGACGGATTTGTCGTTCTATATCAATATTGAAGTTGTTATAGCCCTAGTATTCTTGAGCATTAGTTATATAATGATATATATCAATTTGGATAATCATCAACCTTTTTAACCCCTTATTTTTCGTAAAACGTGTTTTTGACCTAATTAGGGTTTTTAAACGATCTAACGAATCAATATCGATCCAAAAATGTTATTTGGGGTATTATTCTTCCAGAAATATAAAAAGACAAATCAGACTTCATAACTCATAGCAAATCTGCAGCAATTATTCATAAAATCCGAAATTCCCAAAAAATTATTTTTGTGTTCTTGATCTTCAATCAATTCGTTCTAAGGGTTATGGAAGTCCAAATTTGAAGTTCTTATACTCAAATCAAAGCTCCAAAAATCTAGTTTCAGAATCTTCCAACCTCATCATCATCTGGTAAGTATTCGATTTTATATTGATTTTACAAGTTTCGAATTATAATTAGGGTTCTTGATTCGATTTGGGGATTTTCATTCTGTTGATTCTCCGTTCAATTGGTTGCTTCTAACATGTTCCTAGGGTTCTAATTAGCAAGAATCCATAGTTTAATTTCATGTTTGAGTCGAATTTTTACGGGTTTTGATTTCGGGTTTTGACCCGATTTCTTCTTTCAATTCGTACGTTCTTGATATTGATCTGACATTGTTTTTGATAAAGGGCTTTTATTGTGTGAGTTATAAGCTTCATTTTGGTATATTAATCTTTGAGTTTCATATACGGAATAGGTAGATCGGGTTTCCGGCCGAGGTCGTCGCCGGAGAATTCTTTGAACGGATTCTGGGCACGATTCCGGCTAGAGACAGATGTTTTGATGTGTGGGTTTTGTTTGGCTTCAAAAGGCGAACAAAAGCCCTCTGGTTTGATTTATGTTTGGACGGAATCGAAGAATTCCGGCGGCCGGAGACCGGCCGGATTCTGGAAAACCCAGAATCCGGTGGGTTGTTCTTGGCGACCCGGAATTGTTCTTCCCGACCCGTTTACCCGATTTTCGACCCGGTTTCAATCTTCAAAACCCTAATTCATTTTCAGAAAACTGTTTTTGAATTTTATTTTTAAATTTAATTCGAAAATAGTTTAAAAACTTTAAAAATTCATATTTTATTTTAAAAATAGATTTTAATATCAGAAAAATTCCGATAAATTATATTTATTATTTTAAACCCGAAAATTGATTAAACTTAATTTATTTTAATTATTTTTAATTAATAATTAATTTATTAATTAATTGGTTATTTAATTAATCGATTAATTCTTAAAAATTAATTATTTATTAGATTTAATTAATTAAAAATTCAGTTTAATTATTTTCACCCCTGTTTTATTATTTAAAAATAGTTTGAGTATTTAAAGAGTGTCAATTAATTTTATTAATTGATTTATTTTGCATTAAATGTTTATATTGGATTTAAAAATCCGATTTTTGATTTAAAAATTAATCGTGACTTATCTAAATTTCAAATAAGTTTCGTATGATGTTTTAAAAATGTTTATAAGTGCTATATGGTTCATATTAATTGTGTGTTGTGTTTTATAGTCTGTATATGCCCGTACTAGGGCAAATATCTGAGTTTTAAATATCGTAAATTATACCGGACGTCCGATACGTAACCGATTACTTGTTTAAATGTGATTATTGGTTAAATAAGTGTCGAGAGTAGAACGAGAATAGTTAGACTTATTGTGATGAGTTGTTTAATTATAGAATCGAGTTCCCGGAGCAAGGGAAAGGGAAAAGTAGAGTGAGCAGAGTCGATCCGACAGCAGCTTAGACCAGGCAAGTATCTGTGCCTTTACTTGTGATAAAATTTATTATTGTCCTGATTACTTGAATACTATTATCCCCAGAACAATTCAAATTATCAATCTTTCAACCGCATTTGGACAACTGATTCCATTTCCTTAGAGATTCTTGATTCTTTGATTTGATCTGCATCGGAAACCCTTATTTCCAATTCACTTGATTATTTTTTACCACCTATTGTTATTGTTTATCATCCTTTGATTATCATTGACAACCATTGATTATTTGACTTCCATCTTGACTATTGATTACGGTCATTGATTATCGACTACCAATATTGATTCCCTTATTGAATGAGTACACCGTACCATTGAAATTACTCCATGATTATTTCTCAATCTTCATTTGATACTGAACAGTTGAAGCTCTTTTACAATTACTATACATTCAGTTTATCTTATTGAGCATGTTATTGTTTATACCCTATTATAGATTTGGCATGTGTTTTCAAAAATGGACCAGTAATTGGTCGGGCCATATTCATGGTCAGAATAACTTAAGGCCCAAATTGGCCTAGGATCCAGTAGAGGACTATGTCATGAGCTAGTCTGGGGTTGATGCGTGGCTGGCCAGCAGCACAACCTTTGATTTGAATAAAATGTATAAGCCAAATTCTAATTCTTTTCTTCAATTGTTATTGATACAAAGCATGTGTTAGCTAAATATTGTTGATTCTGATATCATAAATTCATATCCTTACAACTGTGATAGAAATGATTCATTGATGTTTGTTGAGCAATTTTGGCTCACTCTTGCTTGTTGTTTTCTAACCCTATTCCAGTGAAGCGAGAGTATGAGTCGGCATAGCGTGACCGATAGTTCACCAGCAGCCAGGAGAGCCCCTCGAGTCATTGTCATTGGCAGGGTAGTTGTTTTGCTTTTCTAGATTAGATGTCTAGATTTGAACTTTGGTTGTGATGTAATAACTCTGATAAAACTGGTATTGTATTAATAAAAGATTGTAGTAGCATGTGTTCATTGCCATAATCTGGATGCGGTCTTGGTCAAGGGGTATTTGTGTCTTTATATATATTATGCATGTGTTAAATAGTATTCCGTTGGTCGGATGACTCCTCAAATCTGTACCCCGGGTTTGGAGGGCGTCACACATTGTGCCCCAATTCAGAAATTAAAATCAGTTTCCCATAACCTTCAAACAATCGTTTTTATTTAACTAAAATTCAGGCTAAATATAAAATGATCAAAAATTAGATGCATTCACATTTATGTACTCCTATTTAGATCTATATATTTGACAACTGACATGTCAATCATTTGAATCATTTTAATATAACTAGTGAAAGATACATACAATAACATGTAGGGGTGACCTGGTTATAGGCAAGCCAACATATGATATAAATTCTATAAACTAAACCAACATATGTCTATGCCAATTTAATCTCAAGAATATAATTAAGCACCAATTTCAGACGACTATGCAATGTAACAATATATGTCTATATCGTCACAAAATTAATATCAACAAATATAATCATGCACCATTCAAGTATTGTGTCAGTTAACTATAACCCTCTCAGTATTATAATTAATTCAACAATTTACTATAGTTGGCCAAACAATAGCAAATATATATCATGGAATTCACTTGAACGAATAAACTGCAAAACTGCATATAATACTTCTTATCGAAACACCAACAATCCCATACTAGGGTTTCATAAAAATCCTAACTCATATAAGTTTAGTTCATAATAAACATATCAAAACAATCCCAAGATAACCAACACATTGTTGTGGGCTGAAAATAACCCTAAAGACATAATTAATGATATATTAATTAGACCTAGATTGGTCCATGAATTAGGCCCAATTAATGAGGCTCGAAACCCTAATTATTTATTAAATTCGTAATTAATAGGAGGGCTAGCTGTATAGCCTATTAAATGTGTCTAACTCCAAAGAGTAGCCTCTAAGGCACACAAACCTAATAGAAGTCAGCTTCCTACAAAGAAGGATCTAGAATCTTAGTCAAAGGAGGTGACTTGTCCACCAAGTCTCCCAAACCTACTCTAAATACAAGGCCCTCTACGCCTGTATAAAGGACATGATCCTTGAATCAGAACTATATTTTATTGGCTTGATTCTCTATACGCTAAAGATACGTAGGCATCTTGTGATGACCGATTCAGTCACGAAACACAAGAGCAATCATTAAAGCTCGAAACTCTCAAACCCTAGCATTAATTATACTCTAGTTTTTATTCCATAACACACATGTTCATAAGAAGAGATAAATAAAATATACGAGAAAACAAAGCTAATTGGATGTCTTCAATGACTGAATTCTTCTTCGTTGATGGCTTCTTCTCCTCCTTGTGCGGCTACTTCTCTCTTGCGTTGATGTATCTATCTATGTATTAGTTCTGCTCTATATCTAATAATATCTCTAATAAAAGTGTTTTTAATTATTTAATACAAATACCAGGAGTTTCCCAATCAGAATTGAATTCCAAGAATAGAAATTCGTAGCTGAATGTTGTGCTCTGTTTCTGGACTGACTCGGCTGGATTTTGATAACATGGCCACTTCCAAAATAAAGATCTTCTCATAAGCTTTCTTTGGGCTGTTGAATCGTCTGAATCAGACTTATAGAACTCCGATTATGGCCCAAACAGTGTGGACTGCGCAAGTGGGTCATAAAATCCGATTTTTAATCGAATTAATCTTCAACTCTTGTTATTTAAGCTCTCAAACTTCCTTTATTAAAACTCCTTGATACCTACGATAAAACATTATAATTTATTAAATAAAAATTCAAATCAATACAAAATAACTTGAATATATGGATAATATCGTGATCAGCTCAGGGTTATCAATTATAAGTTAATTATTATTGAATGATACCAATAGGACATTAAAACTGCATTGAGAGATAAATGTGGCAGAAAAATCAGTATGCTCCACTTTCGAAAACTGTAAATTCTGTAAGTTTGTGTTGTTAATGTATGGCTATATACACAGCTTGTAGTATCGTACACAAACACAGAAATGTGGTCCAAGAGCGTAGAAAAAGGAGAAGTCGTACATGTGTGTGCATGTTTTTGTGTAACTGTGTGTTTGTGTGTGTGTTTACATTTACCGATACATCCAACCTAAAGGTTGCTATGCTTCCTGGTTATTTATATACATGGACGGAATCAATGGGGGGCAACCTAAGCTGAAATCGATCGTTAAATTGAAAATTTTAGTAGAAACTAGAATTTTTACTTTAAGCACAACTAAACTCTAAAAATTAGCGAAAATTATTTTAAGCCCGGTTATTATATCTGTTGTATGATCCTGGTTCCACCATTGTATACATATTGTATTCATTTCTCTTAGTATTGCATTGAGGGGTCTCAGTCTGGGGAAGAGACACCATCACAAGAAAACAAATCCAGAACCCATTTTACAGTATACCTGAGACATGCAGGCAGAGACTCAGTTTTGTCAAGTTTGTGTGACCTTAATTTGTCCACAGCTTCAGGTAATTACAGTAATAATATTTAGTTTAATCTATGCCCCCGCGTCGTATTTTTTGTCTTGTTTGATTTTTTTGTGGTTAAATTGACTATATTTTATAGTTTAAAAAATCCGAAAATTATATATTAAAGTGGATTAAATTTGAAATATTTTGATCAAGATCGATTTAAGCATGAAAATTAATTTTTGTACAAAAGTTCTTCTAAATCTCAGTGTACCTCTTATTTTGAGAAAATGTATTCCCGTTTGATCTAGAATGCTGCACGCCAGAGTACATTGAATAAGTTTGAAATTTCTCCGAATTAATAGTGTTTGTTTGTTTCTCTGTTTTCTTTTTCTTTCTGCTGATTCTGTATCAAATTCCAGAGGTCTGCACAACTACAATAAAGTGATCTTCCTTTTTAGCTTGTATATTTGCGTGACAGAATGGCTTAAAGTAAAGCTGAAATTTACAAAATTGTAGGCGTAGTCAACCAAGATGCTGCTAGATGAACAGACATAGACATCTTGATATGCATTATGCAGGACATCTTATGTGCAGTCTTTGGTTGTCTTGATTATTCAATGTCTTGACATGTTGGTGAATGGTGGGTAACAAGCAAGCAAGACATTCTGGTATGGCCCTGTACAGGGTGCCATGAACCTGACTGTGCTCGGAGCTCAGACATTGTAGTATAGAGAGCTTCCCGGTTACTTTCCTCCAGACGTGCAAGCTTAGTGTTTTCGGTAACTTGTCAATCTACCAGGGAGATCAAATCAGGACTCAAGTCGAATATGAGAAGCAGAGTTTCTTTTCCTCAGTCTTGCCTTGGATCAGTTACATTGACCAAGCATGGTTGACAAATATATTGAAAGTTCGAGTTTTGACAAATACATCAGCGACACCCTGAAGTTCCGGTGTTTGGGACATTACTGATTTAAGGCATATTCTAACCGACAGGAATACTTTTCTAATCTAGAGTTTTTGCTGATGGAAGGTATCATTTATCTACCATCCGATATTGCAAATCAATCTTAAAGTAAAACCTCGTTAAAATTTGCATTTCATAATCCGATTTAAAAACACAACCAATTATTTATTTATGCATTTCTTAATCTAACTATAATAAGTATGCATCGGAGTAATGTTTTTCTATTTTAATTTATATCATAACTTTATATAAGTAAATACAACCATCCATCCAAGATGCTCTAAACAGAACTACAAGGCCAAAGGAGACTAGAGTGTGAGTCTCATTTAACACTACCAGGAGGACTTAATATTTTTCATGTTTCTTCCCAAAATGTCTTCACAAACTCTGCTTTGATCCCACTTATGCCCTTACATGCCTTGTGTACCATCAGTCATCAACTCTTCCTTCTTACATTATATCAATAAAGAGGTGATCTTTGTGGCTGGTTTCCCTTGCGCCGATTACTCGTAGCCACTGTCATTTCTTTTGCCGGTGAAAAAACTCGACGCAAAGTCGGAAAAGGGCTGCGTTTCTTCCTCACAATTTGAGTTGTGGCAGTGCATGCAAATTCTCTCAAAGAAGGCTCACAACTTTCAGTAGATGCAGACTCAGCAGTCCGCTCAAGAACAGAGTCAGGAGTCATCTGGCCATCATCTGGACGGGGTGGTTCAGGCAAAGAAATGTTTTCATGCTTGGTTATATAGCTGGAAACAGTACCCTCAGTTCTCAACAAGTATTGAAGCTGTAACAAAAATAAAACATACCCATGTCACAAAAACACATGTAATAAAATGGGTCGGCCTTAAAATTCGAAATAAAAACAGGACTTTAAAATCTTTATATGACCTTGCAAGAGAGAGAACAATAGAGAAATGGGTATTTGATACTTCTGTCACAGGTGCTACAATCGCTACCGGAGGGTCTGCATGGCTTAGTTTGCGGCCTTTGATTTAAAAACACCACCTTTGCACCGTTAGTGACGTATGCCTGTTAAAACAAACATTGAAAACAGGAATTATAAGATTTTCCGGCAAACAAACGGAGCCTAAAAGTTTGTATTATAGAAATTAAGGATCCTAAAAACATGAGGGGTGTTTCAATTTCGAACTTTAGGAATGATTTTCAAGATACTTACTTGAACAAAAGCACAGTCCATCAATTTGTCAGCATCACATAGCTTAAGGACATCATGATACACATACCTCCTTATCTAATTCAAAAAATGGAAATCACAGATTCAACAAAGATAAAATTTGAAATAATTGAAAGAGGATGAGGTGGGGAGATTAATCAAACAAGACCTGGAGGAGACGGTGAGAAGCATGAGGCTTGAGACAGTGAGGGCAAATGGAGTCACAGCAGTCCAAGCAAAAGATGTTTTTCTCATTCCTGCGTTCTTCTTCATGAAATATGCACGCATTGTAGAACTTCTCAGTTAACAGAGCTTCAAGCCACTGTGGAATATGTGGTGCTGTCAGCTGCAATGAAACAACATTAAAACATTGTTAAATTACTCTTTTATAAAGACAAACACACACACATGTGAAGAAGGAGACCATACCATGTCCATTCTGTAATTGCTACAGTTTAAGATGGAGAGAAAATGAAGGGGAATGAGTGTGTTTTTAAATAGGAAGAAGGGATATTCAACACAACATCATTACACTCAATAATTCCAGGATGGAAAAGAAGAAGATTTCAGAGAGAGACAGAGAGATTGTGAGAGAGAGAGAGAGACTGAGAGAGATATAGAGAGATTTCAGAGAGACAGAGAGAGAGAGAGAGAGACAGAGATTTCAGAGAGAGAGAGAGAGAGATTTCAGAGAGACAGACAGAGAGAGAGAGAGAGAGAGAGATGGAAGGGTGCAAGAAAAGAGAACGGCGCTGCAAACAGATATAGTCTACTAGTAAAACTGTTACCAAAGTAAAAAAGACTATAATCTGGGCTTGTCATTTAAGGAGGAGGTAGTACTAGTACAAAATGTTGTGGTAAAAAATGTAGAATAGTTTTGTATTGTAATGCAGCTGTACTATTTAACCATTTTTCATAACGAAATCTGTAAACACTGCAACACTAGTGTTGCAGGTACTATCAATTCTTGAAATAATGATACAAACCAAAGAAGAAAATATTGGAAATACAAGTCGAAAATGATCAAGTTTTGATTCAGCTTTTTAGTAAACTTTGAAACTGAGAAACCCGAATCTTTAAAAATCAAATCTTTGCTTTTTGTTCATTTAATTTCGCAAACCCAATGGTAACTAGTTTCTTTGTCCAATGGGTAATGGGTTGTTTCCTGTTCTCTCTCTCTCTCTCTCAGGTGGTAGATGACAAAATCAAAGATGGTGACTTCTCTCACTCATTACCTCTCAGTATGGATTTGTATGTGTATAGGGTATAGACACGTATCAAAAACTAGAAAAGAACCTGCACTCCTCATTTTTCTGTATTCATTTCAAAAAAATTACTTATGTTAAGAAAAGTAAATGTTTATTCAGTGTTATCCATAGTTCCATGCTTATTCCTCTGTTGTAATATGAACTTCCAATAGAGAATCTTCTAAGACCATTGATATATAATTAATGAATCTTAATAAAACAATTAAAATAATCTTGATTATCAATTGAAATTTATTATAAATAAATTTTATATTGAAAAATATTATAAAACACTTTATATAATACTTAACAGAATCCTAATTTTAATATAATTATTAAAACACTTTAAAGAATCTTATAAAATTATTAAAACACTTAAAAGCATCTTAAAGTACTAATAAAAGTATTATAATAAATCTTTAAAACATATCAGCCGGTGTGGGAAATTAAGGGTGATTGATTAGTTCTCTCGGTTCTCTAAAAAAAGATAGGTTATCTCTAGATTTTCCTATATATGGAAGGTCTCAGTGAGGAACTCCTTATATGAGTAACTGAGTAACTTCCAATGCTGACCCTTAGATTAAACAAATAAAAGCACTGATACATACAAACGTGACTCTAACACCTAACCAACATGATACAATAGTGAAATATTATGTATCACAATTCACAAGCCAAATTTATTTGTTCAACTACAATAAATTAAATATCATGTAAAATCAATCTCTTGTTCTATATACAAAAAATTTTATGTCAATAAAGTGCTTAATATATTCTAAAATAAATTTATTGTTTAAATGTACATGATAAAAGATAAAAATATATATATAATTTTGTAAATATAAATATACTAATAAGAGTTCTGTAAAACTGAAAAATTATAACACACCTTCTAATTTTTAAATTTTCACGAGAGTAAAAAATAAATATAAATTTAATATGAAAAAGATATTCAATATTTTACACCATAAGTATATTAGATTATGTTGTATAATTATATTAGATTATGTTTCCAATTTTTTTGTTTGTTATTTATATTTTTTATATTAAATTTATGTTCTGTATATTTTATATATTTTGTATATTATTTATATTATGTATCTTAATGTTCTGTAAACTTCTCGTATTTTGTAAATTTTTGTAAATTTCTATAAAGTATTTATGTTTCGTACTTTGTGTATTATAGATTTTACATATTTTTGTGTTCTGTATTTTATTGTATAATTTGTGTAATCATTTTAAGTTTTTTTTTTTTTTAACTATTATGATGTGTTCCGTATTGTTTATAAACATGTATGTTCACACATTTTGTTGTATACAGTATCTTATAAAAAATACAGATTATGTCTAGGTTCTGTATAAAAAAATTGTATAATTAAATCATATTATAAAGGTTGTTAAGCCTTTGTTATGTCTTTGTTAAGTGTGTTTAAACGTGGGATGATGTATTGAATTTGATGATCACGTGTAACATATTTCAAATTAGTCAATACAAAAGGGTTACTAGGTTACTCACATAAATAAGTTACCCACTGAACCTTCCTCAAATAGTGATTTCTGCGTAAATGTTGTGATTTTTTCTCCAGACCTATACGTAAATTATAAATTTTGTACTGCAAAATCACTAAATTTATACGTATATAAAAATAAATTGCTAGATCTATGCTGAAAATCACTATTTATTATTACAAAAATCACTAAAATTTTAGTACTCCATAATATAGCACATATGGTATGCATATTGATCGTTGGAAGATGGAGAAAAATATAGTGAAGTCGGATTTCAAAAAAAGTTCACCGATTCACGAGAAAAATCAAATTAAAAATGAAGGGAATTAGGTGAGATTGTGTATGTGAGGGTGTATTTTAACTGTGTGTGGTGCAGTAGAGGTCCATTAGATTAGATTAATCTAAGGATTTAGATTAGTTTTTAGTTTCTATTTTAATTTTAGTTTCTAGTTGAACAAAAGCCTATATATATAGGCTAGTAATCAAATACAAACCTTTTTTAAAATACAAACTAAGAACCAATCTCAGCCCTTAGATTAATCTAATCTAATGATTAATCTAATGGCCCCTTATATGCACAACACACAACTAAAATACACTCTACCACACTCAATCACACTTATTTCCCTTCGTTTTTAATTTGACTTTTTCCGTCAATCGGAGAGCTTTTTTTGAAATCCAACTTTACCGTATTTTTCTCCATCTCCCAACGATCAATTTGCATACCATATGTGCTATATTTTAACGCGATTTGAAAAAAAAAAATTAGTTTGTAGTCTAAGAGTGGTTTGTATTAGATTATATATATATATAATCTAAGGGCTGAGATTGGTTCTTAGTTTGTATTTTAAAACAGGTTTGTATTTGATCACTAGCCTGTATATATATATATATATATATATATATATATATATATATATATATATATATATATATATGCAAAATTTCAGTTAATACTAATCTAGATCAGGTAGTATGGAGTGCAGTGTAAATTGTAAGTTGTGTAAATAATATGTGTGATTTTGGTCTACGATTTATCCTAAATTTAACATACTATATATAATAAAGTGAAAAAAACTGTCTAAGATTGACCTTAGAAAAATTACCTAAGATTAGATTATTTTAAAGTGTAAAAAGACTTTGGCAATTTGTAAATTAATAAAATTTCATGTAATTATAATAATACCTTCGTGCATTAATATGAGAAAATCAACCTTAGAAAATTATTTAATTAAGGACATCTTAGAATCCTAATTGAATATCCCAAAACTTTAAAAAACATTTTACAATCCAAATTAAACACCATTAGATTTTAAAGAAATTTTTAATTCAAATTGAATACCCCTTAAATTTGAAAAACCAATAAAATTCATTAAAAATCTCAATTGAATACACCCTTCTAAAATTTTGCTAAGGGATCTTCATGAACCGAAGATGACTAAGATTTTGTTAAGGGATCTCCATCTCCTTGAGCCGAAGATGATCCAAGAAAGTTTATCCAAATAAACAGAAATCTTGTCATTTTGTTAGATCAACTCCAACCCAATACTAAATCGTTATAATAGTGTTGATTATAGTGTAAAATGAACTTCAAGTCAACACTAAAATGTTGTCAAAATGTTATCAAATGAACAATGAGACACCAAATTTGATGTTGAAAGTATATTTGGTGTCCTTTGACACCAAACTTGGTGTATTTCAAAATTTCTATTATACCTTATGTTTATTAATAAAATAAATTTTTTCCTTTCATGTTCTATTAAACTTATTGGAGATCTTATAAATCATCTTATTTAAATTTAATATTAGTTTAGAGTGGATTTGAACTTCTAAAATTGAGATGAGACATGAAACTTTTTACCTTTTTAGAAAGTCATTAAAAATCTCTTAGAAAAAATTTAATCCCTCCTTTTATTTTGACCCGAAGAATCAAGATAGAAAGTTTCTTCTGGATGCTCTTATATTTTGGAGCCATCGAACCTTAAAAGGAAATAAATTAATTTTGTATATTGTTTACATTTCATGTTATTCTTCAATTTTTTTTAACAAAACAAATTCAACAGAAAAAACAAAACAAATTCAACATATTTTCAATTTTATCCTTCAATATATATATATAAAGGAGGATACACGGGAGGTGAGTTGGCGTCTCTAGAATCGTCTCAGTCTATTTTTCTAATTTTTCTAGAGGTTTACAATTTTAAATAGGCTTTATGACCTTTTGACCCTTCAAGTATGGACCAGTGTACCCATAAACCCTTCAGGTATAAAAGTGTATCTTTTCGCCCCTCAGGTATCCGAAACGTACTCTTTTGCCACTCAACCGGTACAGAATTAAAAATCGGGTTAAAACGTTACAAAAGGCAGGAGATAATATCGGAAAGTTTTTTTTTTGCATAATCTTAAGGCTTTATGACTTTTTGGCCCTTCAAGTATGGACCATTGTACCCATAAACCCTTCAACTATTAAAGCGTATCTTTTCGCCCCTCAGGTATCAGAAACGTACTCTTTTGCCACTCAACCGGGACAGAATAAAATATCGGCGAATAACGTTACAAACTGCATGGATAATCTCGGAAAGTATTATGCTTTATTATGAAGATAACTGAAATCTGAAAGTGGAAAAGGGGTGGGGGTCAAGGAAGAAGAAGATGACTGCACAAAGTTATCCTGGTGCCCAAGGAATATTTTTATATTTTCTTGGTTTTCAAAATGTTATAATATCTAGAATTGTCTGTTTGTTCCCTTCAGTGTTCTGCATATTCTCAGGGTCCATCTTCCCTTGAGAGTTAGAATCAACATTTTGTCCATTGCTCCGTACATTGGAAACAGGTTGGTAAGCCTTTAGTACTTCCAGTTTTTGCATATTCTTTTTATGTTTTTTACCACCCTTGTGTTGTTCAAGTATTTCGAAACTATTGCAGTCCATCCTACAAAGTTCACAACGTGCAACTTGCATATGACGTTGTGGAGCCGAGGTAACATTTGGCTGTACAGATGATTGATATGGTATTTCAACTTGTCCAGCTTGATCAATATTAATAGCTGAAGCATCTGCAACTTCTTCAACAGACTTGGTAGTCTCCGGTGCAACATTTCCTGAACCAGATGATGAAATTTTTTGTGAGTTTTGTCTGGGAGTCCATCAACCCCTCCCACGGTTTCCAAAATTTCCCCTCCCGCCACGCCTATATCGATCCACACCCCTCCTACCACCACCCCTGTATGGAGGCCGGCTGATCTGCAGAAAAGTCTCAAAAGAGTTTGCAAAAATTAAGATTTTAGCCAGAGTTTAATAAACCCTTCAAGTATTAAAGCGTATCTTTTCGCCCCTCAGGTATCATAAACGTACTCTTTTGCCACTCAGTTTGTAAGATTAAGATTATGCAAAAAAAACTTTCCGATATTATCCCCTGCCTTTTGTAACGTTTTAACCCGATTTTTAATTCTGTACCGGTTGAGTGGCAAAAGAGTACGTTTCGGATACCTGAGGGGCGAAAAGATACGCTTTTGTACCTGAAGGGTTTATGGGTACACTGGTCCATACTTGAAGGGCCAAAAGGTCATAAAGCCTTTTAAATACTAATAAATCAGTTTACAATTTTAAATACTAATAAATCAAAAAATATTCTTTAGCATATTAGAAGTAGAATAGGTGTTCGAAGTTATAAAGGATAATAATTCGAATTTATAGAGAAGACATATAAATAAAGTTCTATTTGATGTAGAGTAGATGTTCGAATTTATAGAGGAGAAGAGTTCGAATTTATAAAAAATACATACTGTTAGAAATGAATACTACTAGAAACTAGACAGAGGGGGGGGGGGGTGAATGTATAGTTTGATATATTTTTCTATTCTTGAAAACTAAGTAACAGACTGTATATGATTATGATATGTAATATGCAGAAAGTAAATAACACACACAATCACTTTAATCTACTTTGTATAAGCAAATTAAATACTACAGCTTTCCAAGAAATTCACAATAGAATTTCTGGCTTCTAAACAAGAACAATTTGAACTTGCTTGCTTACAGAGAAAAGAGCTTAAGATCAAAACTATGTGTGTCTCTCTTACAGCTAACAATAGGATGTGCATGATATATATAAGCCCTATACAACCTAGTGCACACACCTATTTTTACACAGTTACCCCTTGCTGAAAGTCCAACTTGTCCTGCCATAAGACGTTAACTGTGTCAGGAAGGACCACCTGCTTTTCGGAGTCTTTCCCGTTTCTGTAGCTGCTTGTCTCTTATCTTTCTCTCCAAGTTTAGCTGTAGATTTGCCATCTGTTCTTTGGACCACCTTGCCAGAACAAATGCTTCAGTATTTGTCTCTTTTGATTCTTGATTCTGTACCTTGATTTGTCTTGTTGTAAACGGCTAAGTGTTGATATCGTGAACTCCACTTCATTCCTGACTTCGCGATCTCACTTGTGAGGACTACGCGATATAGCCTTTGAAGACTTTGTGACATAGGTCATTTGACGACTATGCGACATAGGTCATTTGAAGACTATGCGACATAGGTCATTTGAAGACTATGCGACATAGGTCATTTGAAGACTATGCGACATAGGGCTTCTGAGGACTTCACGATCTAGGCTTCTTTGACTTTGCTGACTTCAACACTTCACGACATGTGTCTTGAGGACTTCTCGACATAGTACAAAATGGACTATGCGATATAGTACTTCACGACATGGATATTGGTGACTTCACGACATAGCTTTCTTCTGACTTTGCTATATAATGCCTTAGACAAATTTCTGCAACTTATTTCTTCATAGCCTTATTTATCTGTTAGATATAATTGCTGACGTTTGTTCATCAGTGTTTAAGTACCAGGTACATATCAGAGTTTATCTAGAAGCCAGTCAGAGTTTGATAAAGTCTGACTGGGTGAAGAGTTTACATTGAAGCCAGTCAGAGTTTGATAAAGTCTGACGTGGTGATAGTTGACTTAGCTGTCGGTGCAAAGATAAAGATTCTAGAAGCAATATATTCTGAAGATGGAAAGAAGCAGAATATATTGATACAGCTAAGGAAACGGAATAGAAGACTGAAGCAATCCTTAATTGATATGAATTGTATATCTAACTTATAGGAATATCAATTAGAGATGGATTGTATGTAACTGTGTACTATATAAACACAGATAGGTTATCCCTAGAAGGGATGCGATTATTGAAATATTATTCTTGTAACCTAGTAGCTCTTTGTGATTCATTAACATCACTAAGAGAGAATTATTTAATATAATTCAGTTTGTTGATTTACAAACTTGTGTTCTTGATTGTTATTCTCATACATACTTGATTATATATTGTGTATTCGGCCTAACAATTGGTATCAGAGACAAGGCTGTTTAATATATACAATTTTTCGATTCAAACACAGTAATAATCATGTCTGAAGAAAATCAAACTTCTCCCAAGGTTGAACAGGTTAAACCTAATTCTGTGAGTCGGTATGAAACAATCAGGGTTCCAATTCTCAGGCCAGTGGAGTATCCAATTTGGAAGGTGAAGATGACCATGTTTCTGGAGGCTACTGTTAGGAATATGTTGTTCTTGATGATAAACATAAAACACTTAGTAGAATTTGTGTAAAGTCATTTTTGTAACTGTCAACGAAATGGCATGCTTTGCAGCATTCCGTTGACAGGAAGCTCATCAACGAAATGAGTGTTGTAGCAATTGCATTGTACAATACTTCACAGTATGATAGGCATTCTGTTATATGTTTTAGATAGGTTTTCTAAGTCATGTTGACTAAGTACTAGATAGGCAAAATAGGTTGGTTAATTGTAAATATGTTATGCCTTGTAATTTTGACTAAGTGAAGACATGTCAACGGTATGAAGATTACTCTGTCAACGGTATGGAGTTTACCCATCAACGAAACGAGGGAAACACCATCAACGGAATGAAGAATGAAGCTATCAACGAAACACATCTCCTTGCTATCAACGAATCAATGTTGCTTTTTGAACAGTTAACAAAGTGATAGTGACAGTTTACTGAACAGATCTAAAAGGAGATATGGAAGTGTACTTTGCATTGGAAGCCATCAAAGTGGATACTGGAAATAAGGAAACATTCCAATTTCCAATAAGGCTCTTGGAAATGATTATAATGAGCATGAAGACAAAAGCAAAGATCTCCAAGGACCATTGGACAAAAGGAATGAAAAGCAAGCTACTGATGGTTACTACTATTATTCTTTAGTTTAACCAAACGTAGAATTGTAAACTTGGGATTATATAACCAAGTGTAGCAGTTACTTTAGAAAGAAGAGAAGAAAAACAAATAGATTGTATTAGCTATTTTTGAGAGCAATTCTTCTCTACAACCTTGTAACTGAGCAGCTGTGTACTTTTGTATCACAGATTATTTCCGCAATAAAAACACTTCAGTTGGATCATCAAACAATCCAACTGAATTATTTATATCTTGTGTTTTTATTTATTCAGTTCAGTTTTATTTTAAAAAGTGTTTAGTTTCAAGAAAATATCAAGAATTGTATTCAACCCCCCCTTCTACAATTCTGTTAGGTCATTTGGGAATAACAATTGGTATCAGAGCGAGCTTCTAACATACAAGAAGTTTAAAGATCAAGACCAAAAACAGAAACCATGGTGAAGAAGGATGCAGGTGTGAAGATACCAGTTCTTGATAAAGACAATTACTTTCACTGGAAAGTAAAGATGCATTTACATCTCATGTCTATGGATGAGAGGTATGTAGACTGCATTGAGAAAGGTCCACACGTTCCCATGAAGCTTGATTCTAGAGTTGGACTGCCAGATGATGCACCTGATGTAGAGATTCCAAAAACTGTCTCAGAATGGACTGTTGAAGATATTGCAGAAGTCCATAAAGACAAAAGGACCATGAACATTCTGTTTAATGGTTTGGAGCAAGAGATGTTTGACAATGTTATCAACTGTACAACCTCTAAGGAAGTATGGGATACCGTTAGAACTCTCTGTGAAGGAACTGAGCAAGTCAGGGAAAATAAAATGCAACTCCTTATACAACAATATGAGCATTTTCATTTTAAAGCTGGTGAAACCCTAAATGACACGTTTAGTAGGTTTCAAAAGCTTTTGAATGGATTAAAGTTGTATGGGAGGATCTATCAAACCAAGGATTCAAACCTTAAATTTCTTAGAGCTCTTCCAAAAGAATGGAAGCCTATGACTGTTTCTCTCAGAAACACTCAAGAGTACAAAGACTACACTCTTGAAAGGCTTTATGGAACCTTGAAGACTTATGAGCTGGAAATGGAGCAAGATGAGGAAATTGAAAAGGTACAAAAGAAGGGTGGATCTATTGCATTGATTGCATCTGTGAACCAACTTGAAGATGACAATAAAGAAGCTGCAAAGACCACAACTAGTCGATCTAGTTGTAGGAGTGATGTTAGCAAGGGTAAAGACAAGATGACAGAAGAAGAAGAATCAGAACCAGCCAACTTGGATGACTTAGATGAGATTGATGAACACATTGCTTTTCTGTCTAGAAAATTCTCTAAGTTCAAGTTCAAAAGAAACTCAGAAGCAAGGCCACCAAGAAGAGACTTTCAACCTAGCAAAACAAACTGGATTGAAAAGTCTAAGTCAAAATGTTTCAATTGTGGAATGCTTGGTCACTTTGCTGGAGACTACAGAAAGCCCAAGGTTGAGAAGGGCAACAGGAAATTTGAGCCTGTTGATTATAAAAAGAAATACTTTGAACTTCTCAAACAAAAAGAAAAGGCTTTCATGTCTCAGGAGTATGATTGGGCTGGTAATGGTGAAGATTCTGATGATGATGTTGAGTATGTCAACTTGGCTCTTATGGCTGACAATCATGAGCAGGAAGCAAGTTCCTCAAGCAACCAGGTAACAATTACTAATCTTTCTGAGCTTTCTAAAGAGGAATGCGACAGTGCAGTAAATGAAATGTCTACTGTATTATATAATTTGCGTGTTACTCTTAAATCACTTACTAAAGAGAATTCTAGAATAAAAGAGACCAATCTGCTCTTAAGTGATAGGAATGCAATGTTAGAAGCACAGCTCATTGAATTTGAGAAAATGAGATGTGTTAGTAGGGATGCTAAGAAGGAACTTGAGAACGTGTTACAAAGGGAAGAAATTCTTAAAACACAACTTGAGATAGAACAAGGTGTGATTGCAAAATGGAAGGATGCCAGGAATGTTGCTGCCAACATAATTAATGTTCAAGGCGTGGAATCCTTCTGTGAGCAATCATGGAAAAGGAACAAAGAGAAGCTAGGGTATGTTGGTGAAACCTTAGAATCAGAAACTGAGTCAACAAACAACAAGGATCATTTGTTGAAGGTTGATATGTCAACGGAATGCAATGTTTCGTTGACAGATGAACCATCAACCGATCAGGCTGTTTCGTTGACAGAGAAAAGAAAGGATGAACTCACTAGACTTAATAACAAGTATGGTCCTGTCACCAAGAACTTTGTTCAAGGTGAGTCTAGTAAATCAAAGAAAGTTGAGAAGCCTGTTGAGAGAGCTAATGTAGGTAACTTGTCTAACAAGCAATTGAAAGATAAGTTAGAGAAAGTTCAGGTTGAGGCTAAGGGAAATAAAAAGAATAACAGAAATGGCAAGGTAGGGATTAACAAACACAACAATTACACACCTGATAAATATGCACCTAGAAAGACATGTGTCAATTGTGGAAGTGTTAATCATTTATCTACTAACTGCAAATCTGTTAAGAAATCTGCTAATGTGAAAATGCCCAAGCCTGCAATGAACAGTTCCATGCCTAAAATGCCTGTTATGCCTAACATGTTTGCTCCATATGCACAATTTCAGAATCCATATGCTAGCATGCCATTTGTGCCTAATCCTTACATGAATATGTTTAACATGCCACAAATGCCATGGAACATGAATAACATGATTGTTCCTCCAACTATGCATGCTATGAATGAAAATATGAGCAACCCTCAGAAATCAACACCAAGGGTAAAGATTGATTTGAATCAATCTGAGCCCAAAGTGAAAAATGGTACAAAAGGGAATGCAAAGGCTAACAAGACAGGACCCAAGGAAACTTGGGTACCAAAATCAACTTGATTTGGGTTTATTGTGTGCAGGGAGACAAAAGGAATCTTTGGTACTTGGATAGTGGTTGTTCAAGACACATGACTGGTGATTCTACCCTGCTCACAGAGTTTCAGGAAAGAGCTGGCCCTTGTATTGCTTTTGGAGATGACAGCAAAGGCTACACAAAGGGATATGGCTTGATTTCAAAAGAGAATGTCATCATAGATGAGGTTGCATTGGTGGATGGTCTTAAGCACAACTTGCTTAGTATCAGCCAACTTTGTGACAAAGGATTTTTAGTTACTTTTTCGAAAGAAGCCTGTGTTGTTTCTAAAGGAGGAAACAACAATGTGGTAATGACTGGATTCAGAAGAGGGAATGTGTACATTGCTGACTTTAGTAGCACAAGTTCAGAAACCATCACCTGTCTTTTCAGCAAGGCAAGCAAAGATGAAAGTTGGTTATGGCACAAGAAATTATCCCATCTGAATTTCAAAGTTATGAATGATTTGGTGAGAAAGGATCTTGCTAGAGGAATTCCACAAGTGGAATTTTCCAAGGATGGTTTGTGTGATGCCTGTCAAAAAGGGAAACAGAAGAAGGCATCATTCAAAAGCAAGACAGAGTCATCAATTGTCCAGCAGCTTGAATTACTTCATATGGACCTATTTGGCCCTGTAAATGTTATGTCCATCTCAAAGAAGAAATACTGTCTTGTGATTGTTGATGATTTTTCTAGATTTTCATGGACTTTCTTTTTGCACTCTAAAGATGAGGCAAGTGAAATCATTATCAATCACATCAAGATGGTAAGCAATCATCCTGATTTCAAAGTAAGAAGGATTAGGAGTGACAATGGGACAGAATTCAAGAATTCGAGCATGAAGGTGTTCTGTGAAGAAAATGGTATTTTGCATGAGTTTTCAGCAGCAAGAACACCACAGCAAAATGGTGTAGTTGAAAGGAAAAACAGAACACTTATTGAAGCTGCAAGGACAATGCTAGATGAATCAAAGTTACCTACATATTTTTGGGCTGAGGCAGTTAACACAGCTTGCTTTACTCAAAATATTTCTTTGATTAATCAGGCCAAGGGAATGACCCCTTATCATCTACTCAAAAGAAAGAAGCCACTATTAGATTTTCTTCATGTCTTTGGATGCAAGTGCTTTGTTCTGAGAAATCAAGCTGAGCATTTGGGGAAATTTGAAGCAAAGGCAGATGAAGCAATATTTGTGGGATATGCAGCAGGGAAAGGTTACAGAGTCTATAATCTCAGAATCAACATTGTTATGGAATCTGTACATGTTGTTTTTGATGATCTCAAAATACAAGGTCTCTGTGATGAAGGTTTCCATGAAAGTCTCTCTTTTGAGAATGAGGAAGGAGAACAAGTGAATCATGATAAGGCTACTGAGAAACAGCCTAAAGGTGTTGTATCTAGCACAGATGAAAGCAGCAGTGAAGATGAAATTGCTGCATTAAGGGTAAAAAGGATAGCAGCTAGCAGACCAAATGGTCATTTCGTTGACAGTCATGATGGTGGATTCGTTGACAGTCAGAATGAGCGTTTCGTTGACAGCCAAAACGGTCATACCGTTGATAGTCATAGGAATGCTTCTAGAAGTGATCAATTAGGGACAACAAACTCAGGGGGAGTTTCTCAAGGACAAATATCCAATCAAGGCAATCATGATCATGAAGCTACGTCTTCAAGAGCAAATCTACCTCCCTCAAGGAAATGGACTAAAGATCATCCCTTTGAACTTATTATAGGTGATGTTTCTTCAAAAGTCCAAACTAGAAGAGCAACTCAAGAAGAATGTCTATATAGTAGCTTTCTGTCTCAAGATGAGCCAAAGAAAGTTGAGGATGCACTTCTAGATCCAGATTGGGTTTTAGCCATGCAAGAAGAGCTAAACCAATTTGAGAGAAACAATGTTTGGAAGCTGGTGCCCAGGCCTAATGACAGGAGTGTTATAGGCACAAAGTGGGTGTTCAGAAACAAGATGGATGAAAATGGCATAGTCACAAGGAACAAAGCTAGACTGGTTGCAAAAGGCTACTCACAGGAAGAGGGAATTGATTTTGATGAAACCTTTGCTCCTGTTGCAAGACTAGAAGCAATAAGGATTTTCCTAGCCTATGCAGCCCATGCCAATTTCAAAGTCTATCAAATGGATGTGAAGAGTGCTTTTCTGAATGGGGAATTGGAAGAGGAGGTGTATGTAAGTCAACCTCCTGGTTTTGAAGATGATGATTTTCCAGACTATGTGTACTTCCTTCTCAAAGCACTCTATGGTTTGAAACAAGCACCTAGAGCCTGGTATGACACTCTCTCACAGTTCCTCCTTGAGAATCATTTCACTAGAGGTACTGTAGATAAAACTCTTTTTCACAGGGTTGTAAATGGCTCTACTTTACTTGTTCAAATTTATGTAGATGATATAATCTTTGGGTCTACAGATGTGAAACTTTGTCAAAAGTTTGCCAAGCTTATGCAAAGTAAATATGAAATGAGCATGATGGGAGAATTAACTTACTTTCTTGGTCTTCAAGTAAAGCAAATTAATGAAGGCATTTTCATTAGTCAAACAAAATACATTCATGATTTATTAAAGAAATTTAACCTAATGGAATGCTCTACTGCCAAAACTCCCATGCCTACTGCCACCAAACTTGAATTGAATACTAAGGAAAAATCTGTGGACATTTCAAGTTACAGAGGCATGGTAGGCTCACTTTTATATTTAACAGCTAGTAGACCTGATATTATGTTTGCTACATGTCTATGTGCTAGATTTCAGGCTGATCCTAGAGAATCCCATTTAGTTGCTATTAAAAGAATTTTCAGATATCTCAAAGGAACACCAAACCTTGGCATTTGGTATCCTAGAGAATCTGGTTTTGAACTAATTGGTTATTCAGATGCAGATTTTGCAGGATGTAAAATTGACAGGAAAAGTACAACTGGAACCTGTCAATTCCTAGGAAACAAGCTTGTGTCATGGTTCAGCAAGAAACAAAACTCAGTTTCTACCTCCACAGCTGAGGCTGAGTATATTGCAGCTGGAAGCTGTTGTGCACAGATTTTATGGATGCAAAATCAACTTCTTGATTATGGATTAAGAGTTGAGAAAATTCCTATTTTCTGTGACAACACTAGTGCCATTGCCATTACTGAAAATCCAGTGCAGCATTCAAGGACCAAGCACATTGACATCAAGTACCATTTCATTAGAGAACATGTTATGAATGGTATTGTGGAGTTACATTTTGTTCCAAGTGAACAACAACTTGCAGACATCTTTACCAAGCCACTTGATGAATCAACATTCTCAAGATTAGTAAGTGAGCTAGGTATGCTAAATTTCTCTTAATTATTTTTGAGATATTTGCAAGTTAAAATGCAGCCAGAAACTTGCTATGTTTTTCTGTGAATTAATTTTCTTAGGAAAAAGTGAAATTTTGTCTAAGTCAAAATTACTATGTCAACGAAACGAACCATTTCGTTGACAGTCTTAGCAGTTTTCTGGGTATTTCGTTGATAGCTCTTTTATATCAACGAAACGTAGCTTTATCAACGAAATAAGACGGGACTTTAACCGCCCAATCCTGATTCGTTGATTTAGCGCTTTTAATCTGAACCGTTGAAATTTGACACGTCTTTTACCACGATCTATGCATACACCCCTGTAAGTATAAATCATGGTAATACTTTAAAAGTAACGGTTATATTTTTTTTAAGCCAATCCAGTAATTTACATTTATTATTGGATTCATTTTCTGAGAATTTTTGGGGGAGTATTTAAGAAATTTTATTTTCATTATTTCTTTTTACCTGTTCTCAAAAATTCCAAAGGTTTTTTTTTCTCTCTTCTTCTCTCTAACAAGCAATTCAGTTCGAAGCTTTCCTTTAATCAACAATGGCACCTATAGTCAAGCTTATGTCTGCTGGAGGGTTCATCTATGAGAAGAACAACTCCATCCCTTTTGTTGTCAAGGAAAACCCGAACAGACTGTTCTTCAAAATGATGGATTTCATGAAGAATTGCAAGTTGAGCTATGCAATGTTTCACTCTACACCACTCTACAATGAGATAATCGAGGAAATTTGGACCTCATGTGAGTATAGTGGAACAAACTGCACACTACAATTCACTCTTCAAGGTAATGCGTACATAGTTAATTCTGATGTTTTGCAAGCATGTTTACATATTCCTGATAATAACTGTGATGTTTTGCCTACTAACACTGAAATAACTACCATGCTAAATTCTATAAACTACTCTTTGCCTACTGATAATCTGGGTAGAATAATTAGGAGAGGTTTGGTTAGGGAATACAGTTATTTAGCTGATGCATTCATTAAGGTCTTTTCTGGAAAGATTAGTAATTTTGATGCATTAACTAACTCTATGTTAATTCTCCTAACCATGCTTCTAAATGATAGATATCACAACTTTAGCACCCAACTTATGTATGAAATTGGTGCTAAGTTGGGTGACAAAGCAAATAGGAAGAAAAATATCTATTATGCTAGGTTTCTGATGATGTTGGCTAACCATGTTAGTCCAGCACCATTAGTTATCTCTAACCCTAATGCCGGGTTTGAGTGCTTTGTGCAAGAAAAGAGAGTATTGACAGACATACTGAGGCTGAACCACAATGGTGATGTTCCAGTGGTGTATCTGCCAATCATTGAGGTAACTACTACTATCCCTGTTAGTGTAGCTAACACCTCTACTGTTTTACCTTCCAATGTTGCTATGGAGTCTGTAGCTGTGACCCAACAGGCTCCTGCCCTAGCAACAAAACCAAAATCAAAGAAATCCTCCAAGCCAACCTCAGGTGCTTCTCAAAAGGCACCTGTTGTAAAAACTACCACACAACCTAAGGGGAGTGAGTCTGGAGTTGTGAGAGGTGAGGGAAGGGGTGAACATCAAAGAAACCCCAAGGATAAGGAAGGACAGGTTAGTGTGTACCAGCCAAGCCCCATTGTGTCTTCCCAACAAGGCACAATGAGTAACATGGATTTAAACACAAGTCTAATTGCATCCTCCCAAAAGGATGTGATTATTGAAACAAGCTCTCCTCCTAGAGCACAGTCCAAAAGGGTAAGGGACACTTCAAGCCCACAGTCTACATTTTCCCAATACCAAAGGAGAGTGAAGCAAAAGTCCAAGGGTACACAGGGTGCACACACACTGGAAGCAACACTTCCAGTTTCTCAAATTCAGCTTGATGTAACCCCTATCATTACTCTGGGGTTACAGTCCCATTCTCTAAACATCAATCTTGAATTATCTCCATCAAATTC
This sequence comes from Heracleum sosnowskyi, assembly GCA_030848705.1. Lineage (NCBI taxonomy): Eukaryota > Viridiplantae > Streptophyta > Magnoliopsida > Apiales > Apiaceae > Heracleum > Heracleum sosnowskyi. The sequence continues at coordinate 8,539,111 of CM061235.1, read as the reverse complement.
ACCAACTCAATCTTTGGATGTGGACATGATCCATACATCTATTCCTGATTCTCCAACTCTAATCTTGGAGAAGCCCCACTCTGAAGCTGGTGGCCATCACTTGCTAAGTGATTTGTTGGGCCATCAACCAATTTTTCCTGAAATTGCAAGGGGATCTGTGGACCAATCTCTAAAATCAATCACCACAGACTCTACTGTAATTTCTCATTCTCAAAGTGCTTTCTTGACTTCATCAACGAAACAGTCTATTTCGTTGACAAGTGTTTCTCCATCAACGGTATCCATACCGTTGACAGTTCAAACTACCATTCCGTTGATAGTTCACTCTGCACCTTTAATTGAAAATCAAGTTGTTCCCACAACTAGTGCAGATGATCTAGTGGTAGTTGAGACACTTCTAGGACTGAGAGGGAGTGAAACTGAGAGGCTGGCTTGCAGCCAGGCAAAAGGAGAGAATGTGAGTGAGAGGCTGGCTATTTCTTCCAGCCAGGCAAAAGGAGAGATTGAGAGTTCCACCTTAGAAGGTGAAGGTGAGGGTGTGAGAGGTGTGAGCCATGGGGAGCCCATGATGCAAGAACAGAGTGGAGAGAGAGAAGGGACTACAGGAGTAATAAGGATGGAAGCAGTCATTGCTAGTGAGTTAATGGAGGTCAGTGAGGGAGAAAGGGAACTTACTTTCCAAGAGGTTTATCAACAAACTCTGGATAGTATTTCCCTGGATCCTGAGACCTTTACTCATCCTGTGTCAGCCTATCAAGTTTTGGCTCAACAGGGCAATGTGGAGGCAGAGAGGTCACTACAACTAATTCACACAACTGCATCAATGCAAAGAGCAAAGGATGCCTTGACCAATCTACCTCCAGGGGCTGAAGCAAGTGGAGAATTTGATTTTTCTGATAATGAGGATAGCTTTGGTGACATTCTACAGGTGGCCACTACTGCACAGACTGGGACTTCTGTGGTGCCTCCTACACCAAACTGGCTTTCTCAAGATATGCATGGTAGATGCAATTTGGATGCTGCCATCACAAGGCAGTACAATGAAGCATATCTAGCTCATGAGTCTGCAGGAGCAAGGGACAAGAGATTCTACAAATCCATCATGGATTCTCTGGAAATTCAAAGGCTACAAATGTTGCAGACAAGGATTGAGGCTACAGAAATCAAGGACTCAATTAGCAACCTTAGGGCTGCTACTGACAGGAGGCTAGATGAAAAGCTTCCTCTTCACACTGTCTCCAGGATGTCAAGGTTTTTCACCAAGGAACCTGAAGTGTCTTCATCTTTGAAAACTCTTTCCTCTAGAGTGGACAAAGTTGAGGCTACACTTAGTCACATGCAAAAGGAGCAGGAGAAGCAAACTCAGCTACTCACCCAGCTTCTGGCAGCTCAAGGGCTCCCTATCATCTCACTTGATGCTAACAAAAAGGGGGAGAAATCTAAGGAGCTAGACATTCAGATCACAAAGGTTATGGTCCCAGCCATCTCCTTACCAGAAGAGCCATTAGCAATGGGGGAGTTTGCAAAGAAGAAAAAGGACAGTATTGACCTGATCCAGGAAGCCTCTTTGAGGATGAAACTTGCAGAACAAATCAAGGATCACTGGTCAAATATTGAAGCAAAGATCAAGAAGCTAGATGACACTAAAAAGGTATCATCTGTACAAGCTACTTCAATACCACCATCAACAAATGCAATGGTGACAGTGCAAATGGAGCCACAATTCAGGAGTTCCTATGTCATGGAACCCCTTCAGCATGGAGTCCTTCAAGATTCAAGGAATGAGAAAGGACAAGCTTCATGTTTGAGGAATGTGGATGCAAGAGGGATATCTCCAGTATCTCCCATAAAACCCAAAGGCAAGAACATAGAAAGGATAGCTTATCCTCCACCAAAGCCAGATGAGTTCAAAGTCTTAGGGAAGCTGATCAAGGAGAGCAAAGAAAGCAATCATCCAAGCATAAGGAACAAGAGGGCACTCATCTACAGGGATAGCAAGGAAATCTACATTTGGATTGGTCACCCAAATTTTGCTAAGGCCAAAGCTGAAGAAAGTGAAAGGGCAGCAATGCAAGCTCTTGCAGTTGCTCAATCACTTGAAGATGAAGAAGCCCTACAGGAAGAAAAGGCCAAGGATAAAGCTAAGGAAGCTGGAAAGAAGAAGAGAACAAGTCAGCCAAAGGCTAGAGCTAAGAGGAATCTGAACTTTGATGAAGATGATTCTCAATAAACTGCTCAAGACTCTTCCACAACAAGTGCACATCAAATTCCTGTTGATCTACCTATTGAGGGAAAGTTGGCTTGTGATCCTGCACATCCTGTCAACTTTCATGATCATCCAATCATGCCAAAAGAGGAACCTTTTGAATTTGATGAAGCCTACTTTCCAAAGTTCCTGTTAGAGAAGGACCAACCAATGAAGACAAAGAAGAGGTCTGTCAAAGCAAAGCCTGTTCTTGTGAGAAAGCCACAATCTCAAAAACCCCCTGCAAACCCAGAGGACTGCATGTACATTGCTGACATCAGGGAAGAATCCAGTCTACATCTTGACTTAGACAACCTGGTGGAAGTAAGGGGAATTGCAGCTTCTCAAAAGTTGCCTGAAAGACTAGTGTTCATATTCAAGGGAGGTAGAGAACAAGTGTGGCCTCTCTACAGAATTTTAGGAGAAGACTATCAAACACTACTCTCAGTGTTTAGATGCTTGAAAAAGGACTTTGGTTTCACCAAAACAGCCAAGTCTGAGGTGGTCTCCAAAATCTGTCAGATAAAGGCTAGCTGGAACAAGCCTGAGGCTCTTCCCAGGATACTTAGAGTTCCCTCAACAGGAAAGAAAATCCATCTTCAACCTTATTGGATGATGGAGTTTAAGGACAAGGACAATTGCAGAAGATTCTTCAGAATGGAAGACCAGATGGAGAAGGCATCTAATCAAACTCTAAAGCTGATGCAATCCAAGCTTGGTGATCAAGATGAATAGGAGAAAATCTTCTACAGAAGGCTACAGGTCCAGATTGAGGAAAACAACTCCAAGAAAGGGAAGAAGACTATGCCACAAAGAAATCACAGATGAAACATTTGCTCAGACTAGAGGAGCATTTGTGGGCATTAGTCTTGTAAGTCTTATATCTTGTCTATAAAATTTTGAAGCTTAATACATATTCTACTTTTGTAATTTATGATGTATCTGAGTGTTTTTGTTATCATCAAGTCTCTTGATTTATGGCTGTTATTCTATCAGTCATAAATTGGGGGAGATTGTTAGGAATATGTTGTTCTTGATGATAAACATAAAACACTTAGTAGAATTTGTGTAAAGTCATTTTTGTAACTGTCAACGAAATGGCATGCTTTGCAGCATTCCGTTGACAGAAAGCTCATCAACGAAATGAGTGTTGTAGCAATTGCATTGTACAATACTTCACAGTATGATAGGCATTCTGTTATATGTTTTAGATAGGTTTTCTAAGTCATGTTGACTAAGTACTAGATAGGCAAAATAGGTTGGTTAATTGTAAATATGTTATGCCTTGTAATTTTGACTAAGTGAAGACATGTCAACGGTATGAAGATTACTCTGTCAACGGTATGGAGTTTACCCATCAACGAAACGAGGGAAACACCATCAACGGAATGAAGAATGAAGCTATCAACGAAACACATCTCCTTGCTATCAACGAATCAATGTTGCTTTTTGAACAGTTGACAAAGTGATAGTGACAGTTTACTGAACAGATCTAAAAGGAGATATGGAAGTGTACTTTGCATTGGAAGCCATCAAAGTGGATACTGGAAATAAGGAAACATTCCAATTTCCAATAAGGCTCTTGGAAATGATTATAATGAGCATGAAGACAAAAGCAAAGATCTCCAAGGACCATTGGACAAAAGGAATGAAAAGCAAGCTACTGATGGTTACTACTATTATTCTTTAGTTTAACCAAACGTAGAATTGTAAACTTGGGATTATATAACCAAGTGTAGCAGTTACTTTAGAAAGAAGAGAAGAAAAACAAATAGATTGTATTAGCTATTTTTGAGAGCAATTCTTCTCTACAACCTTGTAACTGAGCAGCTGTGTACTTTTGTATCACAGATTATTTCCGCAATAAAAACACTTCAGTTGGATCATCAAACAATCCAACTGAATTATTTATATCTTGTGTTTTTATTTATTCAGTTCAGTTTTATTTTAAAAAGTGTTTAGTTTCAAGAAAATATCAAGAATTGTATTCAACCCCCCCTTCTACAATTCTGTTAGGTCATTTGGGAATAACAGCTACAGATCCAGAATATCTTGACAGAATCAATGATGGTCCTCATATGCCGACTAAATTGTCTCCTGTTGTTGATGGTCAAGAACAAAAGACTGTTCCAAAGGAAAAGAAAGATATGACTCCTGAGGACATCTCATCAATTGCAAAAGATGCAAAGGTTAGACATCTTCTCCACAGTGCTTTAGATAATGTTATGTCTAACAGAGTAATTGGTTGCAAAACTGCAAAAGAAATCTGGGATGCTTTGGAAGTCAGGTGTCAAGGAACCACTGCTATAAAGAAGAACAGGAAAACGATACTCACTCAGGAGTATGAGCACTTTGATTCAAGAGCCAATGAAACCTTGACTGAGACATATGACAGATTCTGTAAACTGCTGAATGATTTATCTCTAGTTGATAAAGAATATGATCTTGAAGAATCAAATCTCAAATTTCTCTTATCTTTACCTGAAAGATGGGATTTGAAGACAACAACTATAAGAGATAATTACGAACTTGCTGAAACTGAACTTGATGAGATTTATGGGTTACTGAAAACTCATGAATTGGAAATAGAACAAAGAAACAGAAGATCAAGCAAGAAGACAAAATCTGTTGCTCTCAAAGTTGAGGAGAAGCCCATCAAGAAGGAATCATCAAGGAAGAAAGCCAAGGGAAAGGCTTTAGTCATTAAATCTGAAAGTGAGTCATCAAACTCTGATGATGACTCAAACTCTGATGAAGCTTCTGACTCTGAGGATGATGAAGAACAGATGATGCAAATGGCTGCATTGATGGTGAAGACCTTCAAGAAGATGGGATTCAAGAACTTCAAGAAAGGAAATAGATTCTCAAGGAAAGATTCAAACTCTGAAAGGAAAAGTTTTAGAAAGTCTGATGGAAGGGAGACCAAGTCTGGCAAGAAGGATAAATCTGAAATCCAGTGCTACAGGTGTAAGGAGATGGGTCACTATGCCCCAGAGTGCAAGAAAGGCAAATCTGAGAAAGCACTCATCTCTAAAGGCAAAGACTGGGCAGATACTTCAGACTCTGATGATGGAGTAAATTATGCTCTTATGGCAACTGTCAAAGAAGAGACTGAATCATCTGGAAATAAGGTACCCCTAACTACTTATGCTTATGATACTGACAATATATCTGAATTAAGAGTATATCTGAAAAGCGTACATGTTAGTTATAGGGATCAGACTTTAGAGAATGAGAGAATTAAATCTGAGAATCTTAGTCTTAAAGAAAGAAACAAGTTTCTTGAAAGAGAACTTGAGAATATGAAGCAGATTCAAAAAGAAAGAGATGATGCTGTTTATGTTGAACAGGAGTTGCTCAAAAGATATAAGCAACTAGAATCTGATCTAGAAAAAGAAAGAAAAATAATCAAGACTTGGACAAACTCTGGAAGAGACACTCATCAAGTGTTTCAGACAGATTCTGTAGGTTTAGGCTATTGTGAAAATGATGAACTTAGGTTTAAAGACAAAGTTAAGGTTAAACCACAACTTAAACCTGTGAAATTTGTTCCAGAAACCAATAAGTTAAAATCTGTTGTAATAAGAGAAGCTGATATGGAATCAGATGAAACCTGTGAAAGACAGGAAAATATTATAACAGAAAAACTTATGGAAATAGAAGCTGTTATAAAACCAGTAAAAGTCTGTGAAAAACAGGTTAATGTTGGTTTAATGACAGGAAAACAGTTCAATCATAAGCTCAAAGAGGTAAAATCTGCCATGAAACCAAAAGGATCCAAGAAAAATAGGAATGGAAAGATAGGCATAAATAAAGGAAATAATCATTTGCCTACTGCTGCTGCTCCAAGGAAAACATGTTATAATTGTGGTAGTTCTAATCATCTTGCTAGATTTTGCAATAAGAACAAACATATTAATTCTTTACCTTCTACATCAGAAGTAAAGAATGATTATGTAAGGGTTAAACCACAGACTTTATGCACACACTATGGGAGCACTTGGCATTCTATTTATACTTGTAAGAGTTATCATGCTATTTATCACAACTATTATGAGCTAAAACCCAACTTGAAATGGGTTAGAGCAAACTCTGCAAGTGTAAAGTCTGACAATGTTAGTTTAAACTCTGATGATGGTGATTCCGCTGCAAAAGCTAACACTGTTAAGAAAGACAAAGGATCCAAGCAAGTCTGGGTCCTTAAAACTAACACTTAGTGTTTGTTTGTGATTGCAGGGTATAAAAGAGAGCACACTTATCTTGGACAGTGGATGCTCAGGACATATGACTGGAAATAAAGCCCTGTTATCAGATTTTGAGGAGAAGGCTGGCCCAAAGGTTTCCTATGGAGATGGCAACATAGGACACACTCTGGGATATGGCAATATTAATCTTGGAAGTGTCATCATCACAAATGTAGCTCTAGTCTCAGGACTTAAGCATAATCTGCTATCTGTGAGTCAAATCTGTGACAGAGGAAACCATGTAGATTTTCATACTGAATACTGTGAAGTTATCAGTAAATCTACTGGAAGAGTTGTTCTAGTTGGACACAGGCATAACAACATTTATGAAGCAAGTTTGGTAACAACCTCTGATGGAAAAATAGTGTGTCTGACTACAAGAATGTCAAATGAAGAGAGTTGGAACTGGCATAAGAAGCTCTCTCATCTCAATTTGAACAACATTAATGAGCTAATAAGAAAGGATCTTGTAAGGGGACTTCCCAAGTCAATACTTAGCTTAGATGGCCTATGTGATTCTTGTCAAAAAGCCAAGCAAAGGAAGTCATCTTTCAAGAGCAAATCTGAATCTTCAGTAGTGGAACCTTATCATCTTCTACATGTTGATCTCTTTGGACCAGTGAATGTGATGTCTATGGGCAGAAAGAAATATGCTCTAGTAATTGTTGATGAATATACTAGATATACATGGGTGTATTTCTTATCAAAGAAGGATGAAACTGCTCAAACTCTGATGGATCATGTAAATCTACTGGACAAAGGATCACAGCACAAAGTCAAAATTATAAGGAGTGATAATGGAACTGAATTCAGAAATTCAATAATGGAAGCTTTCTGCAAAGAAAGAGGAGTGAAACAAGAATTTTCTGCACCTGGAACTCCACAGCAAAATGGTGTAGTTGAAAGAAAGAACAGAACTTTAATCGAAGCTGCCAGAACTATGCTTGATGAAGCAAAGTTACCAACCTCTTTCTGGGCAGAAGCTGTTCAAACTGCTTGTTTTACTCAGAATGCAACATTGATTAACAAGCATGGGAAAACACCATATGTGATGGTGAAAAATAAGAAGCCAAATTTGAAATATTTTCATATATTTGGATGCAAATGCTTTGTGTTGAAGACTCATCCTGAACAGTTGACCAAGTTCGAGTTAAAAGCTGATGAAGGAATCTTTGTTGGCTATCCATTATCAACAAAAGCATTCAGAGTTTACAATCTGAGAACTAAAGTGATCATGGAATCAATACATGTGTCATTTGATGACAAGAAAATAACTGGACTTGAAGATGAAATTGAATATGATCAACTGCGCTTTGAAAATGAAGATTTATTTTCTGATGATGTAAACTCTGATGAAGCAGTACCGACAAACTCTGATGAAGCGGTTCTGATAAACTCTGACGAAGCATACTCTGAACCTCTACTGGTAAATACTGGAGAAACTGAAAATTCTCAAATTGAACAACATAGAGAACCAGTTGAGGGGGAGCGTGAAGAAGCTCAACAAGACACAGAAAATGAGTCAGTTGAGGAAACTGATTCAAACTCTGACAGTTCAAACTCTGAGCCATCCAATTCAGGGGGAGCCTCAGATGCTGCAGAAAGCCAACTTATGAATCAGGAGAGCATGGATCAAGGGGAAGGATCCAATAATGATGCAAGAAACCACTTACCAACAGCAAGAAAGTGGACACAGGCACACACACCTGATCTCATAATTGGAGATCCTGATGCTAGTGTGAGAACTAGAAGTGCAACAAATAATGAGTGTCTGTATCATGCTTTCTTGTCTCAAACAGAACCAAAGAAAGTGGAAGAAGCTCTTCAAGATGCTAATTGGATTACAGCAATGCAAGAAGAGTTAAATGAATTTGAAAGAAATGAAGTCTGGACACTTGTACCTAGACCAAAGAATAGATCAATTGTAGGTACAAAGTGGGTTTTCAGAAACAAGACTGACAGTGAAGGTGTGATTATAAGAAACAAGGCTAGACTTGTGGCTAAAGGTTATTCACAACAGGAAGGGATTGACTATGATGAAACCTTTGCTCCAGTTGCAAGATTGGAGGCCATAAGAATTTTTCTGGCCTATGCTGCACACAAGAAGTTTAAAGTCTTTCAGATGGATGTGAAAAGTGCTTTTCTCAATGGGAAGCTTGAAGAAGAAGTGTTTGTTGAACAACCACCAGGATTTGTAGATCCCAAGCATCCAGATTATGTCTACAGGCTTGACAAGGCATTATATGGACTAAAGCAAGCACCAAGAGCATGGTATGAAACTCTTGCTCAATTTCTTTTAGAAAGTGGGTTCACAAGAGGTACAATTGATAAAACCTTGTTTTATTTCAATTCTGGTGCTGATTTTCTTTTAGTTCAAATTTATGTAGATGATGTTATCTTTGGATCTACTAATGACAAACTTTGTAAGAAGTTTGCAAAGCTTATGCAATCCAGGTACCAAATGAGCATGATGGGAGAGCTTAGTTACTTTCTAGGCTTACAGGTCAAGCAAACAGATGATGGTATTTTTATCAATCAAGCAAAATATACCAGAAATCTTCTCAAGAAATTTGGTATGCTTGATAGTTCATCTGCTACAACTCCCATGGCTACTGCAACAAAGCTAGACAAAGACACAGGAGCCTCAGTAGATATGACAAACTACAGAGGAATGATAGGGTCTTTACTGTATCTTACTGCAAGTAGACCTGATATCATGTATGCAACATGTCTTTGTGCAAGATTTCAAGCAGATCCCAGAGAGCCTCATCTAACAGCTGTAAAAAGGATTTTCAAATATCTCAAAGGAACCATAACCGTGGGTTTGTGGTATCCTAGAGAATCAAAGTTTAAGTTAATTGGTTACTCTGATGCAGATTTTGCAGGCTGTAAGATAGACAGAAAAAGTACAAGTGGAAGCTGTCAATTCTTAGGTGACAGATTGGTTTCTTGGTATAGCAAGAAACAGAAATCAATTTCTACATCCACTGCAGAAGCAGAGTATATAGCAGCTGGTAGCTGTTGTGCACAGATTCTGTGGATGAAGAATCAGTTGCTGGATTATGGTTTGAGGTACTCTAAAATACCTATTTTCTGTGATAACCAAAGTGCTATTGCTATGACAGGAAATCCAGTACAGCACTCCATGACCAAGCACATCAGCATAAGGTATCATTTTATCAGAGAACATGTGGAAGAAGGAAACATTGAGCTTCATTTTGTGTCTACAGACCAACAACTTGCAGATATCTTCACCAAACCTTTGAGTGAAGCTACCTTTACAAGATTGGTAAATGAACTTGGAATGATCTCTGGTTTCGATTAGAGATACGGGTTAGACTCAAAAACTATACATGTTTAATTTTTAATGCTCATGATTCCTTGCATGTATTAACTGTTATGAGTACCAGTGTCATAAACTCTGAAAGTAAACTCTGATGCTAAACTCTGTTAGTCATACTCTGTCGGTTAAAGTCTGATGTTAAACTCTGATTATGATTTTTTTTCTGAAACACATGGACCGATGAAGAAATATGTATGAAGCATGATTTTCAGTAAGTAATCATGAATTCTTCTAAGTATTATAAATTCTGATTACAAAATGTACAGAAATTTTACACAGCATGATACTGTCTCTATATTTATAGCATCTCTTAGTTTATTGATTCTATACACTGAAGTTGTATTAGCTGCTTGCATTTTCTCTCATAAATTAATTGTATTAACTGATGAAAAGTCTAAACTCTGATTATAAATTGCAAATAATTCACCCTCAAATCAAAAGATGCCAAGCAGAGCACAAATTCCTTTGAGATCATGTTGTGTCTAGGAAGATCCAGGAACTTATTGTATGAAATAAGGGCTAAAATCTTTGATTTTTGGTGACTAGTGCCAACCACTGATTACTGGAAAAATTAAAAAAAAAACAAAAAACAAAAATTAAAAAAAATATATATGAAAACATATATAGAAAGGGGGTGAAAAATAAAAGATATATCCAAATGAAAGGATATCAGTATACAGAGTTTAGATATAAAATCAGATTTTATGTTATACATGAGAGTTTAGGCAATCAGTTTTTACTGCTTTAATCTGTGGATTTTATGCACTTTGAGATGGTCTAAATATTCATATTCAGTAAACTCTGCTAATTCACACACAAATACTCACACCTGTACAGTTTGTGAAAAGAGTTTATTTATAAAGGAGCAGGATTGGTAAAAACTGATGATTTGTGTACTCTACGCCGAGGTAATTTCATTTTAATCTCTGTTGATTAAAATAAATTTTGCTTGTTTCAGATAAATTATGATTTTTGATAAAAGACATTTGTTTTGAAAATACAAAAAGAGTATGATTGGACAGTTGTTCAAGAATGTTTTAAACAGAGGAGAGAGGTTAATTTCCTAGAAAAGTGTAACAGGTAGTAATTATTGATGTTTTTACTGCGCATGCGCATTGAAAACTGTCAATTCTTGCTGTCATAGTCATTGCATGTGTGCCACGTGTACCACTAACACAGTTAACGGAGTAAGACAGTTGTGTATTAATGATTAAAAACTGTTCAGTTTTTAATTTTGAATTTTACATTTATACAATACACACACCTTCGTCTAAACTTTTCACATCTTACTCCAACACACATCTATTGTCACACAAGCATATTCACAAACACTTTTCTACACACAAACTCTTGTGAAGTTTTTGAATCAGTTTCTTTGATTTTTCTTCTCAATTCGTACTAATGGCTACTACAGCTTTTGTTTCTTCTGGGTTAGAGTTCGTTCCTAATAATTATGCAGCCCCATTAAACACTGTCAATGCACCAGAGGCGTTTCATATAATACAAGACTTTCTTGCTCAGTCAGTAATTGGGCGTGCTTTGGTGGAGCCTGCAAAGCTTTATGGATCTCAGATCAAAGCTTTCTGGGAGACTGGTGTCTATGATGATGGTGGTGATTCTGGTACCCCATCCATAGTTTTTGAGTTCCAGGAGACAGAGTTTGTCATAACTCCAGGAACTGTTCGTGAAGCAATGGGCTTTGCAGAGTCTGACGCGTACACCATAAGTGTTGGTGATACTGATCTTCAGAGAATGATGCAAACTATTGGATATACTGGATCTTTGGCGAAGATAGGTCAACTGAAGCGACCGCTTTTACGAAAAGAATGGAGTTTCTTTTTCGATTGCATAACAAGGGCGTTCGGGAAGAAATGTACAAATTGGGATGCGATTCCAATTGACAGTCTGCAAATCGGGTATTCACTTCTCTTTGACAGTAATTATGATTTTGCTAGACTTGTTTTGATGAACATAGGTGAGAAGTTAACAGAGAATAGGCATGTAGTCTATTTTTCTAGATTTTGTCAAATTTTATTCTCTGCTTGTGTTCCAAATGTTGAGAATGATGAGGAGGACGTAATTTCCTCTTTCAAATTGCACAAAAGGGTATTCTTTGACCTTACTAATAAGGATTTAAAGAAGGTTAGTGTTGGTGAATTGCTGTTGCCTGAGACAGTGCTTCAGTTCCTAAACCCTCAACCTCAACCACAACAGCCATCAGAACCAGTAAATGCTGAAGCCTCTACAGTTCAACCACGGACAGGTGGTAGGACTAAGCATGTTGGTACAAAACCTCCAAGGATTGCTAAGCCAGCTACTGAAGCTGGGGTATCAAATGCTGATGCTATGCCTCAGAAGAAAAGGTTAAAGAAAAGAAGGGCCAACAGGGCAAAGTCTGATAATGCTGATGCGGACAATGAAACTGATGATGAAACTCTTCATCAGAGAAAAAGAAGATTGGTGGCTGCACATCTTTTTGGTGCATCCATTGTAAATGCTGACGCTGTCAATATGGACAGAGTTTTTGAGGAAAATGTTGCTGAAGCAGCATCTATGCCTGACGTGGCAAATGCTGAAGCAGAGGCTGAGTTTTTTGAGCCACAAGGATTTCATATGGAAGTTGAAGCAAACATCTCTATAAACTCTGAACATTTCACAGAGGGTTTGGAAGCTGATCAAGATACTGCTGAAATTGAAGAATCTATGGTTTCTCATACAGAAATAATTTCTTTTGAAATTGAGAAAGGTGAGGAAGTCAATCAGACTTTAGCTGCTACTGCTACAGAAACTGTTGCTGTAAATCCTGATGTTGCTGACAAGGATGCAACAGAGAATGTTCCCATAGAAGCAGAGTTTGTTACCAACTCTGAGACTAATAAAGCTGAGCAGATAACTACTGAAGCTGCTGTAGAGAATTTCGATGAAGCTATGGCAGAGTCTGTTCCTGTTGACACAGAGTTTGTTGCAAACTCTGAGATTCCAGAACCTGTTGCAGAGAAAGTTATTGTTGAAGCTGCACAGAGTAATTTTGAAACTGCTGCTGAGAATGTTCCTGCAGAGAATACAGCAGATGATAATAATGATGATGATAGTTCTGATCATTCACAAGAGGAGTTATTTGAGAGTCAAGCAAACTCTGATGAGCAAAGAGAGGTCAATCGTGCTACGGCTGAGCATTATCAGGATATGTACTACAATAGATGGGCTGCTGCAGATTGTATCTTTTCAGCACAGAGGGCTGCTGATTTTCTTGGTGATTCTGTGAAGACAATTTCAAATCCTGATATTCTTACAAGTCTAAAGGCTACTGTGATTCAAATTAAATCTCTCCACAACAGATTTGATGAGTCTCATAAGGAAGTCACTGCTTTGAGGAATGAAGTTGGTCTGAGGGATCTTACTCTGAAAAATGATAGAGCTTACTACAATTCCATGTTCAAGAAGCAAGCTAAGGACTCTGATGAAATTCAGAAGAGGCTTGGGAAAGTTGAGGACAACCAGACTGCTATGTCTGCCCAACTGACTTCAATTTCTAATGCAATTGAGTTGTTGACATCAGTACTACTTTTTGATGATGTCAAAAAGGGGGAGAGTGTACCAAATGACAAATGCAAAGACACTCAAACTCTGAGACGGAGGGATGATGGTAATGATGGTGGAAACAAGGGAGGAGATGGAAAGAGTTTAAAATTAAATTCTGATAGAAGACTACTTCCAAGAAGATCAAACACTGATAGAAGATCAAACTCTGGAAAGGGAAATGCAACCTCTGCCAGTGGTTCAAAATTCAAAAGTTTGATAATCTCTGATAAGTCATCTACAGATGAGGAAATTGCTACTAAGGTGTTTATGGCAGAACATGGAAAAGATGTTACAATTGAAGATATCCAAGCTGAAGAGCAAATGCTTGCTGAGGAACACAAGAAGAATCTTGAAGCTGGAATCTACAAGAAGAAGGAAATCAAGGCTCCTAGAAAGAAAGAAATTGGAATTTCTATTAAAGAAAATACTCAACAGAGTATACAATACACCAGGAGGCCTGTGATTACAAATGCTGATAAAGGAAAGGGTATACTGGTAGAAGAAGAACAGTTACCAAAGAAGAATTATTCAACCTCTGACAAAGCTCAAGTTGAAGTTTTTGAAGCTAAATCAACCTTTGACAATGCTCAAGTTGTGCAAACTCAGATATCTTCACCACTCCAAGGTTTTAAAAGATCCTCATTATCTGAAACTCTGAAGCCTAGCCAGGTGAACTTTCTACAAACCAGAACAGTACTTGGAAAACAATCTTATGATAAATCTGGTTTGGGTTCCCACACAGAGAAAAGAGTTAATAAACAAGAACAATTTGAACTTGCTTGCTTACAAAGAAAAGAGCTTAAGATCAAAACTATGTGTGTCTCTCTTACAGCTAACAATAGGATGTGCATGATATATATAAGCCCTATACAACCTAGTGCACACACCTATTTTTACACAGTTACCCCTTGCTGAAAGTCCAACTTGTCCTGCCATAAGACGTTAACTGTGTCAGGAAGGACCACCTGCTTTTCGGAGTCTTTCCCGTTTCTGTAGCTGCTTGTCTCTTATCTTTCTCTCCAAGTTTAGCTGTAGATTTGCCATCTGTTCTTTGGACCACCTTGCCAGAACAAATGCTTCAGTATTTGTCTCTTTTGATTCTTGATTCTGTACCTTGATTTGTCTTGTTGTAAACGGCTAAGTGTTGATATCGTGAACTCCACTTCATTCCTGACTTCGCGATCTCACTTGTGAGGACTACGCGATATAGCCTTTGAAGACTTTGCGACATAGGTCATTTGACGACTATGCGACATAGGTCATTTGAAGACTATGCGACATAGGTCATTTGAAGACTATGCGACATAGGTCATTTGAAGACTATGCGACATAGGGCTTCTGAGGACTTCACGATCTAGGCTTCTTTGACTTTGCTGACTTCAACACTTCACGACATGTGTCTTGAGGACTTCTCGACATAGTACAAAATGGACTATGCGATATAGTACTTCACGACATGGATATTGGTGACTTCACGACATAGCTTTCTTCTGACTTTGCTATATAATGCCTTAGACAAATTTCTGCAACTTATTTCTTCATAGCCTTATTTATCTGTTAGATATAATTGCTGACGTTTGTTCATCAGTGTTTAAGTACCAGGTACATATCAGAGTTTATCTAGAAGCCAGTCAGAGTTTGATAAAGTCTGACTGGGTGAAGAGTTTACATTGAAGCCAGTCAGAGTTTGATAAAGTCTGACGTGGTGATAGTTGACTTAGCTGTCGGTGCAAAGATAAAGATTCTAGAAGCAATATATTCTGAAGATGGAAAGAAGCAGAATATATTGATACAGCTAAGGAAACGGAATAGAAGACTGAAGCAATCCTTAATTGATATGAATTGTATAGCTAACTTATAGGAATATCAATTAGAGATGGATTGTATGTAACTGTGTACTATATAAACACAGATAGGTTATCCCTAGAAGGGATGCGATTATTGAAATATTATTCTTGTAACCTAGTAGCTCTTTGTGATTCATTAACATCACTAAGAGAGAATTATTTAATATAATTCAGTTTGTTGATTTACAAACTTGTGTTCTTGATTGTTATTCTCATACATACTTGATTATATATTGTGTATTCGGCCTAACATTATCTTTATCCTGCTGCATGAACACTTCTGAACTTCTACCAGGACAATTATTCAATGGCCTATATGTTAGATATAATTGCTAATGTTTGTTTATTAGTGTTTAAGCAACAGGTACTGACAAGAGTTTATCAGAAGCCAGTCAGAGTTTAGTTAAACTCTGACAGGGTGAAGAGTTTAATTGAAGCCAGTCAGAGTTTATTTAAAGTCTGACAGGGTGATAGTTGAATTAGCTGTCGGTGCTGAATTGAAGATTCTAGAAGCAATATATTCTGAAGATGGAAAGAAGCAGAATATATTGATACAGCTAAGGAGACGGAATAGAAGATAAGAAGCAATCCTTAATTGATAAGTTTTGTATAGCTAACTTGTAGGAATATCAATTAGATAAGGATTGTATGTAGCTGTGTACTATATAAACACAGATAGGTTATCCCTAGAAGGGATACGCGAACATTAATATATTATTCTTGTAACCTAGAAGCTCTTTGTGATTCATTAACATCATAAAGAGAGAAGCTGTTAATATAAATACAGTTTATTGATTCATAAACAGAGTTCTTAATTATTGTTATTCTCATACATACTTGGTTATATTGTGTATTCGGCCTAACAATTGGTATCAGAGCCAAGGCTGTTTAATATATACAGTTTTACGATTCAAACACAGTATTAATCATGTCTGAAGAAAATCAAACCGCTCCTAAGGCTGAACAGGTTAAGCCCAATTCTGTGAGTCGATATGAAACGATCAGGGTTCCGATTCTCAGGCCAGTAGAGTATCCGATTTGGAAGGTTAAGATGACCATGTTTCTGGAGGCTACAGATCCAGAATACCTTGACAGAATTAATGATGGTCCTCATATGCCAACTAAATTGTCCCCTGTTGTTGATGGTCAAGCACAAAAGACTGTTCCAAAGGAAAAGAAAGATATGACTCCTGAGGATATCTCATCAATTGCAAAGGATGCAAAGGTTAGACATCTTCTCCACAGTGCTTTAGATAATGTAATGTCTAACAGAGTAATTGGCTGCAAAACTGCCAAAGAGATATGGGATGCTTTAGAAGTCAGATGCCAGGGAACAGGTGCTATTAAGAAGAACAGAAAAACAATACTCACACAGGAGTATGAGCACTTTGATTCAAGAACTAATGAAACCTTGACTGAGACTTATGACAGATTTTGCAAACTGTTGAACGATCTGTCTCTGGTAGATAAGGAATATGAACTTGAAGAGTCCAATCTCAAGTTTCTGTTATCTCTACCTGAAAAGTGGGATTTAAAGTCAACAACAATCAGAGATAATTATGATCTTGCTGATACAGATCTTGATGAGATCTATGGATTGTTAAAGACTCATGAACTTGAGATAGAACAAAGAAACAGGAGGTCCAGCAAGAAGACAAAATCTGTTGCTCTCAAAGTCGAGGAGAAGCCCATCAAGAAGGAATCATCAAGGAAGAAAGCCAAGGGAAAGGCTTTAGTTATTAAATCTGAAAGTGAGTCATCAAACTCTAATGATGACTCAAACTCTGATGAAGCTTCTGACTCTGAGGATGATGAAGAGGAGTTGATGCAAATGGCTGCATTGATGGTGAAGACCTTTAAGAAGATGGGATTCAAGAACTTCAAGAAAGGAAAGAGATTCTCAAGGAAAGATTCAAACCCTGAAAGGAGAAATTTCAGAAAGTCTGATGGAAAGGAGAACAAGTCTGGCAAGAAGGATAAGTCTCAAATCCAGTGCTACAAGTGTAAGGAGATGGGTCATTATGCTCCAGAGTGCAAGAAAGGCAAATCTGAGAAAGCACTCATCTCTAAAGGCAGAGACTGGGCAGATACTTCAGACTCTGATGATGGAGAAAACTATGCTCTTATGGCAACTGTTAGAGATGAGACTGAATCTTCTGAAAATAAGGTACCTCTAACTACTTATGCTTATGATACTGATAATATATCTGAGTTAAGAGTATATCTGAAAAGTGTTCATGTTAGTTATAGGGATCAGACTTTAGAGAATGAGAGGATTAAATCTGAGAATCTTAGTCTTAAAGAAAGAAACAAGTTTCTTGAAAGAGAACTTGAGAATATGAAGCAGATTCAAAAAGAAAGAGATGATGCTGTTTATGTTGAACAGGAGTTGCTTAAAAGGTATAAGCAACTAGAATCTGATTTAGAAAAAGAAAGAAAAATAATCAAGACTTGGACAGATTCTGGAAGAGACACTCATCAAGTGTTTCAGACTGATTCTGTAGGTTTAGGTTATTGTGAAAACGATGCTGTGCAGTAAGCTAACACAGCATGATACTGTCTCTATATTTATAGCATCTCTTAGTTTATTGATCCTATACACTGAGTCTGTATTAGCTGTTTGCATCTTCTCTCATAAGTTAATTATAATTACTGATGAAAAATCTAAACTCTGATTATTCATTGCAATTAATTCACCCTCAAATCAAAAGATGCCAAACAGAGCACAAATTCCTTTGAGATCATGTTGTGCCTAGGAAAATCCAGGAACTTATTGTATGAAATAAGGGCTAAAATCTTTGATTTTTGGTGACTAGTGCCAACCACTGATTACTGGAAAAATTAAAAAAAAAAAAAAATATATATATATATATAATAAAGGGGGTGAAAAATAAAAGACATATCCAAATGAAAGGATATCAGTAATACAGAGTTTAGATAGAAAAATCAGTGTCTATGTTATACATGAGAGTTTAGGCAACCAGTTTTTACTACTTTAGTTTGTGGATTTTATGCACTTTGAGATGATCTAAATACCGATTTCGGTAAACTCTGCTACTACACACACATATTTTCACAACTGCACAGATTGAGAAAAGAGTTTAGTGACAAAGAAGGACAAATGGTAAACACTGATGTATTGTGTGAAATACGCCGAGGTTACTTTGTTTTAATCTCTAATGGTTAAAATAATCTCTTTGTTTCAGACAGTTTATAATTTTGAGATTAGCTATTTGTTTTTCGGAAAAAGTATGATTGAACGGAGAAATGAAAGAGTGTGTTTGATAAGTCCTGATAGTGATTTGTAATGCTGCTGAGTATGTTAGTTTATTGTTTAAAGTGATATCATTTCTTTCACCTTACAATTACTATGCAAAATTGATAATACTGATATGTAAAGAAACAAATTTTTTTTTCATTAATTGATTCAAATTTACATTCAGACCATTTCATACTCATGTTTAACTAAACTTTCTGGTACATCCTAATCACTATGGTTACATCAGAAAAGATCTATTTAACCAGGATAAGTATCTGAATGCTACATCTGAAGCAGAAGAGCTAGAGCCAGAAGTTATTGTGCTCTACTACTTCTGATGATCGCTACCCAGTTGTTCAACTGATCATTATACCATCTGGAATTGCTTGACAACATCCTGAAGATGAATCATCATCATCATCATCATCTTTCTGGATTCTCTTTCTGCTTTGCAGCTTGCAGGATTCCAAGAAGATTGTCTCCTCAGTACCCATCAGGAAGCTCTGCTGGAAGAGCATCATACAAATCTCCATAGTATGATCGTCTGCCAGGATGGGCACATCATATGGACCGGGACGGATGATGTGCACATAAGGATTAGAGATCGGTCCTTCCGCTATTTCATCATCTGCTATAAGACCTTCATCATTCAGAAAAGACAGAACAAAAAACTCATCAATGATATAGTTTTCTTGTTGCTGCCAGTTCATGTTCATGAATGATTCTACATCCATGAATTCAAAGGTTCCTGCCATTTGGTGTATGGTAATTTTAAGATATGAAGCCTGTTGTGAAAATGCTTGGGGTTTTAAAGCATTCAACAAGGTAGCTGAAAGGTTTTTCCTTGAATCGAAGCGCTTGGGATAATAAGGTGCGGAGTTTCAAGACAGTCATTATTATTCTGACTATTGAGCTCCTTTGTACTTTATTATTAAAATTGATAATTTTATTATTATTTTTTTTTCTTTTAAGCGGATATTTTGAGTGTTATATGTGATGACAGGTGTTTTCACGTCTGCACGTGTGTATTGGAAGTTGTTCGATACAGCTGTCAGCGTATCCATGCCTGACATCTGTCCCACTAACATACTTCTAATCTTTACAGTTATTATTTAATATACTACATACACACGATTCAATCTTTTACGCACCTCATCTTTTCATAAGCTTTTACTCACACACAAACACTCAAACACTTTCAAAGCCCAGTTCTTCTTATTTTCAAATCTTACAAATGGCAACTACAGCGTTTATTGCTTCTGAATTAGAATTTGTTCCCAACAATTATTCTGCACCTGTAGCAAATGAGAATGCACCGGAGGCGTTTCATTTGATTCAGAGGTTCTTGTTACACTCTGATATCGGTACTGCTCTAACCGCACCATTGAAGCTGTCTGCGACTCAAATTCGAACTTTTTGGCAGACAGGTATTTATGATAATGGAGGAGAGTCTGGATCGCCATCTATCATTTTTGGGTTTCAAGGAGATGATTTTGTTGTTACTCCTACTACTGTTCGTGATGCTTTGGGTCTTGAAGATTTCAATGCATTCACAATCTCTGTTGGAGACTCTGAGCTCGTCAGAATGATGAACGAGATAGGCTACACTGGACCTTTGACAAAGATAGGTCAACTCAAAAGGCCATTTTTGCGCAAAGAATGGAGCTTCTTTTTCGATTGCATTACTCGGGCTTTTGGAAAGAAGTGTACCAATTGGGATGCGATTCCCACAGATAGTCTACAGATCGGGTATTCTCTTCTCTATGGCAGTCAATTTGATGTTGCTAGATTAGTTCTAACTAATATTGGTGAGAAAATGCAAGAGAATAGAAATGTTGTTTATTTCTCTAGGTTTTGTCAATTGATATTCAATTTTTGCTGCCCAAATGTTGAGATAGAAGAGGATGATGTTATACTTTCGTTTAAACTGCACAAACGTATATTTTCTGACCTTATCAACAAGGACAACAAGAAAGGAGAAGTTGGTCCTTTCCTGTTGCCTGCATCAGTGCAACAATTTCTTGACAACTTACAACAACAACACGTATCAACTGCTGAAGCTGGACCTTCTGTGTCTAAACCACAGAGGTCAAAGAGATCCAAAGTTCGAGCAGTTAAGTCTGGTTTGCAACAAACTGAAGCTGAGGCATCAAATGTTGATGCTGTGCCTCAGAGAAAAAGAATGAAGAAAAGGCGAGCCCAACGGGCCAAGTCTGTTGCTGCTGATTCTAATGTAGATTCAGAAACTGAAGCTGATGAAGAGACTCTTCATCAGAGAAAGAGAAGACTAGTTGCTGATCAACTTTTTGGTGATATCATTGCCAATATGGACAAAGAACCGGAAGACACTGAAGCTCCTACATCAGAGAATGAGGAGATTGTGATTACAAATGTACCTTCAAGTACTCCTGCAATTGCTGAGGAGGATATTCTAACTGCTGAGGATGCTGCAAATCCTGAACCTATTCTGATGGATTTTGAACCAGAAGCTCCTACATCAAAAGCTGGTGATGTAGTTGAGGAAGCTGCTGCATACTCTGACAGCAGGATTGTGGATCATGAAGATACTGTACTGGAAGCTGATCATGCTACTACTGAATTAGTAGAACCTATTGCTTCTCACACAGAAATCATTTCTCTTGATTTTGAGAAAGGTGAGGAAGTTGATCAGATTAGAGTTGATCCAGTTCCAGAAGCTGTTGCTGTACATGCTGATGCAACAGATAATGATCATGAGGATATTATTTTACTTGAAGCTTTGCAACAATCAGTTGTTGAGATTGTTCAGAGAGAAGCAGAGGTTATTGCTCCAGCAAACTCTGATGTTCCTCAAACTGTAGCAGCTCAAGTACCTGATGCCACTGCTCAGTTAATTGATGAAATCACTGCTGAGAATGTGCTTGAAGATATTCACGGAGAGGATGACAATGCTGAAGCTAGTCCTGCTCATTCAAACTCTGATATTCAAGTGGAAGTTTCTGATATTCAAGCAAATTCTACTGAAGAGAGGGAAGTTCAAAGGGCTGCTTCTGAGCATTTTCAGAATATGTACTACAATGCATGGGCTAATGCAGATTGTGTTTTTCCAGCACAACGGGCCGCTGATTTTCTATCTGATTCTGTTAAGAAGATTACAAATCCTGATGTCCTTACGAGCTTACAGGCCACTGTTATTCAAGTCAAATCTCTCAATAATAGATTTGATGAGAATCAACAGATGCTTACAAAATTGAGGAATGAAGTAAGTCTGAGGGATCTTACTTTAAAGGCTGACAGAACTTCTTACTATGCCATGTTCAAGCAGCAAGCCAGGGATTCTGAAGAAATCAAGAAGAGGCTTGGGACAGTTGAGGACAACCAGAATGCTATGTCTGCTCAACTGACTTCCATTTCTACTGCGCTTGAATTGCTGACATCAGTACTCCTTTCTGATGATGTCAAAAAGGGGGAGAGTATACCTAAAGACAAATGCAAAGCTACTCAAACTCTGAGACGGAAGGATGATTCTACTGATGGGGGAAGCAGAGGAAATGAAAGAAGGATTTCTGCTCAAAGGCAAAAACGTGTAATAAACTCTGGTGGTCAATCTACTTCTGGTGGTCAATCTACTTCAAAACTCAACAAAAGTTTAGTTGTTTCAGCTAACCCATCTACTGATGAAGAGATTGCTGCTAGGATCTTTATTAAAGAGCATGGAAAAGATGTTACAATTGAAGATATCCAAGCTGAAGAGCAAATGCTTGCTGAAGAACACAAAAAGAATCTTAAAGCTGGAATCTACAAGAAGAAGGAAATCAAGGCTCTTAGAAAGAAAGAAAAAGGAATTGTTATCAAAGAGAATATAAACTCTGATCAGAGTTTACAGTACTCAAGGAGACCTGTGATTAAAAATGCTGACAAAGGAAAAGGTAAACTGGTAGAAGAAGAACAGTTACCTAAGAAGATTTATTCAACCTCTGACATTGCTCAAGTTGAAACAAGATTAGCAAACTCAACCTCTGACGCTGCTCAAGTTGATGATACTATTGAAGATAAGCCAGCCTCTGACAAGGCTCAAGCTGTGCAAACTCAGCTAGCTCCTCAACTCAAAGGTTTCTTAAGACCTGTACTCTCTGAAACTCTGACACTTCAACCTGTGGATTTTTCTCAAACCAGGACTGTACTTGGAAAAGAATCTTATGATAAGTCTGGTTTAGGTTCACATAGGGAGAAGAGAATAAATAACAGATCTCAAGACAATATTTCACTGGCAGGATCTGGTATTAGGGATACACAAGAAAATCTTGATAAGTTAGAATCTGTTCAGTTGATTTTTCACAGAGTCTTGAAGAAGCAGTTCCTGTTATACTTCATGAGTGATGGAAGTGTTTATAGAGTTGGAGAATCTGATGTAAATCTCAAATCATGGGAAGAACTTGAATATGTACTTTATCTGTTGAAAGTTAAGAACAGACACACCCATAATGTTGCTCAAATCTTAAGAGAAAAGATGCTGAGATCAAAAGTAATGCTTGGAGGAGGAAAAGTCTCAAATACTTATATTCCAAAGTATAGAGATCATGCTGGAAAGTTGGTGGAGATGAAGAAAAACAGTGCTAGATTTACAACTGCACTTGGAATAAAAGTCTTAGAATTCAACTTAGAGTCAGATAAAGCTCAGTACATTCGGTTAGGAAATGATATGAAGAAGAACAGTATTTATTCTCTGAGGGCTGCCATATATCAAACTGGTGAAGGAGATCCAGAGTATAAGGAGCTGAAAGAGATTATGATAGCTGAACTTGAGAATGCTGAGAGAAGACTGCTGATTGATTATCTCAGGACTGTACCTGATATTGAAGAAGTCAAGTAAAGTTTGACTGTAAGTTTTTAATATTTTCTATTCTAAGTCAAATTTAAACTCTGTTTTAAATCAAACTCTGTTATATGTTAAACACTGCATTTGTTAAATGGTTTTGACATCATCAATTATATGTTTAACTTGTACATTTTATTATGAACAAGTTGGGGGAGATTGTTAGATATAATTGCTAATGTTTGTTTATCAGTGTTTAAGCAACAGGTACTGACAAGAGTTTATCAGAAGCCAGTCAGAGTTTAGTTAAACTCTGACAGGGTGAAGAGTTTAATTGAAGCCAGTCAGAGTTTATTTAAAGTCTGACAGGGTGATAGTTGAATTAGCTGTCGGTGCTGAATTGAAGATTCTAGAAGCAATATATTCTGAAGATGGAAAGAAGCAGAATATATTGATACAGCTAAGGAGACGGAATAGAAGATAAGAAGCAATCCTTAATTGATAAGTTTTGTATAGCTAACTTGTAGGAATATCAATTAGATAAGGATTGTATGTAGTTGTGTACTATATAAACACAGATAGGTTATCCCTAGAAGGGATACGCGAACATTAATATATTATTCTTGTAACCTAGAAGCTCTTTGTGATTCATTAACATCATAAAGAGAGAAGCTGTTAATATAAATACAGTTTATTGATTCATAAACAGAGTTCTTAATTATTGTTATTCTCATACATACTTGGTTATATTGTGTATTCGGCCTAACACTATATACAATCTAGATGCAAGAAACTTTACTAAGCTCATTATAAGTTTGAGCATACATGGTCAAGCTAATGTTCATGAGAACAAGACAAGTACATTTAGAGACCTATACTACATCCCAGTGATAGAACTCACTAGGTCATGTAATGTGACATAGTCACAAAGTGTAGGCTTGTTAATAGTGGTATTCAGACATGTCTTGAGCCTAACAATCTCCCCCAAATTGTGAGTAAGACCCTTAGGCACAATTTCATGTCTGATAACAAGCCTAACTAACATAAAAAGAACAAGTATAAAGAAGATAAATTTAGGAACAGAATTTGATAACAACTTGGAAATTTAGTCTTACAGAATTTCTCCTTGAGCTACATAGCTTCAGTTTCCAATTGCTTCTCTAAGAAATCATCATAGACTTTCTTCTTCCTTATTTCTTCATTCTTCTTTATTTCAGAGATGGCCAGTAAAATTTCATCCCTTGCAATCAGTTCTTCAATGAGAGGAGAATCTTTTAGATCTTCAGCTGCTGTTCTGAGGGCACTTTCCACATATGAATGTATGAACTCCATACTTATCTTGCTTATTCCTCCATAATGATTTTTGTACTCAACAGTATAAGGATTTTGCTTTACCCTGCACAGCCCTTTCTTCCTTAGCTCCTTTGCTCTTTCTTCCATCTCAGCCATCTTATTTTCTTTCTCACACCTCTTTTCTTCATTCAGCTTCTTTAGATTTTCTTTATAGTCAGAGTGCATCTTCATGAATCTGGCAATCTCTATTTTCCACACCCTTTCTTCCTTTTCTTCAAAATTTAACAAGGCATTGATTCTTTCTTGCTCATAGGTGTCAAAATGTTGCCATCCCCCTTGCTTCATTATTCTTTCTCTTCCATCAGTGTACTTGATCTCTAGATGATCCAACTTCACTTTGACTTCAAAGATCCTTTGAGCCCTCAAAAATGCTAGGGCATCTTCATCATAGTCCTCATCTAGTGGAAGCACATTGATGCCAATAACATTTGTGAGTTTTCCAGTCTTCTTTGTTATCCTTATCCTTCTGGGTATACTCTTGATCTTCATATGTTTCACAAGAGACACCTTTCTGGAACAAGGAGAATCAGTCTTCAGTGCCACATCACTTGGAAGAAGCTTCATTCCTTTTCCCTTCATCCACTGTAACACTCCACTAGCTGTGACTTTGTGGAAGTGTCTTTTTGAGGTTTCTTTTGTGGCTTCTTCTTTCTTCTGTGGCAATTCAGGTTCAGAAGTCTTTGATAATGATTTTGGAGGATCATTACTAACAGTACCCACCCTAGACTTAGAGTCTTGTGTTGTCGTTAAAGTACTGCTAGCAATGTCCTTGACTTGCTGAATTCCACTTCTTGTTTTCCTGGTTGTTTCCTTTGTCCCTTTGGAGTCCCTCTTGTCATCACCAGCATCTTTTGATTTCTTAGGATATTTGCTCCTGCTGCTCTCACTAGGTCCATCCTTATTTCTCCTTGTCTGAGATCTCCTTTCATAGGTTTTCTCCTCATCATCATCCTCCCCATCCTTCTTTTTGCTCTTTTCTTTGACAGATTCAGGAATGACTCCATGAATCAGAAAAGATTGTAGAGTTCGAATCATCTCTAGTTCCTCAGTTGTCCTAGCTCCTCTCTTAGCTCTCAGCATTTGCAGCACCTGGTTGATCTTTGCATTGTTCTTCATTAAAAGGTCTGAGGGAATTACTAGTTGGTCAATACTACTGTCTTGAGATAGGCTTTGGTAAATTATTGTCCTTGGCTTGGATATAACCTCAGGCAATCTTTTATTCTGGTCCATCTTCAAGTCATTATAAAGACTTTCATTGTTCATCCCATGCTTTTCAATCAAATCCAGAATGATTGACAGCTCAGTAAATCTCAGTTTCTCTAGAGTTTGAAAAGCTAGGTGCCACAAGTAGTTGTCCTTGCACACCATGATTATCTCTCTTAGATGGACATCTTTGATTTTCCTTACTGCCACTGTGAAATACTTGATGTTTTCCTTGATCTTCTGTCTGTACATCCTTGCATCTCCTTGAGCACTACTGTAGATGGCTTTCAGAAACTCCAGGAAGGCCTCATCATGATAGATGTTTGAATTGGCAACTTCCTGTAGCTTGGCCTCTGTGATAATTGCAGCTTTGACAGGTTTAGCATTGGGAGTAGGTTGAGTAGGTTGAGGAGTTGAGATATCTTTAGGCATTGTTGATGGATAGTAGGTGGTTGAGATTGTGCTCTTCTGACCTTCTGCACTTATGACCTCTACAGGGGGAAGAATGATTGGCTTTATGGTTTCTTCAATGAGTTTGCCCTTGCCCTTATGCTTTGGCTGCTTGGCAGGTACTCCCCCTTTCTGTTTCATAATGACCTCCTTTTGTTTCTCCCCCTTAGGCTTGGGATCAGACAAGATGTCTTGAGCTTCCCCAGGGATAGGCAGGTTCATTTGTTTCATCATTGAAGTCAGCATCTATTGTTGCACTAGCAGGATATTGGAGGTGTTGTTGCCTTGGTCATCCAGTTTGTCATTGAGCTATTTTAGAGAGTTGGCAAGCTCCTTGTTTTCATCTGTCAGAGAGGCCACTTCTCTTTCAAGACCATCCACCTTTGAGAATAGCTGTTGAGACTTGAAAGAATTGAGAGATTGATCCTTGAGCTTGGCAAATTCAAATTTGGAGATGTTTGACAGAGGGACCTCATCCACCAATTTGTCACCATATTGATTCTTCCAAATTACATTCAGCATTGCATTTGAGTTGATATTGGCCTTGACTTGATTTTCCAGGGTTGTAGCCAGCTTCCTGATGTTGTCTGTGACCATGGCCAGAGAGACGTCCATCATGTTGACAGTAGAGTTTGTCTTCTGGATTTCTTTAAGGATGCCATCCACCTTGGGAAAATCAGAGAGATATGAGTTTCTGAGCTGAGTGAGGGATCTGTCTGTCACCTCCTGGATTGAAGAAATCTCTGATTGAAGCCCTTTCCCAAGATAGTGCAGAGCCTTTAATTGATTCCTGTAGACATCATTAACAGCATCATAAATGGCAGCAGGAGAGAGATCCTTTGCATTGGAGCCCAGAGAAGTTAGGTATTCTTCTCTTAGAAAGGCTAGGGCATCCTTGAGCTTGAGAGTCCTCTTAGCATCCAACCAGGCATCCACATTTCCCTCTGGTTCAGCTGCATCCACTATCTTCTCCTGCTGAGCTTCAACATCCTCCTTGTGGCAGAGTAAAATGGCTTCATAATCAGCATTTGGGAGATTTGAGGTGAGGAGATGTTGAGCTATCTTTGAGAACTCATCAATCTGTGCCACATGGAGATCTTGTATGGCTTCTTCTGTCATTTTGGAAGGCACATATGATGATCCTGAAGGCCTGTCATGGTGCACAGGCTTCAGCCATTCTGACATAGTGGCCTGAGCCAAGTGAGAGCTAGTGCTAGGCACTTCATGAGATGTAAGATTTTGAGTCTCTTCCAGCCTTGAAATGGCTGTAGGGTCTGATGTTGTCTCCATTGAAATGGGATGTGTTACAACATCAGCCCTATTTGTCTGTGAAGACAGTTCCACATCCCTAAGGATGGGAGAATTTGGCATAGAGTCTCCAGTGAAAACTGGTGAATCCTCCATGTTTGTGTTGGTGTCATTAGGATATGCCCCAGCATGCATTCCCTGACCAACTAGATGTGGTTCCTGGGTGGTGAGCATAGTGTCATGCACCATGTCACTTGAAATTGGCTCAATCACAGGAGAGAATTGTGATTGATCAAAGGCAAGATTGTCATTGGAATGACTTTCTTGTTCAGAAGAAATTTTTATTGAAGAATCTGAGAGAGAAGTGGGGTTTAGATTAGATTGTGGCAACTCCCCCTGAGAAATAGGAGGAGTTTCAACAGTGATGTGCTCTCCACTCTGTGTATTATCAGCCTTATCACTCCTAGGGTCAAGAGTGAGGTCTTGACCCTGTGCAGACTCTGTACAAGGTGCAGTGGGGAGGCTGCTCTTTTTAATGCCAATGACCTGTTGAGAGGCCATGGACAGTAACAGGTGTACCCCTTTTTCCACATCTGAATCCTGTTGGGAGGATCCAGTGGTAGGTTTGGATTTGGATTTCTTACTTTGTCTGGTGAGAGGTGACTCAGGATTCTCACTAGCTATCTCTACAGATTCATTGATCACTTCTAGGGCTCTCTTCTTTGACTTCTTTTTAGTAACACCAATCTTTTGAGAGATTGATGCACTTGGCTGCCTAACTTCTATGGTACTGTTTGCAGTGGGGTTGCTGGATGGGATGGGAAGGCTGGGGTTAGACTGTGTAGCTCCTCCAGTCTCAGCCTCCCCTGTCCAGGAAAGTGCATGGTATATGGGCTTATCAAGTGGATAAGACTCAAATGTGTCCTGCATATGCTTGGTCACACTTAGAATCACATCCACTTGATTCCTTGTGTCCAATGAGCCAAATAGTACTTTGGACATGGACTTGGAATAAGCCATTTTAGTGTTATCTATACCCTCCAATTCATGGACATTTGTATCAAGAAAATTTAAAATAACTTGAAGGAAACGAGGGTAAAAGATGTCATTACCTCTACCACGAACGGTCCTGCCTAGCCTCTGAGCCAATTCTTTGAGAATTATGGCTCCCACATTGATCTCCTGGTTGTTGGCCAAGGAGTAGGCTAGCTTCACAGCAATGTGACTGATATGGTCCCATCCTGTCTGCCTGCAGAGAAACACCTTCTGGAGTGCGTCAAACAGAAATGACCACTCCCTTCTCACAAACTTCTTATTCAGCTTTCCAGTATCTATCTCATCAGCATATCGAATGA
This sequence comes from Heracleum sosnowskyi, assembly GCA_030848705.1. Lineage (NCBI taxonomy): Eukaryota > Viridiplantae > Streptophyta > Magnoliopsida > Apiales > Apiaceae > Heracleum > Heracleum sosnowskyi. The sequence continues at coordinate 8,510,187 of CM061235.1, read as the reverse complement.
AGGTCATGAAATCTACGATTTGAGCATCTGTAGCTTCTTGGTCATGACCCTCCACCTTGAACCCCAAAGCTTCATTGATTTCCCTTTCACCAAACTGAAAGTGTTTGCCTCCAATTGAACAACTAACCTCCTGGAATGAGGTTCCATCTTCCCTAGCCATTGTTGATACCAACGTCGTTCTCCAGAATCCTTCCAACACATCGACATACAAGGTAGGGTTCAGGGTTAGGGCTTGGCGTAGGTAGGAAGTGTTCAAGAACCGTACAAAACACTTGTACCTTGGGTTAGCCTCAGCCTCAGAGGGAATGGTGAGAAGATTTGTTTCTTTGGGAATGGTTAAAGGGATAGAGGATGATACTGTTTGAGATTTGGGTGCCATTTCGAGAGAGAAAGTGAAAAAGAGAGTAGAGAATTTGTGCTTAGGTTTGAGAGTTTGAGAGCAATAGACAAGATGAAAAGTTGTGAACGGTTAGAAAAGGGTATTTATATGATAGAGACACTGCGATATGGAGTTATGAATTTGTATAGTCTATTTGTATGTCGCGAAGTCAAAAATGGCCTGTATCGCAAAGTCTTGCACAGTATATCGCATAGTCTCAGAAATGAACTATGTCGCAAAGTCCTCAAGATGAAAGGATCGGGGAGACTTTGCGATATAGTAGAAATACCCTGTCTAAAGCTCTCTTTTAGGAATTTTAAGCAAATTGTCAGACTTTTATCAAATTTTGAAATAAAATTAATTTAAATCAAAATTCTGTCAAATGTGGAGACTTGTCGATATAGTTATTCTAAGTCGCGAAGTCATAAAATGAACTATGTCGCAAACTCATGAAATGAACTATGTCGCGAAGTCTCACAATCTCAACAGTTTGCGATATAAGTCTGTTTTATTTGAACTGTGTCGTGAACTCTGAAAATCATCTATATCGAGATGTCTCAAAAGCTCACAACTTTACTAACAAATGTGATTTTGAAAAATATGCAGTAAAATACTGAAATATTTATAAATCATATCTCAGCTAATTTTCACTCCATATGAATAGAGCATTTAAATACAGTGAAAATTTACTGCTGCAACAATTTACTGGCATACTTACTTAGAGCAACTAAATGAAGGATTAAGCATTCCAATTTCACTCACAAGTCTGTTGAAGACTGCTTCATTCAGAGGTTTAGTAAATATGTCAGCTAATTGTTTCTCATTTGGAACATAAGAGACTTCTATGGTACCATTTGCAGCATGTTCCCTAATAAAATGGTACCTGATCTCAATGTGCTTTGTAGTATAATGATTAACAGGATTGGCAACTATGGATATTGCACTAGTATTATCACACATTAGTGGAATGTGTTCTAACACTAGCCCATAATCCATGAGTTGATTTCTAATCCAAAGCAATTGAGCACAGCAACTTCCAGCAGCAATGTATTCAGCCTCAGCTGTGGATGTTGCTGTGGACTGTTGTTTCTTACTAAACCAGGACACTAACCTTTGACCTAGGAATTGACAGCTTCCAGAGGTGCTCTTCCTGTCAATTCTGCATCCAGCATAATCAGAATCTGTGTAACCAACCAGGTTGAACCCAGTGCCCTTTGGATACCATAGCCCAAGATTAGGAGTCCCCTTCAGATACTTGAAGATTCTTTTGATAGCCATCATGTGAGATTCCTTGGGATCAGACTGGAACCTTGCACAAAGGCATGTGGCAAACATGATATCAGGCCTGCTAGCTGTGAGATAGAGTAGTGATCCAACCATGCCTCTAAAAACCTTGATGTCTACTCTTTTGCCTTTCTTGTCTTCATCAAGCTTGACTGCAGTGGACATGGGAGTTTTTGCAGGGGATGAGTCTTCTAAACCATATTTCTTCAAAAGATCTTTGACTGGTTTATGAAGATGCCATCCTCCCTTTGATGTACTTGCAAACCTAGAAAGTAGGTTAATTCTCCCATCATACTCATCTCATATTTGCTTTGCATCAACTTAGAGAACCTTTCACAGAGTTTTTCATTTGAAGAGCCAAAGATGATATCATCCACATAGATTTGAACAAGAATGATATCATTTCCATGCTTCTTGAAGAATAGGGTTTTGTCAATTGTGCCCCTGGTGAATTGATGCTCAAGAAGGAATTGAGATAGAGTCTCATACCAGGCTCTTGGTGCCTGTTTGAGTCCATAGAGTGCCTTGAGCAGTCTATACACAAAGTTTGGGAAGTCTTCACTTTCAAAGCCAGGTGGTTGAGACACATAAACTTCTTCAGCAAGATCACCATTGAGAAATGCACTTTTCACATCCATTTGATACACCTTAAAATTTGAGTGAGCTGCAAAAGCCAGGAAGATTCTGATGGCTTCCAGTCTAGCTACAGGTGCAAATGTCTCATCATAGTCAATGCCTTCTTGCTGACAATATCCTTTGGCAACTAGCCTTGCTTTGTTTCTAATTACCACTCCTTCTTCATCCATCTTGTTTCTGAACACCCATTTGGTGTCAATAACATTCTTTCCTTTTGGGGGAGGTACCAGTTCCCATACTTTGTTTTTCTCAAATTGATTCAACTCTTCTTGCATGGCAACAATCCAATCAGAATTCTTCAAAGCTTCTTCAATTAATTTAGGTTCCTCTTGTGACAGAAAGCAGCTATACAGACATGTATTTAATGTTGCCCTTCTTGTTCTAACTCCCTCACTAGGATCTCCAATGATTTGATCCCTAGTGTGGGCTCTGTCCCATTTCCTTGTGTGCACCTGTTCATTTCCTTGATCTGTTCCAAGCTCATTTTGGTTGACAGGTGCATACTCTTCTTCTCCCCCTGTGTTTGTGAACCCTTGCACAGGTGTTTGAAGAAGATTGTCAACTTCAAGGATTTCATTCTCTAGAACAGTTTGAACAGGGGGTTCATCTTCACTTTCAGAATCCTCAAGATAACCTTGATTCTCAAATCTCAATGGCACACTGTCTTGATCACTTGTTTTAAGTCCAGGAGTCTTCTTGTCATCAAAGGTAACATCCATGCTTTCCATGACTTTGTGTTGCTCAGGTACAAATACTCTGTATGCTGTCCTTTCCAGAGAGTATCCAATGAAGATACCTTCAAATGCTTTTGCATCAAATTTTCCAACATGCTCAGAGGTATCTTTCATCACAAAGCACTTGCTTCCAAACACATGCAGGTGCTTGAAGGATGCTCTTTTTCCAGTCATTAATGAGTAAGGAGTTTTGCCAGACTTCTTATTGATTAATGTTCTATTTTGCACATAGCATGCTGTGTTAACAGCATCAGCCCAAAAGCTAGTGGGTAGCTTTGCATCCAGCAACATTGTCCTTGCAGCTTCAATGAGAGTTCTATTCTTTCTCTCAACTACTCCATTTTGTTGAGGTGTTCTAGGAGCTGAGAATTGTTGAGAAATTCCTTTATCTTTGCAAAATTCATACAATGTTGAATTTCTGAACTCAGTCCCATTATCACTTCTCAAAGCAACTACAGAGGAACCAGTGCTTTGTGCTTCTTTGTCAACTCTCTTGATATGCTCTATTATGACTTGGGGTGCTTCATCCTTGGAGAATAGGAATTCCACCCAAGTATATCTTGAATAGTCATCTACCATCACTAGAGCATATTTCTTTTTGGAGAGGGACATTACATTCACAGGACCAAATAAGTCCATGTGAATTAGCTACAGAGGTTTTGAGTTTGTATTGAGCAACTTGTTCTTGTGACTGGATCTTTTAATTTTTCCTTTCTGACAAGCTTCACATGCTCCATCTTGCACAAACTCCAAGGCAGGCAAATCCCTGATAAGTTCTCTTTTGGTTAGAGAGTTCATTGCCTGAACATTCAAGTGAGACAGCTTCTTGTGCCATAGCCAGAATTCCTCATTCGTGGCTTTAGTGTAGAAACAGCAGATTTCTCCCTTATCTGCAGCCTTGAGATTAGCTACAAACAAGCTTCCTTTCTTCACACCAGTTAGAACAACTTCACCACTTTCCCTTTTTGAGATTGAACAAAGGTCTTCATCAAATTCCACTTTGAAACCTCTGTTGGTAAATTGTCCAATACTCAAGAGATTATGCTTCAGTCCTTCAACAAATGCTACATCTTCAATAATGACATTTCCAGATTTAACACTGCCATATCCCATTGTATAACCAATGTTGTCATTTCCAAAGGTTACTGATGGGCCAGCCTTTTCCTCAAAATGTGATAGCAAGGCTATATCACCAGTCATGTGACTTGAGCATCCACTGTCCAAGATCCATATGACTCTTTTATTCCTGTTGCCCTGCATTCACAAAATGACTAAGTTGTTTTTGGTACCCACACTTGGTAGGGTCCAGTTGATTTAGAAACATTTTGATTAATAATTCTTCTGTCATAAATTGCATTTCTCATAGTAGGAGACTTCACTTTTTCTGTGGCTTTGGAGTTTACACTCTTAGGCTCACATGAAGTTTTCACCCTCTCAACCTTGATTGGGGACCCTGTCCTGTGAGAATGCATATGTGTGTGTGATTCACCAGATTGTGCAGAGTCAAGTTTATGTTTAAGAGATAAACAGTTAGCAATCACAGTCACATAGCATGTCATGCAGTTTGGCTTACCACAGAAAGAATCATGACTAGAATTTATGCTGGCAGAATGGTTACTCAGGTTGTCAACTTCAACAATATCAGGCTTACTACACTTATGAGTCAAATGATTAACAGATAGGCATTTTTGACATTGTTTCCTGGGAGCATTTGGCACATAAGCATAGTTGTTTCCCTTGTTAACACCAACTTTACCATTTCTGTTTTGTTTCTTTTTCTTAACTTCTTTCTTTGCTTTAGGACTCTTGACAAGATTGTCTTTGGTCTCTTTCTGATTGACAAGTTCAGGAAAGGAAGAAGTGTTTTTAGCAGCCTCATCTTCTTCAAGTAGTTGTTGCTTGATGATCAGTAGTTCCTCATCAAACTCAACAGCACTCTTTCTGAAGATGGGCTGTTCAACACTTGACAGTATGGTTGGGGCATTTTTGTTTGTAAAAGTTTCCTTTCCTTTGCCCTTGACCTTCTTCCTTCCCTTGTCATTTTCATAGTCAAAACCAACTCCAACCTTGCAGTCTTCAGTGTGTTCCTTGTGATAGGTTTGAATAAGTTCAGAGGAGTTTTTGAAGCTTCTTAGTTTCAGTTCAGTTTCAGCAATTTGTTCCCTAAGGGCTTTCTCTATCTGCTCAGCACAAATCACTTTGTTTTTAAGATACTCAACCTCCTTTTTCAAACCATCCAGGTTCACAACCATTAACTCAAGTTGCTCATTCTTTTCTGTAAGCTCAACATTCTTAGCAGTTAGTCTATCAATTTCTTCATTAGCTACTAACATGCTAGTATGAATATTAAACATCTCAGTGCTCATATCTTCAACAGTTTGCTTATATTGAAGGGGAGTCATATCAAGAGAAGTAAGAATAGGTACCTGACTTGAATCACCATCATCAGAAAATGCCATCAAGGCATAGTTTGAGTACTCTTGTTCTTCTTCTTCATCAGAGTCATCCCAGCATTTTCCCTCAGCAATAAAAGCTTTGCCCTGTTGTTTCTTGAGTAGAGCCTCATACTTAGCTTCAAGCTCTAAGTATGCTTTGTCCTTCTTGACTTGTTTAGGCTTTTTGCACTCAGTGGCAAAATGCCCAAGTTCATTGCAGTTATAGCACCTTATTTTGGTCCTATCCACACTTCCTGTCTTGTATCCACCTTTAGCAGCACCAGCAATCCCTTTTCCTTTATTGAAGGTGTTTGAGCCACTAGATCCACCAGTGTTTCCATTATTGAACTTGGACCTGAATGGCTGCTTTCTTTTAAACCTTATGTTAGGATACCTCCTAGCCATATAAGCAAAATATTTGTTTTCCATTTTGTCCAGCTCATCTATACTGTAGAACTCATCCTCTTCAGGTAAATCATACACAACCTGAGTTTCATCACCAGTGTCTTCAACTTCCAGTTCCTCAATCTTGACCTGACTGATTTTAAGAGAGTCCATTCTTTGACTTAGGTTGTCAGCAATAAGTGCACAGGAGGTATTAGCCACTAATCCTTGCTTTGCTTGAATAGATCTCTTTTGAAATAGCTCTAACTCATATGTCTTCAAAACACCATACAACACATCAAAACCAATCTTTGTTAGATCTCTTTCTTTAAGGGAAGAGATTCTTGGTTCCAAGTGATCTGAAAGAGTTAGTAGAAACTTCATATTGAGCTCTTCTGTTTCATAGTGTTTGTCATAGAGTTTGAGCTCGTTTATCAGCTTGTTGAATCTCTCAAACACTTCTGTGATTCCCTCTTTTGGCTGAGCCATGAAGGCTTCATATTGTGAAACAAGAATCTGCTTCTTGTTCTTTCTTACTTCAGTAGTTCCTTCACAGAGCACTTCTATAAGATCCCACATCTTCTTGGCACTAGTACAATGAGCAACAGTGCCATACATGTTGAAGTCCATAGATTCACAAATGATAAGTTGAAGATGTCCATCCAGTGCTACTTTTTCCTTTTCAGGATCAGTGTATTTTGAGGGATCTTTGGGCACATGTTTTGCTGGTACAATCTCAGTGCCATTGGTTGTTTCACCAATCTCGATCATTGGAATGAAGGGACCATGCTTTAGAATATCTAAATACATGGGGTTAGAAGCTTTGATGAAAAGCAACATCTTCTTTTTCCATAAACTGTAGTGTTCCTTGTTAAAGGGAGGAATCTTGATACTGCTTAGTTTCTGTGAACTCATTCTTGATCTTTTCCTGTTTGTACGTTAACAGCCTACTCTCTGATACCACTTGTTAGAAATGAATACTACTAGAAACTAGACAGAGGGGGGGGGGGTGAATGGATAGTTTGATATATTTTTCGATTCTTGAAAACTAAGTAACAGACTGTATATGATTATGATATGTAATATGCAGAAAGTAAATAACACACACAATCACTTTAATCTACTTTGTATAAAAAAATTAAATACTACAGCTTTCCAAGAAATTCACAATAGAATTTCTGGCTTCTAAACAAGAACAGTTTGAACTTGCTTGCTTACAGAGAAAAGAGCTTAAGATCAAAACTATGTGTGTCTCTCTTACAGCTAACAATAGGATGTGCATGATATATATAAGCCCTATACAACCTAGTGCACACACTTATTTTTACATAGTTACCCCTTGCTGAAAGTCCAACTTGTCCTGCCATAAGACGTTAACTGTGTCAGGAAGGACCACCTGCTTTTCGGAGTCTTTCCCGTTTCTGTAGCTGCTTGTCTCTTATCTTTCTCTCCAAGTTTAGCTGTAGATTTGCCATCTGTTCTTTGGACCACCTTGCCAGAACAAATGCTTCAGTATTTGTCTCTTTTGATTCTTGATTCTGTACCTTGATTTGTCTTGTTGTAAACGGCTAAGTGTTGATATCGTGAACTCCACTTCATTCCTGACTTCGCGATCTCACTTGTGAGGACTACGCGATATAGCCTTTGAAGACTTTGCGACATAGGTCATTTGACGACTATGCGACATAGGTCATTTGAAGACTATGCGACATAGGTCATTTGAAGACTATGCGACATAGGTCATTTGAAGACTATGCGACATAGGGCTTCTGAGGACTTCACGATCTAGGCTTCTTTGACTTTGCTGACTTCAACACTTCACGACATGTGTCTTGAGGACTTCTCGACATAGTACAAAATGGACTATGCGATATAGTACTTCACGACATGGATATTGGTGACTTCACGACATAGCTTTCTTCTGACTTTGCTATATAATGCCTTAGACAAATTTCTGCAACTTATTTCTTCATAGCCTTATTTATCTTTATCCTGATGCATGAACACTTCTGAACTTCTACCAGGACAATTATTCAATGGCCTATATACAATCTAGATGCAAGAAACTTTACTAAGCTCATTATAAGTTTGAGCATACATGGTCAAGCTAATGTTCATGAGAACAAGACAAGTACATTTAGAGACCTATACTACATCCCAGTGATAGAACTCACTAGGTCATGTAATGTGACATAGTCACAAAGTGTAGGCTTGTTAATAGTGGTATTCAGACATGTCTTGAGCCTAACACATACAATTAAAAGTTTTATTATAAGTAAAATAGGTGTTTGTAGATATAATTAAAAGTTATATTCGAAGTAGAATAAGTGTGCGAATTTATAAAGGAGAAGAATTCAAATTATAGGAAAAACATATAGTTAAAAGTTATATTAGAAGTAAATAGGATTGTTAATTTTTATAGGTGTTTTTTCAACGAAAAAGTGGCTCATTAGAAAAGAGTATGTTAACATAAAAATTGATATATAAGACAAGTATATATTCAATATATTAAATTTGGAATTTTGATCTTAAAAAGGAAAACGTGTTTCACGGAAGAACGACTATTAGGAAGTAACAAGTAATTTTTGTAATTTAACTTATAGATGTATTTTTTTCTAACGAGAGAGCGACTCATTAGAAAAATGAGTATGTTAAGATGATAATTAATATATAATACAAGTATTAAATATATTAAATTTGAGATATTGATATTAAAAAGGAAATGCATTTTACGGGAGGACGGCTTATTAGAGAGGACCGAGTAATTTTTGTAATTTAATTGATGAAATTGAAAAAAAAAATATGACGCCGCCGCGAAGGGCGGCCTTTTCAACTAGTTATTTATTAAAAACATCAAATTAATTATGAACAAATTCCGGGTAAGAAACGAAGAGAAAGATTTGCTAAAAATAAAAATAAAATTTTATATCCCATATAATATCAAATCTCGCATTACATTTAAATAAATTTGAAAAATGTTAGAGTTTCCAAAATTGCTCCAAAATTGTTCCCATCGCTGAGTTGTCAAAATATAATTGATTTGTTTTAATAAATAAAAATAGACCGCTCATGCATACGTATCTATACTAAACTATAATAATCAAACATGAGTATAATTGTTGGTAGTTTCGTTCAACCATAGAAAACATATTTACCGTTAGATCTTCAATAAATAAATGAGAGTCGTTAGATTCATTCTAAAGAATATTTTTGTTACGCCATATTTTTTGTTGTCTCAATTATCTCCTAATTTATCAATACGAATCTATTAATAATTAACTTAATTCCTAAGTTATATATTTCCTCTCTCTGAAATGATATTTTTCAAATCAGGAAATAATCACATCGCTAATATAACTCTAAAAAGATAAAATCAACTTATCTCAAGATATCCATTAACAATCACAGGGATTAAAAACACTATCCTATCACTGAACTGCGTTGGCTTGATCCCTATATATAAACAGGGTACGCAAGCATCTTGGAATAGGATCCGACACATCTAACAAGTCGAGACACCTTTCAAGTCCAGCCCCAAACATCCAAAAATCCAAAATCCTCCATCATCATAATTCGTTATTCCAGCAATACCCGAAATTTGTTATCAACAAATTCCTCCGTTGACAATTTTATATTTAAGTTACTCAAGATCTTAGTTTCGAATAATCACAACATATTAAAATAATAATTTATATTATTAATTCTAAAAAATACAGGTGATTAATTATAATATGAGTATTATTACTAATATTATATCATAAAACAAATAATTAAAAAATAATTACATGAACATTATAATAGAAAACATAATGATATTAAAAAAAAGCTCATGCATGTCACGAGTTATAAACTAGTAACTCGTAATAAAACATCGTATGCTTTTAAAAAAAAAAATTGGGATGTTTGAACATATAGCAACTCTAGTTAATCATCACTTTAGTGCTTCCCTATCCAACTCCTGGAGCAACTGTCACCCTTAATCTTAAAACAATTCTCACAGAATCGAGTAGTAGATATGGATTATACAAATTTTATTAGGTTTTATGACCTTTTTGCCATTTAAGTTTGGTCTGTTATACCCATAAACCCTTCAAGTTTAAAAGCGTTCTTTTTTATCTCTCGGGTATCAAAAATGTACATTTTGGACACTCAACCGCTGGGGCGAAAAGGTACATTTTTTTACCCAAAAAGGTACATTTTTGATACCTGAGGGGTGAAAAAGAACGTTTTTAGACTTGAAGGATTTATGGATACAACGATCCAAACTTGAAGGGCAAAAAGGTCATAAAGCCATTTTATTATACATGATTTGTTATATTAATAATTGGTTTGGTTTGTTTAGTACGCGTAATCGAAACCGAACCATTTTAAACAGTTTAATTTTTTATTTTTTTATTTCAGCAATATTATGCGGTTTGATTTTCATCAAGTTTTATAAATTTCAATTCGAATTCGGTTTTCTTTTTATTTTTTTGCTTACCCTACCTAGGCCAGCATACATGCTCTAAATAACACCTCTAGAAAATTAAATGACAAATTGATTTTATGCATCTGTTTATCTGATGTCTGAAACCCGCTGTTGTTGATTTTCATGTACTTTCTCATTTACTCATTCATCTTTTAAGTTAGACACACAGATCATTGCCATTTTTGCACAGATGCTGAACGAACCCATTTTTATCATACATGCGTATGCGTGTTTGCCTCTGTGTGGATTGCCTGCAATTTCTGAATTTATAATAACACATTTATGATTTGTTTTAACTTTACACTTGTTTTTTCAGATTAATTGTTGATGAGAAGAACCTAGGAAGCAGGGACACCTGGGTAAGCTGCCGAGTCCCCGTATTGGATTCTTGTACACGCGTATTCCCGTATTGGACATACAGATTATTTCATAATTCTACTTTCGATTTTGATTTTCAAAAATTGTAGTCAAAATTTATTTTAACTAACTATATTCACAAAATCAAGTATTAATGTCTATAAACAAATACAAAAGTATTGATGATCATTTTCATTTTTGCATAAATGAAAGATTAAATTCATACTTTTGTATTTTCAATGAACAAATTATGCAGTTCATTTAATTTGCATATATATTTTCGTTCTACCAATTGATTTTAATATGCGTAACATGAAATATATATAAAAATTTATATTTATATATGACATGTCTCCCGCACCGTATCCCTATAATTTTAAATTTGCCAAATCTGAGTCTTTGCTTCTGAGAGAAGAACATAATGAACATCTCTCTTTTCTCTGTCTTCCCCGCATGTAATTTTTATCCACATGCAGGCATCCATTTGCAGGATTCACTACAAGTTTGTAAATTCAAAGTACCGATCATTTTTTCGCAAAAAAAGAAAAAAAGAACCCAATTTATTTAAAAACAATAAGAATTGATCCATCTGACCAAAATAAATAAATAAATAAATAAGGACCGATGCACTATGTATCCAAAAATAACAACTATTTTGAATTAATCGATTACAAAAATTTAAACTCACCCAAATTTTGAAAATACATAGACACATACATTTACAAATTAGTATATGTTTCGAATAAATAATAAATTTTGTAACTATGGGGGTTTTGTGAGACAATTTAATCATCTTGAAATTACTAAATTACCCCTCTTATATTATATTAATGATAAAAAAAATTGTTCGGAATTAAACCTAGGACCTAGCTGTGACAAATGTGTACATATGTATCCACTACACCATCCCAACACTTGAATAACAACTTAAAAATTATTAACCTCATATTCACGAAAATCACTTGTTGTATGTTTCTTAATATTTTTTTAGAGTAGTACCAATAATCTTTATAATACAAATTCGATATTAACATCTGTCACTACTACAATATTGAAATTTTTTAATGTCAACCAAATATCACTTGCTATATTTTTCTTTAATATTTAATTTAAAATTTAAAACTTTCAACATATTTACTCATTTCTAATTATATTCTCATATGTAATAAGCATAAAACGAATTTTATCTATTATTTTTACATTAAATTTTTTTTCATTATTAGACATTAACAACTTATAATTGCAGATCCATTTTTTAAATTTTCGTCTTCAATAAATAAAATTTATATGTTGATTATTTTCGAAAACTACACTATTAGTCTATAAAGTATTGAACCTGAAAACTGGAAAAGATTTTTCTCTTTGTATACTAATCAAAATGTTTTTGTAGCAGAATTTTAGAAGAAAGTTGAGGTTGTCATCGTACGACTAAATCAAATATAAACTAATATTTGTTTAAAATTTTTGAATATTTATTTTAAAATATTAAATTATTTGTGTCAAGTGGTAATTGTAAGGTAAAGCGAGTAACTTATCAAGAATCAATTTACCGATTTTTTGAGAGATATAAGTAATAGTTTTCTAAAATAAAGTATATCCACAATTGTACAATTATTGAATTCAATATGTCTGCTATTAAGTTTAAACTCGGATGGAAATTACAATTATCAAATGTTTATATATATAAGCATAACACTTCAACAAAGCAGGGGATCGTTTACTTCATAACAAATGTCAATATTAACTATCATATAATTGATTTATCGTACATTTAATATTTACATATACGATATATTTTGAAAAAGGGAATACAAAATATATTTGTATCTAGAGCATGCCCGTACGTAGGACTAAAAACATAATTCTAATGGCAGTGTTTAAACAATATCTACATAAACTTGTCGTTTATCACTAACTGGATCTTACCAAACCAGTATATAAAGTATTGAATTTGAAAACTGGAAAAGAATTTTCTCTTTGTATACTAATAAAAAAGTTTTTGCAAGAGGCTTTTACAAGAAAGTTGAGGTTGTCATCGTACTAAATCAAATATAAACTAACATCGGTTTAAAATTTTTGAATATTTATGATAAAATATTAAAAGTATTGAATGTTAAATTATTTGTGCCAAGTGGCAATTGTAAGGTAAAGCGAGTAACTTGTCACGAATCAATTTACCAATTTTTGAGAGATAAAAGTAATAGTTTTCTAAAATAAACCATGCCAACAATTGTATAATTATCGAATTCAATATGTCTGTTATTAAGCTTAAACTTGGATGGAAATTACAATTATCAAATATATATATTGTTAGGTCCTGATAAGTTTGTAGAAGGGGGGTTGAATACAAACGATACCGTTTAATCGAATTTGTCCTTTTAAGATTTAACAATTTAGAACAAATTAATGCGGAATAAAAACTGAAACAATATTCAAGTTAAATAGAAACTCTATTAAACTTGAGGGGTGTTACAATTCTGATCACTGATTACAAAGAACTTGATAAAACAAATCTAGAATAAATTCGACATGAATTTATCTATTTTTGTAATAAAAAGGATCGAATACTAAAAAGTAGTTCGATATAAAATCTAGGGATTATGATCCGCTAGAAAGTCAAAGCAGTACAAGAGAATCACTTCTTATGAATTAAATAATTAAGAACAATCAAGAAGTAAAATATATCCTGCAGAATTTGAGCTTGACAGTTGAAGAATGAAGAAGACAGTTGAAGGAGTTTAATGTTTCTGATGCTCTGCCTTTTTCTTTCTTTTTGTATTTGTAATTGTGTTGTAGTCTTCGAATTGCCTAACTTTTTAATACACTGCATTCCTTTTCTTTGTGTGCACGTGCTAGCCACCACTTGACAAAATGCATTTTGCCTTTGGAAGACTTAGAGAAAAACAATCCAATTTGCCTTGGAAGACTCTCGGGTGAGTCTTCCTAGTTCATTTTTCTAAGTCTTCCTAGTTCAAACCTAAGTCTTCCTAGTTCATTTTTATTCTAACTTAAATAATTAACTAAATAAATTATGTATTAAATTAATTCTTTACAAAATTAATTTAATAAATAATATACTTGATTGTATTAATTATTTATAATAGAATAAATAGAATTAGTTGACTTCTCAATTAATTGCTTTTTATTCTAATTTAAATAATTAACTAAATAAATTATGTATTAAATTAATTCTTTACATAATTAATTTAATAAATAATTTACTCAATAGTATTAATTATTTATAAAAGAATAAATAGAATTAATTGACTTCTCAATAAATTCCAGAATCACTTAAAACTTAGATAAATAACAAACACAATAATACGTTGACACTCAATGCACGGTCTGGTTCATGAGTGACTAACGACAATGTCTGTTCTTTATCTGTTTGACTTTAAGTAGTGATTCACTTCCTTTTCATTCAAGAACTCCGTAATCAGTATCTTTTTCTGTCACCACTTGAAATCTCCGTCACTTTAATAAATCCACTGAGCTTGAATACTTCATTGAGGCTTGATCAATAAATTGAGCTTCTTTCAATGTAGAATAACTTCAAGTCTGTAGATGACTTTAATCTTCATTCTTTGACAGATATAATCTTCTGAGATTCCTGTGACATCTGATCTAATATTTACTTATTACATTCTTGTTTAAGTTGAGTAGAATCCTCGAATTACAAATAGGCTATTTCATATGCCTTTCAATCTCCCCCTATTTGTTTGTTAGAAAATAACAACCAAATACCTAGAGGATCACTCAACTAAAACCAAGAAAAAGATAAGACTCTTAAACCTAAGTAAATACTAGAAAGTTCTGGATCAAATATGACATTTCCAGATTTCACCAGTAAAGATAAATACAAGACAGATGTTCCTCTAGACTGAACATATGATAACATTGAACCTGTCTTGATTTACCTAAGCTCTATACATATAACATTTACAAAACAGAGCTAATTACCTTTACTCCCCTGAAACTCCTCATGTTCCTTTTATATCTTTTTCAGCTCCCTCTTCCTAGCTTCTCCAAATTTCTCTATAAACTTCTCTAGAAACTTCTCCCCCTTAAGCACATATGGAACACCCCTTCCTTCAGTTCTGACTCTACAAGGGGAATTAATTCCAAGCAATCCAATGACCTCATTATAACCATAACCTATACTGACATGATTACCAATAGCTTGTTTATTGAGAATCTCTTTAGCCGTCTTACAAGAGCTGAAATAGGCATTAGCTTTAGTGTTCAGCTCACTAATCTCTTTCTTAAGAATGGTTTCCAGTTGAATATAACATTTAACCCTATTCTCAAGAAAAGCTATTTTCTCAATAAGTTCATCCTGATTAACATGCACTAGTTTTAATTCTTTTATTTCCTTTTCAAGATTTGTGTTTAAAAGAATTATTCTATCATTTTCAGTGCATGCACAACTTAAAGTATCACCAAGATTACGAATAATTTCAGTGTCAGTGAACTTTACCTCAAACATGTTGGGTGAAGATAACATGGAATCAAAGAGTTTGTCTACTATTGCCATGAGTGCAAGATTTCCAACTTCTTCATCTTCACTGTCTGTATCATCCCAGCTCTTTTCTTTAGACTTGTTCTTCTTAACCATCCCTGTTTTATAGCCACCCCTTGTGCTATTTGAGGATGAAGAACCACCTATCTGGTATTCGTCAGCATATGTCTTGAACTTGAAACTAGGATTTCTCCTGAACCTGAAGTTTCCAAACTTCTTCACTACCCAGGCCATAGACTCATCTTCCAATTGTTCAAGCTCCTCCATAGAATAAAAATCACCACCAGATTGACTTGTAGATGTAACACCATATTCAGCTACAATTACATCCTTGTTAGGACTGGAAGGTAGAACAACCTTCGCTTCCTTTTTCTGTGGGACTCCAGCTACCAGTGAAGTAGACATACTAACCACTCTTCCTTCCCTTGGATTTGATCTGAAGTGCTCATATGTAGAGGTGAGAATTTCCATCTTATTCTCTCTGACTTCCTCTGTCCCTTCATTGATTATTTCAATCGTATCCCAAATGTGTTTGGCAGAAACACAATTTAAAATATGATTATGCATGATTGGATCAAGACAATCAACCAGTATCAACTGTAGACAGGCATCCAAGGAAACATCTCCTGTTTCGTTAGGTCCTGATAAGTTTGTAGAAGGGGGGGGTTGAATACAAACGATACCGTTTAATCGAATTTGTCCTTTTAAGATTTAACAATTTAGAACAAATTATTGCGGAATAAAACTGAAACAATATTCAAGTTAAATAAAACTCTATTAAACTTGAAGGGTGTTACAATTTTGATCACTGATTACAAAGAACTTGATAAAACAAATCTAGAATAAATTCGACATGAATTTATCTATTTTTGTAATAAAAAGGATCGAATACTAAAAAGTAGTTCGATATAAAATCTAGGGATTATGATCCGATAGAAAGCTAAAGCAGTACAAGTGAAATGATTCTTATGGATTAAATGCTAAGAACAATTCAAGAATTAATTCACTTGAAGAATTAAAGGCTTTGCAGTTCAGAAATTAAGAAGACAGAGAGAAATGTTTAATGTTGAAAAGTTGCTGTCTCTTTTTGTTCTTGTTGTAATCTAATGTAAAAAAATGCCTTTCACTTGTCTTCTAATTGTCTTTATAAATAAACACACTGCATAGCTTTTCTTTTGTCCACGTGCAACCCACTAACTCAAAATAGAATTAAGCCTTGGAAGACTTGCAGGAAAACAATACTTTTACTCTTGGAAGACTTTCGGGAAGACAATGGATTGCATTAGGAAGACAATCGGTAAGACAATGGTTGGCCTAGGAAGACAATCGGGAAGACTCACTTGTGAGTCTTCCTAGTTCATTTTTCTAAGTCTTCCTAGTTCAAACCTAAGTCTTCCTAGTTCATTTTTATTCTAATTTAAATAATTAACTAAATAAATTATATATTAAATTAATTCTTTACAGAATTAATCTAATAAATAATATACTTGATAGTATTAATTATTTATAAGAGAATAAATAGAATTAGTTGACTTCTCAATTAATTTCTTTTTATTCTAATTTAAATAATTAACTAAATAAATTATGTATTAAATTAATTCTTTACATAATTAATTTAATAAATAATTTACTCAATAGTATTAATTATTTATAAGAGAATAAATAGAATTAGTTGACTTCTCAATTAATTCCAGAATCACTTAAAACTTAGATAAATAACAAACACAATAGTACGTTGACACTCGATGCACTGTCTGGTTCATGAGTGACTAACGACAATGTTTGTTCTTTATCTATTTGACTTTAAGCAGTGATTCACTTCCTTCTCATTCAAGAACTCCGTAATCAGTATCTTTTGCTGTCACCACTTGAAATCTCCGTCACTTTAATAAATCCACTGAGCTTGAATACTTCATTGAGGCTTGATCAATAAATTGAGCTTCTTTCAATGTAGACTCACTTCAAGTCTGTAGATGACTTTAATCTTCATTCTTTGACAGATATAATCTTCTGAGATTCCTGTGACATCTGATCTAATATTTACTTATTACATTCTTGTTTAAGTTGAGTAGAATCCTCGAATTACAAATAGGCTATTTCATATGCCTTTCAATCTCCCCCTATTTGTTTGTTTGAGAATAACAACCAAATACCTAGAGGATCACTCAACTAAAACCAAGAAAAAGATAGGACTCTTAAGCCTAAGTAAATACTAGAAAGTTCTGGATCAAATATGACATTTCCAGATTTCACCAGTAAAGATAAATGCAAGACAGGTGTTCCTCTAGACTGAACATATGATAACATTTAACCTGTCTTGATTTACCTAAGCTCTATATATATAACATTTACAAACCAGAGCTAATTACCTTTACTCCCCTTTACTCCTCCTTTTCCTTTTATATCTTTTTCAGCTCCAGCTCCCTTTTACTAGCTTCTTCAAAATTCTCTAGAAACTTCTCCCCCTTAGTTGAGGAATTCTCTACAGTTTTAATTTTATGAGTATCTGAAGCCAGTAGGAGTTGAGATAGTTGATGGAGTTGATCTTGGAAGTAAATTTGTCTTCAATATTTCCTTGAGCAGTCCCAGCTGATTGTTGACAGAGGTGGAAGAAGAAGACCGTTCAACCACTTGTGCTTGCAAAATTTCTTTATCAGCCTGGGTTTTGAATAGATGTTCCTGTAGATCAGCTATGTGAGCTAACTACATTGCAGTGTATGTGTCTGTGTGTGCACTCACTTGAATTTCTCTTGTAAGTGTATCACTCATCTCACGTGCATGTGTTTCACTCAGTGTTTGACTCTTATCACTCAACATTAGCTGTCTGTTTGCTCCTTTTTGATCAGTACCTGCATTGAAACTCACCCTAGCCTCTTCACGAGAGGTCAGTGGTGGTGCAATGGGAGTTCGCAAATCCCGTTCCTCAATCATGTCTATCAAATCACTTGGATTTGAAATCTGAATTGCTTCAGTGATAGACTGACCAAGTTGCCTTCCACTTTCTCCAGATAAATCTGCGAGTGGAAAATCCCTTTGGGAGCCAGAGATGTTCCCTCTGGGAGGGGAGAAAATGATTCTATTTGATTTGGCAAAGAATCAAATTTTCCCTCAGATGCCTATGAAGGCACTTCTACCGTAACAATGGTAGGCACTGTAACCAGTTGCAGGTGCTCTGCTTTCACTGTGTCCTGAGTTTCATCTAATAGAATTGTTTACTCCCATTGTGAGTAATGAGAGTGTGCTTGACTCAGTACAAAGTGCCATGGCCCTATGGCGAATTTCAATAGATTCATCCTGTTGAGAGAATGTCTCTAGATACAGTTCATTGGCCATTTCAAAGTCCATATCCTATTGAGAGGATACAGATGGGCTGATAGATGCCTCAGTATATGTTGAATTTCTTTAGAGGAGGCAGAGCTGTGGGATCACTCACTGTTTCAATCAAAATACTTCTTTATTTAACATTGATTTCTGTTTAGGCTGAGAGGTCAAGTAATGAAGTTGTAGACTCATTGTTTGGCTCTAAGACCTGGGATAGAGATTGTGGATCTACAATCCCTTGGTCAGCCCTAACAACCACTTGGGTTCAACAACAGTAGAAGAAGTGGATTGAGAGATAGAAAGTAATACCTGAATTGGATTTGACACTGAATTTCCAGCTAAGCAAGAGCTAGATCAAAAATAATATTGTTAGATATAATTGCTGACGTTTGTTTATCAGTGTTTAAGCAACAGGTACTGACCAGAGTTTATCAGAAGCCGGTCAGAGTTTAATTAAACTCTGACAGGGTGAAGAGTTTAAAGGAAGCCGGTCAGAGTTTATTTAAAGTCTGACAAGGTGATAGTTGAATTAGCTGTCGGTGCTAAATTGAAGATTCTAGAAGCAATATATTCTGAAGATGGAAAGAAGCAGAATATATTGATACAGCTAAGGAAACGAAATAGAAGATAAGAAGCAATCCTTAATTGATAACAATTGTATAGCTAATTTGTAGGAATATCAATTAGATAAGGATTGTGTAACTGTGTACTATATAAACACAGATAGGTTATCCCTAGAAGGGATGCGATCATTGAATTTTTTATTCTTGTAACCTAGAAGCTCTTTGTGATTCATTAACATCACTAAGAGAGAATTATTTAATATAATTCAGTTTGTTGATTTACAAACCTGTGTTCTTAATTGTTATTCTCATACCTACTTGATTATATATTGTGTATTCGGCCTAACAATTGGTATCAGAGCCAAGGCTGTTTAATATATACAGTTTTACGATTCAAACACAGTATTAATCATGTCTGAAGAAAATCAAACTGCTCCTAAGGCTGAACAGGTTAAGCCCAATTCTGTGAGTCGATATGAAACAATCAGGGTTCCAATTCTCAGGCCAGTAGAGTATCCGATTTGGAAGGTTAAGATGACCATGTTTCTGGAGGCTACAGATCCAGAATACCTTGACAGAATCTATGATTGTCCTCATATGCCAACTAAATTGTCCCCTGTTGTTGATGGTCAAGAACAAAAGACTGTTCCAAAGGAAAAGAAAGACATGACTCCTGAGGACATCTCATCAATTGCAAAGGATGCAAAGGTTAGACATCTTCTCCACAGTGCTTTAGATAATGTTATGTCTAACAGAGTAATTGGCTGCAAAACTGCCAAAGAGATATGGGATGCTTTAGAAGTCAGATGCCAGGGAACAGGTGCTATTAAGAAGAACAGAAAAACAATACTCACACAGGAGTATGAGCACTTTGATTCAAGAACTAATGAAACCTTGACTGAGACTTATGACAGATTTTGCAAACTGTTGAACGATCTGTCTCTGGTTGATAAAGAATATGAACTTGAAGAGTCTAATCTCAAGTTTTTGTTATCTCTACCTGAAAAGTGGGATTTAAAGGCAACAACAATCAGAGATAATTATGATCTTGCTGATACAGATCTTGATGAGATCTATGGATTGTTAAAGACTCATGAACTTGAGATAGAACAAAGAAACAGGAGATCCAGCAAG
Organism: Heracleum sosnowskyi; assembly: GCA_030848705.1. Taxonomy (NCBI): domain Eukaryota; kingdom Viridiplantae; phylum Streptophyta; class Magnoliopsida; order Apiales; family Apiaceae; genus Heracleum; species Heracleum sosnowskyi. The sequence continues at coordinate 8,489,973 of CM061235.1, read as the reverse complement.
AAGACAAAATCTGTTGCTCTCAAAGTCGAGGAGAAGCCCATTAAGAAGGAATCATCAAGGAAGAAAGCCAAGGGAAAGGCTTTAGTCATTAAATCTGAGAGTGAGTCATCAAACTCTGATGATGATTCAAACTCTGGTGAAGCTTCTGACTCTGATGATGATGAAGAACAGATGATGCAAATGGCTGCATTGATGGTGAAGACCTTCAAGAAGATGGGGTTCAAGAACTTCAAGAAGGGAAATAGATTCTCAAGGAGAGATTCAAATTCTGAGAAGAAGAATTTCAGAAAGTCTGATGGAAGGGATACCAAGTCTGGAAAGAAGGACAAATCTGAGATCCAGTGCTACAAGTGCAAAGAGATGGGTCATTATGCCCCAGAGTGCAAGAAAGGCAAATCTGAGAAAGCACTCATTTCTAAAGGCAAAGACTGGGCAGATACTTCAGACTCTGATGATGGAGAAAATTATGCTCTTATGGCAACTGTCAGAGATGAGACTGAATCATCTGAAAATAAGGTACCCCTAACTACTTATGCTTATGATACTGATAATATATCTGAGTTAAGAGTATATCTGAAAAGTGTTCATGTTAGCTATAGGGATCAGACCTTAGAGAATGAGAGAATTAAAGCTGAGAATCTTAGTCTTAAAGATAGAAACAAGTTTCTTGAAGGAGGACTTGAAAGAATGAAGCAAATTCAAAAAGAAAGAGATGATGCTGTTTATGTTGAACAGGAGTTGCTTAAAAGGTATAGGCAACTAGAATCTGATTTAGAAAAAGAAAGAAAAATAATCAAGACTTGGACAGATTCTGGAAGAGACACTCATCAAGTGTTTCAGACTGATTCTGTAGGTTTAGATTATTGTGAAAATGATGAACTTAGGTTTAAAGACAAGGTTAAGGTAAAACCACAACTTAAACCTGTGAAATTTGTTCCAGAAGCCAATAAGTTAAAATCTGTTGTAATAAGAGAAGCTGATATGGAATCAGGTGAAGCCTGTGAAAGACAGGAAAATATTAAAACAGAAAAACTTAAGGAAAGAGAAACTGTTAGAAAGCCAGTAAAAACTTGTGAAAAACAGGTTAATGTTGGTTTGATGACAGGGAAACAGTTTAATCATAAGCTGAAAGAGATAAAATCTGTCATGAAACCAAAAGGGTCCAAGAAGAATAGGAATGGAAAGATAGGCATAAATAATAGAAATAATCATTTGCCTACTAGTGCTGCTCCAAGGAAAACATGTTATAATTGTGGTAGTTCTAATCATCTTGCTAGATTTTGCACTAAGAACAAACATATTAATTCTTTATCTTCTACATCAGGAGTAAAGAATGATTATGTAAGGGTTAAACCACAAACTTTATGCACACACTGTGGGAGCACTTGGCATTCCATTTATACTTGCAAGAGTTATCATGCTATTTATCATAACTATTATGAGCTAAAACCCAATCTGAAGTGGGTTAAAGCAAACTCTGCAAGTGTAAAGTCTGACAATGTGAGCTTAAACTCTGTTGATAGTAATTCCGCTGCAAAAGCTAACACTGTTAAGAAAGACAAAGGATCCAAGCAAGTCTGGGTCCTTAAAACTAATACTTAGTATTTGTTTGTGATTGCAGGGTATAATAGAGAGCACACTTATCTTGGACAGTGGATGCTCAGGACATATGACTGGAAATAAAGCCCTGCTATCAGACTTTAAGGAGAAGGCTGGCCCAAAGGTTTCTTATGGAGATGGCAACATAGGACACACTCTGGGATATGGCAATATCAATCTTGGAAGTGTCATCATTACAAATGTAGCTCTAGTCTCAAGACTCAAGCATAATCTGCTATCTGTGAGTCAAATCTGTGACAGAGGAAACCATGTAGATTTTCATAGTGAATACTGTGAAGTTATCAGTAAATCTACTGGAAAAGTTGTTCTAGTTGGACACAGGCGCAACAACATTTATGAAGCAAGTTTGGTAACAAACTCTGATGGAAAAACAGTGTGTCTGACAGCCAGAATGTCAAATGAAGAGAGTTGGAACTGGCACAAGAAGCTCTCTCATCTCAATTTGAACAACATCAATGAGCTAATAAGAAAGGATCTTGTAAGGGGACTTCCAAAATCTATACTCAGTCTAGATGGCTTGTGTGATTCTTGTCAAAAAGCCAAGCAAAGGAAGTCATCTTTCAAGAGCAAATCTGAATTTTCAGTAGTGGAACCTTATCATCTTCTTCATGTTGATCTCTTTGGACCAGTGAATGTGATGTCCATGGGCAGAAAGAAATATGCTCTAGTAATTGTTGATGAATATACTAGATATACATGGGTGTATTTCTTGTCAAAGAAGGATGAAACTGCTCAAACTCTGATGGATCATGTAAATCTACTGGACAAAGGATCACAGCACAAAGTCAAAATTATAAGGAGTGATAATGGAACTGAATTCAGAAACTCAATTATAGAAGCTTTCTGCAAGGAAAGAGGAGTGAAACAAGAATTTTCTGCACCTGGAACTCCACAGCAAAATGGTGTAGTTGAAAGGAAGAACAGAACTTTAATTGAAGCAGCCAGAACTATGCTTGATGAAGCAAAATTACCAACATACTTCTGGGCAGAAGCTGTTCAAACTGCTTGTTTTACTCAAAATGCAACATTGATCAACAAGCATGGGAAAACACCATATGAGATGGTGAAAAATAAGAAGCCAAATTTGAAATATTTTCATATATTTGGATGCAAATGCTTTGTGTTGAAGACTCATCCTGAACAGTTGACAAAGTTCGAGTTAAAAGCTGATGAAGGAATCTTTGTTGGTTATCCATTGTCAACAAAAGCATTCAGAGTTTATAATCTAAGAACTAAGGTGATCATGGAATCTATACATGTGTCATTTGATGACAAGAAAATAATTGGACTTGAAGACAAGGATGGATATGATCAACTGCGTTTTGAAAATGAAGATCTATTCTTTGATGATATAAACTCTGATGAAGCAGGGTTGACAAACTCTGACGAAGCATACTCTGAACCTCTACTGGTAAATACTGGAGAAACTGGAAATTCTCAAATTGAACAAAATAGAGAACCAGTTGAGGGGGAGCGTGAAGAAGCTCAACAAGACACAACAAGTGAGTCAGTTGAGGAAACTGATTCAAACTCTGCAAGTTCAAACTCTGAGCCATCCAATTCAGGGGGAGCCTCAGATGCTGCAGAAAGTCAACATATGAATCAGGAGAGCATGGATCAAGGGGGAGGATTCAATAATGATGCAAGAAACCACTTACCAACAGCAAGAAGGTGGACACAGGCACACACACCTGATCTCATAATTGGAGATCCTGATGCTAGTGTGAGAACTAGAAGTGCAACAAATAATGAGTGTCTGTATCATGCTTTCTTGTCTCAAACAGAACCAAAGAAAGTGGAAGAAGCTCTTCAAGATGCAAATTGGATTACAGCAATGCAAGAAGAGTTAAATGAGTTTGAAAGAAATGAAGTCTGGACACTTGTACCAAGACCAAAGAATAGATCAATAGTAGGTACAAAGTGGGTTTTCAGAAACAAGACTGACAGTGAAGGTGTGATTACAAGAAACAAGGCTAGACTTGTGGCAAAAGGTTATTCACAACAGGAAGGAATTGACTATGATGAAACCTTTGCTCCAGTTGCAAGATTGGAAGCCATAAGAATTTTTCTGGCCTATGCTGCACACAAGAAGTTTAAAGTCTTTCAGATGGATGTAAATAGTGCTTTTCTCAATGGGAAGCTTGACGAAGAAGTGTTTGTTGAACAACCACCAGGATTTGTAGATTCCAAGCATCCAGATTATGTCTACAGGCTTGACAAGGCATTATATGGACTAAAGCAAGCACCAAGAGCATGGTATGAAACTCTCGCTCAATTTCTTTTAGAAAGTGGGTTCACAAGAGGTACAATTGATAAAACCTTATTTTATTTCAATTCTGGTGATGATTTGCTTTTAGTTCAAATTTATGTAGATGATATTATTTTTGGATCTACTAATGACAAACTCTGTAAGAAGTTTGCAAAGCTTATGCAATCCAGGTACCAAATGAGCATGATGGGAGAGCTTAGTTATTTTCTAGGCTTACAGGTCAAGCAAACAGATGATGGGATTTTTATCAATCAAGCAAAATATACCAGAAATCTTCTAAAGAAATTTGGTATGCTTGATAGTTCATCTGCTACAACTCCCATGGCTACAGCAACGAAGCTTGACAAAGACACAGGAGCCTCAGTAGATATGACTAACTACAGAGGAATGATAGGGTCTCTACTGTATCTTACTGCAAGTAGACCTGATATCATGTATGCAACATGTCTTTGTGCAAGATTTCAAGCAGATCCCAGAGAGCCTCATCTAACAGCTGTAAAAAGTATTTTCAAATATCTCAAAGGAACCATAACCTTGGGTTTGTGGTATCCTAGAGAATCAGAGTTTAAGCTAATTGGTTACTCTGATGCAGATTTTGCAGGCTGTAAGATAGACAGAAAAAGTACAAGTGGAAGCTGTCAATTTTTAGGTGACAGATTGGTTTCTTGGTACAGTAAGAAACAGAAATCAATTTCTACATCCACTGCAGAAGCAGAGTATATAGCAGCCGGTAGCTGTTGTGCACAGATTTTATGGATGAAGAATCAATTGCTGGATTATGGGTTAAGGTACTCTAGAATACCTATTTTCTGTGATAACCAAAGTGCTATTGCTATGACAGGTAATCCAGTACAGCATTCCATGACCAAGCACATCAGCATAAGGTATCATTTTATCAGAGAACATGTGGAAGAAGGAAACATTGAGCTTCATTTTGTGTCTACAGACCAACAACTTGCAGATATCTTCACCAAACCTTTGAGTGAAGCTACTTTTACAAGATTGGTAAATGAACTTGGAATGATCTCTGGTTCTGACTAGAGATACGGGTTAGACTCACTTTTTATGTTCATGATCTCTTACATGTGTTAACTGTTATGTGAACCAGCATGTTAAACTCTGATAATAAACTCTTTGAAGTGTCAGTCATACTCTGAAAGTAAACTCTGATGCTAAACTCTGTTGGTCATACTCTGGTAGTTACAGTTTAATGCTATTCTCTAATTGTAATTCTGTCTGAAACATATGGACCAATGAAGAAATTAGTATGAAGCATAATTCTCAGTAAGTAATTATGAATCCTTAAGAGTTGTATAGATTCTGATCTCAAACATGTGCAGTAAGTTAACACAGCATGATACTGTCTCTGTATTTATACCATCTCTTAGTTTATTGATCCTATACACTGAGTCTGTATTAGCTGTTTGCATTTTCTCTCATAAGTTAATTATATCTACTGATGAAAAGTCTAAACTCTGATTCTTAATTGAAAATAATTCACCCTCAAATCAAAAGATGCCAAACAGAGCAAAAATTCCTTTGAGATCATGTTGTGCCTAGGAAGATCCAGGAACTTATTGTATGAAATAAGGGCTAAAATCTTTGATTTTTGGTGACTAGTGCCAACCACTGATTACTGGAAAAATAAAATAAAAATATATATATATATATATATATAAAAATATAAAGGGGGTGAAAATTAAAAGCCATATCCAAATGAAAGGATATCAGTATACAGAGTTTAGATATAAAATCAGATTTTATGTTATACATGAGAGTTTAGGCAACCAGTTTTTACTACTTTAGTTTGTGGATTTTATGCACTTTGAGATGATCTAAATATTGATTACGGTAAACTCTGCTATTGCACACACATATTTTCACACCTGTACAGTTTGAGAAAAGAGTTTATTGACAAAGAAGGACAAATGGTAAACACTGATGTATTGTGTGACATATGCCGAGGTAACTTTGTTTTAATCTCTAATGGTTAAAATAATTTCTTTGTTTCAGACATTTTATAATTTTGAGATTAGACATTTGTTTTTCGAAAAAGTATGATTGGTAACGAATATATTTTACATTCAACAGAGAACAGAAAGAGTGTGTTTGATAAGTTCTGATGGTGATTAGTAGCGCTGATGAGTATGTTAGTTTATTGTTTAAAGTGATATCATTTCTTTCACTTTACAATTACTATGAGATACTGATATGTAAAACAAAACAATGGATTTTTCTCATTAAATTGATTCAAACTTTGTTTACATTCAGACAACTTGATACTCTTGTCTAGCTACTGTTCGATTAACAGGCTACTATAACATCTGGGATTTTCAAGGCTTGACAACCCCCTGATGTTGAATCATCATCATCATCCTCTCGACTTCTCTTTCTGGTTTGCAGCTTGCAGGATTCCAAGAAGACATTCTTTTTCGAACCCTTCAAGTAGCTCTGATAGAAGAGCATCATACAGATCTCCACAGCCTCATCATCTGCAAGGATGGGCACATCATATGGTCCAGGACGGATGATGTGCACATAGGGGTTGGAGATAGGTCCTTCCGCTATTTCATCATCAGCGATGAGCCCTTCATCATTCAGAAATGACAACACAAGAAACTCATCAATGATATAGTTTGCTTGTTGACGCCAGTTCAAATCCAAGAATGATTCTACATCCATGAATTCAAAGGTTCCTGCCATTTGATGTATGGTAATTTTTTTTGATATGTGTATTGCCTGTTGTTACAATGCTCCAGCTTTTATAGCATCCAACAGGGCAACTGAAGGGTTTTGCGTGGTTCGAAGCTTGGGAACATGAAAGTGCGGAGTTCCAAGACAGTCATTATTCTTCTGACTGTTGAGCTCCTTCGTACTTTATTATTATGTTTCTGAGATATTCAAATCGATAATTTTATTATTATTGATTTTTTTTAATAAGCGGATATGTGATGCAAGGTGTCTTCTCGTTTGCACGTATGTATTGGAAGTTGTTCAATACAGCTGTCAGCGTCTGTACGTTTGCCATGTGTCCCACTCACATGATTATAGGAGTAAGACAGTTGTGTATTAATGATTTAAAACTCTTCAGTTTTTCATCTTTAATTTTCTTTTAAATACAATACACACATCTTCAGTTAAACTTTTCACATCTTACTCATTTACATCTATTATCACACACACATATTCACAAACACCTTTCTACACATAAACTCTGTTATTTCTTCAAAATCTTCTAATGGCAACCACAGCTTTCGTTTCGTCTGGGTTAGAGTTCGTTCCAAACAACTATACCGCACCACTAAACACTGCAAACGCACCAGAAGCATTTCATATTATTCAGAAGTTTTTTGCTCAGTCAGCGATTGGGCGTGCTTTAGTTGAACCAGCCACACTTTCTGGTTTACAAATCAAGGCGTTCTGGGAGACAGGGGTTTATGATGATGGTGGTGAAACTGGGAGCCCATCCATAATCTTTGAGTTTGACGAAACAGAGTATGTTATTACTGCTGGTACTATTCGCGCTGCAATGGGGTTTCCTGAGTATTCTTCTTACACTATTGGAATGGGTGATGAGGATTTAATCCGAATGATGCGAGAGATTGGCTACTCTGGGCCATTGACAAAGATTGGGCAACTCAAAAGGCCGTTTCTACGCAAGGAATGGAGTTTCTTCTTCGATTGCATCACCAGGACATTTGGCAAGAAATGCACAAATTGGGATGCTATTCCCACGGACAGTCTGCAAATCGGGTATTCTTTATTATATGATAATCATTTTGATTTTGCACGACTTGTGTTGACTAACTTAGGGGAGAAGATGACCGAGAATAGAGGAGTTGTTTATTTTTCTCAATTCTGTCAGCTTTTGGTTTCTTATTGTGTTGAAGGAGAAAATGTATTTGAAGCAGATGTTTCTTGTTTTAAATTACATAAGAGAGTATTTACTGATCTAGTAAATAAAGACATTAAGAAAGGCATTGTTGGAGATCTTTTGCTACCTACTTCTGTGCAACAGTTTGTGGATGCTCAAGTAAATCCACAACCACAAGCTGAATCTCAACCAGTACCTCTATCAACTTCTGTTACACCTGCAAGGGGAGGTAGGACCAAGCATATTGGTACTAAACCTGCAAGGAGATTCTCTACTGAAGCTGGGGCATCAAGACCTGAAGAGCTGCCTCAGAAGACAAGGCTAAAGAAAAGAAGAGCCAATAGGGCAAAGTCTGTTGTTGAGACCTCAGAGACTGAAACTGATGAAGAAACTCTTCATCAGAGAAAAAGAAGACTAGTGGCTGCACATCTTTTTGGTGCTATAAATGTAACCATGGACAGAGTCTCTAAGGACACTGAAGCTCCTGCATCAGAGAATGAGGAGATTGTGGATGAAGCTGTTCCTCAAGATACTCCTGAAATTGTTGTTGAGGAGGATATTTTAAATGCTGATGAGGACAGAGTGTTTGTAAACACTGAAGCTCCTGAAGTGTTTGTTCAGGAGGATGCTGTAAATGCTGAAGCTGTCAATCTAGACAGGATCCATACTGATACTATGATGGATTTGGATTTGGTAACTCCTACATCAAAGGCTAATGATGTAGTTGAGGAAGCTGCTACTCATTCTGATAGCAGAGTTTTTGATCTTGAAGCACACACCTCTATCTATTCTGATCTTTATACAGAGGGTGTGGAAGCTGATCAAGTCACTGATCAGGTAGACGAATCTCTGGCCACTCACACTGAAATTATTTCTTGTGATCTTGACAAAGGTGAGGAGGTTACTCAGCTGATTAAAGTCACCGAGAAAATTGATGAAGCTGTGATGGAAAAGGAACAAGAGGCTACTGATGAGCTAAACTCTGAGAACATTATTCTTGAAGCTTTGCAACAATCTGTTGTTGAGATTGTTCAAAGAGAAGCAGAGGTTTTTGCTCAGGCCACCTCTGATATTCCTGAAGCTGTAGCAGAGGAGAACATTGATGAAGCTGCACAGTTTACTGCTGACAATATTCTTAATGCAAATGAAGCAGCCAATAATGAAGAAACTGGAAATGATGCTGAGGGTTCTCATTCACACCATAGTATTCAAGTTTCATTGGCTGATGATGTCAATAGTGCTGACGCAAGGGAAGTCCATAGACAGACCAATGAGCATTTTCAGAATATGTACTACAAAAATTGGGCTGATGCAGATTATGTCTTCCCAGCACAAAGGGCTGCAGATTTTCTATCTGATTCTGTCAAGAAGATCTCAAATACTGATGTACTTACAAGCTTACAGGCAACTGTTGTTCAAGTCAAATCTCTTAATAATAGATTTGATGAGAATCAACAAATGCTTACCAATCTAAGGAATGAAGCCAGTATGAAGGATCTTACTTTCAAGTCTGACAGAACTTTTTATTATACTATGCTCAAGCAGCAAGCCAAGGATTCTGAGGAAATCAAAAAGAGGCTTGGGAAAGTTGAGGAAAATCAGACTGCAATGTCTACTCAACTGTCTTCCATTTCTACTGCCATTGAATTGCTGAAATCAGTACTACTTTCTGATGATGTCAAAAAGGGGGAGAGTGTACCTAAAGACAAATGCAAAGACACTCGAGCTCTGAGACGGAAGGATGATTCTACTGATGGGGGAAGCAAAGGAAAATAAAAGAAAGATTTTTGATCCAAGGCAAAGCAGGACAAGAGTAAACTCTGAAAAGATAAACTCTGGTGGCCAATCTACTTCTGGTGGCCAATCTACTTCAAATCTCAAGCGTTTAGTTGTTTCAACTAATCCATCTACTGATGAAGAGATTGCTGCTAAGATATTCATAAAAGAGCATGGAAAGAATGTAACTATTGAAGATATCCAGGCTGAAGAGCAGATGCTTGCTGAGGAACACAAGAAAAATCTTGAAGCTGGAATCTACAAGAAAAAGGAAATCAAGGCTCCTAGAAAGAAAGAAGTTGGTATTTCTATCAAAGAGAATATACAACAGAGTATACAATATACAAGGAGACCTGTGATTAAAAACTCTGATAAGGGAAAAGGCATAATGATTGAAGAGCCTAACCTGTATAAGAAGTTTAAATCAACCTCTGACATTGCTCAAGTTGAAACAAGATTAGATAAATCAACCTCTGACGCTGCTCAAGTTGATGTTTCTATTGAAGATATGACAACCTCTGACGTTGCTCAAGTTGTACAGAAATCTACACTACTTCCAGGATTCAGCAAACCAAAAATTCTTGAAGACTTAAAGCTTGAAGCTGTGAATTTCTCAGAAACCAGAACAGTATTGGGAAAAGAAGCCTTTGACAAATCTGGACTGGGTTCACACAGAGAGAGAAGAACTAATAACAGATCTCAAGACAAGTTTTCATTGGCAGAATTTGGAGTTGGAATTACTCAAGAAGGCCTTGACAAACTAGAATCTGTACAGATGATTTTTCACAAAGGAATCAAAAAGGAATTCTTGTTATATTTTATGGCTGATGGCAGAGTGTATAGATTTGGTGAATTTGATATCCAGTTAAAACTTTGGGAAGAGCTAGAGTATGTTCTATATCTACTTGAAGTAAAGAATAGAAGTACTTATGATGCTGCTCGAGTTTTGAAGGAAAGGATGATGAAATCCAAAGTTTTGAGTGGAGCTGGACTATCAAGTGCATACATTCCTAAATACAGAGATGCACATGGAAAGTTGGTAGAAATGAAAAGGAATAGTGCTAGGTTCAGAACTGCACTAAATAAAAAGGTTCTTGAGTTCAATCTAGAGTCTGATAAACCTTTTTATATCAGACTTGGCAATGAAATGAACAAAAACAGCATATATTCTTTGAGGGCTGCCATTTATCAAATTGGTGAAGATGAACCAGAAATGAAGGAGGTGAAGAAGATTATGATTGCTGAATTGAATAGAGCTGAAAAGAAACTACTGTTAGATTATATCAGGACTGTGCCTGATATTCAAGAAATCAAGTAAAGTCTGACTGTAAGTTTTTAATATATTTTCTATTCTAAGTCAAATTTAAACTCTGTTTTAAATTAAACTCTGTTATATGTTAAACACTGCATTTGTTAAATGTTTTTGACATCATCAATTATATGTTTAACTTGTACATTTTATTATGAACAAGTTGGGGGAGATTGTTAGATATAATTGATGACGTTTGTTTATCAGTGTTTAAGCAACAGGTACTGACCAGAGTTTATCAGAAGCCGGTCAGAGTTTAATTAAACTCTGACAGGGTGAAGAGTTTAAAGGAAGCCGGTCAGAGTTTATTTAAAGTCTGACAAGGTGATAGTTGAATTAGCTGTCGGTGCTAAATTGAAGATTCTAGAAGCAATATATTCTGAAGATGGAAAGAAGCAGAATATATTGATACAGCTAAGGAAATGGAATAGAAGATAAGAAGCAATCCTTAATTGATAACAATTGTATAGCTAATTTGTAGGAATATCAATTAGATAAGGATTGTGTAACTGTGTACTATATAAACACAGATAGGTTATCCCTAGAAGGGATGCGATCATTGAATTTTTTATTCTTGTAACCTAGAAGCTCTTTGTGATTCATTAACATCACTAAGAGAGAATTATTTAATATAATTCAGTTTGTTGATTTACAAACCTGTGTTCTTAATTGTTATTCTCATACCTACTTGATTATATATTGTGTATTCGGCCTAACAAATATATACAATATATTTACAAAAATATCTAAGACAAATAGATAATAAAAGATAATAAGCAATAAAAATAAAAAAAATAAAAAAATAATAATAAAAAATATTTACAGGAAACTATTTACATGAAACTATTTACAGGAAACTATAGACATGAAACTATTTACAGGCAACTATAGACATGAAACTATTTACAGGCAACTATAGACATGAAACTATTTACAGGCAACTATTTACATGAAACTATTTACAGGCAACTATAGACATGAAACTATTTACAGGCAACTATAGGCATGAAACTATTTACAGGCAACTATAGACATGAAACTATTTACAGGCAACTATTTACATGCAATAACTATACAGAATAATATAGAGGTGCATAAAAATAAAAATAATATAAACTTGCATAAAAATTTAAACAACAATATTTACAATCTCAAACTAACTTAAATGATTCTTAAATAAATAAATTTTCAATAAAAATAAGTTTCTCCACTTAAAAAATATGAGAAAAGTATTTTTAAAGAAAATAAATTATTCAGAATATTTAAATTAACAAGCTTTACTCTAAACAAGAATTGGCAAAATATATCATTCAATATTAGCAAGAGAAAATGATTTTGAAAGAACAAACATGACAGAGATATTGTTAATCACTAAGACTGTTTAACATACCCAATTTACCAACTAACTTGATAAATGTGGATTCGTCAACAGATTTAGTGAATATATCTGCAGTCTGTTCTTCTGTGGGTACAAAGTGTAACTCCACAGTTCCATTCATGACATGCTCTCTGATAAAATGATACCTGATATCAATGTGCTTCGTTCTCGAGTGCTGCACAGGGTTGTTGGAGATTGCTATGGCACTTGTATTATCACACAAAATAGGAATTTTGTCTAATGCAAAGCCATAGTCCTTTAATTGATTCCTTATCCATAAGATCTGAGCACAACAGCTTCCAGCAGCAATATATTCAGCTTCTGCTGTTGAATTGGAAACTGTTTGATGTTTCTTGCTATACCAGGAAATCAACCTACCTCCTAGGAATTGACAACTCCCAGAGGTACTCTTTCTATCCACAACACTACCTGCATAATCAGAATCTGTATATCCAACAAGATTAAAACCAGAATCTTTAGGGTACCAGATACCTAGATTAGGTGTACCCTTAAGATATCTCAAGATTCTTTTAACAGCAACGAGATGTACTTCTCTAGGGTCCGCTTGGAACCTTGCACACAAGCATGTAGCATACATAATATCTGGTCTACTAGCAGTAAGATAGAGTAAGGAGCCAATCATACCTCTGTATCTTGTAACATCTACCTTGATAGATTTGTCAGAAGCTCCAAGTTTGATGGCTGTTGAAGATGGAGTCCTTGCTGATGCTGAATCCTCCATATGATACTTCTTGAGGAGTTCTTTGAGATACTTGGATTGACAAATAAATATACCATTTGTCATTTGACTTACTTGCAATCCAAGAAAGAACTTCAGCTCACCCATCATACTCATTTCAAACTTACTCTGCATAAGCTTAGCAAATCTCTTACAGAGATTATCATTAGTAGACCCAAATATGATGTCATCCACATAGACTTGGACTAATATCATATCACTTTTGTGTTTCTTTGAAAAAAGAGTTTTGTCTATGATACCTCTAACAAAACCATTTTCTAAAAGAAAACCAGAGAGAGTGTCATACCATTTTCTTGGGGCTTGTTTGAGACCATAGATAGCCTTGAAGAGAAAGTACACAAAGTCCAGCAGTTCCTGATTTTCAAAGCCAGGGGGCTGTTCCACATACACTTCTTCATCAAGCTCACCATTCAGGAATGCACTCTTAACATCCATTTGATAGACTTTACAATTGGAATAAGCTGCAAATGCTAAGAACATCCTGATGGCCTCAAGTCTAGCCACTGGTGCATAGGTTTCATCATAATCAATGCCTTCAGCTTGAGAATACCCTTGTGCAACCAGTCTTGCCTTGTTCCTTGTAACAATGCCATCCTCATCTAGCTTGTTCCTGTATACCCATCTTGTACCAACTACTTTCTTGTTCTTTGGCCTGGGTACCAGCTTCCAGACTTGCTGTTGTTCAAATTGATTGAGTTCATCTTGCATAGCAATCACCCAATCTGGATCATTCAGTGCTTCCTCAGTTTTCTTTGGCTCCATTTTAGATAGAAATGCTGAATAATGACATTCATTCTGAGTTGCACTTCTAGTTTTAACTCCAACATCTGGATCACCAATGATCAGCTCAAAAGGATGAGCTCTATTCCATACAGTCTGTCTTGGAAGATTTGATCTTGATGATTCGCCTTGAAATTCACTTTGATGTTGTGAGTGACTAGATGATCCTTCATTTGCTCCCCCTGAGTTGTTGCTTGTTTGCCTTGATGATTCTTCTCCAGTGTTAGTGGTATCTCCATTGTTACCAATGTTTCCACCACCACTACTAGGATTATTATCATCATTATTATTGTTATTACCAGCAATAACTTCAGGTGGGGCTTCATCATCTGATTCTGAGTCTGGCAAGTTATCAAACTTCAGATTCTCAGATGAATCTTCTTTTTGGATATTAGGGAATTTAGTGTCATCAAAAGTAACATTGACACTTTCTTTTACTGTGTGACTGCCAACCACGTAGACCCTGTAAGATCTTCTGGAATATCCAACAAAAATAGCTTCTTGTGCCTTTGCATCAAACTTGCCACGTTTAACATTGTCATCTATAAGCACAAAGCATTTTGCTCCAAATACATGAAAGTACTTGACAGTTGGTTTCTTGTTGTTCATGATCTCATACGGAGTCTTCATTAAGTCCTTGTTGATTAAAGTTCGATTCTGAGTATAACAAGTTGTATTCGCTGCTTCAGCCCAAAAGTACGTTGGAAGTTTGGACTCACTTAGCATAGTCCTAGCTGCTTCAATCAATGTACGATTCTTTCTTTCCACTACTCCATTTTGTTGAGGAGTTCTAGGGGCAGAATACTGTCTTGTTATTCCTTTATCAGCACAAAAGTCATTTAGAATGGCATTCTTGAATTCAGTACCATTATCTGACCTTATGGCTCTAACAGGGAATCTAGAATCCAGCTCAATCAACTTTATGTGGCCAATCACCAGGAATGGGGTCTCATCCTTGGAATGTAGGAATAAAACCCATGTATATTTTGAATAGTCATCAACAATCACAAGTGCATATTGTTTCTTTGACATGGACATCACATTAACTGGACTAAACAAATCCATGTGCAGTAGCTGAAGAGGTTCAGTTATTGATGATGTGTCAGTGCCCTTGTGAGAAGCTTTCTTTGACTTTCCTTTCTGACATGCCTCACACAGTCCTTCCTGTGTAAATTCCATCTGAGGCAAACCTCTAACCAATTCCCTCTTGACTAAAGAGTTCATGGTTTTGAAGTTTAGGTGAGACATCTTCTTGTGCCATAGCCAACTATCATCTGATGAAGCTTTAGCATAAAAACAATTAACTTCATCTTTGAATCCCGAGTTCAGATCAGCTATGAACAAGTCACCTTTCCTTACTCCTTGAAGAGCAGGCTTTCCATTCTTCTTGTGAAGGATCTGACACTTCTTTCTTTCAAAGGAAACAGCATATCCTCTGTCACAGAAATGACTGATGCTGAGAAGATTGAACTTCAGACCTTCCACAAAAGAAACATCTTCAATGATAACATTTCCGTACTTCAAACAGCCATATCCTTTCGTAATACCCTTGCTATTATCTCCAAAGGTAACTACTGGGCCAGCTTTCTCAACCAAATCTGATAGCAGGGCTCTATCTCCGGTCATATGCCTTGAACAACCACTGTCAAGAATCCATATAACACGGTTTACCTGTTTAACTCCCTGCAATATCAAATTGATTAGACCTTCTTCGGAGCCCAAAATTGATTGGGTCCGGCATACTTAAAGAACTGGCCTTTGTCAGGCAAAACAAAAATTTTAACTATAACTACTTCAACCTCTTTCACATAAGAGCGTTTCCATTTATAGCCAGCCTTAACACATTTCTGAGTAGGCTTAGGGATAAATGAATCCACTCTAGTCTGAGGAGGACTAGTAGTCTTTGTTTTAACATGCTTCTTATTATTAACATGTTGACGTGGAGCATTCTTATCACTAGATACATGCTTACTATTAAAATAAGCATACATAACATTGAAAGCACAAGACATGCAATTAATCACACCACATGCTTTATGAGAAGAATTAACAGCAGGCATGTTAGTTCTACAGTTGTTTTGATCCAACTTATGGATATCTGATTTAGTCTTTTTAGTTGTAGCAACTTTGACTGGAATATCAGATATACACTTTTTGGATTGTTCAACTTCCAAAGCAGTATCTTCTTCACGAATCTCCTCAGCAATGATTATAGAGTATTCATTCAGAGGATCTGCCTCGGACTCCTTACAGAAGGGTGTTTCAATACCCTTAAGCACATATGGAACACCCCTTCCTTCATATCTGACTCTACAAGGGGAATTAATTCCAAGCAATCCAATGGCCTCATTATAATCATAACCTATACTGACATGATTACCAACAGCTTGTTTATTAAGAATCTCTTTAGCCGTCTTACAAGAGTTGTAATAGGCATTAGCTTTGGTCTTAAGCTCACTAATCTGATCTTTGAGAATGGTTTCCAGTTGTTGATACAATTTAACCCTTTTCTCAAGAACTGCTACATTATTAGTAAGTTCATCTTGATTGATATGCACTAGTTTTAATTCTTTTATTTCCTTTTCAAGATTTGTGTTTAAAAGAATTATTTTATCATTTTCAGTGCGTGCACAACTTAAAGTATCACCAAGATGACGAATCATTTCAGTATCAGTGAACTTTACCTCAGACATGTTGGGTGAAGAAAACATGGAATCAAAGAGTTTGTCTCCTATTGCCATGAGTGCAAGATTCCCAATCTCACCTGCTTCTTCATCACTGTCAGTGTCATCCCAACTCTTTCCTTCAGCAACATAAGCTTTCCCAATCTTATTCTTCTTGCTAGAATCAAATGAGTTCCTTGTCACTTGCTTTGGCTTTTTACATTCAGTAGCAAAGTGACCCAACTCATTGCAATTGTAGCATCTGATTGTGCTCCTTTCCACAGTTCCAGTTTTGTAGCCACTTGAACAGGAAGATCCATGTAAGATCCGGGAAAATTACGTGTTATTATATGATGTGAAATGAAATTTTAATTTCATATTAAGAGTTATTAAATGATTTATCTGTTTAAACGTGCTAAGTTATTCGTTAAATGATTGAATATGTGATATTGTGGTGCTATGTGAAATGTGTGGGGAATTTGAAATTATTTTGAAAAGGGTGTCATACTATTTTATTTTATTTTAATTATCGAAAAGAAAATTTGGATCGTTCCCAAATTATTCGGGAGATTGGTATATCGTTCGTACCAATATTTCATTCGCTAAAGTGGGAAGTACTAAAAAATATTCGTAATAGAGGTATTTTGGTTCGTATATTTTGTATTAAACGATACTTGTAGTTATCCGTACTTTATGGATGCTTATCGTCTCGTGAAACGTGTATTCTGCTTTATTAAAGGTTTAAAGCATATATTCTGTTATATTGTATTTAAAGCGATCCATCGGATCAGTATCGATCCAAAAATGTCGTTTGGGGTATTATTTTCCGTTTAATATAAAAAGGCAAATCGTACTTTGTTTTCGTATAATCAAGCTTAATTACAGTTAAAAGTCCGAAAAACCCTAGAACGTGTTCTTCGTGTTCTTGAGAATCAAACTCAATTTTGAAGGCGTTATCGGAATCCGATTTCGATGTTCTTGTAACCAAATCGAATCTCTCATCATCCTCTACCTAAATCCACCATCAAAATCTATGTGGGTA
The DNA here is from genome assembly GCA_030848705.1 of Heracleum sosnowskyi. Taxonomy (NCBI): domain Eukaryota; kingdom Viridiplantae; phylum Streptophyta; class Magnoliopsida; order Apiales; family Apiaceae; genus Heracleum; species Heracleum sosnowskyi. The sequence goes on along the minus strand of CM061235.1, from coordinate 8,472,502 downwards.
TGATTTCTGAGTTTTTCTTTTTTTTAATTATTTAAATATTTCGAATTTATTATTTTGATTTGGGGGAATCTTTGATGTTGATTGTTCTTGATATTTGATGGCTTGATTTTGTTTGTTATATGATTTAGAACAAGTCAGTGATTTTTAATTTGATTTTGGAGCTTGGAATCGACCTAATCGGAGAGTTGTTAGGTTCGCCGGATTTTTATACTTTTTAGCCGGAAATTCATTCCAGGAAGTTGTTGTTGTTTTTGCTTACACTAGTAGATAGATCGTGTGATTTGGAACATGTCCATGTCCTTCGATTTAAGTTTCAAGATGGATTTTTGTTGCCGGAAAACTCGTGAGCCGTCGGCCGGAATAGTTATGGTTCGATTTCGAGCTTTTCTTGGCATTTCGTATTGGTTTGAATGGATTTTTGAGTGAATCATGTAGTCCCGAGCTTTCCCTGTGAAAGGCCCTATGTTTTGGCATGTTTGTGGTTGCCGGAGACGGCGGGTTCGCCGGAACCGCCACCGGATTCCGGTGGTGTTCTTGGCGACCCGTTTGTGTTCTTGGTAACCCGGTTTCAAAACCCTAACCCGACCCGGTTTGATCTTACAAACCCTAATCTATTTTCAGAAACGTGTTTCTGTGATTTATTTTTATAAAATAAATCAAAAATAGTTTTATAATTCTAAAAAAAAATCATATCTTTGATTTAAAAATACATTTTATTATTCCGAAAATTTTATAAATTCATAAATATTTATTTAAATTCGAAAATTGATTAAATTTAATTATTTTAATTATTTTTGATTAATAATTAATTTATTTAATTAATTGATTAATTCTTTTAATCAGTTAATTCTTAATAATTAATTATTAATTAGATTTAATTAATTAAAATTAAGTTTGATTATTTTCTAGCTTGGTTTATTTATTTAAAAATAGTTTGGGCATTTAAAAGAGTGTCAATTAATTTTATTAATTGATTTATTTGCATTTAAATACTTATATTGGGTTTAAAAATCCGATTTTTGATTTAAAAATTTGTTAGTGGCTTATTTAAATTCAAATAAGCTTTGTGTGATCTTTTAAAAATAGTTATAAGTGCTATGTGATTCATATGAGTTGTGTAATGTGTTTTATAGTCAGTATATGCCCGTACTAGGGCTAGTGTCTAAGTTTTTAATCTCGTAAATTATACTGGACGTCCGATACGTACCCGGTTACTTGTTTAAATGTGTTATGTGAATGATGTGAATTATCTGTTGTTGAGTCATGCATGCGAATAAATTGTGTGGAGACTTGTTTGAGTAATTGGGTGTGTCTAATGTTATCACGAGGGGTAGATGGGATAGAAATTTGTCGGTCATGTTAGAAAGTGAGATTTACGAGGCCGTTGACTTGGATGTTGACTTTTTATAGTATGGGGATTGTCGTCAAGCGAGTTACGTGGATTACTTATGTGGTTGATTGCGATTGGTCTATCAATTGAGATGTGGATGTTTATGCAACAAAGATATCGGTAGGATCGGTAAGTGCGTCGAAGTTAAGTTACAATCATTTATGAAATATGAGGATTATACGTTGAAGACTAAGTACCGTCTCATGTTTGACTATCGAGGCTGGCACGTGGATTCGAAATGGTAAAAGCAGACTAGTGGTATTCGCAAGAGCGTTAAAGCAAAGAAGAACGGAGGTAGAGAATCGTGCGACAAGACAGAATAAGGAGGAAATCGTATTGTTTCAGCGTTACGAAATAGCTAAGGACCAGAGGCAAGTGTTTATACCCTTGCTTATTAATTAAGGGATATTATCTTGAATTATTAGTATGCATGTTGAATGCTTATTACTGAATTTTCAAATGTTGATTTCTTCGCATTGAATTGCAAGTATGTTATTTAATCTCGTAAATTGACGAGTACTCTTTTATACCTTTTTGGTTTAGATTCATACTTTCATATTGATCGGAGAGATATAATTATTATATTGAAATGATTGAAAAGATAGTTATGGGCTGTATACTAAGGCCTTCTTTCAAAGACTTGATTTAAAAATGCTAAGTTGGAATATTACCAACCCTAGATGAGCGGGAACTCGTGAACCCTATGAGGGAAAACTTATTCTGAAATTCTGAAGTGGTGTTGCTTGCCCTTCAAGTATTCCGTTTTTCACCTTGCACCTATGCAAACCTTGTTATCCTTTCTTGTTAATGCAATCATCTGATCCATTCCCTGATTCGAATTCATATATGCTGTGCATGATTTAGTTTACTTCCTTCAAGTACAAGGCTTATCTATTATAAGTACATGTTCGAAGGACTTGAACTATTTCTGCCAGAAGTTGATAAACCCTTGTGTTCTTCATTTATACTTGAATTCTTCTTGAACTTGACTCTCTTGTCATTTACCAGATTGGTAAACCTTAATTAATTCTTCCATAATGTGATGATTTGAACTATTGAGGCCATCTAGAGCCTGTTCTTTGAACCCTATCTATATTGACTTGTTACCCTTTTCTGTTGATATCATATTGTCTGTTTCATATCAGATTTAATCTTGTTAAGCATGTTATTGTTTATTCTTTGAACCCTACTCTATATTGACTTGTTACACTTTATGTTGATATCATATTGTCTGTTTCATATCAGACTTAACCTTGTTGAGCATGTCATTGTTTATTCTTCATTATTATCCCAGTTGTTGCATCGATCTCGTCGATATTTATGATGTTGTTACTTGCCATGTGTACTCCCCATTGTTGTGTCGATCTCGTCGATACTAGATTATATTGCTATCCCTTTATTGATTCTTCATAATTGAACTGTTTCCTGGAACGTGAGTTTTCCAGCAATTGTTGTATTAGGTTGTCGATTCTTCCGACACCTGATTGTCGAAGTAAGGTTGTCAATTGTTCTGACACCTGACGTATATAATATAGAATTGGAATGTTTTTAAAAATGGACCAATTATTGGTCGGACCGTTTATGGTCGATGTAATTTAGGCCCAGATGTGCCTTGGATCCGTAGAGGACTATGCATGAGCTAGTCCGAGGTTGTTGCGTGGCTGGCCAGCAGCACAACCTTTGATTTGATAAAATGTGAAAATCCAATTCTAGAATAAGTTCTTATTTTTGGGATGAGTTACATCCATATGTTTTGTTCGTGTGAGTTATGACCTAATTCTCAGGTTTATTCGTTGCGTGAAGTTGTTGGTTCGTTGATTAATAATAGTGGTTTCAATCTTGCTGAAATCACTTACTCTTAATACATTTGGATTCCAACTAATCGAAATCCACTTCCTTGATTCCATTGGCAGTCGTGAGATATCTATCTTGATGAGTTTTATTCATACCGCATATCCAGTCGGTACCATGTTGAAGTCTCGAAGTGCGTTCTTTATTCCTTGACCGAGCGTGTTGGCTCATTCTTACCCCTTGATTATTCTAACCTTCCAGAGTTGTTGGTTTCAGAAAATGTTGTGAATAGATCTGTTATCTTAAAAATTAGTATTTTTGTACAAGCTATGGTCTTGAAGACGTATGAGTTATATTTATTTCATATTTTCTACATACTATTGTAGTTATTATTGATTCGGTCGCCGTAACGACCAATATAAATATTTTTGTGTTTTAAACTATTCAATTAAGAGAAGAAGAATGAGAAATTGTGGTAAATTACCAAACTTGTTTTGAAAATATTAGAGATTACAAATGTTTAAGCCAAAGGCTTGTTTATTTGAAAATCCAAAGTTTATTTTGGAAACCTTTCGTATTATATTTAATAATGCGCTTGCTGAGCAATTCATTCGCTCATACTTGTTTTATTTATATATATTTTAGCCTGCCAGAAAGAAGGTGTATTGGCGAGAGTTGTCCGCGTAGCTGATCAGAGATGGGGAAAGATATTAGCGTAAAGACGTTTTGATCCAGAGCATTTGGAGCTAGTGAGAGGTTTTGTATATAGATGTTTTCTATTGAATAATATATTGTATAAGATTAGTTGTCTGGTATACTTCTTATTGAAGTTATACTAGTGTATTAGAATTTTTGTAAAGAGAATGGTTGTAAGGAAGAAAGATTGTTGTAATGAAATTTTGGATTCTTGTTTCTAGCACTATAACCTTTAAAGATTCTTGGTAGAGTTGGGGTCACAGATATTATTATTATTGTGTTGATTTTATATTGAACAGGTTGTTTGGATTAAGAGTGCAGTGTGACGACCAAATCCTTTGACCCCGGATTTGGGGGCGTTACAGTTGGTATCAGAGCAAGGGTTATAGTAACACTAGAAACGAGAGTGTGTGGGAGTGTATATAGTTATATAAGGAACGTCAGAGCTCATTTAGAGTTCGTATTGGACTATTGGATATAGTACCGCTGAGTGAGTTAAGATAAAGGTATTTGATTGAGATAGTTGTGCTGAGATGGATGAAACTTCTTACGTTTGTAGACGTCTATGGCGGAATCTTCAAGGACTATTACGAGTCGACGACGACGTACAATATTGATAACCTTGCGACCTGGAAAAGAAGGGCTGAAATCGAATAACGTGGAGAAGAAGGGCTGAAATCGAATAACGAACTATCGAAGGAGTCGACGGAGGAGTCATATGTGAAGACCTTGGTAATACCTTCCCATCCTAATGAAATATTTGACATTCCTTTAAAAAGAAACCTGTGTTGATGGATATATTCCACCTGTTGATCTTGTATTTGATACTCTTGGTCAATCATGTTTTAAATTGCGCCTATGCCTATTTCAAATTTTGAGGCTTATGTTATTTAAATTCCAACTCCTTCATTCTTCTGGAGTGGGTAACTCTAATTGTGATGTAACACTATTTGTTGATACTTCCTTTCTGATTGTTTTTCTTTTCTTGAAATAACACCTTTGGAATCTATTCAATTTCAATCCAAGGTGTGTATTTGAGAATTCTTATCGAAAGGCCCTGGTTGTCATTCCGACTCTAAATGTCTTTCATATTTCTCTACTCCAACTGAGGTAAACAACCCTATTTATAGGGGACACAAGGACTATCTGTCTATGTGATAGAAGTCTGACGGGACGCCGTCACTTGTGTGTTGTGAAATACAAGAAGGCTAATTACCTTTAGTACTGTCTTAATTGAGACACACAACATTGAGTTCATGTGATCAAATTGATCTCTCAGTGATTCTCTTATTTCCAATAATGTTTTCTTTGAAACATGCAGACTTGGTAACCCCAATTGGGGAACATTTGCTATGATACGGAACCTTTTCTCTTCAAAATATCATGAAGTTTGTTATTTCAAATAATCTGGGAGGTATGCCATTAGGGTGAACTGAAATTTACCCTACCATAATGAACGAAGAATTTGCGATTGAATTACCACGAGTGAAAGCGGATTACGATGCGATTAGAATACTAGTAACATATAACGGAGCCAGTTGTTCTCTCTCTATCGATTAACGTTACGATGTGGAAGAGGTGAAGTTAGATAATTCAAAAGTTGATTGGAAATTGGGAAAAAATGTGTAATTGTGCTAATGATATCCCGTATTGTGGAAGATGGACATAATAGGTTTTTGTCTCAATGAGAAGAACTTTTAAAACTTGATGATAGGCTAATAATGGAGAATGAGTTGATCTTTGAGTATTTCAGGATTGTATGATATGGTTGCAAGTCTTTTGCTCACGATAGTTAAGGTAGATCTTGCCAGTCAATGTGGATGTATAGAATGAGAATCAAGATAATGTCGAGTTGATCAAGCTGTTTGGGAAATTAGATGGAACCATGGAAAAGGGTGTCCTGAGTGTTACTGTGAATGTATCTTCTAAATTATTTGGGAATCAGATGGAGATTAATTAAGTTCTTAGGACTAAGTAGAACAATTTTAAAGATATGGGATTAAGTCACCAAGTTGATAAGGAATATTCTCCTAATTGTAAATAGGAAAAGAAGACGAAGAGGTGTTAATAAGGATTTAAAGACAATGGATAAGGTAATGATGGGTTGTTTTAAGCTGAAGAGTTAATTGGCACGGAAGGTATATGATCGTTGAGAGCAGTTGTTAGATATATTGGGAGTAAATAGAATTAACCAAGAGATTATATTAGAGGTTGACATTATGAGTAGAAAAAGGAAGATTAGAGACGTAAATATCTTCGGTTCAAGGATTAGAAAGGATGGAGTTTTAAGGTTATGATAACAAGAGATCAACTAGAAGGAATGACGGAAATAAGGATTCAACCAGAATTGATTAAAGAGAAAGGGCTACATAAAGGAAAGAGTTATGGAAAAAGAAAAGGATTCAATTATAGGAGGGAACGAGAAAGTATAAGGAATAAGAAAGAAGTGCAAGAATACATATGAGGGGTTTCAAAAGGATACTAGTGTTGGTGAATATCTAAGTATTTGAGGTGTTGGAAAATGAAGACAGAATAACAGAGGTATAGTAGACAGTTACAACTAAAGAGATTCCTGATTGGAAGTGGAGACATGTTAAGATAAACTGTGTAGTAGAGTTGCTAAGGCTTAGAGCTTATCGTGATATTATTTGGGTTATTATTGGCTAATTAATGAGAGATAATAGTACGGCATGGAATGACGACTTCAATTGTATTTGACAGAGATCCGCGACTTAATTGAAGAATTCAGATAGACTATGGTTGTGTACTAAATTTTTAAGGTAATTGGAAGGACCATTTACCGTTGATTAGATTTCCTTACGACAACAGTTATTATGACAATTTTGAATTTCTACCTTACGTCGATCTACTGTGTGTTGGGAAAGTTGCGTATAAGTTTGCGTACCACTCCATGAGTGGTGTATTCATAGTGTACTTCATAAAATACGAACCTATAGAGATTTAGTTAAATTGTTCTATGTTGAGTAACCAATTGAGATATTGAGTCAGTATGAGAGTGATAAGTAATAGAAGAGTCAAATTAGTATGAGTATAAGGAGAAATCCTAAGGTTGAAGAGTCAACCTAGGAATTTGAGAATGAGATGTTGGAAAATATCCACCTATGTTTGCGCAAGTTGATTCTGAGGACAGAATCCTGTTAAGGGGGGAAGGATGTAAGATCCGGGAAAATTACGTGTTATTATATGATGTGAAATGAAATTTTAATTTCATATTAAGAGTTATTAAATGATTTATCTGTTTAAACGTGCTAAGTTATTCGTTAAATGATTGAATATGTGATATTGTGGTGCTATGTGAAATGTGTGGGGAATTTGAAATTATTTTGAAAAGGGTGTCATACTATTTTATTTTATTTTAATTATCGAAAAGAAAATTTGGATCGTTCCCAAATTATTCGGGAGATTGGTATATCGTTCGTACCAATATTTCATTCGTTAAAGTGGGAAGTACTCAAAAATATTCGTAATAGAGGTATTTTGGTTCGTATATTTTGTATTAAACGATACTTGTAGTTATCCGTACTTTATGGATGCTTATCGTCTCGTGAAACGTGTATTCTGCTTTATTAAAGGTTTAAAGCATATATTCTGTTATATTGTATTTAAAGCGATCCATCAGATCAGTATCGATCCAAAAATGTCGTTTGGGGTATTATTTTCCGTTTAATATAAAAAGGCAAATCGTACTTTGTTTTCGTATAATCAAGCTTAATTACAGTTAAAAGTCCGAAAAACCCTAGAACGTGTTCTTCGTGTTCTTGAGAATCAAACTCAATTTTGAAGGCGTTATCGGAATCCGATTTCGATGTTCTTGTAACCAAATAGAATCTCTCATCATCCTCTACCTAAATCCACCATCAAAATCTATGTGGGTATGATTTCTGAGTTTTTCATTTTTTTAATTATTTAAATATTTCGAATTTATTATTTTGATTTGGGGGAATCTTTGATGTTGATTGTTCTTGATATTTGATGGCTTGATTTTGTTTGTTATATGATTTAGAACAAGTCAGTGATTTTTAATTTGATTTTGGAGCTTGGAATCGACCTAATCGGAGAGTTGTTAGGTTCGCCGGATTTTTATACTTTTTAGCCGGAAATTCATTCCAGGAAGTTGTTGTTGTTTTTGCTTACACTAGTAGATAGATCGTGTGATTTGGAACATGTCCATGTCCTTCGATTTAAGTTTCAAGATGGATTTTTGTTGCCGGAAAACTCGTGAGCCGTCGGCCGGAATAGTTATGGTTCGATTTCGAGCTTTTCTTGGCATTTCGTATTGGTTTGAATGGATTTTTGAGTGAATCATGTAGTCCCGAGCTTTCCCTGTGAAAGGCCCTATGTTTTGGCATGTTTGTGGTTGCCGGAGACGGCGGGTTCGCCGGAACCGCCACCGGATTCCGGTGGTGTTCTTGACGACCCGTTTGTGTTCTTGGCAACCCGGTTTCAAAACCCTAACCCGACCCGGTTTGATCTTACAAACCCTAATCTATTTTCAGAAAAGTGTTTCTGTGATTTATTTTTATAAAATAAATCAAAAATAGTTTTATAATTCTAAAAAAAATCATATCTTTGATTTAAAAATACATTTTATTATTCCGAAAATTTTATAAATTCATAAATATTTATTTAAATTCGAAAATTGATTAAATTTAATTATTTTAATTATTTTTGATTAATAATTAATTTATTTAATTAATTGATTAATTCTTTTAATCAGTTAATTCTTAATAATTAATTATTAATTAGATTTAATTAATTAAAATTAAGTTTGATTATTTTCTAGCTTGGTTTATTTATTTAAAAATAGTTTGGGCATTTAAAAGAGTGTCAATTAATTTTATTAATTGATTTATTTGCATTTAAATACTTATATTGGGTTTAAAAATCCGATTTTTGATTTAAAAATTTGTTAGTGGCTTATTTATATTCAAATAAGCTTTGTGTGATCTTTTAAAAATAGTTATAAGTGCTATGTGATTCATATGAGTTGTGTAATGTGTTTTATAGTCAGTATATGCCCGTACTAGGGCTAGTGTCTAAGTTTTTAATCTCGTAAATTATACTGGACGTCCGATACGTACCCGGTTACTTGTTTAAATGTGTTATGTGAATGATGTGAATTATCTGTTGTTGAGTCATGCATGCGAATAAATTGTGTGGAGACTTGTTTGAGTAATTGGGTGTGTCTAATGTTATCACGAGGGGTAGATGGGATAGAAATTTGTCGGTCATGTTAGAAAGTGAGATTTACGAGGCCGTTGACTTGGATGTTGACTTTTTATAGTATGGGGATTGTCGTCAAGCGAGTTACGTGGATTACTTATGTGGTTGATTGCGATTGGTCTATCAATTGAGATGTGGATGTTTATGCAACAAAGATATCGGTAGGATCGGTAAGTGCGTCGAAGTTAAGTTACAATCATTTATGAAATATGAGGATTATACGTTGAAGACTAAGTACCGTCTCATGTTTGACTATCGAGGCTGGCACGTGGATTCGAAATGGTAAAAGCAGACTAGTGGTATTCGCAAGAGCGTTAAAGCAAAGAAGAACGGAGGTAGAGAATCGTGCGACAAGACAGAATAAGGAGGAAATCGTATTGTTTCAGCGTTACGAAATAGCTAAGGACCAGAGGCAAGTGTTTATACCCTTGCTTATTAATTAAGGGATATTATCTTGAATTATTAGTATGCATGTTGAATGCTTATTACTGAATTTTCAAATGTTGATTTCTTTGCATTGAATTGCAAGTATGTTATTTAATCTCGTAAATTGACGAGTACTCTTTTATACCTTTTTGGTTTAGATTCATACTTTCATATTGATCGGAGAGATATAATTATTATATTGAAATGATTGAAAAGATAGTTATGGGCTGTATACTAAGGCCTTCTTTCAAAGACTTGATTTAAAAATGCTAAGTTGGAATATTACCAACCCTAGATGAGCGGGAACTCGTGAACCCTATGAGGGAAAACTTATTCTGAAATTCTGAAGTGGTGTTGCTTGCCCTTCAAGTATTCCGTTTTTCACCTTGCACCTATGCAAACCTTGTTATCCTTTCTTGTTAATGCAATCATCTGATCCATTCCCTGATTCGAATTCATATATGCTGTGCATGATTTAGTTTACTTCCTTCAAGTACAAGGCTTATCTATTATAAGTACATGTTCGAAGGACTTGAACTATTTCTGCCAGAAGTTGATAAACCCTTGTGTTCTTCATTTATACTTGAATTCTTCTTGAACTTGACTCTCTTGTCATTTACCAGATTGGTAAACCTTAATTAATTCTTCCATAATGTGATGATTTGAACTATTGAGGCCATCTAGAGCCTGTTCTTTGAACCCTACTCTATATTGACTTGTTACCCTTTTCTGTTGATATCATATTGTCTGTTTCATATCAGATTCAATCTTGTTAAGCATGTTATTGTTTATTCTTTGAACCCTACTCTATATTGACTTGTTACACTTTCTGTTGATATCATATTGTCTGTTTCATATCAGACTTAACCTTGTTGAGCATGTCATTGTTTATTCTTCATTATTATCCCAGTTGTTGCATCGATCTCGTCGATATTTATGATGTTGTTACTTGCCATGTGTACTCCCCATTGTTGTGTCGATCTCGTCGATACTAGATTATATTGCTATCCCTTTATTGATTCTTCATAATTGAACTGTTTCCTGGAACGTGAGTTTTCCAGCAATTGTTGTATTAGGTTGTCGATTCTTCCGACACCTGATTGTCGAAGTAAGGTTGTCAATTGTTCTGACACCTGACGTATATAATATAGAATTGGAATGTTTTTAAAAATGGACCAATTATTGGTCGGACCGTTTATGGTCGATGTAATTTAGGCCCAGATGTGCCTTGGATCCGTAGAGGACTATGCATGAGCTAGTCCGGGGTTGTTGCGTGGCTGGCCAGCAGCACAACCTTTGATTTGATAAAATGTGAAAATCCAATTCTAGAATAAGTTCTTATTTTTGGGATGAGTTACATCCATATGTTTTGTTCGTGTGAGTTATGACCTGATTCTCAGGTTTATTCGTTGCGTGAAGTTGTTGGTTCGTTGATTAATAATAGTGGTTTCAATCTTGCTGAAATCACTTACTCTTAATACATTTGGATTCCAACTAATCGAAATCCACTTCCTTGATTCCATTGGCAGTCGTGAGATATCTATCTTGATGAGTTTTATTCATACCGCATATCCAGTCGGTACCATGTTGAAGTCTCGAAGTGTGTTCTTTATTCCTTGACCGAGCTTGTTGGCTCATTCTTACCCCTTGATTATTCTAACCTTCCAGAGTTGTTGGTTTCAGAAAATGTTGTGAATAGATCTGTTATCTTAAAAATTAGTATTTTTGTACAAGCTATGGTCTTGAAGACGTATGAGTTATATTTATTTCATATTTTCTACATACTATTGTAGTTATTGTTGATTCGGTCGCCGTAACGACCAATATAAATCTTTTTGTGTTTTAAACTATTCAATTGAGAGAAGAAGAATGAGAAATTGTGGTAAATTACCAAACTTGTTTTGAAAATATTAGAGATTACAAATGTTTAAGCCAAAGGCTTGTTTATTTGAAAATCCAAAGTTTATTTTGGAAACCTTTCGTATTATATTTAATAATGCGCTTGCTGAGCAATTCATTCGCTCATACTTGTTTTATTTATATATATTTTAGCCTGCCAGAAAGAAGGTGTATTGGCGAGAGTTGTCCGCGTAGCTGATCAGAGATGGGGAAAGATATTAGCGTAAAGACGTTTTGATCCAGAGCATTTGGAGCTAGTGAGAGGTTTTGTATATAGATGTTTTCTATTGAATAATATATTGTATAAGATTAGTTGTCTGGTATACTTCTTATCGAAGTTATACTAGTGTATTAGAATTTTTGTAAAGAGAATGGTTGTAAGGAAGAAAGATTGTTGTAATGAAATTTTGGATTCTTGTTTCTAGCACTATAACCTTTAAAGATTCTTGGTAGAGTTGGGGTCACAGATATTATTATTATTGTGTTGATTTTATATTGAACAGGTTGTTTGGATTAAGAGTGCAGTGTGACGACCAAATCCTTTGACCCTGGATTTGGGGGCGTTACAATCCACCTCTCTGAAATCTGGGCCTGAACTTAAGATTGGGATTCCTCTTGAATCTGAACTTCCCAAACTTCCTGACTATCAAAGCCAAATCACCATCCTCCAGCTGATCAAGTTCTTTTAAAGAATAGAAGTCACCACCAGATTGATCAATGGATGTTAATCCATATTCAGCATCAATAACATTCATGTTAGGACTGGAAGGTTGAACATCCTTCACTTCCAGTTTCCGTGGGACTTCAGCAGCCAGTGCAGTTTCCGTGGGACTCCAGCTCATAGGTCTTCAGAACACCATACAATCTCTCCAAAGCAATCTCATTCATATCTCTTTCTTCTCTAATGGCAGATATTTTGTGCTCCAAATGAGGTGGGAGTGTAAGAAGGAACTTCTTGTTAATCTCCTTGTTGGTGTAGTGCTTCCCATTGAGATTCAGATCATTGATTAATTTGTTGTATCTCTCAAAAACCTGAGAGATACCTTCACCAGGGTTTGATCTGAAATGCTCATATTGTGAGGTGAGAATTTCCAGCATATTCTCCCTAACTTCCTCTGTCCCCTCATTGATTATCTCTATGGTATCCCAAATGTGTTTGGAAGTATCACAATTTAGGACATGATTATGCATGATAGGATCAAGACAATCAATAAGGATCAACTGAAGACAGGAATCCAAGGTAACATCCTCTTTCTCATCAGGAGTGTACTCCTTGGGATCTTTAGGGTACATACTAGCAACCCTAGTAACAACATTATCCACTGTTATCTCTTCCTCAACAATCATAGGGACTTTGGGACCATTCTTCAGCACACCAATGTATTTAGGATTTGCAACCTTAAGAAATAGGAGCATTTTCTTCTTCCACATTGGATAATGCTCCTTGCTGAACATTGGGATATTGACTGTACCCACTTTCTGTGTAGTAGACATCTTTTGAGATTTTTAGGAATAATAAAAAATTCAGAGTTTAAGAAAAATCTCAAAACAATTGGATCTTTGATTTGTATATCAATCAAAAGGCTCTGATGCCAATTGTTAGGTCCTGATAAGTTTGTAGAAGGGGGGTTGAATACAAACGATACCGTTTAATCGAATTTGTCCTTTTAAGATTTAACAATTTAGAACAAATTAATGCGGAATAAAAACTGAAACAATATTCAAGTTAACTAGAAACTCTATTAAACTTGAGGGGTGTTACAGTTCTGATCACTGATTACAAAGAACTTGATAAAACAAATCTAGAATAAATTCGACATGAATTTATCTATTTTTGTAATAAAAAGGATCGAATACTAAAAAGTAGTTCGATATAAAATCTAGGGATTATGATCCGCTAGAAAGTCAAAGCAGTACAAGAGAATCACTTCTTATGAATTAAATAATTAAGAACAATCAAGAAGTAAAATATATCCTGCAGAATTTGAGCTTGACAGTTGAAGAATGAAGAAGACAGTTGAAGGAGTTTAATGTTTCTGATGCTCTGCCTTTTTCTTTCTTTTTGTATTTGTAATTGTGTTGTAGTCTTCGAATTGCCTAACTTTTTAATACACTGCATTCCTTTTCTTTGTGTGCACGTGCTAGCCACCACTTGACAAAATTAATTTTGCCTTTGGAAGACTTAGAGAAAAACAATCCAATTTGCCTTGGAAGACTCTCGGGAAGACAATGGTTGTACTAAGAAGACAATCGGTAAGACAATGGTTTGGCCTAGGAAGACTTTCGGGAAGACTCACTTGTGAGTCTTCCTAGTTCATTTTTCTAAGTCTTCCTAGTTCAAACCTAAGTCTTCCTAGTTCATTTTTATTCTAACTTAAATAATTAACTAAATAAATTATGTATTAAATTAATTCTTTACAGAATTAATTTAATAAATAATATACTTGATTGTATTAATTATTTATAATAGAATAAATAGAATTAGTTGACTTCTCAATTAATTGCTTTTTATTCTAATTTAAATAATTAACTAAATAAATTATGTATTAAATTAATTCTTTACAGAATTAATTTAATAAATAATTTACTCAATAGTATTAATTATTTATAAGAGAATAAATAGAATTAATTGACTTCTCAATAAATTCCAGAATCACTTAAAACTTAGATAAATAACAAACACAATAGTACGTTGACACTCAATGAACGGTCTGGTTCATGAGTGACTAACGACAATGTCTGTTCTTTATCTGTTTGACTTTAAGTAGTGATTCACTTCCTTTTCATTCAAGAACTCCGTAATCAGTATCTTTTTCTGTCACCACTTGAAATCTCCGTCACTTTAATAAATCCACTGAGCTTGAATACTTCATTGAGGCTTGATCAATAAATTGAGCTTCTTTCAATGTAGAATAACTTCAAGTCTATAGATGACTTTAATCTTCATTCTTTGACAGATATAATCTTCTGAGATTCCTGTGACATCTGATCTAATATTTACTTATTACATTCTTGTTTAAGTTGAGTAGAATCCTCGAATTACAAATAGGCTATTTCATATGCCTTTCATATATATATATATATAGTTGCACTCTATGAAGAACACCTTATATAAAGAACAATAAAGAACACCATCATAAACACTTTATTTTTCATAAAAATTGATTTTTTTTAAAAATTAGAATCATAAAATTGAACAACAATTAAGCCCAATGTATCGAATTTAACGTAGAATCTCATCTAAATTTAAAAATTAAACATTACATATAATCCAGTATAGAATCCAGTACAGAATCTTGTATATATATTTATCATAATGAAATTACATGTAATCATGTTTTATTTGATTCTAATTTTTTGTTAGATTCTATTTTTATTCGTAATAAACCTTTTTTGGTGAGAGGATTAGAATTAACATGCAATTTATGTAAGATTTTATGGTGTTCTTTATTGTTTTTTATATAAGAATGTTCTTCTTGGAGTAATGGCCTATATATATATATATGGGATTGCTCTAATGAGACCACTCTTATAATGAGAACTGAGTCCCAATCACCAAATCACCAAAAATATGAATAGTAAAATACAAGCACAAACTTATACAGTTATACATATCAACTAAATCGTTTCGCACACATCTTCTCTAGACCCATAATCACTAGCTCCACAACCGCAATCATACCACCATCAGTCATTAACTGCTATCCACCCCTTATAGCTACATTACCACCTCTTCCACATACAAAATTACTAAAATAGACTGCCCCCATCTTTATCACGAATCACCAAATTATTC
The DNA here is from genome assembly GCA_030848705.1 of Heracleum sosnowskyi. Lineage (NCBI taxonomy): Eukaryota > Viridiplantae > Streptophyta > Magnoliopsida > Apiales > Apiaceae > Heracleum > Heracleum sosnowskyi. The sequence goes on along the minus strand of CM061235.1, from coordinate 8,457,260 downwards.
CAGAATCACTTCTCAACAGAAATCACTAAATTTCTACACAAATCACCAAATTTATTCCAGAATCACAAAATCTCAATAGAAATCACCAAATTTCTACACAAAATCACCAAAATATTTTTTTAGTAAATCACTGAAAAAAACTTACATCTATCATGACTACCACTACTATCTCCACCACAATCTTCCCCACCATACATTTTTCACCACTACCGTCACCGCATCCACCATCACCGCCATAACCACCACTCAAAGAAAGAGATTAGATCTTTTGACTGATGAATGTAAAATATGTCTACATGATATGTATGTTCAATGGCTATCAATCGGAGATCGCAATCAGAGATGGCTGAATCAACACAAATCACCGAATTTCAATCAAAATCACTAAATTTTTTTGAAACAAATCATTAACAATTTAAAAACAAATTACCAAAAATCACTGCTTATACCATGTATACCGCCACCGTCACCGCATAACCTTCATCCTATACCTTTTCCACCACCAAAATCGTCTTAATCAAATGCTTAACGAAAATCATTGGATGTGAAAAATTATGAATCTAGGGTAACACATATTGGTAGATGTTTATTTTTAGACTAAATCGATCAAAAAAAGAAACAAGGAGTATGTTGGTCCTTGACTATTGCAGAAGGGGGGGGGGGTGAATGCAATACTGATAAATCTCAATATACGTTTTCAACAACAAGAACTAAGATTAAGGATTATCAGTTTATCAAATGCAAACACAAGTAGACACACGAGTAATTCTCACAAAATAAATGTTTTATTTATTTTGCAATGGGTTGCTACAACCTCAAGAAAATGTTAGTTTTCTTAAGCTTCGGTTTCTCGAGTGATTACAAAGAATGAATTGAGAGATAGACTAAGTAGGCTAACCTATCACTTTCAATCACGGGTCTTGTGAAGCTGCTATCATTTTCAAGTGGCAGCTTCTTACAATTTGTCTGCCCGTGATTCTTTCCTAAATTGCTATACAGACAGCTTATCAATACATTACAAAGAAATCTAGAAACATTATATTTTAAGCTAACACAATTCAGTAGATGTAGATTTGTCATACTCTGGAATTGGTGAGCTTTGTCATGTGATCTCTCAAGCTTCAGTCGTAGTCTTGCAGACCTGTTACAGTGTTGGGATACTGCAACACGCCTGTTTCTTGAACATCCAAACTGTCACGAGTTTGACTGGGTTGTTTACTAATACAAATGTTATCCCTTCATGACAGTATCCTGATGGCTAAGCTTGCTGTCACAAGAATGCGCTTTTGGTGACAATAAGAAATCTCCGCTAAAGGTGTTGTCAGGATTTCCAAGCTTGTTGTCAGGCTAAGGTAAAGTTGCTGTCAGAGGGCTTTCGCCAATGTTGCTGTCAGAGTGAATGTACTGTCGTGACTCGCAACATGCTGTCTTCAAGTAACCTTACTGTCAGCGCTGTGACAGTAATCTTTATTCTTGTTGTTCATCTTGAGCACTTCTTGAGGCTTGAACAAATAAATGAACTTCTACCAAGATGTACTAGAATCTTATTTGCAGCAAAAAAAACGGTTACATAGACATACTCTGGTTGTGACAGTATGTTCATACTTAATAAAATTAAGTACATAAAATATCTAGTTAAGTTGTCTCATAGCTATCACCCATAAATCCTAACAATCTCCCCCAATTTGTTTTTATGGACAATAACAACAAATTTACAATTAATACATGTTGACAACTTAACTAACAAGATCAGAATTTAACAAAAGATTTTTCCTTAGCTTCAGATTTCTTTTTCTGTCTTGCTTCATCCTCTCTATTGAGAGCTTCCTTAAGAACTTCTCTGTGTCCTTCCACCAGTGCTATTTCATCAGGAGTGAAAGCCTCATCTTCAATCTCATCAATGTGTTTCTGGAGTGTCTTGGAGAGACATACCCTAGCATCCTGAAGATCCAACCATAAGTCTTTGCCAAAAGAATGAGTTTTGAACTTCAGAGTGCCATTAAAGTCCTTGAATCTGCTTCCAGGGTATGCGTTCAGAGTTTTTCTCCTTGACTTGTCCAGCTTTGAGTCTTCACCCTTTTTTGCTTGAATAATGCTCTCAATCTCAGAAGAGCATTGTTGTTCCAATGGATGAATTGATCCAATCACCAAGAAAAGTAAGTCTTTCAGAGCACTGGTTCTAAGTTTGTGAAAGCTTCTTACTGGAATCTCTTCCCATATGAACTTGATTCTCAGAGGATTCTCAAGCATACAAGATTGATAATTGGGTCCTTCACTCTCCATCCGGTTGGCTTTTCTGCTTTTGTCCAAGAATGTATCTTCTGTATCTTCAGTGGTTTCTCTTTCTGTAGGCTCTGAGGATTCTTCTTGACTTGGTTGGGTTTCCACCACTTCTTCAGGAATATCATCTTCATACTCAGCCATTTCTTCATCAGGATATTAAAGTAAGTGAGAAATGTCATTATCATCATATAGTGACCATTCTCCAAACTTCTGATAGAATTCTTCATCCCTCAAGGCTTTGTATGCCAACACATGGTTCATGACACTTTCAGGGACGTTGTCATAACCTTGCATTAGATTGACCACCCTTACCAAGTAGAAATATTCAACTCTCCTTGTTTCTGTTCTCCTTATCATTGAAAGAGTTGCTAATACATCATATGATAACACTTCCATGGTAAAATCCTTTTTGACTTTCACAAGTCTTGATGCATCAAACCAAAGAACATATTCAGTTACTTCATTGTTGTTATCCAACTTTACCTCGACGCTCTTGATTTGATCAGCTTCCTTTTCAAAAAGATCCAGAGAGCTGTAGAGTTTTGATTGGATAGGCTTTTTCAAATTTCTGCCAAGCCCAGTGGCTTTCTCCTTTCCTGAGTACTTGTGTTTTCCTTTTATTGCTTTTGAAATCTCCTCATGTTCAGGTTCCTGTCTAGAGAACCAGGCCTTTGCTAAGGTTTTTGACCTCTTTGGCTTAACAGTAGGCTTGATTCCTTCTTTGACAGCATCTTTGTTGATAGTGTCCTCCATGACAGTATCTTTCTTGACAGTTTCTTCTGTGACAGCTTCTTTGCTGACAGCTTCCTTGAGGACAGTGTCTTCTGTGATAGTCTCTTTGGTGACAGTATCTTTTTCAGCATTTATACTGTCAATAGCACATCTTAAGATATTTGCCTCCAAAGCTTCAAAAATTACTGACTCATCTTCTTCTGTTGCTCCATCATCTTCCTTTTCTTGTACAGGAGCTTCTTCTTTATTTTCCTCCTGGGACTTTGATCCAACATTCCCAGACACTGATCTTCTTTTAGCTGCAGGCTCCCCCTCACTCATTGAAGCCTTCTTTGAGACAGGCTCCCCCTGATCAACATCATGTTTGGGGAAACCTTCTTTTCCAGAGCTTTCTCTTCCTGATTCTGCCTTTTGAGATTCTGATCTTACCCCTTTCTCCCCCTTAGGTAAGTTGGCAGAATTAAGATTGTCAGATAGAGCTTGAATGGCTTCCTGAATGGCAGAGAATCCAGAGGCCACCATGGTAGACAAACTGTCAATTTTGGATTCCATGGACAGACACCTGTTCTCAAGAGCTTGCAACTTGAAAGATGTAGAGGGGCCACCTGATCTTAACCTTCTTGGGGGTGAAGGAAAATATTGGGGCTTGGAGGCTGTGGGGGTTCTCACACTCTCAGTGTTTTTCTGAGTGATCTCATCACTCCTCACAAAAGAACTCTCATGGCCTAAGGCCTGGACATTTGAGGCTCCCTCAATTTCACTCTGGACATGCTCAAGTCCCTCACCTTTTGCCAGCTCATTTGGATGCCTCTCATTTTGATGATCACCTCTCTTTTCTTTTATCTCTCTTTTCTTTTGCACACCCTCACTCATCCTAGATGCATGGGTATGAGCAGTACTTACATGCAATGAAATAGATGGTTTAGAATGTACCTTTAAGAACTGAGATAGTGGCACATCATCATCAGAGACATCCTCGACAGTTACAGCATCAAGATCAGGCTGTGAAGAGATGACAGGTGCTTTGCCATGAATGTTACTATCTGTTGGAATATTGACAGTAGGTTCCACTGCAACTTGGACAACAGGTTTGGTCGTGACAGTAACTTCAACTGAGTCCTTGACAGTAGAATCACCTGTGACAGCAACATCCAAAGTGTCTTTGACAACAACTTGGGCTGTGACAGCATCTTCCCGGAGGTAAGATGCTCCTTGGAGATTGAACAAGGTACTGGTTGTTTCACTTTCTAGTAGAGTTGTACCTTGCTCTTTCTCAGTGTTTGAAGGAGTGGTGTCCATCTCACTTTGAGAAATGGGTTCTTGTGGACCACTGAAGGGGGGCTCATCCATGAGTGGAGATGGATGATCAAAACCTGAAGGGTTGGGACTGTCCCCCTCTCTAGGTTGTGGAGAAGAAACAAAAGAATGTGTAGGTAAGGAAGAAGGTGAAAGTGGAGAAGAGAATGATGACTGTTTCACAGATGGAACTTGTGAAGCATCAAAGGGGGAAGTGAAATCCTCACTGTGTCCTGACTCCATGTGTGTTTCTGGAAGTGGAGGCTCCTCATGAGTTGGAACATGAGGTTGTGCAGACTCTTTACAGGGTGCCTTGGGAGACAGGCCAATTTCAATAGATGTCCCTTGTTGAGAAGGCACATCTAGGAAGGAGTTTAGTTCCCTTGATTCCTCTACAGTCTTTTGGGAGACTGCAGGGTGGCTAATAGTGGTTTTGGTCCTCTTAGCTCTCTTCTTCTTAGGCTCAGGAGGAACCACTGTGGGTTCTGTTTGACTACCTTCCTTATTTGCTGCACTAGGTGCATGAACTCCCTCTTGACTCTCAACACTACCACTACCACCAGTCTCTAGGGGCCTTTTTCTGGTTTCTTGTAAGGCTAGCCTCTGTACTTTGGGAAGTCTAGAGAACCTAGGCTGAGTGTATGGGGCAGAATGAGGGTTGACTGAATTTGGGTCTAATTCAGTCTCATTCTCAATAGTGAAGGTATCAAAACCAGAAGGTAATGGAAAATCAAGGTCAGTCACTTGATCAACCATGTGTTTGGTGAAACATAGTGGAATATGTGCATTTAAATTCTGTGAACTGAGAGTTGTGTGAGTGTTCCTTTTTAGTACAGGTCACACCTCCAAACGAGGGGCATTCTCATCAAAGTCACATAAAGAATTGATGCACAACATTAAAAAGCGAGGATAGATGTTTACCTTCTTACCTATGGCAGCCTTGAAGTGTGCCATGAGCAGCTTTCCAACGTCCACTTTGTACCCATGAACAAGAGAGTGAGTGAGCTTCTTGATGTAGGTGGGAATTCCATTCCAGCCTGTGGTCTTGGTAGAGAACACTTTCACCATAGCATCAAACACCATACTCCACTCCTTGCGGAGATATTTCCTGTCCATTTCACCAGAAGGGTACCATTTTGTTGTTCCCTCTTCAAGAATAGGGCGAGAATACCCAATCTTCAAGAAGAGCTTCTTCAGGGTCTCATCACTAGCAAGCTCAGCATAATCCTTTCCTGGTTCTAGCACAATTTCCAAAGCTGCATTGATGCCCTAAACAGTGAGAGAGTAGTTGTGCTCCTTGATTTTGAACTGAATGGAGGAGATTGTTACCATCTTCTTGAGCAACGGCTGTCTCCCAGAAATTTTCAATCCTGTCTAGGTCAAGAACAGGAGTGGAGGTAATTGCATACCCAAGATAGGACTTATTCAAGAAATAAACAAGCCCTTTGAAACCCTCACCAGGATCACTTGGAGAGTAGATGCCAGCAAAGTTGGTTTGTGAAATTGATTGTTTGGGGGCCATTTGTTTTGCTTGAGAGAAGAAGAGAAAAGGTAAGAGATGAATTGCTTGGAGATAAGAGAAAGGTGAGTGTTGTGTTTGCTTTTTGAGAACAGTTGAATGTTTGATGAATTTAGAGGGAAGTTCAAGCGTTTAACTGACAAAGTGGAAAAGTGAAATCGTGTCTTAACCCACTTAGTAGTCACGTGGGTTATTGGTTGATTTCTCTCTCTTCGTGGAGGATGTGTGTCCAATTTTAACGGTCCACTAATTTGACAGTAACATGTGCGCTCAAAACAGCCGTGTTAGTAACTTTGGTGTGATGACAACATGTTTTGAGTGACAGAAATATTCCGCGCAAAACTTACTGTCATCGTTAAGTTCTCATATGACAGTATCTTTTACGAGTCATGACAGAAGGTTGTTTACTGCTGTCGAGAAGTTAGCTGTCAAAGAATTGTGACAACAACTTTTCTTGATGACAGCAACCTTTGCGGGGAAAACAACAACTGTCAGGACTCTGAATTGAAACTGTTATTATTAAAAAAACTTAACTGAGGAGTCACCAGATAAACATTTACAATATTTATTACTGATTCATTATTCATTCATAACAACATTCAACCAATTAAGCAATTAATCAACACACACAGGAAGCAAATAGAAACTGCAGAAGGAGAAGTTTTATTGATTTAATTAAATGAAGAAAGGAAAAAGCTAAAATAGGTGAGATTAACTAATCAGTACAGTCTTTCTTAACCAATTCTAGGACTTCTTCCCTAACTTTCTCTTCTGAGGTTCCTTCTTCCTTGAGGAGTGCTTGAAACTCCTTTTCCTCTTCTTGCACCTTAGCCTCCTCAGCGGCCTTGGCTGCAAGTTCTTTTTCCTCTTCCTCATCGAGGATATCCCATAACTCATCAAACAGTGCTTCTACCTCTTCATTGTAGGGTTCACTTCCACAAGGCTTAGGCCTGTACTCAATTCCTACTTTGTTTTCCATTTTACCCTTTTTTGAAATGATTCACTAATATGGCATAAGATTCATTTTATAGGCATACTAGGTTAAGAGGGATGTAAACGGTCAACAATTTGGAATACCCATACAACTACCACATATTGCAATTAAGTGATGTCTACCACTAATACAACAATCAAGGCAAAACTGACCAATTAAGGAGAATCCTTGACCAATTTCAATTTTAACAAACATGTAAGTTAGTGTCATACAAAAATCAACTTTCAAGTAAGAGACTAGCACAAAATTCAATTTTAACACAGTCAAAGTAAACGTGCTGTCGAAAACAGATAGAGACTTAGGTAGACAGTAACTTTCTCATGACAACAACTTCTGAAGATGTTACTGTCACAAGCTCCACTTGAATAATAGAATGAAAAACTAGTAAGTTAACATACCAGATTTAGCATTCCCAATTCATTTACCAACCTGTTGAAGGTTGCTTCATCCAGTGGTTTTGTAAAAATGTCTGCAAGTTGCTTTTTTGTGGGCACATAGATCAACTTCACAGTTCCTCTTTCAACATGCTCTCTTATGAAATGATGTCTGATATCAATGTGCTTAGTTCTAGAGTGTTGAACAGGATTGTCTGAGATGGCTATGGCACTAGTGTTGTCACAGTAGATAGGGATATTATTTAACACTAAGCCATAATCCAACAGTTGATTCTTCATCCACAAGATTTGTGCACAGCAACTTCCAACTGCAATGTATTCAGCTTCTGCAGTTGATGTAGAAACTGAGTGTTGCTTTTTACTGAACCAGGATACCAATCTTCCACCAAGAAATTGACAGCTTCCTGTAGTTCTTTTTCTGTCAATCCTACATCCAGCATAATCTGAATCAGAATACCCCACTAGCTCAAATCCAGTGTTTTTAGGATACCAAAGGCCTAGATTAGGAGTGCCCTTAAGATATCTAAAAATTCTCTTGATTGCTACCAAGTGTGACTCCTTTGGATTAGCTTGAAACCTTGCGTACAGAGACATGTAGCAAACATTATATCAGGTCTGCTAGCAGTTAGATAAAGAAGGGATCCAACCATGCCTCTGTATGCACTAGAGTCCACTTTCTTTCCTTTAAAATCTAGATCCAGACTAGTTGAGGTAGAAATAGGAGTCTTGGCAGGTGATGAATCTTCTAAGTTGAACTTCTTGAGAAGTTCCTTGACATATTTTGCTTGACAAATGAAGATTCCATCATCTTTCTGAAGAACTTGTAAACCAAGGAAGAATGACAGTTCTCCCATCATATTCATCTCATACTTGTTTCTCATTAGAGATGAAAACTTCTCACACAGCTTCTCATTTGATGAACCAAAAATGATATCATCAACATAAATTTGAACCAGAATGATGTCTTTGAAGGTCTTATCTACTACACCTCTTGTAAACTGGTTTTCCAATAGAAAGGCAGAGAGGGTATCATACCATGCTCTTGGAGCTTGTTTCAAACCATAAAGTGCCTTGAACAGCTTGTACACAAAATCATACATTTCAACATCTTCGAAACCAGGTGGCTGTTCAACATACACTTCTTCCTCCAACTCTCCATTTAGAAAGGCACTTTTGACATCCATTTGGAACACCTTGAAATTACAGTGAGCAGCAAAGGCTAGGAAAATCCTGATAGCTTCAAGTCTGACAACAGGTGCAAATGTCTCATCATAATCTATCCCTTCTTGTTGACAGTAACCTTTAGCTACTAGCCTTGCTTTGTTCCTAGTCACATTTCCATTTTCATCCAATTTGTTTCTGAAAACCCACTTTGTCTCAATAACTGACTTTCCTTTAGGTCTTGGAACTAACTTCCAAACATTGTTTCTTTCAAACTGGTTGAGTTCCTCTTGCATAGCAATCACCCAATCAAAATCCAACAATGCTTCATCAATTGCTTTAGGCTCCACTTGAGATAGGAAACAGGAAAACATGCTGTCAGCAGAAACATTGTTCCTAGTCCTCACTCCAGAAGAGAGATCTCCAATTATTAGATCATTTGAGTGATCCCTGCTCCACCTAGTGGTTTTGGGCAAGCTTCTTGTTTGATTTGAGACAGTAACTTCAATTTGAGGAACTGAATCTTCACCAGGGCAATTGTCTCCACCATTTTCTTCAATGTCTCCAGAGTCACCATCAATTTGAGTATTTCCTGTGATGGTCTGTGAATTGGCTGGAGTTTGATTGACATTCTCTTCAATGACGGCATCCTTTTCTGTTTCAACAGTTTGAGTCAAAGTAGGTTCTTCATCAACAACTTCTTCTTCCTCCAAGTATCCTTGATTCTCAAATCTAAGAATCTGCATTTGACCTTCTTCATGCAGTCCAGGAAACTTGGTTTCATCAAATGTGACATTCACACTTTCATCAATGATTCCGTGTTCCAAAAGATAGACTCTGTAGGCAGTCCTTTCTAAAGCATACCCCATGAAAATTCCTTCATAAGTTTGGTGTCAAATTTCCCTTTCTTTTCATGGTTGTCTTTCATTATGAAACATTTGCTTCCAAACACATGAAAATACTTGACAGTAGGTTTCTTTTCATTGAGCAGATAGTAAGGAGTGTTCCCATGAGTCTTCTTGATCAAGGTTCTGTTCTGTGTGTAGCAAGCTGTGTTGATAGCTTCTGCCCAGAAGTATGTAGGTAACTTTGCATCATGAAGCATAGTTCTGGCAGCTTCAATGAGAGTCATGTTCTTCCTTTCTACAACTCCATTCTGCTGAGGAGTCCTTGCAGCAGAAAATTGTTGTACAATTCTTTCATCTTTACAGAAATTACCAAGAGTGGCATTTCTGAACTCAGTCCCATTGTCACTTCTTATCATTTGAACTTTGGCATTTGGAGCTCTTTCAAGAACTCTTAAGTGATCAATGATGACTTGAGATGCTTCATCTTTTGATTCTAGATACTTCACCCAAGTATACCTAGAAAAGTCATCCACCATAACTAATGCATATCTCTTCTTGGCTAATGATGGAACATTGACTGGTCCAAAGAGATCCATGTGAATTAGTTTGAGTGGTTCAGTGTTGGTGTTGACTTGCTTTGATCTGTGCACAACTTTCTTCAGTTTTCCCATTTGACAGTCCTCACATAGTCCTTCTTGACAGTCCTCACAGAGTCCTTCTTGACAGAATTCCTGTTGAGGTAGTCCTCTCACTAGTTCCTTCTTCATCAGCATATTCATTGTTTTGAAGTTGAGGTGTGAGAGTTTCCTGTGCCAAAGCATACTGTCACCAACAGTAGCCTTACTGTAAAAACAGTAAATCTTGTCCTTCTTTGTTGATCTTAAGTCAGCAACAAACAGGCTTCCTTTTCTTACTCCTTTCAAGGAAAGTCTTCCATCCTTCTTGTGATTAATGTTGCACACCATCATGTCAAAATCAACCTTGAATCCCCTGTCACTGAATTGGCTGACACTGAGCAGGTTGTGCTTCAATCCATCAACAAGTGCAATATCATTTATGACAACATTTCCAATTTACAAACAGCCATATCCCACTGTGTAACCCTTGCTGTTGTCTCCAAAGGTTATGATTGGGCCAGCTTTCTCTACAAATTGTGACAGCAGGGTTTTATCACCAGTCATGTGTCTAGAGCAGCCACTGTCAATGATCCAAGTGACCTGCTCCTTATTCTTACCCTGCAAGACAAATTGTATTTGTTAGGCCGAATACACAATATATAATCAATATAAGTATGATAATAACAATTGAGAACACTGTTTATGAATCAACAACTGAATTATATAAATAACTCTTCTCTCAGTGATGTTAAAGAATCACAGAGAGCTGCTAGGTTACAAGAATAATGTATTCAGTATTCGCATCCCTTTTAGGGTTAACCTATCTGTGTTTATATAGTACACAGTTACATAGAATCAATCTCTAATTGATATTCCTATAAATTAGCTGTACAAATTATATCAAATTAGGATTGCTTCTGTCTTCTGTTCCGTTTCCTTATCTGTCTCAATATATCTTGCTTCTTTCCATCTTCAAGATATATTGCTTCTAGAATCTTTATATTAGCACCGACAGCTAAGGCAAACTCTCACCCCGTCAGACTTTAACAAACTCTGACTGGCTTCCAGTAAACTCTGATGAGTACCTGGTACTTAAACACTGATGAACAAACGTCAGCAATTATATCTAACAATCTCCCCCAACTTGTTCATACTAAAATGTACAAGTTAAAAGATAATTGATGATGTCAAAACATATAACAAATGCAGTGTTTAAAATATAACAGAGTTTAACTTTAACTTAGAACAGAAAACTTTAAAAACTTACAGTCAGACTTTACTTAATCTCTTCAATATCAGGCACTGTCCTGAGATAATCAATAAGAAGCCTCCTTTCAGCTTTTTCTAGATCTTCCACCATGATTTCTTTCAATTCCTTAAGCTCTGGATCACTTTCTCCAGTCTGGTAGATAGCAGCTCTCAGAGAATAAATGCAGTTCTTTCTCATTTCATTCCCTAGCCGGATAAAGTAAGATTTGTCTGACTCCAGATTGAATTCCAAAACCTTTATACCCAGTGCTGTCTTGAACTTGGCACTGTTTCTCTTCATTTCAACAATCTTTCCATAAGCATCTCTGTACTTAGGAATATATGCACTTGAAACACCTCCTCCAAGAAGAACTTTGGATTTCATCATTCTGTCTCTTAAAACTAGAGCAGCATCATGAGTACTTCTATTTTTGATTTTGAGAAGATATAGAACATACTCAAGCTCTTCCCATAGCTTCAATTGAACATCAGCTTCTCCTACTCTGTATACTCTTCCATCAGACATAAAGTATAACAGAACCTCTTTCTTCAATCCTCTATGATAGACCATCTGAACAGATTCTAGTTTATCAAGGCTCTCTTGAGATACCCCAACACCAGGTTCTGCCAGTGATGTTTGATCTAAAGGTCTGTTATTTATTCTTTTCTCCCTGTGTGAACCTAAACCAGACTTATCATAAGATTCTTTTCCAAGTACTGTTCTGGTTTGAGAAAAGTCCACAGCTTCTAGCGTCAGAGTTTCAGAAAGTACAGGTCTTAAGAAACCTTGGAGTTGTGGAGCTAGCTGAGTTTGTACAACTTGAGCATTGTCAGAGGTTGTCACAACTTTAGTAGAAATATCAACATGAGCAACGTCAGAGGTTGATTTATTTATCCTTGATTCAACTTGAGCAACGTCAGAGGTTGAATAATTCTTCTTTGGTAACTGCCCTTCTTCTACCAGTATACCTTTTCCTTTTCCAGAAACATTTACTGTAGGCCTCCTTGTGTATTTTAAACTCTGTTGAGTATTTTCTTTGATAGAGAGTGCAATTTCCTTCTTTCTAGGAGCCTTTACTGATTTCTTCTTATAAGTACCAGCTTCAATCTTTTTCTGGTGTTCTTCAACAAGAAGCTTCATCTCAGCATCTATATCTTCCATTGTGGCTTCACCACCATGTTCTTCCATGAAAAGCTTAGCAGCAATCTCTTCATCAGTAGTTGGATTTGATGAAATCACTAGACTCTTAAGTCTTGAAGAAGATTGACCACCAGAGTTTAACCTCTCAGAGTTTGTCTGTCTAGCAGAGTTTGACCTAAGTCTCCCTTGCTCTTGAGAAGACTTTGACCTTGAGTTTAACCTCTCAGACTTTGTCTGTCTAGCAGAGTTTGACCTAAGTCTCCCTTGCTCTTGAGAAGCCTTTGACCTTTTCTCTGTTCCTCTGCTTCCACCATCATTGGAATCATCCCTCAGTCTCAAAGTTGGAGTCCTTTTGCATTTGTCTTTAGGTACTTTCTCCCCCTTTTTGACATCATCAGGAATAAAAACTGATGTCAGCAACTCAAGTGATGCAGCAATAGAGTCAATCTTAGTAGATATTTCAGCCTGATTGCTCTCAACCTGGGTTAGCCTCTGCTTAATTTCTTCTTGATCCTTTATCAGAGATGAAAATTGAGCTCTATCTTTCTTCAGTGCTAATTCCTTAAGAGCAATATCATTACTCAATCCAAGAACAACCTTGTGAGTCTCATCAAAGCGATTGTGCAATGGCTTGACTTGAACAATGGTAGCCTTAAAATGTGTTAGCAGCTCAGGATTAGAAATTTCTTCAGCAGACTTATGTACAAAATCAGCAGCCCTTTGTGTAGAGAAAATGCAGTCTGCTCCTGACCAATTAGCATAATGCATTTCTCTGAAATGAGCTTCAGTTGCATTTTGAGTTTCTTTGATAGACTCTGCAGTAGGATCCCTTAGAAAACGTATGGACTCATGATCATCAGAGTTTCAAAGTGCAGCATTGATCCCAGAGTCTGCATGATCAGAGTTTACAGATGTGTGATCAGCATTATCAACATCAACTCTAGCGTCATTAACATTTTCTGCTATCTGCTCTGCAATTTCTTCAGCAACATTTTCTGCAGTAGCCTCAGCGTTTATCTGAGCAACTTCAGGAATCTCAGAGTTTATATTCACAAGAACCTCTGTTTCTACAGGAACAGACTCTGCAACAACTTCTTCTGTTTGAGCATTATTTTCTATCAGAGTCTCTGATGTAGCTTCATCTAATTTCTCTGCAACAGCTTCAATTACCTGATCAACCTCCTCACCCATTTCAGGATTTTGACTATTGACAGAGAGAATCTCTGTATGAGTTGCAAGTGACTCATCTATAATTTGGGTGGGTTGATCATCTGCCACATCCTCAGTATCACAAACACTGATACTAGGATGTGCTTCAACATTTGCATCCATTTCAAAATCATCAAATAAAGCTCCTTGCTCAACAATTTCAGCCTCTGTATCAGCTTTTGCCATATCAGGCACAGTGGCTGCTTCATTATCTTTAGTAGCCTCCTGAACAATAACTTCAGGAGCTTCAGTATCCACAAAAACCCTGTCCTCAGTATCATCATGTACAGCAGGCTCCTGAACAACAACCTCTGGAGCTTCATCCTGGACAGCTTCAGTGTTTATTGTAGATTCATCCAAATTCTCAAAAAGATAATTGGCTACTAATCTTCTTTTCCTCTTATGAAGAGTTTCATTATCAACATCATCCTCATCAGTAGTTTTTGATCTATTGGCTCTCCTTTTCTTATAATGACCTTTTGACTCATCATTAGACTTGGATACCCCCACTTCAGTAGCTGGTCTAACAAACCTTGCAGGTTTAGAACCAACATGCTTAGTCCTACCCCTGGATTTAGGTTGGACAGATGTAGATGGAGGAAGCTCTGTTTGTAAAGGTTCTGGTTGAGGTTCTGATGGAGAAGGAGTTTGTGTTTGTGGATGAATTTGATCATTTATAAACTGTTGCACAGAGGCAGGAAGTAACAAATCTCCAACAACCCCTTTCCTAACATCCTTATTGATAAGATCAGAGAATATCCTCTTGTGTAATTTAAAACAAGAGATAACATCTTCACCAACTATTTCTACCCCTGGAACACAAGCAGAGAATAATATCTGACAAAATCTAGAAAAGTAAACTACCCCTCTATTCTCTGTCATTTTCTCCCCTAAATTATTTAAGACAAGTCTTGCAAAATCAAAATGATTATCATATAACAGAGAATACCTGATTTGCAGACTGTCCGTGGGAATAGCATCCCAGTTGGTGCATTTCTTTCCGAACGTTCTTGTGATGCAGTCAAAGAAGAAGCTCCACTCCTTCCTCAAGAACGGTCGCTTCAACTGTCCAATCTTTGTCAAGGGTCCAGAATACCCAATCTCTCGCATCATCCTCAGCAAATCAATATCACCCATTCCAGTTGTATACGAAGAAAACTCAGGAAACCCCATTGCAGCTCGAATTGTACCAGAAGTAATTACATACTCTGCTTCTTCAAATTCAAAGATTATTGATGGGTTACCTGATTCACCACCATCATCATACATACCTGTCTCCCAGAAGGCCTTGATTTGTGAACCAGAAAGTATTGTTGGTTCTACTAAAGCATGCCCAATCGCTGACTGAGCAAGAAATTCTTGTATCATATGAAACGCCTCTGGTGCGTTGGCAGTGTTTAGTGATGCTGCATAATTGTTTGGAACGAACTCTAACCCAGAAGAGACAAACGCTGTAGTCGCCATTAGTAAGATTTGAAAGAATATCAGAGAATCAGGTGCAAAAGCTCGAAAGAGTTTGAAAGTAGAAAAGTGTTTGGGAATATGTGTGTGTGACAATAGATGTGAGTTGGAGTAAGATGTGAAAGGTTTAAACGAATGTGTGTGTATGTTTTAAATATGAAATTCAAAATTAAAAACTGAACAGTTTTTAATCATTAATACACAACTGTCTTACTCCGTTAATTGTGTGAGTGGGACACGTGGCACACATGCAATGACTAACAACAGTAATTGGCAGTTTCCAATGCGCATGCGCAGTAAAAACAGCAATAATTACCGCCTTTTACACTTTCCTAGACACTCAACCTCTCTCCTCTGTTTAATACAAATTAGAACCGTTACCAATCATACACTTTTGTTTTCAAGAATGTTTTCTCAAAATTGTTAACTGACTGAAACAAGTAATTAATTTTAATCATCAGAGATTAAAATAAAATTACCTCAGCGTAGAGTACACAATTCATCAGTGTTTACCAATCCTCCTCCCTTATAAATAAACTCTTTTCACAAACTGTACAGGTGTGAGTATTTGTGTGTGAATTAGCAGAGTTTACTGAATATGAATATTTAGATCATCTCAAAGTGCATAAAATCCACAAACTAAAGCAGTAAAAACTGGTTGCACAAACTCTCATGTATAAAATAGAATCTGATTTTATCTAAACTCTGTCTTCTTATATCCTTTCATTTGGATATTTCTATTATTTTCACCCCCTTCAATATTTATTTATTTATTTATTTTATTTTTTTATTTTTTTTTTATTATAATTTTTCCAGTAATCAGTGGTTGGCACTAGTCACCAAAAATCAAAGATTTTAGCCCTTATTTCATACAATAAGTTCCTGGGTCTTCCTAGGCACAACATGATCTCAAAGGAATTTGTGCTCTTTTTGGCATATTTTGATTTGAGGGTGTAATATTTGCAACTAATTATCAGAGTTTAGACTTTTCATAAGTTAATACAATTAATTTATGAGAGAAAGTGCAAACAGCTAATACAGACTCAGTGTATAGGATCAATAAACTAAGAGATGCTATAAATATAGATACAGTATCATGCTGTGTAAAATTTCTGCACATTTTGAAATCAGAATTTATATCACTCAGAAGGATTCATGATTAGTTACTGAAAATCATGCTTCATACAATTTTCTTCATCGCTCCATGTGTTTCAGACAAAAATCACAATCAGAGTTTAACATCAGAGTTTAACATCAGAGTTTGACTGACAGAGTATGACTAACAGAGTTTACTATCAGAGTTTAACATACTGGTACAAATAACAGTTAACACATGCAAAGAACCATGAGCATAAAATCAATCATGTATAGAGTTTGAATCTAACCGGTATCTCTAGTCAAAACCAGAGATCATTCCAAGTTCATTTACCAGTCTTGTAAAGGTAGCTTCACTCAAAGGTTTGCTGAAGATATCTGCAAGCTGTTGGTCTGTAGACACAAAATGAAGCTCAATATCTCCTTCGTCCACATGTTCCCTGATAAAATGATACCTTATGCTGATGTGCTTGGTCATGGAGTGTTGTACTGGATTACCTGTCATAGCAATAGCACTTTGATTATCACAGTAAATAGGTATTTTAGAGTACCTTAATCCATAGTCCAGCAATTGATTCTTTATCCACAAAATCTGTGCACAACAGCTACCAGCAGCTATATACTCTGCTTCTGCTGTGGATGTGGAATTGATTTCTGTTTCTTGCTGTACCAAGAAACTAATCTGTCACCTAAAAATTGACAGCTTCCACTTGTGCTTTTTCTGTCTATTTTACAGCCTGCAAAATCTGCATCAGAGTAACCAATTAATTTAAACTCTGATTCTCTAGGGTACCACAAACCAAGAGTTATGGTTCCTTTGAGATATTTGAAAATCCTCTTCACAGCTGTTAGATGTGGCTCTCTGGGGTTTGCTTGAAATCTTGCACAAAGACATGTTGCATACATGATATCAGGTCTACTTGCTGTCAGATAAAGAAGAGACCCTATCATCCCTCTGTAGTTTGTCATATCTACTGAGACTCCTGTGTCTTTGTCTAGCTTTGTTGCAGTAGCCATGGGAGTTGTAGCAGATGAACTATCAAGCATACCAAATTTCTTGAGAAGATTTCTGGTATATTTTTCTTGATTGATAAAAATCCCATCATCTGTTTGCTTGACTTGCAAGCCTAGAAAATAACTAAGCTCTCCCATCATGCTCATTTGATACCTTGATTGCATAAGCTTGGCAAATTTCTTACAGAGTTTGTCATTAGTAGACCCAAAAATTATGTCATCCACATAGATTTGAACTAACAGCAAATCATCACCAGAATTAAAGTAGAACAAGGTTTTGTCAATTGTACCTCTAGTGAACCCACTTTCTAAAAGAAATTGAGCCAGAGTTTCATACCATGCTCTAGGTGCCTGCTTTAGTCCATATAATGCCTTATCAAGCCTGTAGACATAATCTGGATGTTTGGGATCTACAAACCCTGGTGGTTGTTCAACAAACACTTCTTCTTCAAGTTTCCCATTGAGAAAAGCACTTTTCACATCCATCTAAAAAACTTTAAACTTCTTGTGTGCAACATAGGCCAGAAAAATCCTTATTGCCTCCAATCTTGCAACTGGAGCAGAGGTTTCATCATAGTCAATTCCTTCCTACTGTGAATAGCCTTTTGCCACAAGTCTAGCCTTATTCCTTGTTATCACTCCATCACTGTCTGTTTTGTTTCTGAAAACCAACTTTGTACCAACAATAGATCTGTTCTTTGGTCTTGGTACAAGTGTCCAGACTTCATTCCTCTCAAATTCATTTAACTCCTCTTGCATTGTTGTTATCCAGATAGCATCTTGAAGAGCTTCTTCCACTTTCTTGGGCTCTGTTTGAGATAAGAATGCATGAAACAGACATTCATTATTTGTAGCACTTCTAGTTCTCACACTAGCTTCTGGATCTCCAATTATCAAGTCAGGTGTATGGGCTTGTGTCCACCTTCTTGCTGTTGGTAATTGGCTTCTATTATCATTATTAGATCCTCCCCCTTGATCCATGCTCTCCTGATTTTCTTCTTGACCATTTGCATTCTCTGAGGCTCCCCCTGAATTGGACTGTTCAGTATTTAAACTTTCAGAGTTTGACTCAGAGTTTCTGTTTGATTCTTCATTTGACTCTCTTTCAGAATTTGAGTCATCACTTTGAGAAGTTTCTGAAGTTTCTTCACGCTCCCCCTCAACTGGTTCTCTATTTTGTTCTGTCAGAGAAAATTCTTCAGTGTTTACCAGTAGAGGTTCAGAGTATGCTCCATCAGAGTTTGTTGGATTTGCTTCATTAGAGTTTACATCATCAGAGTATAGATCTTCATTTTCAAAGCGAAGTTGATCATGATATTCTTCATCTTCTATTCCAGTTATTTTCTTGTCATCAAATGACACATGTATAGATTCCATGATCACTTTTGTTCTCAGATTGTAGACTCTGAATGCTTTAGTTGATAGTGCGTATCCAACAAAAATTCCTTCATCAGCTTTTAAGTCAAACTTGGTCAACTGTTCAGGATGAGATTTCAACACAAAGCACTTGCTTCCAAAAATATGAAAATATTTCAAATTTGGCTTCTTATTCTTCACCATCTCATATGGTGTTTTCCCATGCTTGTTGATCAGTGTAGCATTTTGAGTAAAACAAGCAGTTTGAACAGCTTCTGCCCAGAAATAAGTTGGTAATTTTGCTTCATCAAGCATCGTTCTGGCAGCTTCGATAAGAGTTCTGTTCTTTCTTTCAACTACACCATTGTTAATCCCAAATGACCTAACAGAATTGTAGAAGGGGGGGTTGAATACAATTCTTGATATTTCTTTAACTTAAAACAACTTACAAATAAAAACTGAACTTAAAGTAAAAATCACAAGCACATAAATAATTTCAGTTGGATTGTTTGATGATCCAACTGAAGTGATTTTTATTGTGGAAATAATCTGTGATACAAATGTACACAGCTGCTCAGTTACAAGATTGTAGAGAAGTATGCTCTCAAAGATAGCTAATACAAACTATTTGTTTTTCTTCTCTTATCTTTAAAGTAACTGCTACACTTGGTTATAAATACCCAAGTTTACAATTCTACGTTTGGCTAAACTAAAGAACAATAGTAGTAACCATCAGTAGCTTGCTTTTCATTCCTTTTGTCCAATGGTCCTTGGAGATTTTTGCTTTTGTCTTCATGCTTATTTTAATCATTCCCAAGAGCCTTATTGGAAATTGGAATGTTTCCTTATTTCCAGTAACCATTTTGATGGCTTCCAATGCAAAGTACACTTCCATATCTCCTTTAGATCTGTTCAGTAAACTGTCACTATCACTTTGTCAACTGTTCAAAAAGCAATAGTGATTCGTTGATAGCAGGGAGATGTGTTTCGTTGATAGCTTTATTCTTCATTCCGTTGATGGTGTTTCCTTCGTTTCGTTGATGGTGTTTCCCTCGTTTCGTTGATGGGTAAACTCCATATCGTTGACAGAGTGATCTTCATACCGTTGACATGTCTTCACTTAGGCAAAATTACAAGGCATAATATATTTACAATTAACCAACCTATTTTGCCTATCTAGTACTTAGTCAACATGACTTAGAAAACCTATCTAATACATACAACAGAATGCATATCAAACTGTAAAGTATTGTACAGTGCAATTGCTACATTACTCATTTCGTTGATGAGCTTCCTGTCAACGGAATGCTGCAAAGCATGCCATTTCGTTGACAGTTACAAAATGACTTAATTACAAAATCTACTAAGTGTTTTTATAATTATCATCAAGAAGAACATATTCCTAACAATCTCCCCCAATTTATGACTGATAGAATAACAGCCATAAATCAAGAGCCTTGATGATAACAAAAACACTCAGACATATTTACACATGATAAAAGTAGAAATTGCATTGAGCTTCATTGAATTTAATTGAAATGCAAAGTAGAAAATCTTACAAAACAAGTGCACAGAGTTGCTCCTCTAGACTGAGCAGATTTTTCATCTTTGCCTCTGTGGTCTTGTTTTCTTCCCTTTTCTTGCATTGTTCTCCTCAATTTGAGCTTGAAGTCTTCTGTAGAAAATCTTCTCTTCTTCATCTTGATTCCCCAACTTGGATTGCATTAACCTTAGAGTTTCATTGGATGCCTTCTCCAGTTGGTCTTCTATTCTGAAGAATCTTCTACAGTTGTCCTTATCTCTGAATTCCATCATCCAAAAAGGTTGGAGATGAATTATCTTTCCTGTTTGAGGGACCTTCAATACTCTGGGAAGTGCACCAGGCTTGTTCCAGCTAGCTTTGATTTGGCAAATCTTGGAGACAACCTCAGATTTGGTTGTTTTGGTAAAACCAAAATCTTTCTTCAAACATTTAAACACAGATAGCAGTGTCTGATAGTCTTCTCTCAGAATTCTGTGTAGAGGCCAAACCTGTTCTCTCCCACCCTTGTAGACAAATACCAATCTCTCTGGTAGTTTGTAAGAAGCTGTTATTCCTCTCACTTCAACCAGGTCATCAAGATTGATATGAATGTCAGACTCCTCCCTGATATCAGCAATGTAGATGAAGTCTTCTGGGTTGGTAGGGGGTTTCTCAGCTTGTGGTCTCCTTACCAGAATTGGATTAGCCTTGGTAGCCCTTTGCTTAGATTTCTTCTTTGGATCCATTTCAGAGAGGAATTTTGGAAAGTTGGCCTCATCAAACTCAATTGGCTCTCCCTTTGGCTCAATTGGCTGATCATGGAAATTTACAGGATGATTAGGATCACAGGCTAACTTTACCTCTGAAACTGGATCAGGAATTGTTGGAGGTGCAATTGGTACAGAAGAGTCTGATGCAATGCTCTGAGAGTCATCATTCTCAAAGTCTATGTTTCTCCTAGCTCTTGCCTTTGGTTGCCTTGTGCTCTTCTTTGCATTCCTTTCCTCTCTTGCTTTTTCTTCTTCATCAAGAGACTGAGCAACAGCAAGGGCTTGCATTGCTGCTCTTTCTGACTCTTCAGCTTTAGCTTCAGCAAAGTTTGGGTGACCAGGCCAAACACAGATTTGTTGTCCATTCCTGTAGATAATTGCCCTTTGCTTCCTTATCTCATAATCATTGCTTTCCTTGCTTTTTGTGATAAGTAGACCAAGAAGCTTGAGCTCATCTGGATAAGGTGCAGGATAGAAAGTCCTTGCTATATTTTTGCCCTTTGGTTTAGCAGGGGACTTGGGAGATAAGCTTCTTTGGAGTGTAGCTTGTTCCACATCCCTAATGCATGAAGTTTGTCCTTTTTCTTTCCTTGGACCTTGAGTGACTCCATGTAGAAGGGGCTCTACCTTATAGAAAGAATTGGTCTGTGGCTCCCATTCCGTTGACACTAGAACCATGGCATTCGTTGATGGTTGATCCGTTGATGGATTTGAGTCCTTTGTAGTTCCAGCAATTTTCTTGACCCTTGCTTCTATGTTGGACCAATGGTCTTTGATTTGTTCTGCAAGTCTCATCCTCATAGAAGCTTCCTGGATCAGGTCAATACCATCCTTTTTCTTCTTTCCAAACTCCCCCATTGCTAATGGCTCTTCTGGCAAGGAGATGGCTGGGACCAAAACCTTTGTGATTTGTATCTCTAGCTCCTTAGTTTTCTCCCCCTTTTTGTTATCATCAAGTGAGATGATAGGGATTCCTTGAGCTGCCAGAAGCTGGGTGAGTAGGCTAGTTTGCTTCTCATGTTCCTTCTGCATGTGAGAAAGTGTAGCCTCAACTTTGTCCACTCTAGAGGAGAGAGTTTTCAAAGATGAGGACACTTCAGGTTCCTTGGTGAAAAACCTTGACATCTTGGAGACAGTGTGAAGATGAAGCTTTTCATCTAGCCTCCTGTCAGTAGCATCCCTAAGGTTGCTAATTGAATCCTTGATTTCTGTAGCCTCAATCCTTGTCTGCAACATTTGTAGCCTTTGAATTTCGAGAGAATCCATTATGGCCTTGTAGAATTTCTTTTCCCTTGCTTCAGCAGACTCATGAGCTAGATATGCCTCATTGTACTGCCTTGTGATAGCAGCATCCAAGTTGCATCTACCATGCATATCCTGAGAAAGCCAGTTTGGTGTAGGAGGCACCACAGAAGTCCCAGTCTGTGTAGTGGTGGCCACCTGTAGATTGTCACCAAAGCTGTCTTCATCATCAGAAAACTCAAAGTCTCCACTTGCTGCAGCTCTTGGAGGTAGATTGGTCAAGGCATCCTTTGCTCTTTGCATTGATGCAGTAGTATGAATTAAGTTGAGTGACCTTTCTGCCTCCACATTGCCCTGTTGAGCCATAACTTGATAGGCTGACACAGGATGAGTAAAGGTCTCAGGATCCAGGGAAATACTATCCAGAGTTTGTTGATAATGCTCTTGGAAAGTAAGTTCCCTTTCTCCCTCACCGACCTCCATTAACTCACTAGCAATGGTTGCTTCCATCCTTATTGCTCCTGTAGTCCCTTCTCTCTCTCCACTCTTTTCTTGCATCATGGGCTTCCCATGGCTCACACCTCTCACACCCTCACCTTCACCTACTAAGGCGGTACTCTCAATCTCTCCTTTTTCCTGGCTGGAAGAAATAGCCAGCCTCTCACTCTCAGACTCTCCTTTTGCCTGGCTGCAAGCCAGCCTCTCAATTTCACTCCCTCTCAAACCTAACAGTGTCTCAACTACCACCAGGTCATCTACACTAGTTGTGGAAACAACTTGATTTTCAATAAGGGGTGTAGATTGACCTATCAACGGAATGGTAGTTTGAACTGTCAACGGTATGGATACCGTTGATGGAGAAACACTTGTCAACGAAAGAAGCTGTTTCGTTGATGAAGTCAATAAAGCACTTTGAGAAAGTGAAATTATAGTAGAATCTGTGGTGATTGATTTTAGAGATTGGTCCACAGATCCTCTTGCAACTTCAGAAAAAATTGGTTGATGGCCCAACAAATCACTTAACAAGTGATGGCCACCAGCTTCAGAGTGGGGCTTCTCCAAGATTAGAGTTGGAGAATCAGGAATAGATGAATGGATCATGTCCACATCTAGAGATAGAGTTGGTGAATTTGATGGAGATAGTTCAAGGTTGATGTTTAGAGAATGGGACTGTAACCCCAGAGTAATAATAGGGGTTACATCAAACTGAATTTGAGAAACTGGAAGTGTTGCTTCCAGTGTGTGTGCACCCTGTGTACCCTTGGACTTTTGCTTCACTCTCCTTTGGTATTGGGAAAATGTAGACTGTGGGATTGAAGTGTCCCTTACCCTTTTGGAGTGTGCTCTTGGAGGAGAGCTTGTTTCAATAATCACATCCTTTTGGGAGGATGCAACTAGACTTGTGTTTAAATCCATTTTACTCATTGTGCCTTGTTGGGAAGACACAATGGGGCTTGGCTGGATTTCACTCATCTGTCCTTCCTTATCCTTAGGGTTTCTTTTATGTTCACCCCTTCCCTCACCTCTCTCAGCACCTACAACACTCCCCTTAGGTTGTGTAGTGGATTTTACAACAGGTGCCTTTTGGGAAGCACCTGAGGTTGGCTTGGAGGATTTCTTTGATTTTGGTTTTGTTGCAGGGGCAGGAGCCTATTGGGTCACAGCTACAGACTTCACAGCAATAGGACTGGGTGATACAGTTGAAGTAACAACTATACTAGAAGGGATAGCAGTAGTTACCTCAATTATTGGCAGATACACCACTGGAACATCACCATTGTGGTTCAGCCTCAGTATGTCTGTCAGTACTCTCTTCTCTTGCACAAAACACTCAAACTTGGAAACAGGGTTAGAGATTACTAATGGTGTTGGACTAACATGATTAGCCAACATCATCAGAAACCTAGCATAGTAGATATTCTTTTTCCTATTAGCCTTGTCACCCAACTTAGCACCAATTTCATACATAAGTTGGGTGCTAAAGTTGTAATATCTATCAGTTAGGAGCATGGTAAAAAGAATCAACATGGAACAAGTTAATGCATCAAAATTACTAATCTTTCCAGAAAAGACCTTGATAAATGCATCAGCTAAATAACTATATTCCCTAACCAAACCTCTCCTAATTATTCTACCCAGATTATCAGTAGGCAAAGAGTAGTTTATTGAATTTAGCATGTTAACCATTTCAGTGATTGTAGGCAAAGCATCACAGTTGTTTTCAGGAATATGTAGACATGCTTGCAATACATCAGAATTAACTATGTACTCATTACCTTGGAGAGTGAATTGCAGTGTGCAGTTTGTTCCACTATACTCACACGAGGTCCAGATCTCCTCGATTATCTCATTATAGAGAGGAGTTGAGTGAAACATTGCATAGCTCAATTTGGAGTTCTTCATGAAGTCCATCATCTTGAAAAAGATACTGTTCGGGTTTTCCTTGACAACAAAAGGGATGGAGTTGTTCTTCTCATAGATGAACCCTCCAGCAGACATAAGCTTGACTATGGGTGCCATTGTTGTGTGAAGAAAAGCTTCGAACTGAATTGCTTGTTAGAGAGAAGAAGAGAGAAAAGCCTTTGGAATTTTTGAGAACAGGTAAAAAGAAATTAAAGAAAATAGAATTTCTTAAATACTCCCCCAAAAATTCTCAGAAAAAGAGTCCAATAATAAATGTAAATTACTGGATTGGCTTAAAAATATAACTGTTACTTTTAAAGAAATACCATGATTTATACTTACAGGGGTGTATGCATAGATCGTGGTAAAAGACGTGTCAAAATTTCAACGGTTCAGATTAAAAGCGCTATATCAACGAATCAGATTTGGGCGTTTAAGGTCCCGTCTATTTCGTTGATAAAGCTGCGTTTCGTTGATATAAAAGAGCTATCAACGAAACACCCAGAAAAATGCTAAGACTGTCAACGAAATGGTGCGTTTCGTTGACATAGTAATTTTGACTTAGACAAAATTTCAGTTTTTCCTGAGAAAATTAGTTCACAGAAAAACATAGCAAATTTCTGGCTACATTATAACTTGCAAATATCTCAAAAATAATTAAGAGAGATTTAGCATACCTAGCTCACTTACTAATCTTGAGAATGATGATTCATCAAGTGGCTTGGTAAAGATGTCTGCAAGTTGTTGTTCACTTGGAACAAAATGTAACTCCACAGTACCATTCATAACATGTTCTCTAATGAAATGGTACTTGATGTCAATGTACTTGGTCCTTGAGTGCTGCACTGGATTCTCAGTAATGGCAATGGCACTAGTGTTGTCACAGAAAATAGGAATTTTCTCAACTCTTATTCCATAATCAAGTAGTTGATTTTTCATCCATAAAATCTGTGCACAACAACTTCCAGCTGCAATATACTCAGCCTCAGTTGTGGAGGTAGAAACTAAGTTTTGTTTCTTGCTGAACCATGAGACAAACTTGTTTCCTAAGAATTGACAGGTGCCTGTTGTGCTTTTCCTGTCAATTTTACATCCTGCAAAATCTGCATCTGAATAACCAATTAGTTCAAAGCCAGATTCTCTAGGATACCAAATGCCAAGGTTTGGTGTTCCTTTGAGATATCTGAAAATCCTTTTAATAGCAACTAAATGGGATTCCCTAGGATCAGCTTGAAATCTAGCACATAGACATGTAGCAAACATAATATCAGGTCTACTAGCTGTTAAATACAAAAGTGAGCCTACCATGCCTCTGTAACTTGAAATGTCCACAGATTTTTCCTTAGTATTCAATTCAAGTTTGGTGGCAGTAGGCATGGGAGTTTTGGCAGGAGAGCATTCCATTAAGTTAAACTTCTTTAATAAATCATGAATATATTTTGTTTGACTAATGAAAATGCCTTCATTAACTTGCTTCACTTGAAGACCAAGAAAGTAAGTTAATTCTCCCATCATGCTCATTTCATATTTACTTTGCATAAGCTTGGCAAACTTTTGACAAAGTTTCACATCTGTAGACCCAAAGATTATGTCATCTACATAAATTTGAACAAGTATAGTAGAGCCATTCACAACCCTGTGAAAAAGAGTTTTATCTACAGTACCTCTAGTGAAGTGATTCTCAAGGAGGAACTGTGAAAGTGTGTCATACCAGGCTCTAGGTGCTTGTTTCAAACCATAGAGTGCTTTTAGGAGGAAGTATACATATTCTGGAAAATCATCATCTTCAAAACCAGGAGGTTGACTTACATACACCTCCTCTTCCAATTCCCCATTCAGAAAAGCACTCTTCACATCCATTTGATAGACTTTAAAATTGGCATGGGCTGCATAGGCTAGGAAAATCCTTATTGCTTCTAGTCTAGCAACAGGAGCAAAGGTTTCATCAAAATCAATTCCTTCTTCCTGTGAATAGCCTTTTGCAACCAATCTAGCTTTGTTCCTTGTGACTATGCCATTTTCATCCATCTTGTTTCTGAACACCCATTTTGTGCCTATGACACTCCTGTCCTTAGGCTTGGGCACCAGCTTCCATACATTGTTCCTTTCAAATTGGTTTAGCTCTTCTTGCATAGCCAAATCCCAATCTGGATCTAGAAGTGCATCCTCAACTTTCTTTGGCTCATCTTGAGACAGAAAGCTACTATATAGACATTCTTCTTGAGTTGCTCTTCTAGTTTAGACTTTTGAAGACACATCACCTATAATAAGTTCAAAGGGATGATCTTTAGTCCATTTCCTTGAGGGAGGTAGATTTGCTCTTGAAGAGGTAGCTTCATGATCATGATTGCCTTGACTGGATATTTGTCCTTGAGAAACTCCCCCTGAATTTGTTGTTCCTAACTGATTACTTCTAGAAGCATTTCTATGACTGTCAATGGTATGACCATTTTGGCTGTCAACGAAACACTCATTTTGACTGTCAACGAATCTACCATCATGATTGTCAACGAAATGACCATTTGGTCTGCTAGCAGCTATTCTTTTCAATCTCAATGCAGCAATTTCATCTTCACTGCTGCTTTCATCTGTGCTAGATACAACAACTTTAGGCTGTTTCTCAGTAGCCTTAACATGATTCACTTGATCTCCTTCCTTATTTTCAAAAGAAAGACTTTCATGGAAACCTTCATCACAGAGACCTTGAATTTTGAGATCATCAAAAACAACATGTACAGATTCCATAACAATGTTGGTTCTGAGATTATAGACTCTGTAGGCTTTCCCTGCTGCATATCCCACAAATATTGCTTCATCTGCCTTTGCTTCAAATTTCCCCAAATGCTCAGCTTGATTTCTCAGAACAAAGCACTTGCATCCAAAGACATGAAGAAAATCCAATAGTGGCTTCTTTCTTTTGAGTAGCTGATAAGGGGTCATTCCTTTGGCCTGATTAATCAAAGAAATATTTTGAGTGAAGCAAGCTGTATTAACTGCCTCAGTCCAAAAATAAGTTGGTAACTTTGATTCATCTAGCGTTGTCCTTGCAGCTTCAATGAATGTTCTGTTTTTCCTTTCAACCACACCATTTTGCTGTGGTGTCCTTGCTGCTGAAAACTCATGCAAAATACCATTTTCTTCACAGAACACCTTCATGCTTGAATTCTTGAATTCTGTCCCATTGTCACTCCTAATCCTCCTTACTTTCAAGTCAGGATGATTGTTTACCATCTTGATGTGATTAATAATGATTTCACTTGCCTCATCTTTGGAGTGCAAAAAGAAAGTCCATGTAAATCTAGAAAAATCATCAACAATCACAAGACAATATTTCTTCTTTGAAATAGACATGATATTTACAGGGCCAAACAAATCCATATGAAGCAACTCAAGCTGATGGACAATTGATGACTCTGTCTTGCTTTTGAATGATGCCTTCTTTTGTTTCCCTTTTTGACAGGCATCACACAAACCATCCTTGGAAAACTCCACCTGTGGAATTCCTCTAGCAAGATCTTTCCTCACCAAATCATTCATAACTTTAAAATTTAGATGAGATAATTTCTTGTGCCATAGCCAACTTTCATCCTTGCTTGCCTTGCTGAAAAGACAAGTGATGGTTTCTGGACTTGTGCTACTAAAGTCAGCAATGTACACATTCCCTCTTCTGAATCCAGTCATTACCACATTGTTGTTTCCTCCTTTAGAAACAACACAGGCTTCTTTAGAAAAAGTAACTAAAAATCCTTTGTCACAAAGTTGGCTGATACTAAGCAAATTCTGCTTAAGACCATCCACCAATGCAACCTCATCTATGATGACATTCTCTTTTGAAATCAAGCCATATCCCTTAGTGTAGCCTTTGTTGTCATCTCCAAAAGCAATACAAGGGCCAGCTCTTTCCTGAACCTCTGTGAGCAGGGTAGAATCACCAGTCATGTGTCTTGAACAACCACTATCCAAGTACAAAAGATTCCTTTTGTCTCCCTGCACACAATAAAACCAAATCAAGTTGATTTTGGTACCCAAGTTTCCTTGGGTCCTGTTTTGTTAGCCTTTGCTTTTCCTTTTATATCATTTTTCACCTTGGGCTCAGATTGATTTAAATCAATCTTTACCCTTGGTGTTGATTTCTGAGGGTTGCTCACATTTTCATTCACAACATGCATAGTTGGAGGAACAATCAGGTTCTTCATATTCCATGGCATTTGTGGCATATTAAATATATTCATGTATGGATTAGGCACAAATGACATGTTAGCATATGGATTCTGAAATTGTGCATATAGAGCAAACATGTTAGGCATAACAGCCATTGTAGGCATGGAACTATTCATTGCAGGCATGGGCATTTTCACATTAGCAGTTTTCTTAACATATTTGCAGTTAGTAGATAAATGACTAACACTTCCATAATTGACACATGTCTTTCTAGGAGCATATTTATCAGGTGTGTAATTGTTGTGTTTGTTAATCCCTACTTTGCCATTCCTGTTATTCTTTTTATTTCCCTTAGCCTCAACTTGAATTTTCTCTAACTTGTCTTTCAATTGCTTGTTAGACAAGTGACCTACATTAGCTCTCTCAACAGGCTTCACAACTTTCTTTGAATTACTAGACTCACCTTGAACAAAGTTCTTGGTGACAGGACCATACTTATTATTAAGTCTAGTGAGTTCATCTTTTCTTTTCTCTGTCAACAAAACAGCCTGATCGGTTGATGGTTCATCTGTCAATGAAACATTGCATTCCGTTGACATATCAACCTTCAACAAATGATCATTGTTGTTTGTTGACTCTGTTTCTGATTCTAAGGTTTCACCAACATACCCTAGCTTCTCTTTGTTCTTTTTCCATGATTGCTCACAGAAAGATTCCATACCTTGAACATTAATGATGTTGGTGGCAACATTCCTGGCATCTTTCCATTTTGCAATCACACTTTGTTCTATCTCAAGTTGTGTTTTAAGAATTTCTTCCCTTTGTAACACGTTCTCAAGTTCCTTCTTAGCATCCCTACTAACACATCTCATTTTTTCAAATTCAATGAGCTGTGCTTCTAACATTGCATTCCTATCACTTAAGAGCAAATTAGTCTCTTTTATTCTTGAATTCTCTTTGGTAAGTGATTTAAGAGTAACACGCAAATTATATAGTACAGTAGACATTTCATTTACTGCACTATCGCATTCCTCTTTAGAAAGCTCAGAAAGATTAGTAATTGTTACCTGGTTGCTTGAGGAGCTTGCTTCCTGCTCATGATTGTTAGCCATAAGAGCCAGGTTGACATACTCAACATCATCATCAGAATCTTCACCATTACCAGCCCAATCATACTCCTGAGACATGAAAGCCTTTTCTTTTTGCTTGAGAAGTTCAAAGTATTTCTTTTTATAATCAACAGGCTCAAGTTTCCTGTTGCCCTTCTCAATCTTGGGCTTTCTGCAGTCTCCAGCAAAGTGACCAAGCATTCCACAATTGAAACATTTAGATTTAGACTTTTCAATCCAGTTACTTTTGTTAGGTTGAAAGTCTCTCCTTGGTGGCCTTGCTTCTGAGTTTCTCTTGAACTTGAACTTAGAGAATTTTCTTGACAGAAAAGCAATGTGTTCATCAATCTCATCTAAGTCATCCAAGTTGGCTGGTTCTGATTCTTCTTCTTCTGTCATCTTGCCTTTACCCTTGCTAACATCACTCCTACAACTAGCTCGACTAGTTGTGGCCTTTGCAGCTTCTTCATTGTCATCTTCCAGTTGGTTCACAGATGCAATCAATGCAACAGATCCACCCTTCTTTTGTACTTTTTCAATTTCTTCATCTTGCTCCATTTCCAACTCATATGTCTTCAAGGTTCCATAAAGCCTCTCAAGAGTGTAGTCTTTGTACTCTTGAGTGTTTCTGAGAGAAACAGTCATAGGCTTCCATTCTTTTGGAAGAGCTCTAAGAAATTTAAGTTTGAATCCTTGGTTTGATAGATCCTCCCATACAACTTTAATCCATTCAAAAGCTTCTGAAACCTACTAAACGTGTCATTTAGGGTTTCACCAGCTTTAAAATGAAAATGCTCATATTGTTGTATAAGGAGCTGCATTTTGTTTTCCCTAACTTGCTCAGTTCCTTCACAGAGAGTTCTAACAGTGTCCCATACTTCTTTGGAGGTTGTACAGTTTATGACATTGTCAAACATCTCTTGCTCCAAACCATTAAACAGAATGTTCATGGTTCTTTTATCTTTATGGACTTCTGCAACATCTTCAATAGTCCATTCTGAGACAAGTTTTGGAATTTCCACATCAGGAGCATCATCTGGCAGTCCAACTCTAGATGCAAACTTCATGGGAACGCGTGGACCTTTCTCAATGCAGTCTACATATCTCTCATCCATAGACATGAGATGTAAATGCATCTTTACTTTCCAGTGAAAGTAATTGTCCTTATCAAGAACTGGTATCTTTACTCCTGCATCCTTCTTCACCATGGTTACTGTTTTGGTCTTGATCTTTAAACTTCTTGTATGTTAGAAGCTCGCTCTGATACCAATTGTTAATCCCAAATGACCTAACAGAATTGTAGAAGGGGGGGGGGGTTGAATACAATTCTTGATATTTCTTTAACTTAAAACAACTTACAAATAAAAACTGAACTTAAAGTAAAAATCACAAGCACATAAATAATTTCAGTTGGATTGTTTGATGATCCAACTGAAGTGATTTTTATTGCGGAAATAATCTGTGATACAAAATGTACACAGCTGCTCAGTTACAAGATTGTAGAGAAGTATGCTCTCAAAGATAGCTAATACAAACTATTTGTTTTTCTTCTCTTATCTTTAAAGTAACTGCTACACTTGGTTATAAATACCCAAGTTTACAATTCTACGTTTGGCTAAACTAAAGAACAATAGTAGTAACCATCAGTAGCTTGCTTTTCATTCCTTTTGTCCAATGGTCCTTGGAGATTTTTGCTTTTGTCTTCATGCTTATTTTAATCATTCCCAAGAGCCTTATTGGAAATTGGAATGTTTCCTTATTTCCAGTAACCATTTTGATGGCTTCCAATGCAAAGTACACTTCCATATCTCCTTTAGATCTGTTCAGTAAACTGTCAATATCACTTTGTCAACTGTTCAAAAAGCAATAGTGATTCGTTGATAGAAGGGAGATGTGTTTCGTTGATAGCTTTATTCTTCATTCCGTTGATGGTGTTTCCTTCGTTTCGTTGATGGTGTTTCCCTCGTTTCGTTGATGGGTAAACTCCATACCGTTGACAGAGTGATCTTCATACCGTTGACATGTCTTCACTTAGGCAAAATTACAAGGCATAATATATTTACAATTAACCAACCTATTTTGCCTATCTAGTACTTAGTCAACATGACTTAGAAAACCTATCTAATACATACAACAGAATGCATATCAAACTGTAAAGTATTGTACAGTGCAATTGCTACATTACTCATTTCGTTGATGAGCTTCCTGTCAACGGAATGCTGCAAAGCATGCCATTTCGTTGACAGTTACAAAATGACTTAATTACAAAATCTACTAAGTGTTTTTATAATTATCATCAAGAACAACATATTCCTAACAACCATTTTGCTGTGGAGTTCCAGGTGCAGAAAATTCTTGCTTCACTCCTCTTTCCTTGCAGAAAGCTTCCCGTTCAGAATTTCTGAATTCAGTACCATTATCACTCCTTAGAATTTTCACTTTGTACTGTGATCCTTTGTCCAGTAGTTTTACATGATCCATTAGAATTGAGGCAGTTTCATCCTTCTTTGCTAAGAAATACACCCATGTGTACCTAGTGTACTCATCAACAATGACTAGAGCATATTTCTTTCTGCCTATTGACATTATATTTACTGGACCAAAGAGATCAATATGTAAAAGATGATAAGGTCCCACAACTGAAGATTCAGATTTACTCTTGAAAGATGACTTCCTTTGCTTGGCCTTTTGACAAGAATCACACAGACCATCTAAGCTAAGTATTGACTTTGGAAGTCCCCTTACAAGATCTTTTTGAATCAGCTCATTGATGTTGTTCAAGTTTAGGTGAGAGAGCTTCTTATGCCATTTCCAACTCTCTTCACTAGACATTCTTGCAGATAGACACACAGTTTTTCCTTCAGAGTTTGTTACCAAACTTGCTTCATAGATGTTATTGTGCCTGTGTCCAACTAGAACAACTTTCCCTGTAGATTTGCTGATAACTTCACAGTGTTCAGTATGAAAATCTACATGGTATCCTCTGTCACAGATTTGACTCACAGAAAGCAGATCATGCTTGAGTCCTGAGACTAGAGCTACATTTTTGATGATGACACTTCCAAGATTGATATTGCCATATCCCAGAGTACGTCCTATGTTGCCATCTCCATAGGAAACTTTTGGGCCAGCCTTCTCCTCATAGTCTGATAGCAGGGCTTTATTTCCAGTCATATGTCCTGAGCATCCACTGTCTAAGATAAGAGTGCTCTCTTTTATGCCCTGCAATCACAAACAATCACTGAATGTTTGATTTAAGGATCCAGACTTGCTTGGATCCTTTGGCTTTCTTAACATTGTTAGCTTTTGTAGCGGAATCACTATCAACAGAGTTTAAACTAACATGGTCAGACTTTACACTTGCAGAGTTTGCTCTAACCCATTTCAAGTTGGGTTTTAGCTCATAATAGTTGTGATAAATAGCATGATAACTCTTGAAAGTATAAATGGAATGCCAAGTGCTCCCATAGTGTGTGCATAAAGTCTGTGGTCTAACCCTAACATAATCATTCTTTACTCCAGATGTGGAGGGTAAAGAGTTAATATCTTTGTTCTTCTTGCAAAACCTGGCAAGATGGTTAGTACTACCACAACTATGACATGTTTTTCTAGGAGCAGCAGAATTAGGCAGATAATCATTTCTTTTATTAATGCCTACTTTTCCATTCCTATTCTTCTTAAACATTTTCTGTTTGTTGACAGACTTTACTTCTTTGAGTTTATGTGTGAATTGTTTCTCTGTCATTAAACCAACATTAACCTGTTTTTCACAAGTTTCAATTGGCTCCATAACAGCTTCTTTCACAACTACAGACTTTAGCTTGCTGGATTCAGGAACAAATTTCAAAGGTTTAAGTTGTGGTTTCACTTTAACTTTATCTTTAAACCTAAGTTCATCTTCCTCACAGTAACCTAAACCTACAGTATCTGTCTGAAAAACCTGATGTGTGTCTTTTCCAGAATTGGTCCAGGTTTTAATCACTTTCCTCTCTTTTTCCAACTCAGATTCTATTTGCCTATATTTTTTAAGCAATTCCTGTTCAACATAAACAGCATCATCTCTCTCCTTTTGAACTTGTTGCATGTTAACAAGTCTCTCTTCAAGAAATTTATTCCTTTCTTTAAAACCTAGATTCTCAGATTTGATTCTTTCATTCTCTAAAGTCTGATCCCTATAACTAACATGTATGCTTTTAAGATAAATTCTTAATTCAGATATGTTATCAGTATCATAAGCATAAGTTGTTAGGGGTACCTTGTTTTCAGATGACTCAGCTTCATCTTTAACAGTTGCCATGAGAGCATAATTGACTCCCTCATCTGAGTCTGAAGTGTCTACCCAGTCCTTGCCTTTAGTGATGAGTGCTTTCTCAGATTTTCCTTTCTTGCACTCTGGAGCATAATGACCCATCTCTTTACACTTGTAGCACTGGATCTCAGACTTGTCTTTCTTTCCAGACTTGGTATTTCCTCCATCAGACTTTCTGAAATTTCTCTTATCAGAGTTTGAATCTCTCCTTGAGAATCTCTTTCCTTTCTTGAAGTTCTTGAATCCCATCTTCTTGAAGGTCTTTACCATTAAAGCTGCCATTTTCATCATCTCTTCTTCATCATCCTCAGAATCAGAAGCTTCATCATCAGTGTTTGAGCCATCATCAGAGTTTGATGACTCACTTTCAGATTTAATGACTAAAGCCTTTCCTTTGGCTTTCTTTCTTGATGATTCCTTCTTGACAGACTTTTCTTCTACTTTAAGAGCAACAGATTTTGTCTTCTTTCCAGATCTTTTGTTTCGTTGTTCTATCTCAAGTTCATGAGTTTTAAGCAACCCATAGATTTCATCAAGATCTGTTTCTGCAAGATCATAATTGTCTCTGATTGTTGTCGCCTTTAAATCCCATCTTTCATGTAGGGATAGAAGAAACTTCAGATTTGACTCTTCAAGTTCATATTCTTTATCAACCAGGGACAAATCATTCAACAATTTACAGAACCTGTCATATGTATCTATTAAGGTTTCATCAGATCTCGAGTCAAAGTGTTCATACTCCTGTGTAAGAATGGTCTTCCTATTCTTCTTTATAGCACTTGTTCCTTGACACCTGACTTCCAAAGCATCCCAAATTTCTTTGGCAGTTTTGCAGCCAATAACTCTGTTAGACATGACATTATCTAAAGCACTGTGGAGTAGATGTCTAACCATTGCATCCTTTGCAATTGATGAGATATCTTCAGGAGTCAAATCTTTCTTCTCTTTTGGAACAGTCTTTTGCTCTTGACCAGTAATAACAGGAGACAATTTAGTTGGCATATGAGGACCATCATTGATTCTATCAAGGTATTCTGGATCTGTGGCTTCCAGAAACATAGTCATCTTCACCTTCCATATTGGATATTCAACTGGTCTTAGAATTGGAACCCTTATTGACTCCTATCGACTAACAGAAGTTGGTTGAACCTTCTGAGCATTAGAACCTGCATTAGAACCTTCCAGAGAGTTGTCAGTCATGATTATACTTGTGTTTGGATCGATAAACTGTATATACTAATCAGCCTTGGCTCTAATACCAATTGTTAGGCCGAATACACAATATATAATCAATATAAGTATGATAATAACAATTGAGAACACTGTTTATGAATCAACAACTGAATTATATAAATAACTCTTCTCTCAGTGATGTTAAAGAATCACAGAGAGCTGCTAGGTTACAAGAATAATGTATTCAGTATTCGCATCCCTTTTAGGGTTAACCTATCTGTGTTTATATAGTACACAGTTACATAGAATCAATCTCTAATTGATATTCCTATAAATTAGCTGTACAAATTATATCAAATTAGGATTGCTTCTGTCTTCTGTTTCGTTTCCTTATCTGTCTCAATATATCTTGCTTCTTTCCATCTTCAAGATATATTGCTTCTAGAATCTTTATATTAGCACCGACAGCTAAGGCAAACTCTCACCCCGTCAGACTTTAACAAACTCTGACTGGCTTCCAGTAAACTCTGATGAGTACCTGGTACTTAAACACTGATGAACAAACGTCAGCAATTATATCTAACAGTATTTAAGAGGCATATGGTACCCAATCCTTGTTGGGTCCAGTCACTTCAGTATCACAAGCATAATCATCATTTTCAACTTTAACCATCACATCAGGAATCTTCTGTTGGACTCCTTTCTTCACCCACATATCTTTAGAATTAGACTTGGTCTTCTTCTTAGTGGATGAGGCCTTCTTACTGTTTCCAGTAGGCTCAGAAGTCTCAACAGTTTTCAAGTAGGTACATTGTTTAGTAGATGAAATAGGCAGATTAAAACAAGTACTAATGGCAGTTATCTTGCATGGCATACAATCAATGTTATTACACACTACCATAGGTCTATGCATAATGGGGGTTCTGTGTAAGTTACCGTCTAGCATGGTTACATTGTTTTTGACCTCCTTTGGTTTCTTACAAACATGAGTTAAGTGATATGAAGAGCCACAATTATTGCATAGTTTTCTAGGAGCATTAGCATTGCCATTTCCTAACTTGTCATTCCTGTTTCTAGACTTGTAGGTTATTGAGTCAACAGGATGTTCTGAAGTTGCTGTCGAGCTTTTCTTGACAGTACCTTTCATACCTTCTGTCTTGACATTAGGTTTGGAAGTTGCTGTCTTTGAAGCTCTCTTGACAGTATCTTTAGAAGATACTGTCTTGCCATTATTGACAGCATCTTTAGAACATTCTGTCAGATTGTTTGGCAGAGTTACTGTCTTGGGGATTTTGACAGCATCTTTTCCGCCAACTGTTGTACTGTCATTGCCTTCATCCTCATCATCAAGTTGTTGCTTGATGAGCATGGATTCCTCATCAAACTCAAGTTCGGAAGGTTTAAAAATTGGTTTGTTGAGTTTCTTAAGGACATGAGGTTTGACAGTAGCATCAGTTGAACAATCCTGACTAACAATTTCCTTACCAGGTCTCTTGTCATATTCAAAACCTATTCCTACCTTTTGATCCTCTGTGTGTTTCTCATGATAATCCTGAAGTTGTTTGGATGAGTTTCTATAGGCTTTAATCTTGAATTCATTCTCACTAATTTCTTTCCTAAGAAACTCCTCAATTTCTTTAGCACAGACTAACTCATTTTTCAGTTTAGCATTCTCCTGTGTTACAGATTCTAATCGATTGGTCTTTAACAAAAGCAAATCATTTTCCGTAGTGAGTTCTTCATTCAATTTAGTTAACCTAGCAATTTCTTCATTAGCTGCAGTCAAACTAGTATGAACATGAAACATCTCTGCACTCAATTCCTCAACAGTTTGCTTGTATTCATCTTTAGACATATCAAGTAAGACTAGTGAGGGTACCTGACTTGGAGAGTTAGAGGAGGCCTCTTCAGATTTAGCCATGAGTGCTAAATTCACATATTCCTCTTCCTCTTCATCATCATAATCATCCTAGCACTTTCCTTCAGCCACATAGGCATTTTCCTGTCCTTTCTTGAAATGTCCACTTGACCCTTTATCCATCCTCTGATTCTGCTTTGGTCTTCTGCACTCTGTAGCAAAATGACTAAGCTCATTGCAGTTTTAACACCTAAACTTGGATCTGTCCACCATCCCTGTTTTGTATCCACCTCTTGTGGCACCACCTTCAACTTTGGAGAAGTTCCCTTTGCTGAACCTTGATGTTTGACCTTGAGACTTATATGGCTTGTTTCTCTTGAACCTTATATTCTTGAATTTCTTAGCCATGTAAGCCATGTTTGGATTATCCATCTTTTCCATTTCTTCTAAGGAGTAGAAGTCTTCATCCTCAACATCAGTTATCTGCAGTACAACTTTCTCATCATCATCCACAACCTCTTCGATCTAAGAGAGGGTGTTGAAGCAGGCTGAGTGATTTGAGCTTCTTCACTAGGTTGAGTGATTCTTGGCACATGAGCCACTAGAGCACCTGACATATTAGCCATCTTTCCTCTGGATCCAGCTAGAATAGCTCTTTTCTGGAAGAACTCAAGCTCATATGATTTAAGCACACCATATAGAGTTTCAAGAGAGATATTGTTAAGATTTCTTCCTTCTCTTATGGCAGTGACTTTGTGCTCAAGATGCTCAGGAAGTGTGAGCAAGAACTTGACATTTAATTCCTTTCTATCATAGTACTTGCCATGAATCTGTAGCTCAGTCATAAGTTTACTAAACCTCTCAAACATTGTTGTTAGGTCTTCTCCTGACTTTGCCATGAAGGCTTCATACTGTGAGATAAGGATTTGTCTCTGGTTGTCTTTCACTTCTTCACTTCCTTCACACAGCAGCTCGATCTTATTCCACATATCTTTGGCTGATGAGCACCCAATGACATTCCCACACATGGCTTTGTCCAAAGTGAGAGCATCCAGTAGGATGAGTTGCAAGTAATCATCCAAGGCTACCTTCTCCTTTTCTGGCTCCAGAAACTCTGAAAGTAATTTGTTAACCCAATATGCTGGAACAAGAACACCATCCACAGTTGAGGCTTCAATTTCTTTACGTGGCACGAAGGGACCATTCTGGAGGATTCCCAAGTATAATGGATTCGCAGCTTTGATAAACAACATGATTTTTCTTTTCCATACATTGTAGTTCTCCTTATCAAAAGCTGGAATCTTTATGCTACTTGACTTCTGCATACTTGTCATCATCTCAGATTTGTTGAACAATTTGTCTTCTCTGATACCAGTTGTTGGTCCTTGACTATTGCAGAAGGCGGGGGGGGGGGGGGTGAATGCAATACTGATAAATCGCAATCTACGTTTTTAACAACAAGAACTAAGATTAAGGATTATCGGTTTATCAAATGCAAACACAAGTAGACACACGAGTAATTCTCACAAAATAAATGTTTTATTTATTTTGCAATGGGTTGCTACAACCTCAAGAAAATGTTAGTTTTCTTGAGCTTCGGTTTCTCGAGTGATTACAAAGAATGAATTGAGAGATAGACTAAGTAGGCTAAACATATCACTTTCAATCATGGGTCTTGTGAAGCTGTTGTCATTTTCAAGTGGCAGATTCTTACAATTTGCATGCCCGTGATTCTTTCCTAAATTGCTATACATACAGCTTATCAATACATTACAAAGCAATCTAAAAACATTATATTTTAAGCTAACACAATTCAGTAGATGTAGATTTGTCATACTCTGAAATTGGTGAGCTTTGTCATGTGATCTCTCAAGCTTCAGTCGTAGTCTTGCAGACCTGTTACAGTGTTGGGATACTGAAACACGCCTGTTTCTTGAACATCCAAACTGTCACGAGTTTGACTGGGTTGTTTACCAATACAAATGTTATCCATTTATGACAGTGTCGTGATGGCTAAGCTTGCTGTCACAGGAATGCGCTTTTGGTGACAGTAGGAAATCCCCGCTAAAGGTGCTGTCAGGATTTCCAAGCTTGTTGTCAGACTAAGGTAAAGTTGCTGTCAGAGGGCTTCCGTCAATGTTGCTGTCAGAGTGAATGTACTGTCATGACTCGCAACATGCTGTCTTCAAGTAATCTTATTGTCAGCGCTGTGACAGTAATCTTTATTCTTGTTGTTCATCTTGAGCACTTCTTGTGGCTTGAACAAATAATTGAACTTCTACCAAGATGTACTAGAATCTTATTTGCAGCAAACAAAAACGGTTACATAGACATACTCTGGCTGTGATAGTATGTTCATACTTAATAAAATTAAGTACATAAAATATCTAGTTAAGTTGTCTCATAGCTATCACCCATAAATCCTAACAGAGTAACTCCATGAAGCGTTACCATGGTAGATCGGAAATGATACATATCGGTTACAATAGAAATTGAAAGTGATGTGACGAGGGTGATGAATTTATGGTGCTGAAATTTTTTCGGTGATGGTGGTGATATGGTGGCGGGATAAAAAGAGTAATGATCGGAGACTCGGAGGTGTGATGCAATGGAGAGAGAGAGAGAGAGAGAGAGAGAGTTGAAAATAGGTGGATGAGAGAGATAAATGCTATAAAATAAAATTTAGATTTTTATTTGTATGGCCAGGATTTAATTTAGATATTAAAATTGTGGGGCTGAGATTGGGTCTCAATTCTCATTTTAACATAGGGTCTCATTTGAGCATATATATATATATATATATATATATAACACTTTAACAAATTAGGGGATCATTAACTTCACAACAATACTGATGTCAATAATAATTAATTATCATATAACTGATTTATCGCACCTTTAACGTTTAGATATACAATATATTTTTTAAAAAAAGAAAAAAATATGTTCGTATCTAGAATATGCCCGTACGTAGGACTAAAAACATAATTTTAATGGCAATGTTTAAACAATATATGCATAAACTTGCCATGTATCGCTAACTGGATCTTGACAAACCAGTATACAGTATATAAAGTATTGAACCAAAGTATATAACCTGAAAACTTGAAAAAAAATTCTCTTTGTATACTATTAAAAAAAATTGTAGGAGGCTTTTACAAGAAAGTTGAGGTTGTCATCGTATGACTAAATCAAATATAAACTAATATCGGTTTAAATATTTCGAATATTTATGATAAAATATTAAAAGTATTAAATATTAAATTATGTGTGTCAAGTGGCAATTGTAAGGTAAAGCGAGTAACTTATCACGAATCAATTTACCATTTTTTTGAGATATATAAGTAATATTTTTATAAAATAAAGTATATCCACAATTGTACAATTATCGAATTTAATATATTTGATATTAAGCTTAAACTCGGATTGAGATTACAATTATCAAATTTTTATATATAACTGGATCTTGTCAAACCAATAAATGTCTGTGCTTAGTGACATCAACCGTAGAATTTAAAACTTTAAAACGTTTTCAAGGTATATCACTAACTAGCGTTATTTATTAACACGACAAGTCCATGTACAAAATGGAAGAAATTGCATCTTACAATACAATATGTACACACTTTAATAACATGTGAGTCTAGAGCATACTCGTGCCTCGCACGGGCTATAAAGCTAGTTAAACAGAACGTTTGAGAGACAATTAAAATATATTATAAGTACTTGATTTTGTTTTGTATGTTTGTGTAACTAAAAACCGTTGCTTTTGTGAATCCACAGCCAACTGATATTATGACATTTGACTTTTTTAGTTAATAACAAAAAAGATAGTATGAATATGAATTAATACCTGCATATAATAATATCTACTTTATATATTCATTCATTTGACCAAGGCTACTAATAGAGGGCGTATCATCTTCTCACTTTAATCAAAAAAAAAACATCTCATATAATAAATTTTATATACGACTCAAAAGAGAAATATTATCAATGGCAACTAATATTGTTATGAAACTTATTAGTGTAATATTAGGGTTGGAATTGGTATTGATTGCAACAGCAGCTCCTCATATCAATGGTGGTCATGACGAAACATTTGGCATTTCCACAACATGTATCGTGTTTTGCGATGTGCATTGCAGAGGTCAAGGAGTTTACACGCCAGTTTGTTTTGTCAAATGTATGTTTAAGTGTAAACTCGCTCCAGTTGTATCAGATGATGTTCGTGCATGCACCTCCACTTGTGCTCAATCTACTTGCTCCAAATTTTCGGATTCGGGTAAATTACATACTTTACTTTAGTATTATTTATTAATTGAATACATTTTAAAACATCATTACTAATAGAATTCATTTATTTATGTATATGAAAATCAACACTAACTGGGTTTTTTGGTGTGTTGCAGATATGAATATGTTGGGAAAATGTGTTATTGATGAATGTGCCAAGAAATGCATAGCTCAATCTCGAAATTAGTTGTGCTAAGATTTCTAATTTCACTTTATTGTTAATCTGAAGATTTGTATTAAAGTTTATGTGTTTTCTTGTGTCCAAATCAATTAATGAAAGAGAATGAGAACCCCCGAGTAGGCCCTCAGATTGTAATTCAAATTGAATACCATTTTATTTCTAAAATGTGTATTCAATTGGGATTCAATTAGTAAACTATATTTTAAAATATAGTTTACACTCCAATTTAAATACCATCATATTTTAAAAGATTTTTTAAAATCCAATTGAATACCATTGTATTTCTAAAATCCAAAAAAATCTTTAAAATCTCAACTGAATACACCCCCTTCCTTAAATGTATTACATTGAATAGGCGACTTGTCCGCGCTTCGCGCGGCTAATAAATTTTTATTTTTAAAATATTAAAAATAGTTAAATTTGATTTTTATTAGTTTTTTAAAAAAATAATTATCTATTGAAAAAGATTTTAAAATTCAAAATAATTTGCATGCATTATTAGTTAGAACAATACTCTCATTATATATACAAAGTTTTAATAATGCAAAAAAAAACATAAACATAAAAAAATAACAATTACAAACTGAACGTTCTTAAAAGCCGACACCTCTATAATAACATACATGTTAGGTAATAATGTAAGAATTTACTTTAATTATTCCGGCAATATAATACAACAAATTAATAGAAAAAGTTTATCGATTTAATCGATGAAAAAAGGTTTGGATTCGATTTAATTGGGTCGGTCACACCACATCCATATATGTAATTTATTCATATGCAAAAGTGGAAATTGTTTTTATTACTTGTATACAAATTCATAAGATTAAACTAAAAGTCTATATATTTTCATAACTTCTTTAGCTTCATTTTTTTCCATTCTTCTTGTTTTTCTTTCTAATATATTATCTATATTATGGGCCAACATGGCTTTCTATGTCATTTAGTAAATTACTTATATACCCCTATAATGTATAAATATATTAAAAATATTGTTACTAGCAAGAATTGAACCCATGCCCTTTGGATGCAAAGGTATTTTATGTTACCACCTCAAGGGCCAACATGACTTTCTAAACATGACTTTCTATGCCATTTAGTAAATTACTTATATACCCCTATAATTTATAAATATATTAAAAATATTGTTACTAGCAAGAATTGAACCCATGACCTTTGGATGCAAAGGTATTTTATGTTACCACCCCAACCATCATGCTAGGAGCCCATTTGATAAAATTTTGAAGATCATTTACCCCATACTTAAATAACTCTTAATATGTGTATGTTATTTAAACTTTATTTTAAAACTCATCCATCCATCTGGTATATATTATATTATATTACATATATTAAAGACCAACAAGCTCTTTTAAGACTATTTAGTAATTTATTAATTCGCTCTTTCATCATATTAATATTAAAAAAATGAATTATATTCACATCTCCTACACCAAAGAAATTTTGAAAACCATTTTATGAATCATTGGAGCATATACAATGGAGTTAGCTAAAATGGTTGGCTAAAATAATATAAGGTAATATTTGGGTAAAATTTACTGAATCTGTAAGGCGTTGTACTCCAATGGGTTGATTATAATGGTTGGATATATTTTGAAAATAGTATATTTATAATTTTAAACAATACTTTTTCATTGAAAAATAATTTATAGCCCATTTTGATAAAATTTTGAAGCTCATTTACCCCATACTTAAATAACTCTTAATATGTGTATGTTATTTAAACTTTATTTTAAAACTCATACATCCATCCGGTATATATTATATTATATTACATATATTAAAGGCCAACAAGCCCTTTTAAGACTATTTAGTAATTTACTAATTAGCTCTTTCATCATATTAATATTAAAAAATGAATTATATTCACATCTCCTACACCAAAGAAATTTTGAGAACCATTTTATGAATCATTGGAGCATCTCCAATAGAGTTAGCTAAAATGGTTGGCTAAAATAATATAAAGTAATATTTGGGTAAAATTTACTAAATCTGTAAGGCGTTGTACTCCAATGGGTTGATTATAATGGTTGGATATATTTTGAAAATAGTATATTTATAATTTTAAACAATACTTTTTCATTGAAAAATAATTTATATATATTAATATCAATGCTAGAGGTGCCGAAATTGAGTACAAGATAATGTGGAGTTGCTAATATGTCAATTTGAAATATTTTAATTTGTGAAAATGATGTAAATGACATTATACATTTATTTATAAATAATCAAATAATGAAACAAGTCATTTTATATCTATTTTTATATTTAATTTAATACCTCTAGCATTATTTTTAATACTAACACTAGCTAATTTTTGTGTTGCCTCCATAATTTTTAATTTCACACAAAAAAAATATTAAAAAGGATATTGA
Source organism: Heracleum sosnowskyi (assembly GCA_030848705.1). Lineage (NCBI taxonomy): Eukaryota > Viridiplantae > Streptophyta > Magnoliopsida > Apiales > Apiaceae > Heracleum > Heracleum sosnowskyi. Next base: position 8,413,471 of record CM061235.1, on the reverse strand, counting down.
AAATTTCGGTCGGTGCAAATCAAAGCTGTAGCTGAAAAGAAAAAGAAAGAAAGAAGCAAGGGAGAGAAAAAGTAGGTAGAGAAAGTCTCTACATATCTGTAAGACTTGGCCAAATATGGTCAACCATATCTTGATGGCTATAATTTTGAACAACAACAGTCAGTGGTTGGAGTGACCATATTCACAGAGGTTGGCTATAAATCACAGTGTTTAGTTGCCAGTTGTACTTTTAACCTAAGGGTTAAGTAAGGTTGGAGATGCTCTTAACTACATACACCAATAACTCATTGTTATAATGTTTTACATTTTTATTTTCATATATATTACATATATATATTATAGGCCAACAAGTCATTTCCAGATTATTTAGTAATTTACTAATTCACACTTCCATCATATTAATATTAAAAAAATGAATTATATTCAATGTAAAAATTGGAGGACCGATTAAACTTGAGCTCGAGTTCAAGCTTGACATAATTTTTTTATCGAGTTTGAACTCGAGTCCGGCAGTGTTCGACTCGATTACACCCCCACTCTCACTGCTATTAGGAAAAATATTTTTATAGTCTATAAAAGATAATTTAAGGGGAAAAAAATTATTGTAGATGAGATTTGGAATTCATATTAGTTATTAGATGAATATTTAGATAAAACACATAGTTAGTTCAAAAATATTTATTAAAAAATAGAATATGGATACTATATTAAAAATAATTTAAAACATCTCACTGTATTATTCAAGTATGCTACTTAGTAGATGATATATCACAATGAACATGAATACAAACCAAAATTTTAGCTAATTTTAATATGAACTAGAAGAATATTAAATCACTGTCACATGACCACTACCCCGCCACCACCACTAACCACGTGAACACCACCACTTACACAACCAAAATTACCATCATCAAAGCAAATCACTAGAAATTCAACTAAAATTATCAAAATTTAAACGTAAATCACTAAAAAATTTGAACGCAAATAACAAGAATATTTCAAATTTGGAATTGTGTAAATATTCGAAGTTGTTGGTAATAGTGTTGACGGTTGTAGAGTGAGTGAAATTGACATCGATCGGTAAACTTAGATATGTTGAGAGAAGGATGAATGAATTACTGGAGGTGTGGTCAGGAATGAGACTGGAATTTGCGACAAACATGTTCATAAGTTACTTTCGGAATGGTGGTCGATTTGGTGACAACAAAAGATTGTAGAGTGATTATGGTTTATTATACACACAATTTCTCTCTCTCGCTCACTCACACACATTATATATATATATATATATATCTGTGTGTATGTGTCATGAATGATGATGACAAATGGAATGAGATGGTGATAACAACGGTGTAAAGTAAGTGATGGTGTGTAAGGTCGCCGATAATGGAAGGGGCATAAGAGTGAATATGGGTGATGGTTGAGATGTAAATTAGATTCGAATGTGTGAGCATAATTAGTTTTCGCTTCTTATTTATGTAAATTATCTTATTTAGCACTTCTTTATATATAAACACGTGAGTCTACTAACTCATGATTACACTTTTAAATTACATATTTTTTAATCATTTCAAGTTATTTTTTTAAATGTCTAGATGTGATTCTATTGTTACGATCATATATAAAATTCAAGTAAGAAATTTGAGTTATTGCCAATGTTCATAAAAAATACCACATTAACGACGTATAGTATTTCAAAAATTATAAATCGTCTATATAATAAAATCAAAACAACAACATTTTATGAATTTAAATGATGTACGTGCTTTGCACGAACAATCATGCTAGTTTATATTTTGTTTCTCAACACGAACCAAAAACCCGCCTGATAGTTGATTTATATGTAAAGCTCGCCTGATAGTTGATTTATATGTAGACTTTAGCTTGGGAAATAAAAAGTCTGATAATAACAGTCAGTTAGGATTACTTACTTAGAAGTGGGCATCATATAAATTAGAAAAGTCAGGTAAAAACTTGTTAAAGATCACTTGTTTCTGCTATTATAATATATATTAGCTTATAGCCCGTGCGATGCACGATTACTTAAATTTTATTTATAATTATTCTGATTATAATTATATTTTTCTTACCCATGCAACACACTATTATTTTTTTAATATTTATAATTATATTTATTTATGAATATTTTAATATTTAAAAGTTATTAGTTTACATGATTAAATTATTGTTAAAAAAGATTTAGCCAAAAAAATTGTAGTTAAAATTTTGATATTTATTATATTTTACACACTCAATTTAATATTTGTTTATATTGAGTTATAAAAGTTAGATTTAGCCAATTTTATAGTCCACATAAAATTCACAAAATAATCTTCCATTTAGTTGTGGTTTAATAGTTCTTTTTCAATTAAAAACTATTCTAAAACTAAAAAGAGAATAAAATGACGAAATTTAATGTTGAAAATTCTATTCGATTTAGGAAATCTACTTATATGTAGTTTAGATGATTAGAATATCCTTTATTAACCAAATACAGTGTTTAATGTTAAATCTAACGGTTTTCACCTATATATTTAAGATTAAACGATTTTTATTATTTTGTTATTAAATGAGTTTCCTTATTTAATTACAACTATATTTATGTTTTGACTTTTTAGAAAATTCAATCATAATATAATATCTTTTAACTTATATCATTTTTAGATAATAACTTCTTTTTATGTGATATATAATCTTGATCATCTATTTTTAAAATATTGGATCTAACGGTTGAGAATGTTTTGACGGTATTTAGGACCAAACTACCATGATAACATCATTAATTTTTCTTAATATTTATAAATTTTTTTAATTTTTAATTTTTTAAATATTTATTGCTAAAATCTAATATACTCTTTTTTGTAATATGTTAATGATGCGGGAAATTTGAACTTTTGATAAAAATAAATTATCAATTAAAATATAATTTTTTTGTAATAGTTCTTCTTTTAAAGTAGTATACTGTGACGATCAAAATTATGTATAAAATTCATTTTTTATAGTATATCCCGTTGATATGGTCAGAAAAGTAATTTTAGAAATATAATTAATGATTCATTGGAAAGGCCCTATAATTAAGGCCCAAAACCCTGATTATTTATTAATTACGAAATTAATAAATAAGGGAAATATACAGCTCATGAAAAGAGTCCAAAATATGGTAAATTCATCAAAGAAGGATCCAGAATCCCAATTAATGAGTCATAGCCTTTATCAACAAGGAAAAGACTTCTCCAGCAAGAAATACGATGTTTATCCATTATCAATAAGGAGACTTATTCGCTAAGTCTCCTAAACATACCATAAATACAAGGCTCCATACGCCTATATAAGGACCCTGATCCTACAATCAGAACTGTGTCTTTGGCTTGATTCTCAGCACTGATTGAGATACGTAGGCATCTTGTGAGGACCGATTTAGTCTCGAAACACAAGTGCAACCATTAAACCTTGAAGCTCTCTAAACCCTAGCAATTAATTTACAAGTACACTTTTTAATCCATAACATTTGGCGACGTATGTGGGAAGACAACATCAACCATGGCAAACACACGGAGAACAACTCGAGATACTCCAGTTTCTGAGGAACTTCCTATCACCTCTGAGGCTGATACTCACGGAAATCAACCACCGCCAACTACTGGCACTGAGGGGGCGAATATCCCCACCAATACTCAAGGACCGGAGATCCCAATTTCAGCTGAAGGGACGAATCCCCAGCAGATGGTCATTCATGGATCTAATCCATAAGAGACCGCTCACCAGCAACCAATCACGACCTCCCCACTGCTCATGAATGCACCAAGTGGTCTTCAACTCCACACTACTGATCTCCCCTAATACACTACTCAAACTTTGGGGATGCCAAGCTATGACATGCCCCCTCGACCCATGGCGGGTGGTAGTAGTCTCACCCCCATTTACCATGAAGCATATGTCCCCCCTTATATACAAGGTCTGGGACCCCAGAATCTACAAACTCAAACTCGAAGGACCCCTCTGATTCGAGATTATTCGGAACCATATACCGAGGATGAGAATGACTCAACTGAAGAAGAAAGAGATGTTTCCCCAAGAAGAAGACGTTCTCCTCAAACAAATCGGGAACAATCCCAAACTACTAAGGAAAAGATTGCGGCCCATGAGGCTGAGGGTGCAAGGCTCAAGAAACTATTGGCCGAAGAGGAAGCAACAAGAGCGCAACGAGTCCCTGTGATTAACTTGGACCCGACACCAAGAAGAACCAAGAGGGCTGAAGCCCCAAGGGGTGATCCTAGTATTTTGTTGCCTCTAGGAGATCCTGATGATCCTACACCACCATTCACTCAAGAAATCATGAAAGCTACCATATCCAGAAAGTTTAAGATGAAAATGCACACCTAGAGGGGTAAATGGCTAACTATGATCAATTTTAAGTTTTACCAGAAATGTCTTACTGAGTTCAATTTATGCAAACTTAAATGGCACGTTGTCTGGTACTAATGCAGACACAAATGGCACGCTGATTGTACAAACAGCACGCTGATTATAACAATATGCAAGACAGAAAGTAAGTTGTAGAAATATAAAGAACACAATAAACTTTTAGCCAGGTTCGACCCCTAATCCTTATGGTCTACGTCCTGGTCCCTTACCAACCCGGTAAGAGAATATATTATTGATCAATGAAATAAGCCAATTACAAGATACAATAATATATCTCCCTTTTTCGCCCAGCTGCTGAAAACGGCTTGCTGAAACAATTTGTTTCCCTTGAGTAAATAGCTCACTTGAACTCCAAAGTCTCTCTAACAAGCTTGCTCCCTTGAACACTGAATTCCTTGAGTCCCACTCTTGAATTCCTTAGTTCCTTGAACAACTTGCTTTCTAGAACAATTAGTTCCTTTGAGCACTATACTCCACAATCACCAAGATTCCTTTGCCACTAATTCAGCAACTAACAATACAACTTGAACAATACATATTTGCAATAAAGAATTCGAGTATACAACTCAAGCTATAAACTCTTTTATGTAATATAAGTGTATATAACAATAAATCTCAGAGTTTATGTGTTTAGTGTTTGAGAGAGAAAGATAAAACTTGAACTTTTCTCAAAACATGTATCAATGTGTGTTACTTGCTGGGTTACTTACAAGAAAGATTGTAAGTGAATATATATATATATATATATATATATATATATATATATATATATATATATATGAGATCACACAACGGCTAGATGAAGATATGGCTATAACAAAATGATTTGATTGCATAAGATACTCTCCAACAGCTATAATATTTGTTAGAAGAAGAGATTTTGAATATTTGAAATAATTTGAAACTTCTAACAATCATTTTTGAGATATATACAATTGTATATATATAAGAATTCAATTTCCAACAGCTATAAAAAGATATGAACGAATCTTGGCTGTTTTGGAAATGTTAAGATATGGTAGAGATTGAGTAAATCTGTTTTAAGTGGATAAAGAAAGGTAAATCATAATCCCAAAAAAATAGCAACAGATTTTCTACTTGATTTGAGCTCTATTAATTATATAAACTATATATTATATAATAGAGTTCTTACATATATAATCCTAGCCAATCTCTGATATCCTTAAGCAATTTCCAAGAAATCTTTAAGATCAAAAATTGACTTAGAACAGCTTCTGGCGAGTCCATGACAGCTTGTTGTTCTTCCCTGTCAGCTTGCTGTTTTGGTATTGAACATGTGAAGTTGGCTTGCCAAACTGACTCTGTCCAGCACTAATGGCTTGCTGTTTAGAAATCCTGCAAAACCAAGTTAGTACATATAACAATATAGTTTATTGTTTTACACCTATAAACACAAACAGCTTGCTGATAGTGTCATCATCAAAACCCATAGAGTTTCAATCTCCCCCTTTTTGATGATTACTATGAGATTTTAGTTAAGAGCTCCCCCTCAAACAAAGCACATCCTGCAAAATAAAGTTAGATAGCATGCTAAAACATTCACCAACAAGCAGTCAGCTTGATGTATGTGTCATCATCAAAATCAACAGGTTTTCATAAGATGCCAACGATCAAAGCTTATGATGGAATGGGGGATCCCGCAAATCACGTAAGAACCTTCTCCAATGCACTGTTGTTGCAGCCAACCAACGATGCGGTCAAGTGTAGGGCGTTTCCACAAACCTTGGCAGGCATGGCCCAACGTTGGTATAACCGTCTTCCTCTCAACTCTATTGGGTCTTTTAAGGAACTAAGCAAAGCATTCATCAATCAATTCGTTAGTGGAAGAGTGCATGAGAAAAGCTCTGCATCACTCATGGGAATCCAACAAGGAGAGAATGAAGCCCTAAGGGATTATATCAACCGATTCACCCGGGAGGTTCTGAAAGTCCCGGACTTAGAGGACAAAGTGGCTATGATAGCCCTGCAACAAGGAACTATTGATGATCACTTCAAAAGATCGTTAGAAAAACATCCACCCGAGAGCATGCTGAAGCTCCAAGATAGAGCCAGAAAATACATCAAGGCTGAAGAAAGCATGAGAAAATATGAGTCCACTACTGGTGGTAGTGGAAATTCAAAGAAGAGACAGGAAACACAGGAATATGATGTCAAGGAAAAGTTTCCTAGAACGTCAAAGGATTCTAATTCTCCACCCAAGAGGAACAATTTTGGGCCAAAATTCACGGAGTATGCAAGATTGAACACTCCCAAGAGTCAAATTCTGATGGAGATAGCCAAGGAAGGAGATCTCAAATGGCCGAAGCCAATGAGGGCTGACATGTCCAAACGGAACCAAAACCAATTCTGTAGGTTCCACAAGGAAGTCGGTCATGACACCGACGATTGTAGGCAATTGAAAGATGAGATTGAATTTCTGATACGAAGAGGAAAGCTTAGTAAGTTCACCAAAGATGGAAACCAAGGGAGTCAAAGGGGGAACTATGAAAGGAAGGATTATGACATAAGGGACAATGATCAAGATCGAAATCCCAAGCCCCGAGGGCCGGTAATCAACATGATATTCGGAGGGCCAACTGCTGCTGAGTCCTCCCGAAACTCAAGAAATGTTTATGCTCGAGAAGTAATGACCGTGGTTGGAGAAGCACCGAAGCGTGCCCGAACATAAGTATCAATAGATTTTGATGATTCAGACCTGGAGGGAGTGAAGTTTCCCCACGATGATCCTTTAGTCATCATTCTTGTGATAGGAAATTCTGAAACCAAGAGAGTTTTGGTCGACAATGGAGCTTCAGTGGACATCTTGTTCCATGATGCTTTTATCAAGATGGGCTATACTAACTCTCAGTTGACACCCTCGAATATGCCCATATATGGATTCAATGGAGTGGAGTCAAAGGTGGAAGACACTATCCAACTCCCAATGACAATGGGGCAAGGGTCGAATACGTCCACTCAGATGTTGAACTTCATAGTTATAAAGGCAATTTCGACCTACAATACAATCATGGGAAGGACTGGTCTCCATGCGTTCAAGGCTGTCACCTCATCTTATCATCTGAAAATCAAGTTCCCAACGAGGAATGGAATTGGTGAAGAACGGGGAGACTAAAAGATGGCTAGAAGTTGTTACGTAGCTACGTTAAGGCCTGATGGAATAGGGGGCAGGTTCTCCCAATTGAAGATATGGATACTAGTGACAATGAGGACCGGAGAGGGAAACCAGCAGAGGATTTAATCCCCATTCCCTTAGTCCCTGGTGAACCGGAGAAGGTGACTTATGTTGGAGCTCTACTGCCTGAGCCATTGAAAAGCAAGCTCATATCTTTTCTTCAAGAGAATAATGATGTCTTTTCTTGGACAACGGCTGACATGCCAGGGATTGATCCCCAATTGACAACTCACAAGTTGAATGTGGATCCTGAAAGAAAGACTGTGAAACAAAAGAAGAGAAATTTTGCTCCAGAAAGACAAGAGGCCATTAAAAAAGAAGTAGAAAAGCTTCTGGAGTCCGGATTCATTGAAGAGATACAATTCCCGGAATGGTTGGCTAACCCCGTGATGGTCAAAAAGGCCAATGGAAAATGGAGGATGTGTGTGGACTTCACTGATTTGAATGATGCATGTCCTAAGGATTGTTTTCCCTTACCAAGGATTGATGCCCTAATAGATGCCACAGCTGGGCACGAGATGCTAAGTTTCATGGATGGCTTCAGTGGATACAACCAAATCAAAATGCACAAAGATGACATCTCCAAGGTATCATTTGTCACTGACTTTGGTGTTTTCTGTTATCTAGTCATGGCATTTGGACTTAAGAATGCAGGGGAAACATACCAAAGATTGGTGAACAAAATTTTTGAACACCTAATTGGAAAAACCATGGAGGTCTACGTAGATGACATGTTAGTCAAGAGCCTTGATAAGTCCGATCACATAAAGCACCTTCGAGAGGCATTTGAAATGCTAAGGCACCACAAAATGATGTTAAATCCAGTCAAGTGTGCCTTTGGTGTAGGCTCCGGAAAGTTTTTAGGCCTGATGGTTTCCAAGAGAGGAATCGAGGCTAATCCTGACAAAATCAAAGCAATTCTAGACATGGAACTGCCACAGACTGTCAAGGATGTCCAGAAACTAACGGGAAGAATGGCTGCATTGGGGAGATTCATCTCCAAGTCAGGAGAAAAATGCTTACCTTTCTTCAAAGCACTTAAGAACGTGAAAAACTTTGAATGGACAACTGAAAGCCAAGATGCCTTTGAGGCCCTGAAGAAATATATGGCTGAAGCACCATTGTTGGCAAAACCAAGGCCAGGGGAAACTCTCTACTTGTACTTGGCGGTTTCTAACACAGCCCTTGGAGCTGTTCTGATAAAAGAGGAATTGAAGGTTCAGAAACCCATCTACTACGTGAGTAAGATTCTACATGGGGCAGAAATAAACTACTCTACGATTGAGAAGTTTGCCTTAGCCTTGATAATGGCCTCAAGAAAGCTACGCATGTACTTCCAGGCTCACAAGATAGAGGTATTGACCAATCAGCCTTTAAGAAACATCTTGCATATCCCTCAAGTTAGTGGAAGGTTGATCAAATGGGCCATTGAATTGGGAGAATTTGACATCAAGTACAAGCTTCGAACGGCCATAAAAGTTCAAGCACTCACTGACTTCATGGTTGAATGTACTATTGACAACCAGAAAGTCGGGGGGCAGGAAGTAATAGAGGAAGACAAGAAAGATGAATAGAATGTGTTCAAAGAATATTGGGTGCTCTATTTTGATGGAGCATCAAAAACAAAATCAAGTGAAGCAGGTTTAGTGCTACAAAGTCCTAATGGATTTTTCATAGAGTACGCACTGAAACTTGACTTCCCAACGACAAACAATGAGGCTGAGTACGAAGCCCTGATAGCTGGCTTAGGGCTGGCTGGAGCCTTGAGAGTTAAAACTCTGAAAGTATGTGGAGATTCGAGGCTAGTGGTTGCCCAAGTAAATGGGGAGTTTGAAGCCAGAGATGAAGTCATGGCCAAGTACCTAAATCTTGTCAAGGCCATTATGACTCAGTTTGATGAATGATATGTGGAACACATTCCAAGGGAAGAGAACATGAAGGTCGATGCCTTGTCTAAGTTTGCTTCTTCTGAAATCGAAAACTATGCAGGGAGTGTATACTTCCAAGTCTTGAAGACCCCAAGCATCAATGGAAAGTTGGTAGCACCTATTGATGTTGCTAGCTGTTGGATGGATCCCATCAAAGCTCATCTGGAAACTGGGTGGTTACCCAACGACACTTCAGAAGCACGAAAGCTGTATGTGAGAGTACTAAGGTATGCCCTGATTGAGGGAATCCTATACAAGAAGTCTTTCATCATTCCTTATCTGAAATGTTTGAGACCTCAAGAGGCAGAATTGGCCCTAAGGGAGGTACATGAAGGAATTTGTGGGCAGCACTTGGGGGGCAGAGCCCTTGCTCATAAAGTCACTCGTCTAGGTTTCTATTGGCCAAGCATACTTGCTGATGCTAAAAACTACGTGAAGAAATGTGAATGGTGCCAAAAGCATGCACCAGTGGTTAGACAACCACTAGAGATGATGACATCCATTAACTCACCTATCCCATTTGCCATGTGGGGAATGGATATACTTGGACCATTTCCAATGGCAAGTGCGCAAAGAAATTTCTTGATAGTAGCAATTGACTACTTCACCAAGTGGATTGAGGCTAAGACTTTAGCCAAGATAACCACCAAGAAAGTGATGCATTTCTTCTGGGAGAATGTGATATGTAGATACGGGATTCCACGTATCTTGGTCACAGACAATGGAACTCAGTTTAACAATGATGAATTCAAGAAATATTGTGATGAGAATGATATCAAGTTACGTTTCACCTATGTTGCCCATCCTCAAGCAAATGGGCAAGTTGAGGTTGCTAATCGAATTATCCTAGATGGACTGAAGAAAAGAGTTGAACGCTCTAGAAATACTTGGGTAGACGAATTGATCCCCAAACTGTGGGCATATCGTACTACTTGTAAGGTCACCACTGGAGCAACCCCCTTTTTGTTGGCATATGGGGCAGAGGCAGTGGTTCCAGTGGAGATTACTCACACATCTCCAAGAGTTGAAGCTTATGAGCCAAATACAAATGAAGAAGGCTTGACGCTAGCTTTAGATCTAATTGATGAAGTTAGAGATGAGGCGAATGCCAAGACAGTTGAACATCATAAACGAGCATCTTTCTATTACAACTTAAGGGTTAAAGAGAGATTCTTCCGTCAAGGAGACTTAGTCCTCCGAAAGATTGAGGCATCCGAAGTTGGACAAAAAGGCAAGTTGGACCCAAATTGGGAAGGACCATATCATGTCAAGAACGTATTTGGTCGAGGCTCCTACAAATTGGAAACCCTGGAAGGGATTGAAGTGCCAAGAACTTGGCATGCTGCAAACTTGAAAGTCTATTATGTTTAATTCCTGATTGGACTCACTATTAAGACAAGTAAAAATAAGGTCGACGAAACCAATCCAAGTTTTTAAACTTGAGTATTATGTAAGGGTTGAACCCATTTCCAAAGGTATGAATTCCATATTCTTATGTTTTCATTATATTTTATGTGCATTGCATTCTGATAGACATGTTAATTAAGCATGCAAAATCAAGGATGTAAAAAGCTGGAAGAAAAAGTCAAGACTTAAATAAAAGTTAAGTTGAGCCCGTAAGCTGAAAATACATAAAAACTAGTACAAGCCATGAATGGCCATAAATAAAACTAAAGACTATGCATCATCCCCCTTGTCACCGGTATCAGCCTCCTCTTCTTCTGAGCCAGAGCTAGAACCAGAGCGAGTAGCAACAGAATCAGCACCGACTACCTGACCTGGGGGAGAGGAATGCCCTAAGTCCAGAATCATGTCGTCTTCATCCATGTCATCCTCTCCTTCCAGAGCCACCTCTAATGGGGTAGGAGCATAAGGACTTGGAAAGTCAGAAAGGATGAGAGATCCAGGCATCTTCTCCAAGACCTCAGCTAAAGTGTAAGATCCGGGAAAATTACGTGTTATTATATGATGTGAAATGAAATTTTAATTTCATATTAAGAATTATTAAATGATTTATCTGTTTAAACGTGCTAAGTTATTCGTTAAATAATTGAATATGTGATATTGTGGTGCTATGTGAAATGTGTGGGGAATTTGAAATTATTTTGAAAAGGGTGTCATACTATTTTATTTTATTTTAATTATCGAAAAGAAAATTTGGATCGTTCCCAAATTATTCGGGAGATTGGTATATCGTTCGTACCAATATTTCATTCGTTAAAGTAGGAAGTATTCGAAAATATTCGCAATAAAGGTATTTTGGTTCGTATATTTTGAATTAAACGATACTTGTAGTTATCCGTACTTTATGGATGCTTATCGTCTCGTGAAACGTGTATTCTGCTTTATTAAAGATTTAAAGCGTTTATTCTGTTAAATTGTATTTAAAGCGATCTATCGGATCAGTATCGATCCAAAAATGTCGTTTGGGGTATTATTTTCCGTTTAATATAAAAAGGCAAATCGTACTTTGTTTTTCGTATAATCAAAGCTTAATTACAGTTAAAAATCTAAAAACCTCTTAAACGTGTTCTTCGTGTTCTTGAGAATCAAACTCAATTTTGAAGGCGTTATCGGATTCCGATTTCGATGTTCTTGTAACCAAAATGAATCTCTCATCATCCTCTACCTAAATCCACCATCAAAATTCATGTGGGTATGATTTCTGAGTTTTTCCGATTTTTAATTTATTTATTTATTTCGAATTATTTATTTAATTTGGGGGAATCTTCGTTTGTGATTTTTCTTGATAATTGATGACATGACTGGCTTGTATGTGTTGTAAGGAGTATGAATATGATTTTTATTTCAGTTTTGGTTGTATAAATCGAGCTAATCGAGTTTTCAAAACCTCACCGGAGTTCTTGAAGTTTTGGTCGGATTTTCGCTTCGTTGATCGATTGTTGATAACGTTTATATCATTGTATAGATCGCAGGATTTAGAGTTTATTCATGTATTCAGTTTTGAGTTTCGTGTACGATTTCCGTTCACCGGAAAACGGGCCGTCGCCGGCTGTTTCCGTTTCTGGGATGTTTTCTGTCATGTTTGTGAGTGATTTTGGCAGGTTTTGGGAAGCCCAGGAATTCCTGAGTAAAAGCCCCTTGAAATGAAGTGTTTTCGAAGTGTTTTAGGCGTCGCCGGAAAGTTTTCCGATGGCCGGACGTCGGCCGGAAACTGGGAAACCCAGTTTCCGGTGGTGTTCTTGGCCGACCCGTTTGTGTTCTTGGCGACCCGGTTTCAAAACCCTAACCCGACCCGGTTTGATCTTACAAAACCTAATCTATTTTCAGAAAAATGTTTCTGTGATTTATTTTTATAAAATAAATCAAAAATAGTTTTATAATTCTAAAAATCATATCTTTGATTTAAAAATATATTTTATTATTCCGAAAATTTTATAAATTCATAAATATTTATTTAAATTCGAAAATTGATTAAATTTAATTATTTTAATTATTTTGATTAATAATTAATTAATTTAATTAATTGATTAATTCTTTTAATCAGTTAATTCTTAATAATTAATTATTAATTAGATTTAATTAATTAAAATTAAGTTTAATTATTTTCTAGCTTGGTTTATTTATTTAAAAATAGTTTGAGCATTTAAAGAGTGTCAATTAATTTTATTAATTGATTTATTTGCATTTAAAATACTTATATTGGATTTAAAAATCCGATTTTTGATTTAAAAATTGTTTGTGGCTTATTTAAATTCAAATAAGCTTTGTGTGATGTTTTAAAAATAGTTACAAGTGCTATGTGATTCGTATGAGTTGTGTAATGTGTTTTACAGTCAGTATTTGCCCGTACTAGGGCTAGTGTCTGAGTTTTTAATCTCGTAAATTATACCGGACGTCTGATACGTACCCGGTTACTTGTTTAAATGTGTTATGTGAATGATGTGAATTATCTGTTGTTGAGTCAGGCATGCGAATAAATTGTGTGGAGACTTGTTTGAGTAATTGGTTGTGTCTAATGTTATCACGAGGGGTAGTTGGAATAGAAATTTGTCGGTTATGTTAGAAAGTGAGATTTACGAGGCCGTTGACTTGGATGTTGACTTTTTATAGTATGGGGATTGTCGTCAAGCGAGTTACGTGGATTATTTATGTGGTTGATTGCGATTGGTCTATCAATTGAGATGTGGATGTTTATGCAACAGAGACATCGGTAAGATCGGTAAGTGCGTCGAAGTTAAGTTACAATCATTTATGGAATATGAGAATTATACGTTGAGGACTAAGTACCATCTCATGTTTGACTATCGAGGCTGGCACGTGGATTCGAAATGGTAGAAGCGGACTAGTGGTATTCGCAAGAGCGTTAAAGCAAAGAAGGACGGAAGTCGAGAATCGTGCGATAAGACAGAATAAGGAGGGATCGTATCGTTTCAGCGTTACGAAATAGCTAAGGACCAGAGGCAAGTGTTTATACCCTTGCTTATTAATTAAGGGATATTATCATGAATTATTAGTATGCATGTTGAATGCTTATTACTGAATTTTCAAATGTTGATTTCTTTGCATTGAATTGCAAGTATGTTATTTAATCTCGTAAATTGACGAGTACTCTTTTATACCTTTTGAGTTTAGACTCATATTTTCATATTGATTGGAAAGATATACTTATTATATTGAAAAGCTTGAAGAGATAATTATGGGCCGTATACTAAGGCTTTCTTTTAAAAGACTTGATTTAAAAATGCTAAGTTGGAATATTACCAACCCTAGATGAGCAGGAACTTGTGAACCCTATGAGGGAAAACTTATTCTGAAATTCTGAAGTGGTGTTGCTTGCCCTTCAGGTATTCCGTTTTTCACCTTGCACCTATGCAAACCTTGTTATCCTTTCTTGTTAATGCGATCATCTGATCCATTCCCTGATTCGAATTCATATATGTTGTGCATGATTTAGTTTACTTCCTTCAAGCACAAGGCTTATCTATTATAAGTACATGTAAGAAGGACTTGAACTATTTCTGTCAGAAGTTGATAAACCCTTATTTTCTTCATTTATAAACTTCACCTTGAATTCTTCTTAAACTTGAACTTGACTCTCTTGTCATTTACCAGATTGGTAAACCTTTATTAATTCTTCCATAATGTGATGATTTGAACTATTGAGGCCATCTAGAGCCTGTTCTTTGAACCCTACTCTATATTGACTTGTTACTCTTTTCTGTTGATATCATATTGTCTGTTTCATATCAGATTCAATCTTGTTAAGCATGTTATTGTTTATTCTTTGAACCCTACTCTATATTGACTTGTTACACTTTCTGTTGATATCATATTGTCTGTTTCATATCAGACCTAACCTTGTTGAGCATGTCATTGTTTATTCTTCATTATATCCCAGTTGTTACATCGAACTCGTCGATGCTTATTATATTGTCACTTTTCATGTGCACCTCCCCATATTGTGTCGATCTCGTCGATACTAGATTATATTGTTATTCCTTAATGGATTCTTCATAATTGAACTGTTTCCTGGAACGTGAGTTTTCCAGCAATTGTTGTATTAGGTTGTCGATTCTTCCGACACCTGATTGTCGAAGTAAGGTTGTCAATTGTTCTGACACCTGACGTATATAATATAGGATTGGAATGTTTTTTTTTAAATGGACCAATTATTGGTCGGGCCATTTATGGTCGATGTAATTTAGGCCCAGATTGGCCTTGGATCCGTAGAGGACTATGCATGAGCTAGTCCGGGGTTGTTGCGTGGCTGGCCAGCAGCACAACCTTTGATTTGATAAATGTTAAAAATCCAATTCTAATATTAGTTCTTATTTCTGAGATGAGTTACATCCATATGTTTTGTACTTGTGAGTTATGACCTGATATTCAGGTTTATTCGTTGCGTAAAATTGTTGGTTGTTGATTAATAAATGGTGGTTTCAATCTTGCTGAAATCACTTACTCTTAATTCATTTGGATTCCAAATAGTCGAAATCCATTTCCTTGATTCCATTGGCAGTCGTGAGATATCTATCTTGATGAGTTTTATTCATACCGCATATCCAGTCGGTACCATGTTGAAGTCTTGAAGTGCGTTCTTTATTCCTTGACCGAGCGTGTTGGCTCATTCTTACCCCTTGATTATTCTAACCTTCCAGAGTTGTTGGTTTCAGAAAATGTTGTGAATAGATTTGTTATCTTCAAAACTAGTATTTTTATACAAACTATGGTCTTGAAGACGTATGAGTTATATTTATTTCATATGTTCTACTTACTATTGTAGATATTGTTGATTCGGTCATCGTAACGACCAATATAAATCTTTTGTGTTTTAAAACTATTCAGTTGAGAGAAACTGAATGAGAAATTGTGGTAAATTACCAAACTTAATTTGAAAATTTTAGAGATTTTAATTGTTCAAAAACAAAAGTTGTTATTTGAAAATCCAAAGTTTATTTTGGAAACCTTTCGTATTATATTTAATAATGCGCTTGCTGAGCAATTCATTCGCTCATACTTGTTTTATTTATATATATTTTAGCCTGCCGGAAAGAAGGTGTATTGGCAAGAGTTGTCCGCGTAGCTGATCAGAGATGGGGAAAGATATTAGCGTAAAGACGTTTTGATCCAGAGCATTGGAGCTAGTGAGAGATTTTGTATATAGATGTTTTCTATTGAATAAGATTTTGTATAAGAGTAGTGGCCTGGTATACTTCTTATCGAAGTTATACTAGTGTTTTAGATTGTGTGTAAAGAGAATGATTGTAAAAAGGAAAGTTGTTGTAATGAAATTTTGGATTCTTGTTTCTAGCACTATAACCTTTAAAGATTCTTGGTAGAGTTGGGGTCACAGATATTATTATTATTGTGTTGATTTTATATTGAACAGGTTGTTTGGATTAAGAGTGCAGTGTGACGACCAAATCCTTTGACCCCGGATTTAGGGGCGTTACAGTTGGTATCAGAGCAAGGGTTATAGTAAAACTAGAAACGAGAGTGTGTGGGAGTGTATATAGTTATATAAGGAACGTCAGAGCTCATTTAGAGTTCGTATTGGACTATTGGATATAGTACCGCTGAGTGAGTTGAGATGGAGGTATTTGATTGAGATAGTTGTGCTGAAATGGATAGAACTTCTTACGTTTGTAGACGTCTATGGCGGAATCTTCGAGGACTATTACGAGTCGACGACGACGTACGATATTGATAACCTTGCGACGTGGAAAAGAAGGGCTGAAATCGAATAACGTGGAGAAGAAGGGCTGAAATCGAATAACGAGCTATCGAAGGAGTCGACGGAGGAGTCATATGCGAAGACCTTGGTAATACCTTCCCATCCTAATGAAATATTTAACACCTCTTTAAAGAGAAACCTGTGTTGATGGATATATTCCACCTTTTGACCTTGTACTTAATACTTTTGATCAATCATGATTGCAATTGCATCAGAGGTTGTTGTGACATCTACTTCAAATTTGTGAAGCCTGTTGAAAATATGTTATTTAAATTCCAACTTCTTTATTCTTCCGGAGTGGATAACTCTAATTGTGATGTAACACTATTTGTTGATACTTCCTTTCTGATTGTTTTTCTTTTCTGGAAATAACACCTTTGGAATCTATTTAATTTCAATCCAAGGTGTGTATTTGAGAATTCTTATCGAAAGGCCCTGGTTGTCATTCCGACTCTAAATTTCTTTCATATTTCTCTACTCCAACTGAGGTAAACAACCCTATTTATAGGGGACACAAGGACTATCTGTCTATGTGATAGAAGTCTGACGGGACGCCGTCACTTGTGTGTTGTGAAATACAAGAAGGCTAATTACCTTTAGTACTGTCTTAACAGAGACACACAACATTGAGTTCATGTGATCAAATTGGTCTCTCAGTAATTCTTTCACTTCCAATAATGTTTGCTTTGGAATATGCAGATTTGGTAACCCCAATTGTGGGACATTTGCTACGATATAGAATCTTTTCACTTCAAAATATCATGAATTTTGTTATACCAAATAATCTGGGAGGTATGCCATTAGGGTGAACTGAAATTTACCCTACCATAATGAGCGAAGAATTTGCGATTGAATTACCACGAGCGAAAGCGGATTACGATGCGATTAGAATACTAGTAACATATAACGGAGCCAGTTGTTCTCTCTCTATCGATTAACGTTACGATGTGGAAGAGGTGAAGTTAGATAATTCAAGAGTTGATTGGAAATTGGGGAAAAATGTGTAATTGTGCTAATGATATCCCGTGTTGTGGAAGATGGACATAATAGGTTTTTGTCTCAATGAGAAGAACTTTTAAAATTTGATGATAGGCTAATAATGGAGAATGAGTTGATCTTTGAGTATTTCAGGATTGTATGATATGGTTGCAAGTCTTTTGCTCACGATAGTTAAGGTAGATCTTGCCAGTCAATGTGGATGTATAGAATGAGAATCAAGATAATGTCGAGTTGATCAAGCTGTTTCGGAAATGAGATGGAACCATGGAAAGGTGTCCTGAGTGTTACTGTGAATGTATCTTCTAAATTATTTGGGAATCAGATGGAGATTAATTAAGTTCTTAGGACTAAGTAGAACAATTTTTAAAGATATGGATTAAGTCACCAAGCTGATAAGGAATATTCTCACAATTATAGATAGGGAAAGAAGATGAAGAGGTGTTGATAAGGATTTAAAGACAAGGGATGAGGTAATGAGTGATTGTTTTAAACTGAATATTTGTTTGGCATGAAAGGTATGTGATTGTTGAAAGCAGTTGTTAGATATATTGGAAATAGGTATAGTTGACCCAAGAATATGGATGGCTGATAGTATGAGTAGTAAAAGAGAGAATTGAGATGTAAATATCTTCGATACAAGGATTAGAAAGGATGGAGTTTTAAGGTTATGATAACAAGAGATCAACTAGAAGGAATGACGGAATTAAGGATTCAACCAGGATTGATTAAAGAGAAAGGGCTACATAAAGGAAAGAGTTATGAAAAGAGAAATGGAATTCAATTACAGGAAGGAGCGAGAGAGTATAATGGATAAGAAGGAAATGTAAGGATATATAAGAGATTTAAAAGAATATTGATGTTAATGAGTGTTTAAGTACTTGAGGTGTTGGAAAATGAAGACAGAATAACAGAGGTATAGTAGACAGTTACAACTAAAGAGATTCCTGAATGGAAGTGGAAACATGTTAAGATAGACTTTGTAGTAGAGTTGCTAAGGCTTAGAGCTAATCAAGATGTTATTTGAGTTATTATTGACCGATTAACGAGAGATATTTATTAGATGAATTGGTTCATCTCTAGCTATTTGAATGAGGTAATAGTACGGCATGGAATGACGGGTTCAAATGTATTTGACAGAGATCCGCGACTTAATTAAAGAATTCAGACAGACTATGGTTGTGTACTAAATTTTTAAGGTAATTGGAAGGACCATTTACCGTTGATTAGATTTTCTTACGACAACAGTTATTATGACGATTTTGAATTGCTACCTTATGTCGGTTTACTGCGTGTTAGGAAAGTTGCGTATAAGTTTGCGTACCACTCCATGAGTGGTGTATTCATAGTGTATTTCATAAAATATGAACCTATAGGGATTTAGTTAAATTGTTCTATGTTGAGTAACCAATTGAGATGTTGAGTCAGTATGAGAGAGTGATGAGTAATAGAAGAGTCAAATTAGTATGAGTATGAGGAGAAATCCTAAGGTTGAAGAGTCAACCTAGGAATTTGAAAATGAGATGTTGGAAAATGTCCACCTGTGTTTGCGTAAGCTGATTCTGAGGACAGAATCCTGTTAAGGGGGAAAGGATGTAAGATCCGGGAAAATTACGTGTTATTATATGATGTGAAATGAAATTTTAATTTCATATTAAGAATTATTAAATGATTTATCTGTTTAAACGTGCTAAGTTATTCGTTAAATAATTGAATATGTGATATTGTGGTGCTATGTGAAATGTGTGGGGAATTTGAAATTATTTTGAAAAGGGTGTCATACTATTTTATTTTATTTTAATTATCGAAAAGAAAATTTGGATCGTTCCCAAATTATTCGGGAGATTGGTATATCGTTCGTACCAATATTTCATTCGTTAAAGTAGGAAGTATTCGAAAATATTCGCAATAAAGGTATTTTGGTTCGTATATTTTGAATTAAACGATACTTGTAGTTATCCGTACTTTATGGATGCTTATCGTCTCGTGAAACGTGTATTCTGCTTTATTAAAGATTTAAAGCGTTTATTCTGTTAAATTGTATTTAAAGCGATCTATCGGATCAGTATCGATCCAAAAATGTCGTTTGGGGTATTATTTTCCGTTTAATATAAAAAGGCAAATCGTACTTTGTTTTTCGTATAATCAAAGCTTAATTACAGTTAAAAATCTAAAAACCTCTTAAACGTGTTCTTCGTGTTCTTGAGAATCAAACTCAATTTTGAAGGCGTTATCGGATTCCGATTTCGATGTTCTTGTAACCAAAATGAATCTCTCATCATCCTCTACCTAAATCCACCATCAAAATTCATGTGGGTATGATTTCTGAGTTTTTCCGATTTTTAATTTATTTATTTATTTCGAATTATTTATTTAATTTGGGGGAATCTTCGTTTGTGATTTTTCTTGATAATTGATGACATGACTGGCTTGTATGTGTTGTAAGGAGTATGAATATGATTTTTATTTCAGTTTTGGTTGTATAAATCGAGCTAATCGAGTTTTCAAAACCTCACCGGAGTTCTTGAAGTTTTGGTCGGATTTTCGCTTCGTTGATCGATTGTTGATAACGTTTATATCATTGTATAGATCGCAGGATTTAGAGTTTATTCATGTATTCAGTTTTGAGTTTCGTGTACGATTTCCGTTCACCGGAAAACGGGCCGTCGCCGGCTGTTTCCGTTTCTGGGATGTTTTCTGTCATGTTTGTGAGTGATTTTGGCAGGTTTTGGGAAGCCCAGGAATTCCTGAGTAAAAGCCCCTTGAAATGAAGTGTTTTCGAAGTGTTTTAGGCGTCGCCGGAAAGTTTTCCGATGGCCGGACGTCGGCCGGAAACTGGGAAACCCAGTTTCCGGTGGTGTTCTTGGCCGACCCGTTTGTGTTCTTGGCGACCCGGTTTCAAAACCCTAACCCGACCCGGTTTGATCTTACAAAACCTAATCTATTTTCAGAAAAATGTTTCTGTGATTTATTTTTATAAAATAAATCAAAAATAGTTTTATAATTCTAAAAATCATATCTTTGATTTAAAAATATATTTTATTATTCCGAAAATTTTATAAATTCATAAATATTTATTTAAATTCGAAAATTGATTAAATTTAATTATTTTAATTATTTTTGATTAATAATTAATTAATTTAATTAATTGATTAATTCTTTTAATCAGTTAATTCTTAATAATTAATTATTAATTAGATTTAATTAATTAAAATTAAGTTTAATTATTTTCTAGCTTGGTTTATTTATTTAAAAATAGTTTGAGCATTTAAAGAGTGTCAATTAATTTTATTAATTGATTTATTTGCATTTAAAATACTTATATTGGATTTAAAAATCCGATTTTTGATTTAAAAATTGTTTGTGGCTTATTTAAATTCAAATAAGCTTTGTGTGATGTTTTAAAAATAGTTACAAGTGCTATGTGATTCGTATGAGTTGTGTAATGTGTTTTACAGTCAGTATTTGCCCGTACTAGGGCTACTGTCTGAGTTTTTAATCTCGTAAATTATACCGGACGTCTGATACGTACCCGGTTACTTGTTTAAATGTGTTATGTGAATGATGTGAATTATCTGTTGTTGAGTCAGGCATGCGAATAAATTGTGTGGAGACTTGTTTGAGTAATTGGTTGTGTCTAATGTTATCACGAGGGGTAGTTGGAATAGAAATTTGTCGGTTATGTTAGAAAGTGAGATTTACGAGGCCGTTGACTTGGATGTTGACTTTTTATAGTATGGGGATTGTCGTCAAGCGAGTTACGTGGATTATTTATGTGGTTGATTGCGATTGGTCTATCAATTGAGATGTGGATGTTTATGCAACAGAGACATCGGTAAGATCGGTAAGTGCGTCGAAGTTAAGTTACAATCATTTATGGAATATGAGAATTATACGTTGAGGACTAAGTACCATCTCATGTTTGACTATCGAGGCTGGCACGTGGATTCGAAATGGTAGAAGCGGACTAGTGGTATTCTCAAGAGCGTTAAAGCAAAGAAGGACGGAAGTCGAGAATCGTGCGATAAGACAGAATAAGGAGGGATCGTATCGTTTCAGCGTTACGAAATAGCTAAGGACCAGAGGCAAGTGTTTATACCCTTGCTTATTAATTAAGGGATATTATCATGAATTATTAGTATGCATGTTGAATGCTTATTACTGAATTTTCAAATGTTGATTTCTTTGCATTGAATTGCAAGTATGTTATTTAATCTCGTAAATTGACGAGTACTCTTTTATACCTTTTGAGTTTAGACTCATATTTTCATATTGATTGGAAAGATATACTTATTATATTGAAAAGCTTGAAGAGATAATTATGGGCCGTATACTAAGGCTTTCTTTTAAAAGACTTGATTTAAAAATGCTAAGTTGGAATATTACCAACCCTAGATGAGCAGGAACTTGTGAACCCTATGAGGGAAAACTTATTCTGAAATTCTGAAGTGGTGTTGCTTTCCCTTCAGGTATTCCGTTTTTCACCTTGCACCTATGCAAACCTTGTTATCCTTTCTTGTTAATGCGATCATCTGATCCATTCCCTGATTCGAATTCATATATGTTGTGCATGATTTAGTTTACTTCCTTCAAGCACAAGGCTTATCTATTATAAGTACATGTAAGAAGGACTTGAACTATTTCTGTCAGAAGTTGATAAACCCTTATTTTCTTCATTTATAAACTTCACCTTGAATTCTTCTTAAACTTGAACTTGACTCTCTTGTCATTTACCAGATTGGTAAACCTTTATTAATTCTTCCATAATGTGATGATTTGAACTATTGAGGACATCTAGAGCCTGTTCTTTGAACCCTACTCTATATTGACTTGTTACTCTTTTCTGTTGATATCATATTGTCTGTTTCATATCAGATTCAATCTTGTTAAGCATGTTATTGTTTATTCTTTGAACCCTACTCTATATTGACTTGTTACACTTTCTGTTGATATCATATTGTCTGTTTCATATCAGACCTAACCTTGTTGAGCATGTCATTGTTTATTCTTCATTATATCCCAGTTGTTACATCGAACTCGTCGATACTAGATTATATTGTTATTCCTTAATGGATTCTTCATAATTGAACTGTTTCCTGGAACGTGAGTTTTCCAGCAATTGTTGTATTAGGTTGTCGATTCTTCCGACACCTGATTGTCGAAGTAAGGTTGTCAATTGTTCTGACACCTGACGTATATAATATAGGATTGGAATGTTTTTTTTTAAATGGACCAATTATTGGTCGGGCCATTTATGGTCGATGTAATTTAGGCCCAGATTGGCCTTGGATCCGTAGAGGACTATGCATGAGCTAGTCCGGGGTTGTTGCGTGGCTGGCCAGCAGCACAACCTTTGATTTGATAAATGTTAAAAATCCAATTCTAATATTAGTTCTTATTTCTGAGATGAGTTACATCCATATGTTTTGTACTTGTGAGTTATGACCTGATATTCAGGTTTATTCGTTGCGTAAAATTGTTGGTTGTTGATTAATAAATGGTGGTTTCAATCTTGCTGAAATCACTTACTCTTAATTCATTTGGATTCCAAATAGTCGAAATCCATTTCCTTGATTCCATTGGCAGTCGTGAGATATCTATCTTGATGAGTTTTATTCATACCGCATATCCAGTCGGTACCATGTTGAAGTCTTGAAGTGCGTTCTTTATTCCTTGACCGAGCGTGTTGGCTCATTCTTACCCCTTGATTATTCTAACCTTCCAGAGTTGTTGATTTCAGAAAATGTTGTGAATAGATTTGTTATCTTCAAAACTAGTATTTTTATACAAACTATGGTCTTGAAGACGTATGAGTTATATTTATTTCATATGTTCTACTTACTATTGTAGATATTGTTGATTCGGTCATCGTAACGACCAATATAAATCTTTTGTGTTTTAAAACTATTCAGTTGAGAGAAACTGAATGAGAAATTGTGGTAAATTACCAAACTTAATTTGAAAATTTTAGAGATTTTAATTGTTCAAAAACAAAAGTTGTTATTTGAAAATCCAAAGTTTATTTTGGAAACCTTTCGTATTATATTTAATAATGCGCTTGCTGAGCAATTCATTCGCTCATACTTGTTTTATTTATATATATTTTAGCCTGCCGGAAAGAAGGTGTATTGGCAAGAGTTGTCCGCGTAGCTGATCAGAGATGGGGAAAGATATTAGCGTAAAGACGTTTTGATCCAGAGCATTGGAGCTAGTGAGAGATTTTGTATATAGATGTTTTCTATTGAATAAGATTTTGTATAAGAGTAGTGGCCTGGTATACTTCTTATCGAAGTTATACTAGTGTTTTAGATTGTGTGTAAAGAGAATGATTGTAAAAAGGAAAGTTGTTGTAATGAAATTTTGGATTCTTGTTTCTAGCACTATAACCTTTAAAGATTCTTGGTAGAGTTGGGGTCACAGATATTATTATTATTGTGTTGATTTTATATTGAACAGGTTGTTTGGATTAAGAGTGCAGTGTGACGACCAAATCCTTTGACCCCGGATTTGGGGGCGTTACATAAAGCGCCATCCCATCCCTTAGTGAACTGAACTGGGAAGAGGAGCTCGTCATGCTAACCGATTAAGTCCTTGTACTCCTGGGAGTCAAGGTACTCATCGATAAAGTCATCCTGACCCTTCCTAAGTGTAACCAGTTCAGCCTGGGAGTCAGCCAGCTCTTTCTCCCTCCTAGCCAGAGTGGCCCTCAGAGAGCCCACCACCTCCTGGGACTTCTCAAACTTGCCTTGATTGGCCTCTGAAGATGAGCGCCAAGCCTTGGCTTGAAAGAGAGCCCCTTGAAAGTTAGCATTAGCCTGCAAACAAGTTACAAGTCAAGATATGAACTTGAAATATATTGAAAAACTACAAAGAAAAAAGGGAAGTAAGAAAACTGTTAGGCCGAATACACAATATAATCAAGTATGTATATGAGAATAACAATCAAGAACACTTTTTATAAATCAACAAACTGTAATTATATTAACAGTTTCTCTCTTAGTGATGTTAATGAATCACAAAGAGCTACTAGGTTACAAGAATAATATATTCAATGTTCGCGTCCCTTCTAGGGATAACCTATCTGTGTTTATATAGTACACCGCTACATACAATCCTTATCTAATTGATACTCCTATAAATTAGCTATACAATTATTATCAATTAAGGATTGCTTCAGTCTTCTATCCAGTCTCCTTAGCTGTATCAATATATTCTGCTTCTTTCCATCTTCAGAATATATTGCTTCTAGAATCTTTATCTTTGCACCGACAGCTAAGTCAACTATCACCCTGTCAGACTTTAACAAACTCTGACCGGCTTCCATGTAGACTCTTCACCCAGTCAGACTTTATCAAACTCTGACTGGCTTCTATATAAACTCTGATATGTACCTGGTACTTTAAACACTGATGAACAAACGTCAGCAATTATATCTAACAATCTCCCCCAACTTGTTCATATTAAAATGTACAAGTTAAAAAGATAATTGATGATGTCAAAACATATAACAAATGCAGTGTTTAAAATATGAAAGAGTTTAATTTTAAAACAGAGTTTAAATTTAACTTAGAACAGAAAACATAAAAACTTACAGTCAGACTTTACTTGACTTCTTCAATATCAGGTACTGTCCTTAGATAATCAATCAGCAATCTTCTTTCAGCCTTCTCTAGCTCATCCACCATAATCTCTTTTAGCTCTTTAAGTTCTGAATCACTCTCCCCCGTTTGATAGATAGCAGCTCTTAGAGAATATATGCTATTTCTTCTCATATCATTTCCTAGCCGAATAAAATAAGACTTATCTGACTCCAAGTTAAATTCCAAAGTCTTTATTCCAAGTGCAGTTCTAAATCTAGCACTATTTCTCTTCATCTCCACTAACTTTCCAGTATGATCCCTATACTCTGAAAGTAAACTCTGATACTGGTACTCATATCAGTTAATATATGCAAAGGAATCATGAGCATTAAAAATCAAACATGTATAGAATTTGAGTCTAACCCGTATCTCTAGTCAGAACCAGAGATCATTCCAAGTTCATTTACCAATCTTGTAAAAGTAGCTTCACTCAAAGGTTTGGTGAAGATATCTGCAAGTTGTTGGTCTGTAGACACAAAATGAAGCTCAATGTTTCCTTCTTCCACATGTTCTCTGATAAAATGATACCTTATGCTGATGTGCTTTGTCATGGAGTGCTGTACTGGATTACCTGTCATAGCAATAGCACTTTGGTTATCACAGAAAATAGGTATTTTAGAGTACCTCAAACCATAATCCAGCAACTGATTCTTCATCCACAGAATCTGTGCACAACAGCTACCAGCAGCTATATACTCTGCTTCTGCAGTGGATGTGGAAATTGATTTTTGTTTCTTGCTATACCAAGAAACCAATCTGTCACCTAAAAATTGACAGCTTCCACTTGTACTTTTTCTGTCTATCTTACAGCCTGCAAAATCTGCATCAGAGTAACCAATTAGCTTAAACTCTGATTCTCTAGGATACCACAAACCCAAGGTTATGGTTCCTTTGAGATATTTGAAAATCCTTTTTACAGCTGTTAGATGAGGCTCTCTAGGATCTGCTTGAAATCTTGCACAAAGACATGTTGCATACATGATATCAGGTCTACTTGCAGTAAGATACAGTAAAGACCCTATCATTCCTCTGTAGTTTGTCATATATACTGAGGCTCCTGTGTCTTTGTCTAGCTTTGTTGCTGTAGCCATGGGAGTTGTTGCAGATGAACTATCAAGCATACCAAATTTCTTGAGAAGATTTCTGGTATATTTTGCTTGATTGATAAAAATACCATCATCTGTTTGCTTGACCTGTAAGCCTAGAAAGTAACTAAGCTCTCCCATCATGCTCATTTGGTACCTGGATTGCATAAGCTTTGCAAACTTCTTACAAAGTTTGTCATTAGTAGATCCAAAGATAATATCATCTACATAAATTTGAACTAAAAGCAAATCATCACCAGAATTGAAATAAAACAAGGTTTTATCAATTGTACCTCTTGTGAACCCACTTTCTAAAAGAAATTGAGCAAGAGTTTCATACCATGCTCTTGGTGCTTGCTTTAGTCCATATAATGCCTTGTCAAGCCTGTAGACATAATCTGGATGCTTGGGATCTACAAATCCTGGTGGTTGTTCAACAAACACTTCTTCTTCAAGCTTCCCATTGAGAAAAGCACTTTTTACATCCATCTGAAAGACTTTAAACTTCTTGTGTGCAGCATAGGCCAGAAAAATTCTTATGGCCTCCAATCTTGCAACTGGAGCAAAGGTTTCATCATAGTCAATTCCTTCCTGTTGTGAATAACCTTTAGCCACAAGTCTAGCCTTATTTCTTGTAATCACACCTTCACTGTCAGTCTTGTTTCTGAAAACCCACTTTGTACCTACAATTGATCTATTCTTTGGTCTAGGTACAAGTGTCCAGACTTCATTTCTTTCAAATTCATTTAACTCTTCTTGCATTGCTGTAATCCAATTAGCATCTTGAAGAGCTTCCTCCACTTTCTTTGGTTCTGTTTGAGACAAGAAAGCATGATACAGACACTCATTATTTGTTGCACTTCTAGTTCTCACACTAGCATCAGGATCTCCAATTATGAGATCAGGTGTGTGTGCCTGTGTCCACTTTCTTGCTGTTGGTAAGTGGTTTCTTGCATCATTATTGGATCCTCCCCCTTGATCCATGCTCTCCTGATTCATATGTTGACTTTCTGCAGTATCTGAGGCTCCCCCTGAATTGGATGGCTCAGAGTTTGAACTGTCAGAGTTTGAATCAGTTTCCTCAACTGACTCATTTGCTGTGTCTTGTTGAGCTTCTTCACGCTCCCCCTCAACTGGTTCTCTATTTTGTTCAATTTGAGAATTTCCAGTTTCTCCAGTATTTACCAGTAGAGGTTCATAGTATGCTTCGTCAGAGTTTATCAGAACCGCTTCATCAGAGTTTGTCGGTACTGCTTCATCAGAGTTTACATCATCAGAGAATAAACCTTCATTTTCAAAATGCAGTTGATCATATCCATCTAAGTCATCAAGTCCAGTAATTTTCTTGTCATAAAATGACACATGTATGGATTCCATGATCACTTTAGTTCTCAGATTGTAGACTCTGAATGCTTTTGTTGACAATGGATAACCAACAAAGATTCCTTCATCAGCTTTTAACTCGAACTTTGTCAACTGTTCAGGATGAGTCTTCAACACAAAGCATTTGCATCCAAATATATGAAAATATTTCAAATTTGGCTTCTTATTTTTCACCATCTCATATGGTGTTTTCCCATGCTTATTGATCAATGTTGCATTTTGAGTAAAACAAGCAGTTTGAACAGCTTCTGCCCAGAAATAAGTTGGTAATTTTGCTTCATCAAACATAGTTCTAGCAGCTTCGATTAGAGTTCTGTTCTTTCTTTCAACTACACCATTCTGCTGTGGAGTTCCAGGTGCAGAAAACTCTTGTTTCACTCCTCTTTCCTTGCAGAAAGCTTCCATAATTGAGTTTCTGAATTCAGTTCCATTATCACTCCTTATAATTTTGACTTTGTGCTGTGATCCTTTGTCCAGTAGATTTACATGATCCAACAGAGTTTGAGCAGTTTCATCCTTCTTTGATAAGAAATATACCCATGTATATCTAGTATATTCATCAACAATTACTAGAGCATATTTCTTTCTGCCCAAAGACATCACATTCACTGGTCCAAAAAGATCAACATGTAGAAGATGATAAGGTTCCACTACTGAAGATTCAGATTTGCTCTTGAAAGATGACTTCCTTTGCTTGGCTTTTTGACAAGAATCACATAGGCCATCTAAGCTAAGTATTGACTTGGGAAGTCCCCTTACAAGATCCTTTCTTATTAGCTCATTAATGTTGTTCAAATTGAGATGAGAGAGCTTCTTATGCCAGTTCCAACTCTCTTTATTTGACATTCTTGCAGTTAGACACACTGTTTTTCAATCAGAGTTTGTTACCAAACTTGCTTCATAAATGTTGTTGCGCCTGTGTCCAACTAGAACAACTTTTCCAGTATATTTGCTGATAACTTCACAGTATTCAGTATGAAAATCTACATGGTTTCCTCTGTCACAGATTTGACTCACAGATAGCAGATTATGCTTGAGTCCTGAGACTAGAGCTACATTTTTGATGATGACAGTTCCAAGATTAATATTGCCATATCCCAGAGTGTGTCCTATGTTGCCATCTCCATAGAAAACCTTTGGGCCAGCCTTTTCCTTAAAGTCTGATAGCAGGGCCTTATTTCCAGTCATATGTCCTGAGCATCCACTGTCCAAGATAAGTGTGCTCTCTTTTATACCCTGCAATCACAAACAAACACTAAGTGTTAGTTTTAAGGACCCAGACTTGCTTGGATCCTTTGTCTTTCTTTACAGTGTTAGCTTTTGCAGCGGAATTACTATCAACAGAGTTTAAACTAACATTGTCAGACTTTACACTTGCAGAGTTTGCTCTAACCCACTTCAGATTGGGTTTTAGCTCATAGTAATTGTGATAAATAGCATGATAACTCCTACAAGTATAAATAGAATGCCAAGTGCTCCCACAATGTGTGCATAAAGTCTGTGGTTTCACCCTCACATAATCATTCTTTTCTCCTGATGTAGAAGGTAAAGAATTGATATTTTTATTCTTTGTGCAGTAATTAGCAAGATGATTAGAACTACCACAATTATAACATGTTTTCCTTGGAGCACCAGTAGTAGGCAAGTGATTATTTCTTTTATTTATGCCTATCTTTCCATTCCTATTCTTCTTGGACCCTTTTGGTTTCATGGCAGATTTTACCTCTTTTAGCTTAAGATTGAACTGTTTTCCTGTCATTAAACCAACATTAACCTGTTTTTCACAGACTTTTACTGGTTTTCTAACAGCTTCTCTTTCCATAAGTTTTTCTGTTATAATATTTTCCTGTCTTTCACAGGCTTCATCTGATTCCATATCAGCTTCTCTTATTACAACAGATTTTAACTTCTTGGTTTCTGGAACAAATATCACAGGTTTAAGTTGTGGTTTAACCTTAACCTTGTCTTTAAACCTAAGTTCATCATTTTCACAATAGACTAAACCTACAGAATCTGTCTGAAACACTTGATGAGTGTCTCTTCCAGAGTCTGTCCACGTCTTGATTATTTTTCTTTCTTTTTCTAGATCAGATTCTAATTGCTTATATCTTTTGAGCAACTCCTGTTCAACATAAACAGCATCATCTCTTTCTTTTTGAATCTGCTTCATATTTTCAAGTTCTCCTTCAAGAAACTTGTTTCTATCTTTAAGGCTAAGATTCTCAGATTTAATTCTCTCATTTTCTAAAGTCTGATCCCTATAACTAACATGTACGCTTTTCAGATATACTCTCAATTCAGATATATTATCAGTATCATAAGCATAAGTAGTTAGGGGTACCTTATTTTCAGATGATTCAGTCTCATCTCTGACAGTTGGCATAAGAGCATAATTTTCTCCATCATCAGAGTCTGAAGTATCTGCCCAGTCTTTGCCTTTAGAGATGAGTGCTTTCTCAGATTTGCCTTTCTTGCACTCTGGGGCATAGTGACCCATCTCCTTACACCTGTAGCACTGGATTTCAGATTTATCCTTCTTGCCAGACTTGGTCTCCCTTCCATCAGACTTTCTAAAACTTTTCCTTTCAGAGTTTGAATCTTTCCTTGAGAATCTCTTTCCTTTCTTGAAGTTCTTGAATCCCATCTTCTTGAAGGTCTTCACCATCAATGCAGCCATTTGCATCATCTGTTCTTCATCATCCTCAGAGTCAGAAGCTTCATCAGAGTTTGAGTCATTATCAGAGTTTGATGACTCACTTTCAGATTTAATGACTAAAGCCTTTCCCTTGGCTTTCTTCCTTGATGATTCCTTCTTAATGGGCTTCTCTTCAACTTTAAGAGCAACAGATTTTGTCTTTTTACTTAATCTTCTATTCCTTTGTTCTATCTCCAGTTCATGAGTTTTCAACAACCCATAGATTTCATCAAGATCTGTATCAGCAAGCTCATAATTATCTCTTATTGTGGTTGTCTTTAAATCCCACTTTTCAGGTAGAGATAACAGAAACTTGAGATTAGACTCTTCAAGCTCATATTCTTTATCAACCAGAGACAGATCATTCAATAGTTTGCAAAATCTGTCATAAGTCTCAGTCAAGGTTTCATTAGGTCTTGAATCAAAGTGCTCATACTCCTGTGTGAGTATTGTCTTTCTGTTCTTCTTAATAGCACCTGTTCCCTGGCATCTGACTTCTAAAGCATCCCATATCTCTTTGGCAGTCTTGCAGCCAATTACTCTGTTAGACATAACATTATCTAAAGCACTGTGGAGAAGATGTCTAACCTTTGCATCTTTTGCAATTGATGAGATGTCCTCAGGAGTCATATCTTTCTTTTCCTTTGGAACAGTCTTTTGTTCTTGACCATCAACAACAGGAGATAATTTAGTCGGCATATGAGGACCAACATATATTCTGTCAAGGTATTCTGGATCTGTAGCCTCCAGAAACATGGTCATCTTCACCTTCCAAATTGGATATTCCACTGGCCTGAGAATTGGAACCCTGATGGTCTCATATCGACTCACAGAATTAGGTTTAACCTGTTCACCCTTGGGAGAAGTTTGATTTTCTTCAGACATGATTAATACTGTGTTTGAATCGTAAAACTGTATATATTAAACAGCCTTGGCTCTGATACCAATTGTTAGGCCGAATACACAATATAATCAAGTATGTATATGAGAATAACAATCAAGAACACTTTTTATAAATCAACAAACTGTAATTATATTAACAGTTTCTCTCTTAGTGATGTTAATGAATCACAAAGAGCTACTAGGTTACAAGAATAATATATTCAATGTTCGCGTCCCTTCTAGGGATAACCTATCTGTGTTTATATAGTACACAGCTACATACAATCCTTATCTAATTGATACTCCTATAAATTAGCTATACAATTATTATCAATTAAGGATTGCTTCAGTCTTCTGTCCAGTCTCCTTAGCTGTATCAATATATTCTGCTTCTTTCCATCTTCAGAATATATTGCTTCTAGAATCTTTATCTTTGCACCGACAGCTAAGTCAACTATCACCCTGTCAGACTTTAACAAACTCTGACCGGCTTCCATGTAGACTCTTCACCCAGTCAGACTTTATCAAACTCTGACTGGCTTCTATATAAACTCTGATATGTACCTGGTACTTTAAACACTGATGAACAAACGTCAGCAATTATATCTAACAAAAACTTACAGCAGCAATAACCTGGGCACCTGCATGCTCCACTCCCTCTATGGTAGAGTTGGAGACAAAATCCTTGTAGTCACAAGGAGTCAAGGAATGGTAGGACCACTCAGCAGCATGCTTAGACACTCCAACAACGGTGTCTTTCTTCCTGAGACCCCAGTTGGGGCGCCAAACTGAGCTCTTGGCTGAGGAAGGACCCTCAACCTCTTCAGTAAGGTCCACATGAGGCCTTAGAAAGGCTGGGACATTTGTGGCTGCCCGAGGATCTTTCCCTCCCAAACGAGCCCTCTTCATCCTAGCTGTTTCACCATAATGGGGCTCGTTGGACTTATTTATAAAGGTCGCAGCTGCAAAAAAGCACAAGGAAAGAAACAGTGGGTATAAGAAAATCTTAGATAAATAAAGGGAAGAATGAAATGAGAATTACCCTTATCAGAAACACTTGAAAGTCCCAAGGACTTAAGCTGAAACTCATCCAGGAGCTCCCAAGCCATTGTAGCATAATCATCTTTGGTAAGCTCGGCATAGGCATTAGCCTCCTCCTCAGTCAAAGTAATATCATTGGGGCTACCATCCGAGACCCTACTGAAAGATCTACGGAATAGGGTGCCCCAATCCCCTCATTCCCAAACTAAATACATAAATTCATTCTTCCACTTTGGATTATTGTCGGGAATGGATTTTGGGTGAAAAATGGGAGGTGTAGTTGGGCGATGGTTAATATAAACCCAACCCAAGGAAATGGCGGAACTATTCTTAAATTGGAAAATTTTCCTAAACAAAGCTACAGAAAGGGGAAAATTGTTTTTCAAGCAAAGAACAATAAAACACATAATAATTCTCCAGGCATTTGGAGGGAGTTGGCAGGGGTTAATCCTAACATCTGCTAAAAGCTTAGGGATAAAATCATGGAAGGGAAATCTAACCCCTACTACAATGGCGTCCTTATAAATGCATAGAGCATCAGGACGCCAATGGCAGGAGCGATCCCCTGGGCCAGCTGGAACAAGTCTATATGGAGTATTTATTATGTACATTTTGTTATAATCCCTAATCAAGTCAATTTCGTGAAACTTATTACTACAATCAAAGGAATCTAAATGCGAAACAGAGGGATATTCATCACTACGTTCTAAAATCATATCTTGAAGAGACATATGAGAAGAACGGATAGTGATACCTCTCTTAGAAGCTTGATTCATTTTCTGAAGACGTTGAGCAGTACGATCAAACATCTTCAAATCTTCAAAGAATAAACTCAGAAAAGCTTCAAATCTTCAAGAAGAATTCCCAGAATCTTCAAATCTTCAAACAAAAACCCATAAAATCTTCAAGGGATGAAGATTAAACCCAGAAAATCTTCAAGTGATGAAGATTAAACCTAGAAATTCTTCAAAGGATGAAGATTGAACCCAGAAAATCAAAGAAAACAACCACGGAAACTTCACCGGAAATCGCCTTACTACGGAATAAAAAGAGAGAAAAACTAAGAATGCTAGAGAGAAATTTGAAGGTATGAAGTGAAGAATGAAGTGGAAATCCCACTCTTTTATAATCAAGGTAGCCGGTTACCCTACCGGTTAAGGGAATGGCAACCGGCAATGGCCAGTTAAGGCCCATAAATCCTTTTATGGGTTACAAAAATCAAAGCCCAAACAACTTGAGGCTCAGGCAAATATACAGCCCAAATAAATATAAGGCCCATTAAGGCCCAAAAACGAATAAAGTAGGCCCAAATAAAATGAGGCCAGATAAAAGCTTAATAAAATTCTGAAGCAAAGGCAAAATCAAAGATAATATATTTGAGGTCGAAAAAGCCTTAAATCAAAGTCGAACGATCGAAATCGAAAATATATGGGAAATCAAGGTCGAATCCATCGACCTCGCCCCCAAATTAAATCGAAAGATAATAGATTTGAGGTCGAAAAGACCTTTGATCGAGTTCGAAGACTCAAAGTCGAAAATACATGAGGAATCGAGGTCGAATCCATCGACTTCGCACCAAAAATAAGGTCAAAAAATTAAAAATCTGAGGTCGAAAAGACCTTAGATCGAGGTCGAGAGATCGAGGTCGAAAAAGACCTATGAATTGAGCTCGAACCCTTCGACCTCACACCAATTTGAGGTCGAAAACGTATGGGCTCGAGGTCGAAGACCTGAGGTCGAATATTTACTGAGAATCAAGCTCGAACCATTCGACCTCACACCAAATTGAGGTCGAAAATGTATGGGTTCGAGGTCGAAAAGTTGAGGTCGAATATATACTGAGAATCGAGCTTGAACCCTTCGACCTCACACCAAATTGAGGTCGAAAATGTATGGGTTCGAGGTCGAAAAATTGAGGTCGAACAGTCGAGGTCGAAAAAGACTTAGAAATCGAGGTCGAAACCTTCGACCTCACAACTGATCGAGGTCGAAATCCTGGTCGAAATTGAGGTCAAAATAATATGGGATCGAGGTCGAACAGTCGAGGTCGAAAAAGACTTACCTTCGACCTCACAACTGATCGAGGTCGAAATCCTGGTCGAAATTGAGGTCAAAAATATATGGGATCGAGGTCGAACAGTCGAGGTCGAAAAAGACTTAGAAATCGAGGTCGAAACCTTTGACCTCACAACTGATCGAGGTCGAAATCCTGGTCGAAAACGAGGTCGAAAATGACCTAAATCCTGGTCGAAAACGAGGTCGAAAATGACCTATTTCCTGGTCGAAAATGAGGTCGAAAATGACCTATTTCCTGGTCAAATTTGACCTGTTTCCTGGTCAAAATTGGAAAGAATACGCTATAACTTCTACGAAAACCCCAATATGATTTTCCAGAAGTTGGGGGTCAAATGATATGGTCAGAAAAGTAATTTTAGAAATATAATTAATGATTCATTGGAAAGGCCCCATATTTAAGGCCCAAAACCCTGATTATTTATTAATTAAGAAATTAATAAATAAGGGAAATATACAGCTCATGAAAAGAGTCCAAAATATGGTAAATTCATCAAAGAAGGATCCAGAATCCCAATTAATGAGTCATAGCCTTTATCAACAAGGAAAAGACTTCTCCAACAAGAAATATGATGTTTATCCATTATCAATAAGGATACTTATTCGCTAAGTCTCCTAAACATACCATAAATACAAGGCTCCGGACGCCTATATAAGGACCCTGATCCTACAATCAGAACTACGTCTTTGGCTTGATTCTCAGCACTGATTGAGATACGTAGGCATCTTGTGAGGACCGATTTAGTCTCGAAACACAAGTGCAACCATTAAAGCTCGAAGCTCTCTAAACCCTAGCAATTAATTTACAAGTACACTTTTTAATCCATAACACCCGTAAAATATATATGTTATTATATTAAAGACTAAATAATGAAAGCTTCCTTATAAGTCTGGTCGTTTGATCACTTAATCCATAATCGCTGGATCTTTCAAATTAAATTGTTGAGAAACGTTAGATATAACAGTAAAATTATCATGTAGAATGATCTAAGGTTTGAATATACCAACAATATATTAAAATTTACAGGTTTTTTTTTAAAATAAGAATTTTTTTCATTTTTTTCTTGCAAACATAAGTTATTTGATAATATTTTTTGTAAAGTACGATTTTTCAGAGAAGTAGTATACTAATTGATTAACAAACTTTTAAAGTTTCGAATTTAATAATTTACAATGTATATAAGTTAAAAAAGTTTGGCATCTTCCGTAGCTAACTAAAATTCCAAATTACGATTTTTTTTAATATGAATATAGTGAAATTAGGTCTCTATGAGTTCTTATAAACCAAAATCACCATTTGCGTATAATTTATTATTTAATAATAAATAACATTTGATTAGTTATGATCTAAAACTTAATAAAATAGGATAAAAAATATGCACAATTTTATAAAATTTTATCCTCGTATTATTATATTATTTGTTGATTTGAATTTTTGAACATAGATTTCTAAATTTAAAATAGTTAGAAAAAAGTAATTAAATTGGCGTTAAAATAATGATGACATAATAATTATTATTATAATTTAAATACTCACTTTACTAATTTGGGCTTTATCTTGTATTTTAAAAATCAGATTTTGACGATTTTACACCCCACATGAAGATAACTAAATTATCTTTAATTAAAAGATGGTTTAACAATTTTTATCTAACTGGAATTGTCCATGGAAAGAGAAAAGAAAGTCACGAATTTTTTACATGGAGAATTCTATTCAATATAGAAAACTTATTTATATTTGATATATTTGGTTTAAATTATCAAAATACACTTTTTAGAATTTAAATATAATCCTATTATTAATAAAATACACATTTTTAATATTTGATCTAACGATTTTCATTTATCTAGTTAAGATCTAATGGTCCTTATTAATTTGGTTGTCCAAGGACCAAAATTTTGGATAAGATCTCTATTATGTTTATTATATATAAGGATTTAATATACTAAAGATATCAAGTATATACTGGTATAAGTATCTTACTAACTGTTTTTACTTTTAATGTTTTGGTTTTATTTACAGTGTATATAAAATTTTAAAATACATTATTACTTAAAAATTATTAAACAAAATAAAAATTATGTTATGATTATATAAAAAAATTATTCTCATATTATTATATTCTTTATCGATTTGAATTTGTTCTTAATTAATTTTAATACTTTATTGAAAGAAACATAAAATTTCTATATTTAAAAGAATTAGTGGAAAAATAAATAAATTGGTGCTATCTTGAGTTTTAGAAATTGAATTTTGACGATTTTACAACTCATGCGAAACTATCTTTAACTTAATGATGATTTAATAATTATTATCTAATTATGAAAATACACTTTTTAGTATTTAAATATAATTCTATTATTAATCAGAAACACTTTTTAATAGAGTAAAGTGCATTTTGTGTACTTGCACTTTAGTCAAGACACCACTTGCAATACTATAGTTCAAAATCGAGCGGTTGCAATATCAATGTTTGTATTTCAATGCACTTTGTTGCATTCCGTTAACTGAGGTTAACTCCGTTATTAATTTAGGGAGTAAAGTGCACTTTGTGTACTCGCACTTTACTCTAAAGTGCATTTTGTGTATCCGCACTTTGCTCAATACATCACTTGCAATACTTTAGTTCAAAATTTAAAGTAAAGTGCGAGTACACAAAATGCACTTTAGAGTAAAGTGCGAGTACACAAAGTGCACTTTACTCCCTAAATTAATAACGGAGTTAACCTTAATTAACGGAATGCAACAAAGTGTAGTGAAATACAAACATTGATATTGCAACTGCTTGATTTTAAACTATAGTATTGCAAGTGGTGTCTTGACTAAAGTACGAGTACACAAAGTGCACTTTACTCCTTTTTAATATTAGATCTAACAATTCTCATCGATCTATTTAAGATCTAACTATAATTATTAATTTGGTCGTATCGTACACGGACCAGATCGATTTTAATTTTTTCTTAAATTGGTTTTAATATTTTATTGAAATAAACATAGAATTCATAAATTTAAAAGAATTAGGAAAAAAAATTAAATTGGTGCTACAATAATTAAAAAAACAAAATATTCCTGTTGGCTATTGTAAAGTGACGCAGATCAAATCATATTTTGCTAACTTCAAAAAATAAACCTATTAGCCTTATTATTACATCTTCTGTATCTAAATTTCTTATTTGATTGATATTCATTGTTCACTCACCATTTTTTATCCTCATTTATTTGGTCAATAATTACATTTGATCTCCCTGAACTGTTTACTATATAAGTAAATAAATGTAATGAACCAAATAGCGAACCTGGATACGAAATATGTAATAAGGCCAATAGTTTGTTTTTTCAATTTAGCAAAATAAGATTTGATATGCAGATCAAATCATATTTTGCTAACTTCGAAAAACAAACCTATTGTCTTATTATTATATCTTCTGTATCCAAATTCCTTATTTGATTGATATTCATTGTCCACTCGCCATATTCATTATTTTTTATCATCATTTATTTGGTCTATAATTACTTTTGATCTCCCTAAACCGTCTGCTATATAAGCAAATAAATGTAATGAACCAAATAGCGAACCTAGATACGAAATATGCAATAAGGCCAGTAGTTTTTTTTTAATTTAGCAAAATAAGATTTCATATGCATCACTTTGCAATAGTGAATGAAGCTCTAAATTAATTGGTAATCTCTTTCAATTAACAATTATCAATCATCATTGTCACAGTTTATTTAATGTTTAAAAGTTTTAATATTTTCTATAAAAAATAATATCTAATCATAAATTGTTAATATTAAATATTGAAGTAATAATAAATATCAATGATATGCAATAATGAGTTGGACACAATTAATGTACGCATATTAAAGTAGATGAGTATTAATTGTAATTAATACATGTATAATTAAAATATAATTTAGAAGGGTATTTTGGTAATTTAACTTGAATAAATTGACTCATTGAACCCCCAGTTGCTCTATTATATATATAATAGA
Organism: Heracleum sosnowskyi; assembly: GCA_030848705.1. Classification (NCBI taxonomy): domain Eukaryota; kingdom Viridiplantae; phylum Streptophyta; class Magnoliopsida; order Apiales; family Apiaceae; genus Heracleum; species Heracleum sosnowskyi. Next base: position 8,374,935 of record CM061235.1, on the reverse strand, counting down.
TATATATTGATTGTATATAGAATTTGTAATCTAATAGTATATATAATATGAGCATATATATACTTATTGCAAATAAACATGATTTACAATATAAAAATATTAATATAATTCTTTTTCCAATGGACCAACAACAAGTTATCTGAATACCCTGACCAAAACAGAGCCAGTGCAGAAATAAAATCCAACGCCAAAACGACTCAATAACTTTGCTAATTCATTTTACTCTCATAACAAACGAACGGGAACAAATCACGATTCTACCACTAGACTTAACCAAAACGGAAACGCAACAATAACAAATTAAATTCCGGCCACCAAGAAATTTTTCCGACGAAATTAAAACCTCCGAAAAACTGAAAAAAATTACTTATACAACATCTACAAATAACGATCTATAACACTACATCAAAAACAACATCAAAATCATAATAATTAACAAAACCCGAATTAATTTTCGGAATTGAAAATTACCAAAATTTGATTATGGTGACATGGTTGGATAGAGGACGAAGAGAGCTTCGTGTTGGTTACTCGAACTCTGAATTTGGTCCATAAAATCACTAAGAAAAGGGCGTTTGATCTTTAAGAAAAATTAAGAACATAAAATAAAAATAAAAAAGAGTGAGTATGAGGACGGGAGAGAGATAGCAGGGGGGTGGGGTGGGGTGGGTAGATTTAGGATAATGTTTAAAAAGTTTATTTATTAAACTTAAACTAGCTTTATAACCCGTGCGAGACACGGGTATGATTTAAACTTATATTTTATTGGACTGTTTACATGTTTTACAAACGAATTATTTGTCATGTTAGATGTTTTTCATTTTGATTTGTAATAGGACCTACCCCTATTTATAGAAAATGTAAATTAAAAGAATTTTGAAGTTTTGAATTTTGCAGTAGTTATGATTGAGTATGGACGTCCATTGGTTTGGAAGAGACGGACAATAAATTAAGAAGAAATTGAATTAATTTGCATTAGTTGCCTTAATTTTATATGTTGTGTGTATAATATACACGCTAGTAGTTGTCTCTTTCATTAATTTCATCAAATGTGTGTTAGTCAATCACCTGCACAGTTCAGACTATATGGATGTTGAGGGAAATGAACATATGAACACACGCTTAATCCGATAATCATGGTTACAAATGGTAAATCTAAGTTCTTAATTTAGACACTATCTTAAAATTATGTTCTTGAGTCCCAAATATTACGAAGATAATCCTAATTAGCTAGATAATTTTGTTATTAATGTTCATTTGCCATATTGGTTGTGTGATGCTTTTTGTTTCAAGCGATTTTTGGTTTCTTTTTCGAACCTGCCTCATTGGGAGCAGTAACTGACGTTGTAGATGTTGAGTTTATGTGCACTATAGTTTATATGTTCTTCATTCTTCTGTTATAAAATGATAAGTCGATTTATTAAATATAATATATGTTTTGTTGCAACTGGGATCAGTTTTTGTTAGAAAATGTCATATATATTTAATTATGTAAATATATGCATGCATGTGAAATGTATTATATGTTCTGTTGCGAATGAAATCTTTTTTATTGAAAAAGATCATATCTAATAACGACGTACAATATAAGTAAGACCTGTAATTTTGAAGTGCTTGCAGTTGTTGGTCCTTGTGTATTGCAGAAGGGGGGGGGGATGAATGCAATACTGATAAAATTCAATCTCAGTTTCAACAACTAAAACTAAGATTTAATGTTATCAATAATATGTATGCATTCACAAACAGTATAATAGAGAAGACAGGATTCACAAAATAAATGTTTTATTTATTTTGCAAAGTGTTGCTACAACCTCAAGAGAGAATTCTTGAGCTTCGTTCTTCTCCAAGACATTTGCCTGTCTTCGTTACTTGTCTAGAATGAATTGACAGTCTAAGTATAAAACTAATCCTATCACTATCAACACGGGTCTGTGAAGCTGCTGTCATTATCAAGTGGCAGCTTCTTACAAAGTGTCTACCCATGTGACTTTCCTAAATTGCTAACAATGTCAGATATACATTACAAAGAAAGCAACCTAGATTCATTCTATTTCTAGCTAAAACAATTCAGCAAATAGAGACTTGACCTTGCTCTTGAATTGATTCGCTTTTGTTTGTAGTGCTTGAAGCTTCTGTCGTAGTCTTGCAGACTTGGTGCAGCTTAGGGATACTGCAACACGCCTGTTTCTTGAACATTGAAACTGTCACGGGGTTTGACTGAGAAAGATACCTAGAACAAGGATCTTTCTCGAGACAGTTACTTTTGCCGCAGAGCTTGCTGTCACAGGAATGTGCTTTTGGTGACAGTAGGAGTTCCCCGCATAGTGTGCTGTCGAGGTTTCCAAACTTGCTGTCGAGGGCTAAAGTTGATGTCGCGTAGTCTTCCGCCAATGTTGCTGTCAGAGTGAATATGCTGTCTTGACTTGCAACATTCTGTCTTCTTGTAATCTTACTGTCAATGCTTATGACAGTAACCTTTATTCATGTTGTCATCCAATATGCGTTCTTTGAGGCTTGAACACAGAAAGTGAACTTCTTCCAAATTACACAATTAAACTAACATTGCATACTGATTACAAGACCATACTTTGGCTGTGACAGTATGTTCTACTTAATTAAAAATTAAGTATATACAAAGTTAAGTTGTTCCTATGCTATCACCCATAAATCCCAACAATCTCCCCCAACTTGTTTTTATGGACAATAATAACAAATTTACAATATATGCTGACAACTTAACTAACAAGATCAGAATGGATTTAGAATGTTTACTTAGCTTGAGATTTCCTCTTTTGTCTTGTTACTTCCTCTCTTCTGAGAGCTTCTACCAAGCTGCTTCTTAGACCTTCTACAAGAGAGATTTCAGCAGGTGTGACTGCAGCATCTTCTATTTCTTCAATGATCTTCTTGATAGTAGGAGAAATAAGAGAACTAGCATCCCTGAGATTCAACCATTGCTCTTGATCAAATGGATAGCTTCTGAAGTGGAGTTCTTCATGAATGAGCTTGAATCTACTTCCTCGATAAGCATTGAGAGACATCCTCCTTTGCTTGTCCAGCTTCGAATCTTCTCCTTTTCTCCTTTCCAATAATTCCTCTATCTTGTCAGAACAGATCTGCTCCAGGGGATGAATTGATCCAGCAACCATATACTGTAAATCCTTCAGAATAGTTGTTTTTAGCTTGTGCAAGCTGCAAACATAGATTTCTTCTTTTAGATGCTTGATTCTTAAGGGATTTTCCAGCATACATGTTTGATAATTTGGAGCTTCACTTTCTGCCTTGTTGGCAGTCTTGCATCTTTCCAGGAGTTCAGCTTCCTTCTTATCAAGTTCTGACTGAAATTGAGCGTATTGAGAAGAGTCAGGTCTTTTGCTTGGCTTGGGTTGCCCTTCCTCTGTGGGTTGGGTTTTCCTTTCTTCTGTGGGTGAGTCATCAAACTCATAGTACCAGTGATATGGTTTAGGAGAAGCTGGTAAATCAGTGGAAATATCAGCATCATCAAAATCTGCAAAGTTGTAGCCAAATTTCTGATAGAATTCAGCATCCCTATCAGCTTGATATTTCAGAATATGTTCCATAACAGACTCTGGAACATTTTCATAGCTCTCCAGCAACTCTACCATTCTTTCCAGGTAGAAGAAGTCAATTCTTCTTTTATCTAAGGTTGATGTCCTACCACTGGTTGATGTGGAGACCAGATTGAAATCCTTATCAACCTTGGTAGATCTTGATTCTTCCCACCACAGAATGTACTCAGTGACCTCTTGATTTGCATCCATCTTGACCTCAACACTCTTGATTTCTCTAGATTGCATCTGTTGTATCTTAAGACTGTTGGGAGGTATTGATTGAATTGGCTTCTTAAGATTCCTGCCAAATCCAGTGGCCTTTTCCTTTCCTGAGTACTTGTGCTTTCCTTCAGGTTTCTGTCAAGAAAACCATGCTCTTTCTTTGGCTTTCAGTCTTATGGGCTTGACAGTAGCTTTGGCTTCATCCTTGACAGAACCTTTCTTGACAGTACCTTTGTCGACAGTATCTTCCATGACAACATATTTTATGACAGTATTCTTGTCGACAGTACCTTTGGTGACAGCATCTTTTTCTGCATTTATGCAATCAATAGCACATCTAAGAACGCTTGCCTCCAAAGCTTCCAGTATTCTTGGCTCCTCTTCATCTGTTGCACCAGCATCTTTCTTTTCTTGACTAGGAGTTTCTTCATTGCCTTCATTCTGAGATTGAATACCAGTATTCCCAGAATTACTTCCACCAGCATTTCCAGCATTTCCAGAAGCTTCACCTCCTCCAACCTCATCATCATCATCATCATCATCTTCATCATCATCCTGAGGAGGAATGTCATAGAGACAGCTTCCACCTTGATCATTTCTTTTAACATTGGCTCTAGAGATTAGTTCCTTCACTCTAGCTCCCAGTGCCTTGTCTCTCAACACCAGCATTTTGTAGATCTCTTGAACAGCATAAACTCTTCCTGGATTGGCATTTGAACTGAGTATTCCATCTAACACTTTCAGAATTGACTTGGTTTCCATTCTGGATGTGCCAACCAAATTCATGAAGTTGTTCCTTCTTGTGCCATCCTTAGTTACAGATCTGTAGAAAACACTTGGTGGATTTGTGTAGACTTCAGGTAGCTTTTGTGTGAGCAGGTTCTGGATTTGCATATCCAATATTTCATTGAATGGTGTTTGAGTTGCCCTGATCTTTCCCTTCAAAGCACACAACACCTTTGCTGGCAGACTCTGCAATAACTGCATTGTGATGAAATAAGATATGCCAGAAGTGAAATAGATACTTACAGCCCATCTTTTCTCATCATTCACCATTACACTGACACTGGTGATTTGATCATTTAACAGTTTTGTGGTGTTGGTTGGACGGTTGCTTGGAGCATTCATTGCTTCTTCCACCAAACTGCTAAATTCACTGTCATGATTGTGTAATGTACTCTCCCTGTAATCCACCATTAGAGTATTGGCTTCTTCTTGATCATACTCAGTACCATTGGACCAAGTATTTCCTTTATGGATTGATTCAGGCAGTTTCCCTTTACCTTTCCCAGACTTATTCTGTTCCTCCATTTCTCTCCATCTTCTTTGTAGAGCAGATTCTTGAGTTGCTGGAGTTGGCTCTCTGATTATCACAGGAGGTAGAATTGGATGTCTAGATGCAGGTCTTCTTTGCATTGCATCTTGAGTTGCTTTAGACATCAGTACTCTTTCTCCATCCAAGTCAACTTCAACAAGCTCTTCAGCTTTATCCTTTGGTTGTCCACTGCTTGGTTTGACCTGCTCCCCCTTAGATATTGCTTTCCCCTTAGCTCCCCCTTTGGTCTTCACAGCTACTGGCTCCCCCTGAGTTCCACCTGATTCCTGAATAGATATTGATTCTGATCTTGCTACCTTCTCCCCCTTAGTTGAGTTGGCAGCTACTAGGTCAGTGAGGAACTGGATAGAGAGCTGAGTAGCAGCAAAACCATCAACCATCAGTTGAGAGAGAGAGTCCATCTTGGAGTTCAAAGTAGCACACTGTCCTTCCAGGGCTGCAATCCTGTTACCAAAAGTAGCAGAGGGGCCACCAGACCTTAACCTTCTTGGAGGGGAAGGAAAAGAAAGGGGCTTGGAGGCTATGGGGGTTCTCACACTCTCAGGGTGTTTTTGAGTGATCTCGTCACCCCTCACAGATTGACTCTCAAGGCCTAATGCCTGAATAGTGTGGGCTCCCTCAAAGTCTCTCTGGACATGCTCAAGTCCCTCTCCTTTTGCCAACACATTTGGCTGCCTCTCATTTTTATGCTCACCTCTCTTTTCTTTTATCTCTCTTTTCTTTTGCACACCCTCACTCAACCTAGATGCATGGGTATGAGCAATACTAACATGCATGGAAGGAGTAGATTTAGAATGTACCTTTAAGAGTTTGGCAAGAGGGAGATCATCATCAGAGGCATCCTCAATGATTACAGCTTCAAAATCAGGCTGAGAGGACTGGACAGCATCTGTGGCAGGAATGTTACTGTCAGTTGGAGTCTGGACAGCAGGTTCTGGCATGACAGCAACTTTGGGAGGTGGAGTGACAGTAGGTTCTGTAGTGACAGTATCTTTCTCTCCACCCATGACAGCAGCTGTGTCCAGGACAACAACATTTCCAGTGTCTTTGACAGCAACAGAGGCTGTGACAGCATCTTTCTGAAGGTAAGATGCTCCTTGGAGTCCAGACAAAGTGTTGGCTGTTTCATTTTCTGACAAAATTCCACTTTGCCCTACCTCAGTGTTTGGAGGAGTGGTGTCCATCTCACTTTGAGAAATGGGTTCTTGTGGACCACTAGATGGGGGCTCATCCATGATTGGAGATGGATGATCAAAACCTGAAGGGTTGGGACTGTCCCCTTCTCTAGGTTGTGGAGAAGAAACAAAGGAATGTGTAGGGAAGGAAGAAGGTGAAAGTGTAGCAGAGAGTGGGGGCTGATTCACAGATGAAACATGTGAACCATCAATTGGAGTAGAGAAATCCTCATTGTGCCCTAACTCACTGTGTGTTTCTTCAAGTGGGGGTTTCTCAGGTTGTGAACCATGAGTTTGTGCAGACTCTGTACAGGGTGCCTTGGGAGACAGGCCAATTTCAATAGATGCACCTTGTTGAGAAGGCACATCTAGGGAGGTGTTTGAGTCCCTTTCAGTAACTACAGTTTGTTGAGAAACTGCAGCTTGGGTAACAGTGGTTTTGGTCCTCCTAGCTCTCTTCTTCTTAGGCTCAGGGGGAACCACTGTGGGTTCTGTTTGACTACCTTCCTTATTTGCTGCACTAGGTGCAGTGTCTCCCTCTTGACTCACAGAGCTACCACCAACATCAGCTTCTAAAGACCTTTTTCTGGATTCTTGCAAGGCTTCTCTTTGGGCTTTGGAACGTCTAGAGGGCCTAGGCTGAGTGTATGGTGTTGAATGTGGGTTAACTGAATTTGGGTCTAATTCAGTTTCATTCTCAAGAGTGAAAGAGTTATAACCAGATGGTAATGGTAAATCAGGGTTGGACACTTGATCAACCATGTGCTGAGTGAAACAAAGTGGAATATGTGCATTGAGATTCTGTGAAGATAACAGTGTGTGTGTGTGTTCTTTTTCAAAACTGAGCAGGCCTCTAAACGAGGGGAGGCATCATTAAAATCACAGAATGAATTAATGCACATCATAAGAAAGCGAGGGTAGATTGATACCTTCTTACCTATGGCAGCTTGGAGGTGTGGCATGAGGAGAGCTCCAACATTCACCTTGTATCCATGGATAAGAGAATGTGTCAGTTTCTTGATGTATGAGGGTATTCCATTCCAGCCTGTGGACTTGGTAGAGAACACCTTGACCATCACATCAAATATCATGCTCCACTCCTTTCTCAGATGCTTCCTATCCATTTCACCAGTTGGATACCACTTGGTAGTCCCCTCTTCGAGAATAGGTCCTGCATACCCAATCTTCAAGAAGAGCTTCTTGAGAGTGTCATCATTTGCAAGTTCAGTAAATTGTTGTCTTGCTTCCAGGGTAATTCCAAGAGCAGTGTTGATGACCTCAGCTGTAAGAGTGTATTGTTGCCCAGAGATTATGAATTGAATACCCGGGTTCTCACCCTCAGTTTGAGCAACAGCAGTTTGCCAAAACGCCTCAATTCGGTCTAAGTCTAGAATGGGGGTTGAGGTGATGGCATAACCGAGATAGGACTTGTTCAAGAAAAACACTAGTCCTTTGAAGCCTTCACCAGCATCATTTGGGGAAAAGATGCCAACAAAGTTTGTTTGAAAGAGAGTCTGTTTGGATGCCATGGAGATTTCAAGAAAAGAAGAAAGTAAGAAAGTGGCTTTTTGCTTGAAGAAAAGTATATTGCCTTGAGTTCGATGAGAGTGATATGTCTGAGTAACTGGGGAATAAATAGAGGTATCGCAAACGTTGTGCACAAAAAGTGGAATTAAAGAACGTGTCTTAACCCACTCTTATAACACGTCAGTTACTGCCCGTTATTCACTGACCAACGTGGGATGAATATCCAATTTCAACGGTCCACTATTGTTGACAGTAACCTGTGCGCTAGAAACAATCTGTCAGTAATAAGAGGTGGTGACAGTAGGTTTTGCGCGACAGCAACTATTGCGCAAAAACTTACTATCACCGTTAAGCATATGAATGACAGTATCCTTTACAAGTCTTGACAGAAAGTCTTTCCCTGCTGTCAAGAAGGTTGCTGTCAAGAAACACACGACAGTACCCTTCTTAATGACAGTAACTTCGATTGGAAATTGGTTCTGTCATGAACTTATTAGAGTGCTTTATTCATATACTTAACTTAATATTGACACATTATGGATTTAGCAATTTAATCTTTTGAACACAGATATTAAGCAATTAGCACAGACAAATCATAAACACAAGAAGAAGAACTTTTATTATTATTATTGATAAAATCATTAAAAATAGAACATGGAGTACATTATTCTATGATCTTATCAACTAGTCCTAAAAGCTCTTCCTTAATCTCTTCTTCAGAGCGACCTTCTTTTTCAAGAAGTGCCTGAAGCTCCTTCTCTTCTTCCTGAGCCTTGGCCTCCTCTTCCTGTTTCTTTTCCTCTTCGATCTCATCCATGCCGTCCAACAACATCTCGAAGAGTTCATCAATCTCTTCACTGTCGGGTTCACTATCGCACCGTTTTAGCCCTACTTCAATTCCTACTTTGTTTTCCATTATTCACTTTAAAACTGAGAGCAGACTGGTAAAACCTAAGGTTAATTTATAGGCAAAACCGTCTAAGGATTAAAGTCTAATGGTCAACAGTTAGAGTACCCATGCAACTACCACAAAAGTAATTAATGGTCGTGTCCTCCTTTAATCCTACAGATTAATGCAAAACGGTGTGAAAGTCCAATGGAACAGATTTTTATCTCTCAAACTTAACAAGTAACCACATTAATGTCATACACGGTCTAAAAGTATGAGACTGGCACAAAATACTGACATAAAAAGTCAAATCAACACATGTTGTCACATAACAGACATAGACCAAGTAGACAGTAACTTCTCTTGACAGCAGGTTTGAAGTTGCTGTCATGAGCTTCAAAAGAGAATTTGGAAATATAGAAAACTGAGTAAATCAACATACCAGATTCAGCATTCCCAATTCACTTACCAACCTGTTGAAGGTTGCTTCATCCAATGGCTTAGTGAAGATGTCAGCAAGTTGCTTGTCAGTTGGGACATAGATCAGCTTCACAGTTCCTTGTTCAACATGCTCTCTGATAAAGTGATGTCTTATATCAATGTGCTTTGTCCTAGAGTGTTGAACTGGATTGTCTGAAATGGCTATGGCACTAGTGTTGTCACAGTAGATTGGAATTTCACTTAACACTAGACCATAATCCAGAAGTTGATTCTTCATCCATAGAATTTGTGCACAGCAACTGCCTGCAGCAATATACTCAGCTTCTGCAGTTGAGGTAGAAACTGAATGCTGCTTCTTGCTAAACCATGAGACCAATCTTCCACCAAGAAATTGACAGCTACCAGTAGTACTCTTTCTGTCAATCTTGCATCCAGCATAGTCTGAGTCTGAGTAGCCAATTAGATCAAATCCAGTGTTCTTGGGATACCAAAGACCTAGGTTAGGAGTGCCTTTTAGGTATCTAAAGATTCTCTTGATGGCTACTAAGTGAGACTCCTTTGGATCACTCTGAAACCTTGCACAGAGACATGTAGCAAACATGATGTCAGGTCTGCTAGCAGTTTAGGTATAGGAGAGATCCTACCATGCCTCTATAGGTGCTTGAGTCAATTTTCTTCCCTTTAGGATCAAGATCCAGACTGGTTGAGGTGGACATTGGTGTCTTTGCAGGTGATGAATCTTCCAAGTTGAACTTTCTGAGAAGTTCCTTGATGTATTTAGCTTGACAAATGAAGATTCCATCGGATTGTTGAAGAATTTGTAATCCCAGAAAGAATGACAATTCTCCCATCATACTCATCTCATATTTGTTACTCATGAGAGAGGAAAACTTCTCACACAGCCTCTCATTTGTTGAACCAAAAATGATATCATCCACATAGATTTGTACCAGAATGATGTCCTTTCCATGGTGTTTGTAGAAAAGTGTCTTGTCCACAACTCCTCTAGTAAACTGATTGTCCAAGAGAAAAGTGGAGAGTGTGTCATACCAAGCCCTGGGTGCTTGCTTTAGTCCATACAAAGCTTTGAAAAGTTTGTATACAAAATCATACACTTCAGCATCCTCAAACCCTGGTGGCTGTTCAACATACACTTCTTCTTCCAATTCTCCATTTAGGAAGGCACTTTTGACATCCATCTGAAATACTTTGAAGTTGCAGTGTGCAGCATAGGCTAGAAAGATTCTTATAGCTTCAAGTCTTACAACAGGTGCAAATGTCTCATCATAATCTATTCCTTCCTGTTGACAGTAACCCTTAGCTACTAGACTTGCTTTGTTTCTTGTCACTGATCCATTTTCATCAAGCTTGTTTCTGAAAACCCATTTGGTCTCAATGACTGACTTTCCCTTAGGTCTTGGAACTAGCTTCCATACATTGTTCCTTTCAAACTGATTTAGCTCTTCTTGCATGGCTATCACCCAATCAGAATCCAACAATGCTTCATCAGTTGTCTTGGGTTCCATTTGAGACAGGAAGCATGAAAACATGCTGTCAGCAGAGACTTTGTTCCTTGTCCTCACTCCAGAATTAGGGTCACCAATGATGAGGTCACTTGAGTGATCCTTGTTCCATTTGGTGATTCTGGGCAAGCTACTTGACTGTACAGGAACATTTGCTTCAGTTTGTTGAGTTGAATGATCACCAATCCCATTGTCTTCACCATGTTCTTCATTGTCTCCAGAGTCACCACTGTTATGAATGTTAGAGGTTATGGTCTGTGACTGAGCTGGAGTTTGGTTGACAGTAGTGGTATTGACAGTATCTTTATCAACTTCAATAATTTGAGTGAAGCTAGGTTCTTCATCCACAATTTCCTCAGCTTCCAAGTATCCTTGATTCTCAAATCTGAATGTCTGCATCTTTCCTTCTTCATGCAGTCCTGGAAACTTGGTTTCATCAAATGTAACATTAACACTTTCTTCAATAATCCTGTGTTCCATAACATAAACTCTGTAGGTAGTCCTTTCTGTGCTGTAACCCATGAATAGTCCTTCAAAAGCCTTGGTGTCAAATTTTCCTTTCTTCTCATGGTTATTCTTCATCATAAAGCATTTGCTCCCAAACACATGAAAATATTTGACAGTAGGTTTCTTTCCAGTTAACAGACAGTAAGGTGTACTTGCATGAGTCTTGTTGATCATGGTTCTGTTCTGAGTATAACAGGCTGTGTTGATAGCTTCAGCCCAGAAATATGTTGGCAGTTTGGCATCATGCATCATAGTTCTAGCTGCTTCAATGAGAGTCCTGTTCTTTTTCTCTACAACTCCATTCTGCTGTGGAGTTCTTGCAGCAGAGAATTGTTGTACAATTCCTTCATCTTTACAGAAATTTCCAAGAGTGGCATTTCTGAATTCTGTACCATTGTCACTCCTCAAGATTTGAACTTTTGAGTTTGGAGTTCTATCAAGAACTCTGACTTGATCAATAATCACTTGAGCAGCTTCATCTTTGGATTCAAGAAACTTCACCCAAGTGTACCTTGAGTAATCATCCACCATTACTAAGGCATATCTCTTCTTGGCCATTGATGGTACATTGACTGGTCCAAAGAGATCCATGTGTAACAACTTGAGTGCTTCAATGTTGGTGTTCATTTGCTTGGACTTGTGCACAGCTCTTATCAGTTTGCCCATTTGACAGTCTTCACACAGTCCTTCTTGACAGAATTCCTGTTGGGGCAAACCTCTCACTAACTCCTTCTTCATCAGAATATTCATTGTCTTGAAGTTGAGATGTGAGAGCTTCCTGTGCCAAAGCATACTGTCACCAACAGTAGCTTTACTGTAAAAGCAGTAAACCTTATCCTTCTTTGTTGAATTTAAGTCAGCAACAAACAAGCTTCCTTTTCTAACCCCTTTTAGAGAGAGGCTACTATTCTTCTTGTGATAGATGTTACACAGCATCATATCAAAATCAACCTTGAATCCCCTGTCACTGAATTGGCTGACACTGAGTAGATTGTGCTTCAATCCATCCACAAGAGCAATATCTTCAATGACAACATTTCCAATTTCTAGACAGCCATATCCCACTGTGTAACCCTTGCTGTTGTCTCCAAAGGTTATGATTGGGCCAGCTTTCTCAACATAATGTGATAGCAGGGCTTTATCACCTGTCATGTGCCTTGAGCAACCACTGTCAATGATCCCCATGACTTGATCTTTCTTCTTGCCCTGCAAAACAGAATGTGTCTAAGATGCATATGGTACCCAATCCTTGTTGGGTCCTGCAGTTTCAGTGTCTCCTGAGTTTCTTTCAGTCATAAAGTCACAAGCATTATCAGTAATCTCCTGTTTGACTTCTCTTTTCACCCACCTAGGTTTAGAATTGGACTTGGTCCTTTTCTTAGTGGATGAAGCCTTTTTGCTGTTGCCAGCAGGCTCAAAAGTCTCAACAGTGTTTATGTATGAACATTTTTCAGTAGTGAGAATAGGTAAGTTAAAGAATGTACTCATGGCAGTAATTTTGCATGGCATACATTCAATGTTATTACAGACACTCATAGTTCTATACATAAGGGGGGTTCTTTGTAAGGTACCATTGAGTTCAGTTGCATTGACCTTATCCTCAATTGGTTTCTTACAAACATGTGTTAAGTGATGAGTAGATCCATAGTTATTGCATAGTTTCCTAGAAGCACCTCCAACATTAGTGTATCCATTTCCTTTGTTGACTCCTACCTTTCCATTCCTATTCTTAGACTTGGGAGTTACTGGATTGACAGTATGTTCAGAAGTTGCTGTCGAACTTTCCTTGACAGTATCTTTTATTCCTACTGTCTTGACAGAAGGTTTTAAAGTTACTGTCTTGGAACCATTCTTGACAGTATCTTTGGAAGATTCTGTCTTGCCAACTGTGACAGCATCTTTTGAACTTTCTGTCTGATTGCTTGGTAAGTTTACTGTCTTGGGGATTGTGACAGTATCCTTTCCATCCTTGAATGTGCTGTCAACACCTTCATCCTCATCAAGAATTTCTTGTTTGATGAGCATGGCTTCTTCATCAAACTCAATTTCTGCAGCTTTGAAAATGGGAGTTTTAACTTTCTTGAGAATGGTGGGTTTGACAGCAACATTTCCAGAACAATCTTGAATCACAGTTTCCTTTCCAGGTCTTCTACCATATGAAAAACCTATACCAACTGACTGATTTTCTGTATGCTTATCATTGTAATCCTGAACTATCTTAGATGAGTTTTTATAAGCCTTGATTTTAAATTCATTTTCAGCAATCTCATTTCTCAGGAATTCCTCAACCTCTTTAGCACATTTCAATTCATTTTTAAGTTTAGCATTCTCCTGAGCTAAAGAGTCTAGTGAACTGGTTTTGAGAACAAGAGATTCATTTTCAGACTTTAGTGTTTCATTTAGCTTACTCAGCCTAGTGATCTCCTCATTGGCAGCAGATAAGCTAGTATAGACATTGAACATTTCAGCACTTAAGTCTTTAATGGTTTTCTTATACTCATCAATGGACATATCAAGTAAGACAAGTGAAGGTACCTGACTTGAAGATGTTGATGTTACTTCATCAGTGCTAGCCATGAGAGCTAGGTTGACATATTCTTCTTCATCTTCATCATCAGACTCATCCCAACACTTTCCTTCAGCCACATAGGCTCTACCTTGATTCTTCTTAGAGTATCCACCAGTTCCTTTCTCAAATCTCTGAACCTGTTTGGGTCTTTTGCACTCAGTAGCAAAATGACCAGGTTCACCACAGTTGTAACACTTGAATTTAGATCTATCCACAAATCCAGTCTTGTATCCTCCTTTGAATGAGCTTCCCACAGCAGCCTTTGATGAGCTTCCCTTGGTGAACTTGGATGCTTGGCCTTGGGGCCTGAATGACCTATCCTTCTTGAATCTAAAGTTCTTGAACTTTTTGGCCATGTAAGCCATAGTAGGATTGTCCATGCTTTCCAGTTCCTCCATAGTGTAGAAGTCTTCATCTTCCACATCCTTGAGCTGTAGTACTACTTTCTCATCATCTTCAACAACCTCTTCTATCTTCAAGGATTGTACAGGGGTTGGTTGAGTGATTTGTAGTGCTTCACTAGGTTGTGTGATTCTTGGCACTTGTGCTACTAGGGCACTTGACATGTTAGCCATCTTGTTCCTTGTTCCACTTTGTATGGCTCTCTTTTGAAAGAGTTCAAGTTCATAAGATTTCAGAATGCCATAAAGTGTCTCAAAGGTTATATTGTTGAGATCTCTTCCTTCTCGTATGGCTGTTGTCTTGTGTTCAAGATGATCAGGCAGTGTAAGCAAGAACTTGACATTCAATTCTTTTCTGTCATAGTACTTGCCATGTATCTGCAGTTCAGTTAAGAGCTTACTGAACCTTTCAAACATGGAGGTTAAGTCTTCACCAGGCTTGGCCATGAATGCCTCATATTGAGATATAAGTATTTGCCTTTGGTTTCCTTTAACTTCTTCACTTCCTTCACAGAGTAAGGCTAACCTGATCCACATCTCCTTGGCTGATGTGCAGCTTATCACACTTCCACACATGGCTTCATCCAACATGAGAGAATCGAGCAAGATGAGTTGCAAGTGATCATCTAGCACCATTTTCTCCTTCTCAGTTTCCAAAAATTCCGAGGGATCTTTGGGAACCCAATGTGCAGGAATGATTTCACCATTTACTGTTGTGGCTTCAATTTCCTTCCTTGGTATGAAAGGACCATTCTCGAGTATACCTGGGTATAGTGGATTCGCAGCTTTGATAAACAACAAGATTTTTCTTTTCCAAATGTTGTAGTTCTCTTTATCAAAAGCTGGGATCTTGATACTGTTTGATTTCTGCATTGTCGTCGGGATCTCAGATATGTATGTTAATCTGATCGCTTTGATACCAGTTGTTGGTCCTTGTGTATTGCAGAAGGGGGGGGATGAATGCAATACTGATAAAATTCAATCTCAGTTTCAACAACTAAAACTAAGATTTAATGTT
This sequence comes from Heracleum sosnowskyi, assembly GCA_030848705.1. Classification (NCBI taxonomy): domain Eukaryota; kingdom Viridiplantae; phylum Streptophyta; class Magnoliopsida; order Apiales; family Apiaceae; genus Heracleum; species Heracleum sosnowskyi. The sequence goes on along the minus strand of CM061235.1, from coordinate 8,359,755 downwards.
ATCAATAATATGTATGCATTCACAAACAGTATAATAGAGAAGACAGGATTCACAAAATAAATGTTTTATTTATTTTGCAAAGTGTTGCTACAACCTCAAGAGAGAATTCTTGAGCTTCGTTCTTCTCCAAGACACTTGCATGTCTTCGTTACTTGTCTAGAATGAATTGACAGTCTAAGTATAAAACTAATCCTATCACTATCAACACGGGTCTGTGAAGCTGCTGTCATTATCAAGTGGCAGCTTCTTACAAAGTGTCTACCCATGTGACTTTCCTAAATTGCTAACAATGTCAGATATACATTACAAAGAAAGCAACCTAGATTCATTCTATTTCTAGCTAAAACAATTCAGCAAATAGAGACTTGACCTTGCTCTTGAATTGATTCGCTTTTGTTTGTAGTGCTTGAAGCTTCTGTCGTAGTCTTGCAGACTTGGTGCAGCTTAGGGATACTGCAACACACCTGTTTCTTGAACATTGAAACTGTCACGGGGTTTGACTGAGAAAGATACCTAGAACAAGGATCTTTCTCGAGACAGTTACTTTTGCCGCAGAGCTTGCTGTCACAGGAATGTGCTTTTGGTGACAGTAGGAGTTCCCCGCATAGTGTGCTGTCGAGGTTTCCAAACTTGATGTCGAGGGCTAAAGTTGCTGTCGCGTAGTCTTCCGCCAATGTTGCTGTCAGAGTGAATATGCTGTCTTGACTTGCAACATTCTATCTTCTTGTAATCTTACTGTCAATGCTTATGACAGTAACCTTTATTCATGCTGTCATCCAATATGCGTTCTTTGAGGCTTGAACATAGAAAGTGAACTTCTTCCAAATTACACAATTAAACTAACATTGCATACTGATTACAAGACCATACTTTGGCTGTGACAGTATGTTCTACTTAATTAAAAATTAAGTATATACAAAGTTAAGTTGTTCCTATGCTATCACCCATAAATCCCAACAGCAGTCTTGTAATTACGGGAGATTGAACTATTTTAAATGAGTGTGACTTATTTTGCAACCGTCGTGTAACTTTATAAAAAACAAAATAGTATTTAACATGTTTGAAATAGTTAGTAAAACTATTTGGTACAATATTTCTATTACATTTGTTTGATATATAACTTATTGTTTAAGATATACTAAATTTATAAATAAAAAAATTTGATATGGTACAAAATATTCTCGTTAGCTATTGTAAAGTGACGCAAATCAAATCATATTTTGCTAACTTCAAAAAATAAAGTTATTAGCCTTATTATTACATCTTCTGTATCCAAATTTCTTATTTGGTTGATATTCATTGTTCACTCACCATATCCATTATTTTTATCATCATTTATTTGGTCTATAATTACTTTTGATCTCCCTGACCTGTTTACTATATATGCAAATAAATGTAATGAACCAAATAGCGAACCTGGATACGAAATATGCAATAAGGCCAATAGTTTGTTTTTTCAATTTAGCAAAATAAGATTTGATATGTAGATCAAATCATTTTTTGCTAACTTCGAAAAACAAACTATTGCCTTATTATTACATCTTCTGTATCCAAATTCCTTATTTGATTGATATTCACTGTCCACTCGTCATATTCATTATTTTTTATCATCATTTATTTGGTCTATAATTACTTTTGATCTCCCTAAACCATCTGCTATATAAGCAAATAAATGTAATGAACCAAATAGCGAACCTAGATACGAAATATGCAATAAGGCCAATAGTTTGTTTTTTTTAATTTATCAAAATAAGATTTCATATGCATCACTTTGCAATAGTAAATGAAACTCTAAATTAGTTGGTAATCTCTTTCAATTAACAATTATCAATCATCATTGTCACAATTTATTTAATGTTTAAAAGTTTTAATATTTTCTATAAAAAAATAATATTTAGTCATAAATTGTTAATATTAAATATTGAAGTAATAATAAATATCAATGATATGCAATAATGAGTTTGACACAATTAATGTACGCATATTAAAGTAGATGAGTATTAATTATAATTAATACATGTATAATTAAAATATAATTTAGAAGGATATTTTGGTAATTTAACTTGAATAAATTGGTTCATTGAACCCCCTAGTTGCTCTATTATATATATAATAGATATATATTGATTGTATATAGAATTTGTAATCTAATAGTATATATAATCTGAGCAAATATATACTTATTGCAAATAAACATGATTTACAATATAAAAATATTAATATAATTCTTTTTCCAATGAACCAATTTCAATTTATAACATTTTGTATATCTATTTTGCATGAGTTTGTCTCTAATATGGTCAAATATATGATTTTAAGGCACTCGTGAAAATAGATTATCTACATTACCAAGTAGATTACAATAATAGACCTGATGACTAAATATTATCTATATTAGAAACAACTTTTTTATCATTAATATAATAAGTAGGGGTCATTTGATAATTTCACACAGATTAAATTGTCTCAAGTAACCCCTAGTTGCTCTATTATATATATAAATAATAGATAATAGATGTATCAAATATTGTTACCAAATTAATATGTTTTGTGACTTTTGTCTCATCCTCCTTGAGTTCCATCCTTATGTTTGAGTTGAGCATGAAAATTAAGGAAAATAAGTAAAATATAGAAAGAAAAAAAAAATGAGTAAAGTGATGATCAATATTTAAGTTACAAAGTAAGTAAAGTAGTAGAAATAGTTAATTTTTATATTATAAAATATTACTATTTTTTGAAAATACTAAAGTAAAAGATAATAATGAAAGTGATTTTGAAATACTAATAATTGGGAAAGAGGTCTAACGTATTTGTTTTTTTAAATGAATCGAAAGAAAAGAGTAAAATATTTTAAGCTTGTGAGATATTTCTGTAAAAAAACAAAAGGTAGAGCAATGAGATATGTTTATACTCCGTCCCGGTGATTTTTATATATATTGGGGTTGGGCACGGAGACCAAAAAAAGATATAAAAAAATTAGTAAAATTAGATAAAAAGTGGGTAAAATAGTGGGACCTATCAATATTTAATAATAGATTTGAGATAGTGGAGAAAAATAGTGGTTGTAATAGTATTTTATATTATTATAGAATAGAGATAGTGAAGAAAGTAGTGGGTGTAATAGTGTTTTATATTATTAAAAATTACTATTTTTGGAATGTATAGAAATGAGAGGGACATCCCAAAATGAAAAGTGTATAGAAATAAATGGGACAGAGGGAGTACTACGGTAAGATCTCCCCTTAAATATTACTCCCTCCGTCCCCCTCATTTCTTTACAGTTTTTTTTCACTGTTTGGCACGCATTTTAAGGCTCGTATAAAGTATAGTTCCACAACTTATTTTTAAAATTTTCTTTTTTTGAATAAAAATTCAAACATTAAATTTTTATTCAAAATAAAAAAAATTAAAATAATATATATAATTATACTTTATATGAGTTTTAAAATACGTGTCGAGCCCCCGTTTCTCAATGGAAAGATAGGGGGACAGAGGGAGTACTAAATGTGAGTTTGATTGGCAGGGTCAAATCAGCCGGCAAAACTCGAACAGAAATTCGTTATGTTCCCACACAAACTTTTTAGAAACTAGCAGTTGTCGGTATTTCCTCCGTCCCTCTCCATTCTTTACATTAAGGACGGGGCTCGATACTTATTTTAAAATTCAAACAGTGTAAAAAATTTATAAAAAAAATGAGAGGAACGAGTAGTAATTTATGTGGCTCGAATTGTCTTGTAAAAAAAATTAGACAGTAGGTCTTTTGATAACCTTTATTATGAAATGACTCGCAATTTAAAATTTTAAGAAAATTATTTTCTATTTTTAATATGATGTCTGAAAATTGTCATACTTCAAATTATTTTGATCATGTATTTAAAATTTTTAATTTTTAATAAAATTTGCTTTTGAAATATAATATGTCTGTATATATTGATTTATAAAATGAAAATTATAAAGATAACAACTATAAAATTATCAACAGCAACTAGCGTCCGCATTTCAGATAGAAAGACAAGATCATGAAGTACGAATCTGAAAGGATTGATAAACAATAACACTGAACACCGTAATTGTAATTATAACTTCTGTACATGCAAGAAGATCATAGTGTAATTGTGTCAATTTGATCATTTAAAATCAAAACGGAACAACTAATTAGGAACAGACGAAGTATTCATCTCCCCAACCGAAGAGTCGTTTAGTTCAATTCAGATATAAAATTGAATGTAAAACAACCAATGTACCTAGAGAATGGGTATCAGACACACGCATCTGGAGATTGCCTACAGTCTAGCATCTCAATGATGCATTAGTTCCACAGAGGCCTCAGATTGCTGCCTCCATTAACATTACAATATTACTTGAATAGAATTCAAGTATTGAACTTCTATGATTGAATTCCTCAAGATAAGACAAGAGCTGGTTATCTCAGTAGTATACTTAAACTCCAGAACTTCTATAATTTTGAAAGTTATTAAAAGAACAGCTCTTGAAAGTACATCTAAATATCAATATGTAGAGTTACCTTTATAAATGAATAACCTCTAAATATCGATAATTACTTTACAGAGATTGAAAAATAAAGTATCATCATTATGTTGGGATCGAAGAAATATTAATTTACCGAGATTATTACTTTTACAAGTTTCAACTGTACATTGTGTACATTTACATAATATATAACGAGTTACTTAATTCTTCTAATGTTACTCGTTATCAATCTTGTCACAAATGATCATACTGAACATGCCTTGCAAACATGCAACTTGTATCATCCAAAAACAACTAACTGAAAAGGCATGACATATAGTCAAGAATTATTCGGTGCAAAAGAACACTTACATAGAATAAGATCAAGAGCTCTGGTGCCCATAAGACACAAATCACAGCATAGTTGAATAAGAAGTTTCATTATAAAACTGTTATAAAATATTAGAAAATAAATATGATGAAACTTTGAAGTACAAGTTTAGCCAGAAGATTTGATAAACTTACATGCCAAATCCATCACCAACACGACTGATTTCACAACTTTCATCAGGAAAATACCAAAAATATGGTTTCCAACGAGGGGCATCCCAAACAACCGGAGTTCTTGCTAGTTCATTGCCATTCAATTGATAGAGCGTCCATTTGTTATAAAATTTTGGTTGAAGAACACAGACACAGTTACCTGCTCCCCAACCAGTTGTGTCAACCACAGCAGAATTTAAACTACTTGTAAACAACGATTTTGTGCCCAAGTCATCAATCTGTTTTACACCTTCCATCTTCATATGATCAAGTTCGTAGAAAGCAAGATATTGGCAGTATCCATACCAACGAGATATAATCATGCAGAGCCTTTTGTTTTCAATCACTAGTTGCAAAAATGAAAATGGCGACACTACAATAGGGACTTTAGTCTTGTGCAGCTTAAAAACAGGATCTGCCCTTGGACTGAATTCACCAATAAGTGCATCGCATGTCAGAACAAAGATTCTTCCCTCGAAAACTTTTACATCTGCAATCCTGTCACTTTCGTTTGGTAAGAAATATACCTGCCAGCCGTTGGCACCACTTTCAGATAACAGCAGATAATTTAGTGTCTTGAAGCAAAGAACCATAAATACTTTTGAAAGCCTAGTTGACTGAAAGAGGGTAGGATGAATATTCCAACTATCATCGCAACTATCAACGCTACTCAGATTTCTAGGTAGGACAGGAAAACGAAGCTCATGTCTCGTCATCAAATTAACAAGCCAAAACTCCATATTTGTGTCGATTGTGATCAAGTATCCAGATGACAATCCCACAAAGGATTTTCCACGCATATCCGGAAGCATCGCCTTGTATTCTTTCCCATCAAACATATCATATAAGATACAAGATTTTTTAATATTTTGTGACCTCACAACAACTAAGGGTTTCTGGTGTTCCATATAAGATCTCCGCAAATCAGTAGTCACAAGCCTCCATGATCTACAAACGCCACTGAATGCGAAGTAGTCGATGATATCAAGTTTTAACATAATTCTAGCAAGAAGGTCACTAGGGAGTAGGTCCCAAGGTCCCCAAACACTGCTTCCTGACCTCCTGCTGATCTTTCTGCGCTTTCGTCTCTTGTCTGTTGTCTGCTTAGGTTTCCTTCAGGGAAATGAAAAAACTTATTACAATGCAGAAATAACCATATCCACTCATATGTATGATATAGTTCCCCCTAAAGTTCTTGCTTAAAATGAAAATAAGCATATTTCAAGATGTTACGCAAGGTCATACCCATCCTCTGCATGACTTTCACATATCTTCATGACTTCAAGAACATAAGATAAATTTGTTGGAGAAAGTTAAGTAATGTTGTTATTGTTACCAAATAACCATTAATTTATGGTATATAAACCATAAAATGAAATTACAGAGATACATATTCTGAACAAAAATAAAGAATGTATTACATAAAAAATTCTGGGTGAAAACATGAACCACATTCTTAACCAAAAATAAAGAATATATTACACAAAAAATTATGGGTTCAAAAATGAAACTAGATAGTACATTCAGCTACGAGTGCATGTCTATATCTTAAAATGCCAATCACTGCACAACTTTATTCAAAAGGCTACTAAGATCTGATATTTAAAAAGTAAAGAACATGATTTAAAAAGTTTGCGAAACTCAATGTTTGTGGAAGATGAATATCCCAAAGGCTGAAAAGTGTCCAACATAGATATGTGTCCAAGCGTTGTACTTGTCGAATTATATAAGATCCAATTGGGACATTCCTCTAACACCTTAAGGTTTTAGATGAATCGATTACCTTAACATGGTATCAGAGCTCGATTTAGGGGGTCGTCTCGGATTTGAGTCCTCCCACCCCTGGTATTTATAAATATATGTCTGTTAATTGTCTGGTGGTTTATCTTGTCTGTTTTTTCAATCATATGATTGACAGGGATTGTTGAATTATATATGATCTAGTTGGGGCCTTCCCCTAAAAACCCAAGGTTTTAGATGATATGGTAACTTAACAGTCTTGCATTTTCAGATACAAAAAAAGGTTTTGAGTGTCCATACCTCATGTCCAAGTGTCGAGTTTCCAGACAGGTATGGAGATAATATTGCATACTCAGGGTAACAAACCAAAGTGAAATTTGTCTGGCTCTATCTCCTTTCGTAAAGTTTGAAGAAAAGAAGGTTTTCCCTTTAGATTATCCTAAAATAAAGGCCCAATGTTCCATAATTAAACTGAATATATGTTTAGTTGAGCTCCAGAAAAAGCACCGTTGTATGCCACATGCATACTTCATGTAAAAAACTATTTTTTAAAAGTATTCGATGGCCAACTCTTTATCAACACAAATGAGTCGGAGTAAAGAACTTACGTTTCTAGTGTTGGATTTCTCTTTTTATAATATATTAAGATCTTTTGGTAGAAAATTGTTTTCACTTGGATTTAAGCAAGAATGGATACATCTGTCCAGATTATGTCTTCTATTAGGCCCTTTATATTATTTATGCTAGGCATAAGATATAAAATTAGATGTCATTTGGATCACAGGATTTCAACCCAATAAATGAAAATAATAATGAGATGTAAATACATAAATACATTTTTGTATTGATATATCATTCTCATTCACATAAACTGGGTTAGCATCCCATGATTCAAATGACCAATTAGCGTGTTTGGTTACAAATTTGAAATAAAGAATATGTTAAATTCAAGGGAGAATGTTCTGAAGGATTTGATGGGGTTAATTGTGTGTAGTATCAGTTTTAAATATGAAAGGGAGAATATCGTTGAATAGACGATATTCTATTATGAGTATCAAAAGAAAGACTTAAATATTGAGGCATCGATGAATCAGATTTCAAAGTGAGTTTGGAGAGTGGGAGAACCCTCAAATATCTTCAGAACATTCTCGAATATCTTGTGTATGTGATTACCAATAGAAGAGTCTATTTATGTTTTCTTACTCTAATTATGTCCAGTGGCGACCTACATATATACTCCCTCTGTCCCTAATTACAAAATGACCAAACTTTGACTGAATTTTACATGTATTAGATAATTGAAAAAAATTAAAAAAAATTATATCTTTAAAAAGTACATTTGATCTATTTTCAAATGTAACTTTCAGTTTTTAAAAATAATAAATATATTATTTGTAATATTTGGTCAAAAATTAGTCAATTTGACTCCTAGAAAAACAAAATGGACATGTAATCAGGGACGGAGGTAGTACAATAAATACACAGACATATATATAGCATACCAGACAAAGTCACTATATCTTCCTACTTTTAAGAAATGAAAATGCTATAATTTGCACATTACATGCTCTCTTGTGGGAGTACTATGCATCAAACCAGTCTCTAGGAGATTTTAAGATATGGATCATAATAATGATATAGAGCAATATCAAGGAAAAATACCTAGAAACCCATCTCATCTCGCCTTCCACATAATACTTTTCAAGCCGCATCATGATTTTGGCACTAAAAGCCCGCTCCATTCCGCCAAAGGAAGGTCTTTCGCCCACTTGCATTCTTCTGCTTAGCAAATTGTACTTAATGGCTTTAAAGCTATTTCATTGATAATTACAGCTGAAATTCAGGTTGAACAATTTGAGGTTCTCATCTATGTCTTTCAGACTGCTCCTGTTCAACGTTTGTGGAAAATTTTTTAAATAGATATATAGTAATATAAGAAATTTTTAAACATCCATTAATGAGATCTAATATTGATCTTAATATTTAGAATTTCGTTTAATATCCCAAGAACATTATCAACTAACCTCATCTACTGACAAAATGATTACGGTTTAGTTCTACAATTCGTTTATTTATTAAGATCACAAACATCAAACTTCGGTAACAAAGAAGAACAGATACACAAGCATGTTCCAATTGCAAAATGCAGTAACATATTCAACCTAGTGTCTCACAGCAAATTACTAGAATGAAGTTAGGACTGAGGTAGTCCATCTCGATATTTTAACCAGATTCTGACACATGAGTCACTCAATCAGAGATTTTTTACTTGTCAAGATATTTAAAGTACGAATTATATACATATTCATGTCAGCTTTCTATTCTATATCTTGGACTAGTCTTTTCTACAGTTAAAACTGGTGAAAATTGAAGCAGGTGTACCCTTAAACATTCTACGTACACAGTTAACCAAAAACCCATATGGCCCACTGATTTCAAACTATATTCTGCCAACACATCAAAAGTCAATATAAGTAAAACACATACTGCAGCAATCTTTGATCTACCAAAGACAAGAATTTACTACTTGTGCAGCACGAGGTCCGTCTTGCAGATCTAAAAAACACAGTGATTACCTAAACATTCTTTGGTCACAAAAAATACAAACACTCTTCGATATATTGTAGGATATAATGTGGACTAGATAAAAGAATAAATCTTGACAAAGCTCGATTAGTACTAAATGACCTTTTACAATGCACAGAGTAAGCTTACGACGACACCCACTCAGCAACTAACAACGACTAAAATTGCCATCTTCACTCTTCCCAAAACGAATGAAACATACCCTTTTCCTATCACTAATATTTAGACGGAGTAAAACCTCCTAAAAAATCCAGAAAAAGCACACTCCCTTATCCACCAAAAGTGTCCCATTGTGCATCCCAATGAACATTTGTGTTCCATATTAACTCCCACGAACATGAGTTCTTAGTACACACAAGTGATCCAAATGCAATGACAAGGGAAGTATGATAAGAAGCTTAAGACACGGTTATAATCACCATATATCATAATTAACTTGAATTTACGAGTCTCGGAATCAATATTCATATTTCGATCTTTTCAAAGATAACTATCTTTCTATATGATTAACAAAATGGGTATACATATGTAAGCATAACATTCCAAAGTGCAGAAAAGGAATGTAACAAGACAATGTTGAAATCTAGTTGACTCTAATAGAAAAACATTTATGCACGCATAATCAAGTAAAGCAAATAGAAGATCGGACATAATTAACAAAGTACCAATTTAGCCAACAATTTTGCAAACTTATATCAATAATCTTAAGATAAATGCATAAAAAATTATAAAATAAATCTTCTTTATGAATAGAGTAAGGACTTAATAATGCGAAACATACATAGATACTGAGTCTAAAAGAAACACCACTAACTCGAGATAATACAACACCTAGATAGCCACATAAGTATAATCACAACCAGATGCTCCGTAACACGATTGTTATTAGATGAACATCTCAATGAATTAATTAGAAAACATAAAAATCGTATTGGACCAAAACAAAACCTTAGCGACAATTGATGAACCAAATTGTGTAAAAAAAAGTGGAGCCGAATCAAATCAATGAGCAATGGGACTCGACTAATCGACAAGTAAATGACACAGGGGAAAAAAGAAATCAAAAAGCATTTGGATATAAATCGGGTAAAATACATGCTAGGCTAAATGATTTATTTTACACACAGAAAAAATTAAAATGATCATTCACAAGGGTTTAGACATGGATAAAACAATATTTCTTACCAGCGTTGAATGAGGTATACAAAGGGGCTAAACTGTGAATTAGGGTTTTGGCCCTTTGGGAAGAAGAGGGTACGGTACTTTGCACGCAATTGTTACAAATAGTGAAGTGCGTATTTGGATATAGGAATAAATATAAAAGAAGGCAATCTTTTTCATAAGGAAAGACTTGTTTAAATATTTTCTGCAAATTAATTTGTTTGATAAGCAAAAAAAAAAATAGATCTAGAATTCCCAACAATGTAGATTTTGAAATTATAATGTTTCACAATTAACAGTCCACAATAACAACATTTGATTCTTTAATATAATTTGCCTCAATGTTTTTTAAAGCAAATTATTAACTTACAAATTCAACTAGAAGATCACATATATGAAGATGATTAGAAAGCAAGTATAATGATATGAGGAGATACTACAATTTTGAAATTTGTAGGCTTTGTGATGAGGAACGCAAGTAATGTTAATATAGAGTTCGTGTATCATCTATTAAATTGGGTCTCCTATTTGTTTGTTTATGGGTAGTGGATTTTCTGAAGTTAATAGGATCATCTTATGCAATATTATCAAGGTTACGTAATAAACTAGCACGAAAGCGTACCTGATTCCATGACGGTAGATATGAATACGGATTATGAGACTTGATTCGCCTCTAGCCGTATCTCGCTCAACTTTAATCCACCAAACTTCATCATATTCTTGTTTTTATTTCTTAATTTTTATTCTAGAATTCTGTCATGCATCACTTTCTGGCTAAGTAATTGGTATATATAGATGAATGGAATAAATAAGAGCTACGAATTCTGATTGACGGACCAAAAGAAAAATGAAAAGGCCAAACAAAACTAAGATCTTGCTACAAAAAATAAAACTTGATCAAGAGCTTAAGTATTCCATCTTTTATGACTCATACTTGCATTAAGATAGATTAATTCAAATTTACAATCTAGAAAATAAACAAAACCATAAAGGCAAACAGTTATCATTGTGCACCTTAAAAATGTCAATCAAGCAATGTAAGGCGGAGAGTTACGAGTTTAGAGATCCATCAAGGTGCCCAGTGCTCAATGAACCTTTGCAACAAATTTCAAGTTTGCTAATATAAAGGGAACTACCATAAGCTCTGCTCCCTTGATAAATCGCACATCCATAGGATTAAAACAAGCATATCTACACTTCAAAAAACAAGATTATCTGGTTGACTCTATATCTCATATGCTTATAAAAAAATTTCAAGTCTCAAATTTTTGAGATTGTTTCACAATACTTAATAAAAACACATGTAAAAAAACATGGAATATAATACTATTGAGAAAGTTAGACTTTGATAAGTTAGTTAGAGTGTACAGGGGTAATTTAGTAATAGCATTGTAACTGTCAGGGTAGTTTAGTCTTTACACATAAGTCAGGTTGTTAGAATAGTTACTCCTATCAAGTGTTATCTGCACTTGCACTTGTATCTACTGAATCAATCGTATTATCATTTGTTTGTTGCAATTATATCTTCAAATTTATCGATTGTGTTCATCATTTCACTTTCTTTTGTGAAACATTTCTGAATATTGTGACATTCATATTGTATTTTGATCAAAAGCTGTGTATAATCATCAAACTCACTTGTTCTTGTTGAATCTGCATACAATCAGTTGTTTAATCATCTTGTTGTTGATATCTCTACTCAGAAGTGTTGTTCGATCTTCGAAATTGATCAATTTTTTACTGCTTTTTTCACTCTATCTGTTTGAGTTTTTGTCTCTGCGAATTCATATTCATCATGACGATTCATTCTGATGCAACTACATCTACACAAAATCAAACACAACACGCTAATCGTAATCACAATTCACAAGGTCACGATGTGCTTTATGATCGTGATGATACCTATCAAACTATAACTCTTGACTCTAGTCATCCACTATATCTTCATCCTTCAGATCATCCCGGTCAAATCTTAGTTAGTACTTTCTTGACTGGAGACAATTTTAATGAATGGAAACGTTCAATGTCTCTTGCGTTATCTAGCAAAGAATAAGCTTGGTTTTGTATCTAGTAAATATAAGAAACCAGATGATACTTTTTCTTATCTTGATCATTGGCAGAGATGTAATGATATGATTATCACTTGGCTTCTAAATTCGATTCTTCCTGAAATAAGGTCTAGCCTGGTGTATATAACTCTTGCTTCTGATGTCTGGAGTGATCTGCATACAAGATTCACTCAAATCAATGGACCTAGAATCTTTGAGTTGAAAAAGGCTCTTTCCTCACTTACTCAAGGCACATTGTTTGCGTCTGCCTACTATACTAAGTTCAAGGTACTTTGGGATGACCTGATCAATGTCACTAATATTCCTAAATGTTCTTGTGTTTGTACCTGCAGTGCAAAGCAACAGGCTGAACAACATGATGAAATCATGAAAGTTACAGAGTTTCCATGGGATTGAATGAGCTCTATGCAAACATTAGAGGCCAGTTGTTAATGATGGACTATATGCCCAAAATGACTCAAGTGTAAGCCCTGCTTCATCAGGAAGAGAGGCAAAGGAATTATGTTACTCTTGCTCAACCTTCAATTGAGTCTGCTGCTCTTTTGAGTAAAATGCACAATAATAATAGGCGTACTTGTAATTTTTCACAGTTCGGGTCTGATGCAAGGAAACCTGATTTTAGAAGAAATGATACAAAGAGAGCACCTCTGGAATGTTCTCACTGTCATGGAAAAAATCACACAAAGGAAACATGTTATCATATCATTGGTTTTCCTAATAACAGGTTCAAGTCATCTCAGTTATCTAACAGATCAGCTCCATCTGACAACAGAATGGTGGCCCAAGTTAATGCTCAGTCTTCACAAAATGATTCCATTGAATCTTCTCCACAACAGTCTTCAACTGTCTCTGCATCTGCTGATCAAGATGTCTCTCTTAACAATTGTCTATCTGTTTCTCAGTATCAACAACTGCTCACACTCTTGAATCAGAATCACATCCCTTCCAACACCACTGATATTCCTCAGTCAGGTAGATATACTTGTTCTTACATGACATCAGTTTGTCTTGTTAACATGCATAATACTTCAGATTGGATAATCGACTCAGGGGCTACAGATCATATCACTTGACATAGTAATCTGCTAGTTAATCCTCAGTCCTGCAATATTGACATTTGTCTTCCTAATGGTCAACATACCTCTGTTCATATAAAGGGTTCTATACATTTGACTGATGACATTATTCTATATTATGTCCTTTATATACCAAGTTTTCACTTTAACTTGATCTCAGTGCCTTATCTGATGGTTCTTCCTAGAGGAGATTAGTTGGTCAACTAATCTACTTAAGTATTAACAGACCAGACCTTACATATCCAATTCACATTTTAAGTCAATTCATGGCTCATCCTACTGATATACACTGGGAAGCTGCTATCAAGCTAGTAAAATACATTAAAGCTTCACTTGGTCAGGGCTTACTCTTGTCCTCTAAAGGTCCCTTGCAATTAAAACTGTTCTCATATGCTGATTGGGCCACATGTCCCATGACACGGAGGTCTGTTTCTGGTTTTTGTGTTTTGTTGGGTAATTCTCTGATTTCTTGGAAATGTAAGAAGCAAAACACTGTGGCTAGATCATCTGCTAAAGCAGAATATCGATCTATGGCATCAGCTGTGTGTGAACTGACCTGGCTGTTCCACTTACTACAAGAGTTACACATTCCTATATCTACTCCTATGCCATTATAGTGTGACAACACATCAGCTATTCACATCGCAGAAAACCCTGTTCTTCATTAACGCACTAAACATATCGAGCTTGACATTCACTTAGTTCGAGATAAAGTGAAAGCTGGTTTTATTGTTCCTACTTATCTGTCTACACACTCTCAACCTGCAGATCTCTTTACCAAGCCTATGACTGCATCCCGATCATCTTATTTACTGTCCAAATTAGGAGTGCTGAACTTGTTCACCCCTTCTAATTTGAGGGAGGATATTGAGAAAGTTAGACTTTGATAAGTTAGTTAGAGTGTACAGGGGTAATTTACTAATAGCATTGTAACTGTCAGGGTAGTTTAGTCTTAACACATAAGTCAGGTTGTTAGAATAGTTTGTTAGACTTTCATTCTCATTTCCGCTATATATAAACTCGGTACTAATAGCTTACTGATTAAGTCAATACAATGAGTTCTTCTTAAATACATCAGATAGTTACATTTACAGAAATCTACAAATACATATAAATCTTATGCCAAATTTGGGTACTATTTTTTGTATGTAAAGAAATGAGAGGGACGTATCAAAAAGAAAAGTGTAAAGAAATGAGAGGGACAGAGGGAGTACTAGCCTAGTACGGACGAGGCCAATTTAGAAAGGAGTTGGTAATAAAGAGGAAGTAAAAAAAAGGGAGCGATCACCCATGGAATGGCTATAGGTACTGTCTTGGCTACAGAAATATCCTTAACTACCTCGACCTAGTGAATGAAGGAAGATCAGGTAAACAACCATGTGACAAACGTGTACTTTTCCAAAGTTTGTTATACAGCACATGTAATTAAGGCACTTCTTTATGGACTCCATAAATAAGATGAGCAACATTTAGTAACCTAGAATGATCTCGATGAAATAACTTTATGCCTTGCATAATAAATTGGTTTTGGATACTTGGTCAAGTAATCTACATGTTAAGTATAGAGGAAGGCTTCAACACGATCTTATACTATTCAACTCCCCCTCAATTGTATAATTGAAAACACATAACTAACATATTAAATTAAACGTACGAGAGTGCGAGGACTCTAACCCGAGACTCCTCCCTAAACCTTAGGTCTGATACCATGTTAACTAATTCATCTAAAATCTTAAACCGAGATGATATCATGTTAAGTAACTAATTCATCTAAAATCTTAAAAAATTTAGAGGAAAGCCTCAACAGGATCTTATATTCAACACTACCTACCTATTGTCTATAAGTCTAAAAAGGCCAAACAGGACTATTTTAAAACAAAGATTTCATCAATAATGAAGGCAACCCCAGTTAATTGGGTTTATTATACCTGCCCTTTTTTCGTGAAAAATCCAATCCAGCAGAAAAGTATTGGAGGCCTGAAGAACATAATTTTGTAAACATATCCCGGCCTTCTTTTGTGTATATATAATTCCAGAGTCCAGGGACGTTTTGGTTAATAAACACGAAAATAAGTATTTCGCTTTTTTCTTACATGATTATTTTTAATTTCTATAATATTAATTTAGTTTTTAATGGTGTGAAAAAACATTACCAAAATGGAACAATTGAGTATAACATCAATAATCATTTTATTCATGTATAACATTAACGTACATATGTAGATTTATGTGTTTTTAAATAATAAAAATATATTTATAAGAAAGTGACCGCTATGTAAGAGTATATCTCGACATGGATTACAAATTTTTTTAATATTATGTGAAGGTGAAGTTTTCACACTTTTTTTTTTTTGCATACATTTTTCTTTACCTGGACCTAGGTATATTTTTATTCATAAGTTATAGTCGTAAGTTTTCTAATTGGTTACTCGGGTATTATAATAAAAAATAGTATATTAAATAAATATAAATATGAAAAATTATCATACAACTAACATTTTTTAATATACATAATTTTTTAAAGAGTAAACTATATTTTACATCAATTTGCAAAAAAGTGACTGAATTTCCGAGTTTGCAAATTAATGGCCAAATTTTATATCCGTCTTTTAAAAGAATGGCTAATTTGGTCATCCTTTTGAAAAAAAGTTAGCGGAAACTCTCTTTTAAAACGCGGGAACTAAAACTGAACATTAATTTGCGAACTTAAAAGTTTGGCCACATTTTTTAAATTTGGTGTAAAATACGACCACCACTCTGCTTTTTTAAAAGATACGGCAATTTTGGAATGCATGGAATAGTGGAACTTGTGTCGAGGTTGCATTTTGTGGTTTGAAGGCACGGCTGTTTTTACTGGCGAGTGGCAGCTTCACGTCTTAGGTTGCAAATGCTACCTTCCATGTCAAATTCTTGTATATCTCATCTGGCCACTATAGATTCATTATAGAACACTGCAGTTGAGAAGGAAAATTCGAATTTTACATGAGATCTTGTGCAGTAGCTGATCCACATATGAATTTCACCTGTTTTCCAAATATGAACTTTTTTGTTTTTTTTGACTATTTAGGCTTGTATGTCTTATCATGAGTATTTGTTCTCAGATATTTTTGAGATAAGCGAGAATCGAACCCAGAATCCTGGAACGACCAAAGATAAGCTCTTACTACTTGAGATATCTCGTCTTGCTTAATATGAACTGATGTTTTGATCACTGCAACATTGTGCTAATCTTATATTAAATGTGATCATTTGCATTTTGTCGTGCTCACGTCTTTGGGGGAGAACTGGATTAAAACCAAAATCGAAGAACTGACTGTTGCCTTGATGAGCCATGAACTTTTTGTCTTCTACTATTTTGCTGCTCAGTTTGTTTTACTAACAAAACAAAATAAAATCTAGATTACAGGTTTCTTAGTACACTTGTATTAATGAAGTTGAATGTGTTACAGGGGAACAATTCAGAAGCTCAGAACATGTGCTGCTACTATCTTGATGGGATGCAGTAGTGGATCTTTATCTTTGAGTGGGTCTTACAGCCCACAGGGAGCTCTTCTGTGATCAATGGAACTAGCAAGTTGTGCTCAATGTGATCGATTACAGACGAGCTAAAATCTTTAAAATTTGAAACTTTTACGAGTCAAGCTTGAGAAGCATGCACTTTGCCAATTTTGATTGGAGCATCACCAGTGTGTCGCGGTGTTCCAACAAGCATAAAAAAAAGATCAACTTTATAGCATTGATATTTGTGGCTATACTTACATCTGAGAACTGATCTCCAGCTACAAGTCTAACATCATAATGTTTGAACTCCAATAACTTAAAGCAGTCATATGCGCTTTTTCACTGCATGTCTTCCCTCGACTTCATTTTTCGGAGCAGAATCGGCCCAATGGAAATGAAGGATCTGCAAAACAAGAAGGTTATTCATAAGCCCAGAGAACACTTAAAGCAAATCTGTGATACCAATTACCATCCCAAATATTAGGCTTGTGCACATGCAGTGGTCTAAATGTGGTTGTCATCTTCATGCTTTGACAATATTCTTTTTAAGGTATACCACACAGCTGATATGTTCTGTGCAGTGGGTCAAAACTAAATATGGATTTCCCAGTGACCATGTAAAAGTTCCTTTTACCCTAAAAAACTTGGCAATAGGGTGTAATGCACTGTAAAGATCAACATGTAATGTGCAGTGGTGTTTGTTTAGCCTAATAGCAGTTCAGGGGCACATTATCAAAGTATCACAATTCGGGCATGTGAGGAGCTTCGTTTTCTCATGTTACAGAAATTTTCTAGCCCATATTTTACGTTATATAGTACATTGGACCTATCAATTAACAAATCTGATCGCTTAAGAGTACTGGCGTACTGCAGACTCGCCAGCAGTTGCTTCACATTTTGACGTAAAAATATGACAACTTTTTCTAGATTGGCAGTATAAAAAAAAATTCTACATTTTATCAAAATGCAGGTTATATATTTTAAAGTCATAAACCACATAGTCTGCTCAAGGTAAAATTTTTATCTATATCAAGTGTTTAAAAGAGAACTAAGCAGTTTCATCTCTGCTAAAATTCACATCTACCATATAGAGGATTTAAGCGTATTATTACATTGAGTATCTGTGCAACTTTTCTCGATAAAGTTCTAATAAACAGAAAAAGTCAAAAGATGCAATGAGAAGAGATCTTTATCCAATAGAAAGATGAATGCTTGAAAACGACATACTTACCTGAAGAAAGAAATAGGAAAAACTCTGGCGACGTCTATTCTGGAATGTCAAGGCATATATATGAACACATGTAGCTTGTCATTGTAATATGAACATATAGTTTTGATAGTGACTGAAGCTTTAGATGCGAACCTGTAGCTATACATCAGGGATAATTTATACCAGATGAGGAAAAACAGGAAGATCATCATTTGGCGTCAACTAAATTATGAAAGCAAACAAAGCGGTATATTCAGAGATAAAAGCAGGCAAAAAGCCGAAAACAGACTACAATATAATTTATACAGTGTTTTCTGGTAATTGATTTCTGTAAATTAATAAATAAATTAGAAAAGAGTTCTATTCTACACATATCCTCTACCTTTCGAAGAACAAAATGAAGATATCTTTGTAGTATGATATATCAGAAATAAAGGTATTACTTTATGCCTCTTCTATTTTTAGTTTTGTGGTTCTTCCTTGCAGTTTGATGTGTGCCTTGTGCAATATTTCAGTTTTTCTTCTCTTTTCCTTGGTTGCCCTCTCCTATACAATACAATCCTAGTTTGAGCAGAACAAGCAGCTGGCTCCATCTCCACGAAAGGATCTATAGTAAGTTTCTTCATTAAGAAGAACAAGATTCCCTACCAAAAAATCTATTGTATGCATACATTCTCCCTTCTTATCACATTATGTGAAATCATGTAACTCTGGTATCTCAAAGTCCCATGAGTAAAATTCATTCCGCCAAGCACAATTTCGTAGCACGTATTTACCCGTATATGTGAACCCCGGGGGATAACTACGAGCGGCTGCTTTCAAATCAATGCTAAAAAAATTCTCCCATGAAGATGAATTGGTCACTCCACAATTTCTTAATACCCACTGTGCCAAATTTCCATCTCCAGCTTGAATAAACCCTATTGATTCTTCCTATTGTAGAAATAATTTTTGGCATTACTTAACCTCTCTTCACACATTAATGTGTCCAAACTAGAGTATGCACATAGTAAATATACGTTGTTTAAAAAACACCGTGAGCATAGGTTATAATCTTGTAGTAATTAATTAAACAGGCAATTACAAAAACACTCTAGTTGTCAGTTAAAACTCTTATTAATTAAACGAGCAGCTAACTTAATACATCAACTTCCCTGCAAGAAAGTTTTACTAGAACAAAGAATTAGGTAGGTCCACAGAACTGCAATGCTGTGGATCAACCAACCAATGGTAATGTTGTAGCTTAACATATGAGGTCGAAAATTGCACAAATTGCCGAGGAAGTAAGTGCATAATTACAGACTACAGTATAGAACACAGCTCATTAAAAAAACATGGTAGAGAATTCTTATTTAATGTGTAACAGTTTCTGAAATGCTACCACTATCATAAAAACACTTCTATGACTATTAGTACGAAACCAAATTCCAAGAACACTTCAAAGTCATACCTGGAAGGTACGACAGATTCGAAGACAACACAACAGATAAGATACTACAGCATCCAATCAACTCTCAAACATACAACCAATCCAGTCAATTGCAGCAAACTCGGGATAGTGTCTGTGAAATCACTAATTTCCTAGAAGAGCTCACATTTTCACCCTGTCCTTACAAGTGGACAACTACAGAATTCTGCTACTGCGGAATTCTCCATAACTCCATTACGTGCTCTTCTGCACCCCACATCCAAGGTGTCATCGCACACTGCTTTACGCATATTTTTTAGAACCAACCAACACATTGGTAGAAGCTGCCGAGGGCTGCTGTAGAATCACATTGAGCAGACACAAAAGCAGCCTCTGTACCAGGAATCATGTTTTCCTGTAAGAAATCAGAAACTTCGCAGAATCACAAAATATCTAGTCTTTCACAACGGATAAAAGCAAAAGTATCTTTTGATTATGTACCATGTTTTTCATAAACAGTTTGAACTAAAAATTAGTTCAGTACTCACTGCAATCATTGTGCATAACATGTGCATACA
This sequence comes from Heracleum sosnowskyi, assembly GCA_030848705.1. NCBI lineage: Eukaryota > Viridiplantae > Streptophyta > Magnoliopsida > Apiales > Apiaceae > Heracleum > Heracleum sosnowskyi. The sequence continues at coordinate 8,339,413 of CM061235.1, read as the reverse complement.
TAATGAACTAAATCCCCAGAAACTCTGTTATTTTGAAGCATAACAAGAGTAGTTTCTGAAGGTCGTAGCTCTTCCAAATAATCTTACATTCTGTTGGATGCATCATGCATATAACAATCAGTGCATGGCAAGACGAGACATTTTCGAAGCAAGTGGATTTTGATGATTTCTAGATTTAGATCAATAGAATTAAGCAATTTGATATCTAATCCGAATGACAACTTGGATTTAAGCCAAATGACAACTTGCACAGCTTGCAGCCTTGCACGACAAAACACATGGAGCCCTAGCATTTAAACAAGAAATTTTATATATATACAGTAATTAGTTGAAAATTTTACACCCCTGTGATCAATATACACTCAGCAACGCTTAGCAAAAAAAATATATATATATATACACTCAGCAACAGTATTTGATTGGCGATAGCCATAGCTTTACTACAAATAATCAAGGTTCGAGATTTTTACGATATATGCTTTAAAATAATTCTGATGATTGAAGTTCAAGATCTAAATATACCTTTCTAAAATATTATAATTTCATGTATTCGCAAGTTTAAAAATCATAACCAATCATCATATGCCTGCTTTAAACATGTTTAATTAATGTGATTCTGGTACATTCCTTCATAGCATAAATTATTTAGTTGAGATTGCAAGTATAACTTTGCTTACAATATTAAACCCAATTGTTCACAACAAATTACGTTTTACTTTCAGTTGAAAGATAAAATTCTATGATTAAAAGAAATGTTTAAATATCATTCTTTCTTTCTTCTATAGAGGAAACACATAACTTAGGAGTAGTTTTTACAATCTTCAACTACTTACTAAAAGAAGGAAATATATCTGGAAGTTTAAATGTTTTAACTTTTAAAATAATGTGAAACAGTTTAATGGAAGCAACAAATTTCGTGCATTTCCTGGTAACTGATCATTTCCCATGAGTAATATACACGATCGGGAGTGTGCAATCGCATGGACATGTGGCATGAGCACACGATCTAGTAGAAACTATATTTTTTTGTGGATTAATTTTCAAGAATATTAACCAAATATACAGGATCCAGCTGATAAATTGTGCATTAGACTTGGGTACACTTTGGTGATAGATGTGAGCTTAGAAAGGCATTCAAAATTTAAAATCTGCAACATGCACAGTGTATTTTAACAATACCAGACAAAAAAACGCAGCACTTTATCAAGAATTTCATAAGATTTCTTAAGTACCTGAGGCAATGTAGTGACAACGGTGGCTTTTGGAGAGCGGCCAAATAAGCAACTTTTTAGGCGAGTGGACATACTTGTTTCTCTATACCCTTGTGGTACCTTCAAATACTTTAAGTTATAGAATGGCTTAGGAGGAGGTTTGACAAGAAAGTCCAAAACAGCAGAAAGAGCCTAGGAAATAACAAAACAAAAAACAATTAGAAATTATGGACCTGAACTGACAATTTAGATCTAAATTTTAACAAGCACTAAACAAAGATATTGTCCAGTTGGCCATGATTTTGTTTTCTGAAGTACTTGATTTTGCATAAAATATCACTGGAGAAACTAAAGAGAAGTGCATGATTATGTTCTTCTTAGATAACTCATAAACTGCAACCACTGTCCACCAAATGACTTTATACTAATGAAAAGCAGCATACTGGCTTCTTTAACATGAAAAACTAAAGCGTAAGAGTTTAAATATGACGATCATTAGTTTATTACTATAATTATATCTACAATTGATCTAAACAGAGTTGATCATCGTGAACTGGAGGATCAGATTGTCATTAGTCATACCATTACATATTATGTAACAACTTTAATGAAAATAAGCAGTAGAGTGGTAATGTTATAATAATTATAACATAAAAAGAATTAAATACATAGTTACCTTAATGGTCTCCAAGTCAAGAGTAAGAATCCTTGCACTACCCACTCCCCAAAACATTTCAGTAACCAGGTACCAACATTCCTCCATTTCCTGTGATGATGCCCTGAATCTAAAAGGTAACTTCATATTCACATACTCCAACTCAGAAACTCCAAATGTGATTGGAAAGAAACCAGCAGAAGTGAAAGTGCAGAGTTTTGGTGCCAAAACCACGAACTTACCAAACTGACAAGTCCTAAACCATGCTTCTATTTTCAGGTCACCAATTGGGGACAATTTATAAGACAGAATGAGATTGTTTTTACCTCGTAAAACAATGTGAGATTTTGTAAATTGACTAGTGCACGAAAGAACTCAGTCGTGCTTTGGGGAATTACAACATCCTTGAGTACGCGAGTTAATAAAGCCAGACAATCCCAAACTTTTGGAGGGAAATTACACCTTGTCAAATATAGAGTTGTTAAAGAAGGCAAACTAATAGATTCCGGTAACTCAAAACCATCAAGTAGCAGAGTTTGTAAACAATGCAAGCATGTCAAATACGATTCAGGAGAAATTATCTCTGTATACGAAGCATGGAACAAGTCTAGAATTGTTCAAGCAGGTAAATGCCCACAAGTCGTGAAATCCAACAATTCATTACTTTGTAGAGTGAATTTCCTTATGGAAGTAGAACTGAATTCCGATAATTTAGTAGCATTAGTACCGTAATCCCGAGCATTAACATATAATTTTTGAAATTAGGGACTAGACAATAGACCATCTCCGATACAGCCAACAGCAAGGGTTGAACCCAAAGTTCCAAAAGCTTTTTCAATCTCCTGCATCTTCTCTTAACGAAGAGTCTGCAGATCTTGCAATTTAGTTTTGGTATCACCACTACGAATCTGCGAATCTTGTAATTTACTTCTAGCTTCATTAATCTGACAGTCAAGTGCATGAAGCTCGGGAAGGAGAGGCCATGAAAACTGGAGCTGTTCTATATAGTTCAGACGACTCACAAGCCAACTTACATTGAATCCAAATATCTTCAAGTCAGCAAATACATCCCTGTACTCAGCAATCATCTCACTATCAACTTCAGTCATAGAGATTTTGATAAAGTCATTTACTGAGGTGCACAACATATTCAGCATTATTGTACAAAACTTCTTGTTTTTAATGGTGAAGTACTCAAAGGTTTCCGGGTACTTATTCATAATCAGATTAAGTAGACATACAAATTCAAAGTTAACTTCATGGCCTCGCCAGAACCCAAGATTACTATTCCCCATTGAAGAACTCACATGATCATTGCCGGTCCCTTCAGCTAGAGAATCAAAATCTCTAACCCTGTCAGCATGTACTACAGAGTTCTGCACCACATGTTACATCCATGTGGAAGTTTCGCATACTTCAAGTTAGAGAATGGAGATGAACTTCCAAGAAAGTCAGAGATCAAAGAAAGTGCCTACAAATATTGAAACAAGATAGAGTAAAAACATTAAACATCAGTCAAATGAATGGAAATGTAAACCTGCATTTCAAAAATGCACCACAGAAAAAAAAATGTAACAAGGAGAAGTTGTTCAGTAGTTTAATTTCTCGAGCACAGTATATGATTAAAGGAAGCAAGATGACTCAAGTAGTGAGTGAGAAGGGTAAGTCACTATATGTGGAAAACTAAAAAACAATTTGTAAGGGACAGTAAGTACATGTGTTGCCAATAAATAACTAATTATGCTAAAGACGTAGAAGACGTGCTATAAAATTTAAAAACACTAGGCAAAAACTTATGCAATGAAATAATGTTTATATATTCGATATAGAAGGAAACACAGGGGTAATGCTAAAATATCATAAGAAAAATGAAGATAAAGCTACCTCTATGGTTTCCGAGTCAAGTTTAATAGTTTTGGCAGTGGCCAGTCCTGATAGCATAAATTTCAGCCGTTGATAATCCTTTTTCATCTTCTCGCGGTAGTCCCACTCGTAGCTCTTGAGATAAACCCGACCTTTTAATTTTATATTCACAGTGTCCAATTTAGAAGCTCTGAATGTGATTGTAAAAATACCAACCGAAGTGAAATTGTGTATGTTTGGTGCTGAAACCACAATGTTGGCCTTAATGCTATCACTGTAGCTGGTCCTAATCTCCAGGTTAATTAATGAAGGAAAATGTATGAAAAAGTCTTTCATAGCACTCTCGGAGAAATATAATATAAGATTAAATCCAAAGAATTACCACGTACACAACATTAATTCAAATATAAACAAATTGGTCTTATTTCAATATAACTACGATAATCGAACTTGGAAAAAAACAGAATATGAACCTTGAAAAAAAGCCCAACTAGTCTCTTATTTCCAATTCTCTCTGAAAAATGAAGGCAGTCTTTAAACACTAAGTAAGCATATCAATATCAAAGGAATTAATTCAACAAAGTACAGCGAAAAGGGTGTCATAAGTTGACCCATTACAATTGATACATATAGAGTGTGAACTACTAACCATCAACGTGTAGCACAGGCATCAAATTTCACGCAAGACAGCTAGTCGGATTCTCTATGAATAGATTTGCTTTCGCTTATCTACAAATATTACGATCCTTGTAGCTGTATCTCCTAATTATTTTTTTATCTTAACAAACATACCATCAGTAGCACTAGTACAGCAAGTGTTCTGCACAACTTTCATGCTACATATAAAGAAAAAACAGCTCCCCAGGTAATTAGGGAAGATCTGGGTGCACAATTAGAATGATAGACATCTGTCATTCTTCACCATAAGATCAATGCAATTAAGATGAAGTTAACCTTAAGGTTAAGGAACAAGAAGCAAAGTTGCTAACAATAACAATTCCATATAATCAAAGTCTTATTGAGATGAAATAGAATCTAAATAACCTTGTTTTTGAAAGTTTGTCTTGCACGTAAAGACATTCCAAGTTTGGAAAGCAGGGGAACTGACACCGTCTGCTGCCAAATATGGTAGTAGTGGCAAGAGCCAAAAAAGCTTTCCCCATCGGTTTGCCCTTGCCCTTTTCAGTTACCACCAACATGATGGAATAGCACTAGTACAGCAAGTGTTCTGCACAACTATAATGATACTGCTACATATAAAGAAAAGAACAGATTTCCAAGTAATCAGGGAAGGTCTTGGTGCACAATTAGAATGATAAGACATCTGTCATTCTTCAGCGTAAAATCAATGCAACAGAGATACTGTTACAGATAATCATAAGGTTTCGAGAAACAAGAAGCAATGTTGCTAACAAAAACAATTCCATAAAATCAAACTGTTATCGAGATGATATAGAATCACAATACCCTTGTTTTGGAAAGTTTTTCTTGCACGTAAAGAAATCCCAAGTTTGGAAAGCAGCAGAACTGATGCCCTCTGCTGCCAAATATGGTGGTAGTGGCAAGAGCCAAGAAAGCTTTCCCCATCGGGATTACCCTTGCCCTTTTCAGTTACCATTAGCACAAATGCACAACATAATAGAATGTGCTCATCAGCCAAACATATATATCCAAATAAAACTAACCAATTCCACAAAAAACTCAAATCATTCTATCAGAAACACAATTAAAACCAAATAATCACAGTAACAAAAACAAACGAAACAACACAAGCGATATAAAAGTGTCTTCAAATTAAAACCATATCAATATAAAAAACCAGTATATCAATGTAATCACTATAATCCAAACCAACAATATCCTCATCATATATTCTTCTATCAATATATTCGATAAATTCAATGTATTCGATAAATTCTCGAAACCGAAAAAACTACCAATCAAAGATTCGAAGCCTCCGCCAAAATCCTCCGCTGCTGCATCACAATCTTCTTCTTCATCTCCTCCATCGCAACTTTCACCGCATCGATTTCCGCCTCTCCAAGCTTCTCCACCTCCTTATCCCACTCTCTCCTTCCACCTCTCGTCTCCACAACCTTCTCCAGCATCTCTCCGGCCTTCCTCTCCGCCGTCGACACTTCTCCGGCGACCGGAATTTCAATGTCCGGCGAAACTTCCACCGCCTTGTTGTACCGATCGAGCAACGACGAGACGGACGGATCGCCGAAGGCGTAGGCGTTTCCGGCGAGCGAAAAAGCGATGACGGCGACGTCGGCGTTGCACTTGGAGTGAAGCTCGCCGGCTTTTTTGAACAGGCCTTGACGTCGTTTTGTGAAGGTGACTTGTCGTTTTGATCGGTCTTCGATTTTTTTGATTTCTACTGATCGACGTGCCATTGAATTGGTAGACTTGCTAAAACCCTAGAAAAACTCTGTGGGAGCATGAAAGGGTTTTATAAAGTTTAGTAATTGTATTTATACTGTTTGTGTGTGTTACGCGGAAGTTGCCTTCTACAAGTCAAAAAGTTATCGAATATTTTTTCGGACCGGGCTTTTCGGACTTCTTTTTTATTCGATTAAAATTGGGGAACGATAGTTGAGTATTTCGAAATTTGTGTTTAGTTTTTTTATTTTAAACATCGGCGATTGATCGGAATTAATTGTTTGTTTATAATTACGTGGCGATTAATAAATTCAAGAGAAATTATCAAAAATTCTACTTTTTAAAAAAAATTTGCGATTTTACTATTTTCTGAATTTTTTTTGCAATTATACGATTTGCAACCAAAAGCAATCAGATGCAACTTATATTTTATGTTTTTCTGAAAAATATTTGAAGTTGATTTGGGTTGCATATTTGGTTGCATCTAATTGCAGTTGGTTGCAAAGTCGTATTTTTACAAACAAACAAAAAAAATCATATTTCTGTAAAAAAAATTAAAATAAAACGTATTTTTGCCAAAACAAAAGAGGGTGAAAGCCTATAATAATTCTTCTTTATAAAGTCGTGACCTAAATATCATTTGACGGAAGAGATAGCCCTAATTACCCACTAGATACGGTCATGCCAATGGCGTATGAACTTGTTACGTCAAGTGAGTGTCGCAATGAAATATTCTTTCCTTCTCTTCTATGCTACATGTTAAGCCTCCGGGAGAGTAGTAGCTTATGGATACACTCCACCAATTAGACATATCAGCGAATGGATACACCGCACTAATTTACTGAAAATATACTTAAATAATTTCTTACACAAATTGTACATATATCAAAAAAGATTAATTAAAAATATGACAAATATTAATATTTACACTTTATCTTCTATTTGTATGGTATTTTGTAATACTGCATACCGTTTTCATAATCAAATACTTTTAAATTTGATAAGATTTCACAAAATTTGACTTATATCCATAAGATAAAAGTCACATGATTATTTTATCGATATAAAGTATAATTAGACAACATTAATGACATGTGTGTCTATATAATATTTAACACATATTGTTTGTTTTGACCTTACAATGATTTAAGTATATGTTTTAGTTCAATCATTACATGTAACTAGCTTTATTACCCGTGCGAGGCACGGGTTTATTCTAAAATATTTTATAATTTGTCATTAATTCCGGTATATTTGTTTGTGATATATTCATATTGATGGTTTGATTACCGAAATATTTGAAAATTTAAGTTAGAAATGGTTATTGTAAAATTAATATATCTATTTTTTATTATATTTTATTTCTTTAATCGAAAGTTCGTGTGATACACGTATATGATTTGGATGTGAATAGTTTGTTGTCGATTTTCGAATAAGTAAGTATTTTGATCTTTCTTTACTGCATAATTTGTTCTTTAAAAAACTTGATATGATTTTGTATACATATTCTTAATTAGTGTTGATGGTTTGGTGATTCAGATATTTGAAAATTTTAAGTTAGCCGTAGTTGTTTGTAAAGTTAATATTCCTCTTTTTTATTGCATTGTATTCGTTGAATTAGAAGTTTGTGTTAGATATGTCTATGATTTGGATGTGAATAAGTTGCTATTGATTTTCGAGTAAATAAGTATTTGATGTTTTTTTTACTGCATAATTTTTTTTTTTTAAACTCAATATGTTTTTACATACATCAATACTATTATATAATAGACGAAACATTAAAAGTTTGGTTGGTCATTGTGATTTTACTTAATTAACCTTACTTATGGTTGGTCGGTATGGTACGTTGTGATTTTACTTAATTACCCTCAATTAACTGTACTTCATGTTTTTACTTAATTAACCTTACTTATTTATAGAAATATATTATTAAAAAATAATATTATCTATTTATAACCAATTACCTTTTTTAACTAAATATATCACAGACAATCACCTTTTTTTAACTAAAACATGTTAGTTTTTCTATTTTTCCTTACTAAAACCTCTCCTTTTCCAAAAATATCACGGGGCAAACATTTAGTTATTTATTTTTAAACATATTTTAATATTATAATTATTTTTAAAAGTTTACCTATTTTAAATGTCTACTTATTTTTCTTAACAAATGCAATTACTAAAAATATTAAAATATAAATAATCAAATACCTATTTATAATCAATTACCTTTTCAGTTAAAACACATTATATATTTTTTCTAACAAAATATCACATTTTCTAAATATATCACAGGAAATTGCCTTTTACAATTTAATTTTTCTATTTTTCTCACTAAAATCCATTTTTTTTCAAAAATATCACAGAAAACTCTTTACTTATTTATTTTAAAATATATTTAAAAACTTTTAATTATTAAATTTTAAAACCTTATTTTCCAAAAATATCACGGGCATTTACCTTTTTAAACTAAATATATGTTGTATTTTTTATTTTTTCTTAATAAACCCCCCCATTTTCAAAAAATATAACGGGCAAACCCATACGTATTTATTTTAAAATCTGTTTTAATGTTTTTAATTAATTAAAAGTGTTTACCTATTTTAACATGCCTACTTATTTTTTGCACAATTACAATTAATAAAATTTAAAAAAATAATAATAAAATAACAATTAACAATCCGTGCATCGCACGGGTTTTAAGCTAGTATTCTTAATTGATTAACAATGAATAACTCTCTCGCAAATCACTTCGACCACAATGAAGATAACATGAAACTATGTCACATTACTAACCATTCGATATCATAAATGTATATTTATTCCAATATCATTAATATTTTAAATTATATTTTATTAATTTTTAAATAATATATTTCATTTAAAATATCATGTATGTAAACAATAAGTATTAATTACAAAACAGTTAATATACTTTAAAGAAATTAAGAAAGAGGTAATAATGTCATCCTATGATTTAAAGGGTATAATCATAATTTCACTCTGATTTTTTTTGTCTCACTCAACCCCTAGTTGCTCTATTATATATATAATAGATTAGAAGATAATAGCACACGTTGAATGCAATAATTGTACAGTTGTGGATATACTTTATTTATAAAACTGTTACTTATACCTCTCAAGAAGCCGTTAAACTGATTCGTGATAAGTTACTCGTTTCACCTTACAATTGTCACTTGGCACAAATAATTTAACAATTAATAATTTTAACCTTTTATCATAGATATTCAAAAAAATTAAACCAATTTTAGTTAAGATTTGATTTAATCATCCAATGATAACTTCAATTTTTTTGTAAAAATCTCCAATCAAACTTTTTTATTAGTATACAAAGAGAAAACTCTTTTGCATTTTTCGGGTTCAATACTTTATATACTAATAGTGTATTTTTCGAAAATGATCAACGTATAAAATTTATTTATTGAAGACGAGATTTATAATATATAGGATCGTAGTAAAACTAAAGTTTTAATCTATATTAGTATCTAAAATTTCCAAACTGCGTATATAATCTATAAGTTGTTAATATCTTATAATGAAGCATTAATAAATGTTAAATGATGAATAAAATCCGTTTTACGCTTATTATATATAAGGATATAATTGGAATGGAGTAAATAGGTTGATAGTTTTAAATTTTAAAATAAAAATTAAAAAAGACTATAATAAGTAATAGTGGCTATAAATGTCAACATTTGTCACATTATCACTTAGGTCATGGTTCAATTCTCATTAAAAACAATTTTTTTATCATCAATATAAAATTAAAAGGGTAATTTAGTAATCTATTATCATCAATATAATAGTGAAAAGGTAATCAGGAATCTAATATATATAATCTGATAGTATATAGAATTTGTAATATAATAGTATATATAATCTGAGTCTTTATATATTTAATACAAATAAACATGATTTATAATATTAAAATATTAATATAATCCTTTTTTATGGATCAATTCCAATTTTATAATATTTTGTATATCTTGCGCGAGTTTTTCTCTAATCTGGTCAAAAATATGATTTTAAGGCATTTGTGAAAATGAATTATCTACCTTATCAAGGAGATTACAAGAAGAGACCAAAATAGAATATAACATATTGAGTATTTGCAAATATTAATAAAGAGTTTGATAATATAACCAAAGTTGATATCTAGCATAGTGGTAAGGAATGTAACTTCTAATCAAGAGGTCAAGGGTTCAATTCCCATTATAAACAATTTTTTTATCATTAATATAATATAAGAGGGGTAATTTAGTAATTTAACATTGAATAAATTGTCTCACTAAACCCCTAGTTGCTCTATTATATATATAATAGATTAAAAGCCTAAATTTTAAAAATTCATTTTTTTGCTCAATTATATGATTTAATAGATTTATTGTACAAATTAATGAACTCTGAATCGACTATAATCTATACTAAAATATAATAAGTAAAACGGAGTATAATTTGTATTTTGGTTCTGATAAAATAATCTCGAATCTATTCACTTTCAATATTCGAGGCACAAGTCTCAAGTCTATTACAATATCACGATTGTTTATATAGTCAATTTCTAATCATTAATATAGAAAACTAGCATAATAAAGGGAACTCTCTATTTCACCAATTATAATATTAAAGATAAATCTTTTTATTTTCTTATAATTTTGTATATTAGCATATATGTTAACATATATCTCCTCTCAAACTCACGATACTCAAAGTTGCGAGTCTTTCAAGATTAAAAAAAATTACAATTGTCCACTTCAATCAAAAGAATCACCCACTTCAATCAGCCTTCTCGTTGTAATCAATTGTTCATGCTTATCCTCGTCATCTTTATCATCATCGATATCTCTATTGCTGCCACCGTATATTGTTTTATCAAGATTCTTCTTAGTATTTCTCTCTTTTTTTTCGTCGTTTTGTGACAGTTTCTTCCACAAACACATCATGATCCTTTTTACAATCCACAAACTCTCGCAAATTTATTGTTTTTGCTCACACCCACAAAATTTTGTAGTATTATGTCTCGCGCCCAGGAACCTTCATATGATCTTTTTTCCTGCACCTACGAACTCCTCATGATACTTTTTCTCACATCCACGAACTCTCGAAGATTTTTTTTCTCACCCACGAACATTTGTAAAGTTTTTCTTCTCACGTCTACGAACTCTCTTATGATTTTTTTTTTAATCCCTCAAACTCTCTGTTGGGATTTATGGGTGATAGCATAGGAACAACTTAACTTTGTATAGACTTAATTTCTTAATTAAGTACAACATACTGTCACAGCCAAAGTATGTTCTTGTAATCAGTATGCAATGTTATTTTTATTGTGTAATTTGGAAGAAGTTCACTTTCTGTGTTCAAGCCTCAAAGAATGCATATTAGATGACAGCATGAATAAAGGTTATTGTCATAAGTATTGACAGTAAGATTATAAGAAGACAGAATGTTGCGAGTCAAGACAGCATATTCACTCTGACAGCAACATTGGCGGAAGACTACGCGACAACAACTTTAGCCCTCGACAACAAGTTTGGAAACCTCGACAGCATACTATGCGGGGAACTCTTACTGTCACCAAAAGCACATTCCTATGACAGCAAGCTTTGCGGCAAAAGTAACTATCTCGAGAAAGATCCTTGTTCTAGGTATCTTTCTCAGTCAAACCCCGTGACAGTTTCAATGTTCAAGAAACAGGCGTGTTGCAGTATCCCTAAGCTGCACCAAGTTTGCAAGACTACGACGGAAGCTTCAAGCACTGCAAACAAAAGTGAATCAATTCAAGAGCAAGGTCAAGTCACTATTTGCTGAATTGTTTTAGCTAGAAATAGAATGAATCTAGGTTGTTTTCTTTGTAATGTATATCTGACATTGTTAGCAATTTAGGAAAGTCACATGGGTAGACACTTTGTAAGAAGCTGCCACTTGATAATGACAGCAGCTTCACAGACCCGTGTTGACAGTGATATGATTAGTTTTATACTTAGACTATTAATTCACTCTAGGAAAGTAACGAAGAAAAGCAAGTGTCTTGAAGAAAAACCGAAGCTCAAGAATTCTCTCTTGAGGTTGTAGCAACACTTTGCAAAATAAATAAAACATTTATTTTGTGAATCCTGTCTTCTCGATTATACTGTTTGTGAATGCATACATATTATTGATAACATTAAATCTTAGTTTTGGTTGTTGAAACTGAGATTGAATTTTATCAGTATTGCATTCACCCCCCCCCCCTTCTGCAATACACGAGGACCAACAACTGGTATCAAAGCAATCAGATTAACATACATATCTGTGATCACGACGACAATGCAGAAATCAAACAGTATCAAGATCCCAGCTTTTGATAAAGAGAACTACAGCATTTGGAAAAGAAAGATCTTGTTGTTTATCAAAGCTGTGAATCCACTATACCCAGGTATTCTCGAGAATGGTCCTTTCATTCCAAGGAAGGAAATTGAAGCCACAACAGTAAATGGTGAAGTCATTCCTGCACATTGGGTTCCCAAAGATCCCTCCGAATTTTTGGAACCTGAGAAGAAGAAAATAGTGCTAGATGATCACTTGCAACTCATCTTGCTCGATTCTCTCACGTTGGATAAAGCCATGTGTGGAAGTGTGATAAGCTGCACATCTACCAAGGAGATGTGGATCGGGTTAGCTTTACTATGTGAAGGAAGTGAAGAAGTTAAGGGCAATCAAAGGCAAATAATGATATCACAATATGAGGCATTCATGGCCAAGCCTGGTGAAGACTTAACTTCCATGTTTGAAAGGTTCAATAAGCTCTTAACTGAATTACAGATACATGGCAAGTACTATGACAGAAAAGAATTAAATGTCAAGTTCTTGCTTACACTGCCTGATCACCTTGAACACAAGACAACAGCCATACGAGAAGGAAGAGATCTCAACAATATAACCTTTGAGACACTTTATGGCATTCTGAAATCTTATGAACTTGAACTCTTTCAAAAGAGAGCCATACAAAGTGGAACAAGGAACAAGATGGCTAATATGTCAAGTGCCCTAGTAGCACAAGTGCCAAGGATCACACAACCAAGTGAAGTACTACAAATCACACAACCAACCCCTGTACAATCCTTGAAGATAGAAGAGGTTGTTGAAGATGATGAGAAAGTAGTACTACAGCTCAAGGATGTGGAAGATGAAGACTTCTACACAATGGAGGAACTGGAAAGCATGGACAATCCTACTATGGCCTACATGGCTAAAAAGTTCAAGAACTTTAGGTTCAAGAAGGATAGGTCATTCAGGCCCCAAGGCCAAGCATCCAAGTTCACCAAGGGAAGCTCATCAAAGGCTGCTGTGGGAAGCTCATTCAAAGGAGGATACAAGACTGGATTTGTGGATAGATCTAAATTCAAGTGTTACAACTGTGGTGAACCTGGTCATTTTGCTACTGAATGCAAAAGACCCAAACAGGTTCAGAGATTTGAGAAAGGAACTGGTGGATACTCTAAGAAGAATCAAGGTAGAGCCTATGTGGCTAAAGGAAAGTGTTGGGATGAGTCTGATGATGAAGATGAAGAAGAATATGTCAACCTAGCTCTCATGGCTAGCACTGATGAAGTAACATCAACATCTTCAAGTCAGGTACCCTCACTTGTCTTACTTGATATGTCCATTGATGAGTATAAGAAAACCATTAAAGACTTAAGTGCTGAAATGTTCAATGTATATACTAGCTTATCTGCTGCTAATGAGGAAATCACTAGGCTGAGTAAGCTAAATGAAACATTAAAGTCTGAAAATGAATCTCTTGTTCTCAAAACCAGTTCACTAGACTCTTTAGCTCAGGAGAATGCAAAACTTAAAAATAAATTGAAATGTGCTAAAGAAGTTGAGGAATTCCTGAGAAATGAGATTGCTGAAAATGAATTCAAGATTAAGGCTTATAAAAACTCATCTAAGATAGTTCAGGATTACAATGATAAGCATACAGAAAATCAAACTGTTGGCATAGGTTTTTCATATGGTAGGAGACCTGGAAAGGAAAATGTGATTCAAGATTGTTCTGGAGATGCTGCTGTCAAACCCACCATTCTCAAGAAGGTTAAAACTCCTATTTTCAAAGCTGCAGAAATTGAGTTTGATGAAGAAGCCATGCTCATCAAACAAGAAATTCTTGATGAGGATGAAGGTGTTGACAGCACATTCAAGGATGGAAAGGATACTGTCACGATCCCCAAGACAGTAAACTTACCAAGCAATCAGACAGCAAGTTCAAAAGATGCTGTCACAGTTGGCAAGATAGTATCTTCCAAAGATGCTGTCAAGAATGGTTCCAAGACAGTAGCTTCCAAACCTTCTGTCAAGACAGTTGGAATAAAAGGTACTGTCAAGGAAAGTTCGACAGCAACTTCTAAACACACTGTCAATCCAGTAACTCCCAAGTCTAAGAATAGGAATGGTAAGGTAGGTGTCAATAAAGGAAATGGATACACTAATGTTGGAGGTGCTTCTAGGAAACTATGCAATAACTGTGGATCTTCACATCATTTAACACATGTTTGTATTAAGCCAATTGAGGATAAGATCAATGCTACTGAACTCAATGGTAATTTACACAGAACCCCCCTTATGCATAGAACTATGAGTGTCTGTAATAACATTGAATGTATGCCATGCAAGATCACTGCCATGAGTACATGCTTTAACTTACCTATTCTCACTACTGAAAAATGTTCATACATGCACACTGTTGAGACTTCTGAGCCTGCTGGCAACAGCAAGAAGGCATCATCCACTAAGAAAAGGATCAAGTCCAATTCTAAACCTAAGTGGGTGAAAAGAGAAGTCAAACAGGAGATCATTAATGATGCTTGTGATTTTATAACTAGAAGAAACTCAGGAAACACTAAAACTGCAGGACCCAACAAGGATTGGGTACCATATGCATCTTAAATACATTCTGTTTTGCAGGGCAAGAAGAAAGATCAAGTCATGTGGATCATTGATAGTGGTTGCTCAAGACACATGACAGGTGATAAAGCCCTGCTATCACACTATGTAGAGAAAGCTAGCCCAATCATAACCTTTGGAGACAACAGCAAGGGTTACACAATGGGATATAGCTGTTTGGAAATTGGAAATGTTGTCATTGAAGATATTGCTCTTGTGGATGGATTGAAGCACAATCTACTCAGTGTCAGCCAATTCAGTGACAGGGGATTCAAGATTGATTTTGATATGATGTTGTGTAACATCTATCACAAGAAGGATAGTAGCCTCTCTCTAAAAGGGGTTAGAAAAGGAAGCTTGTTTGTTGCTGACTTAAACTCAACAAAGAAGGATAAAGTTTACTATTTCTACAGTAAAGCAACTGTTGGTGACAGTATGCTTTGGCATAGGAAGCTTTCACATCTCAACTTCAAAACAATGAATATTTTGATGAAGAAGGAGTTGGTGAGAGGTTTGCCCCAACAGGAATTCTGTCAAGAAGGACTGTGTGAAGATTGTCAGATGAGCAAACTAAGGAGAGCTGTGCACAAGTCCAAGCAGATGAACACCAACATAGAAGCACTCAAGTTGATTCATATGGATCTTTTTGGACCAGTCAATGTACCATCTATGGCCAAAAAGAGATATGCCTTAGTAATGGTGGATGATTACTCAAGGTACACTTGGGTGAAGTTTCTTGAATCCAAAGATGAAGTTGCTCAAGTGATTATTGATTAAGTCAGAGTTCTTGATAGAACTCCAAACTCAAAAGTTCAAATCTTGAGGAGTGACAATGGTACTGAATTCAGAAATGCCACACTTGGAAATTTCTGTAAAGATGAAGGAATTGTACAACAATTCTCTGCTGCAAGGACTCCACAGCAGAATGGAGTTGTAGAAAGAAAGAGCAGGACTCTCATTGAAGCAGCTAGAACTATGTTGCATGACGCCAAACTGCCAACATATTACTGGGCTGAAGCTATCAACACAGCTTGTTATACTCAAAACAGAACCATGATTAACAAAACTCATGCAAGTACACCTTACTGTCTGCTAACTGGAAAGAAACCTACTGTCAAATATTTTCATGTGTTTGGGAGAAAATGCTTCATGATGAAGGATAACCATGAGAAGAAAGGAAAATTTGACACTAAGGCATTTGAAGGATTATTCATGGGTTACAGTACAGAAAGGACTGCCTACAGAGTTTATGTTATGGAACACAGGATTATTGAAGAAAGTGTAAATGTCACATTTGATGAAACCAAGTTTCCAGGACTGCATGAAGAAGGAAAGATGCAGACATTTAGATTTGAGAATCAAGGATACTTGGAAGCTGAGGAAATTGTTGATGAAGAACCTAGCTTCACTCAAATTGTTGAAGTTGATAAAGATACTGTCAATACCACTCCTGTCAACCAAACTCCAGCTCAGTCATAGACCATAACCTCAAACATTCATAACAGTGGTGACTCTGGAGACAATGAAGAACATGGTGAAGACAATGGGATTGGTGAGCATTCAACTCAACAAACTGAAGCAACTGTTCCTGTACAATCAAGTAGCTTGCCCAGAATCACCAAGTGGAACAAGGATCACACAAATGACCTTATCATTGGTGACCCTACTTCTGGTGTGAGGACAAGGAACAAAGTCTCTGCTGACAGCATGTTTTCATGCTTCCTGTCTCAAATGGAACCCAAGACAACTGATGAAGCATTGTTGGATTCTGACTGGGTGATAGCCATGCAAGAAGAGCTAAATTAGTTTGAAAGGAACAATGTATGGAAGCTGGTTCCAAGACCTAAGGGAAAGTCAGTCATTGAGACCAAATGGGTTTTCAGAAACAAGCTTGATGAAAATGGATCAGTGACAAGAAACAAAGCAAGGCTAGTGGCTAAAGGTTACTGTCAATGGGAAGGAATAGATTATGATGAGACATTTGCACCTGTTGCAAGACTTGAAGCTATAAGAATCTTTTTATCCTATGCTGCACACTGCAACTTCAAAGTATTTCAGATGGATGTCAAAAGTGTCTTTCTAAATAGAGAATTGGAAGAAGAAGTGTATGTTGAACAGCCACCAGGGTTTGAGGATGCTGAAATGTATGATTTTGTATACAAACTCTTCAAAGCTTTGTATGGACTAAAGCAAGCACCCATGGCTTGGTATGACACACTTTCCACTTTTCTTTTGGAAAATCAGTTTACTAGAGGAGTTGTGGACAAGACACTTTTCTACAAACACCATGGCAAGGACATCATTCTGGTACAAATCTATGTGGATGACATCATTTTTGGTTCTACAAATGAGAAGCTGTGTGAGAAGTTTTCCTCTCTCATGAGTAACAAATATGAGATGAGTATGATGGGAGAATTGTCATTCTTTCTGGGATTACAAATTCTTCAACAACCTGATGGAATCTTTATATGTCAAGCTAAATACATCAAGAAACTTCTCAGAAAGTTCAACTTGGAAGATTCATCACTTGCAAAGACACCAATGTCCACGTCAACTAGTCTGGATCTTGATTCTAAAGGAAAGAAAGTTGACTCAAGCACCTATAGAGGCATGGTAGGATCTCTCCTATATCTAACTGCTAGCAGACCTGACATCATGTTTGCTACATGTCTCTGTGCAAGGTTTCAAAGTGATCCAAAAGAGTCACACTTAGTAGCCATCAAGAGAATCTTTAGATACTTAAAAGGCACTCCTAATCTAGGTCTTTGGTATCCTAAGAATACTGGATTTGATCTGATTGGTTACTCAGACTCAGACTATGCTGGATGCAAGATTGACAGAAAGAGTACTACTGGTAGCTGCCAATTTCTTGGTGGAAGATTGGTCTCATGGTTTAGCAAGAAGCAGCATTCAGTTTCTACCTCAACTGCAGAAGCTGAGTATATTGCTGCAGGCAGTTGCTGTGCACAAATTCTATGGATGAAGAATCAACTTCTAGATTATGGTCTAGTGTTAAGAGACATTCCTATCTACTGTGACAACACTAGTGCCATAGCCATTTCAGACAATCCAGTTCAACACTCTAGGACAAAGCACATTGATATAAGACATCACTTTATCAGAGAGCATGTTGAACAAGGAACTGTGAAACTGATCTATGTCCCAACTAACAAGCAACTTGCTGACATCTTCACTAAGCCATTGGATGAAGCAACCTTCAACAGGTTGGTAAGTGAATTGGGAATGCTGAATCTGGTATGTTGATTTACTCAGTTTTCTATATTTCCAAATTCTCTTTTGAAGCTCATGACAGCAACTTCAAACCTGCTGTCAAGAGAAGTTACTGTCTACTTGGTCTATGTCTGATATGTGACAGCATGTGTTGATTTGACTTTTCATGTCAGTATTTTGTGCCAGTCTCATACTTTTAGACTGTGTATGACATTAATGTGGTTACTTGTTTAGTTTGAGAGATAAAAATCTGTTCCATTGGACTTTCACACCGTTTTGCATTAATCTGTAGGATTAAAGAAGGACACGACCATTAATTACTTTTGTGGTAGTTGTATGGGTACTCTAACTGTTGACCATTAGACTTTAATCCTTAGACGGTTTTGCCTATAAATTAACCTTAGGTTTCACCAGTCTGCTCTCAGTTTTAAAGTAAATAATGGAAAACAAAGTAGGAATTGAAGTAGGGCTAAAACGGTGCGATAGTGAACCCGACAGTGAAGAGATTGATGAACTCTTCGAGATGCTGTTGGACGCCATGGATGAGATAAACGAGGAAAAGAAACAGGAAGAGGAGGCCAAGGCTCAGGAAGAAGAGAAGGAGCTTCAAGCACTTCTTGAAGAAGAAGGTCGCTCTGAAGAAGAGATTAAGGAAGAGCTTTTAGGCCTAGTTGATAAAATCATAGAATAATGTACTCAATGTTCTATTTTTAATGATTTTATCAATAATAATAAAAGTTCTTGTTCTTGTGTTTATGATTTGTCTGTGTTAATTGCTTAATATATGTTTTCAAAAGATTACATTGCTAAATCCATAATTTGTCAATATTAAGTTAAGTGTATGAATAAAGCATTCTAATAAGTTCATGACAGAACCAATTCTCAATCGAAGTTACTGTCGTTAAGAAGAATACTGTCGTGTGTTTCTTGACAGCAACCTTCTTGACAGCAGGGAAAGACTTTCTGTCAAGACTTGTAAAGGATACTGTCATTCATATGCTTAACGGTGACAGCAAGTTTTTGCGCAATAGTTGCTGTCGCGCAAAACCTACTGTCACCACCTCTTATTACTGACAGATTGTTTCTAGCGCACAGGTTACTGTCAACAAAAGTGGACCGTTGAAATTGGATATCTATCCCACGTTGGTCAGTGAATAACGGGCAGTAACTAACGTGTTATAAGGGTGGGTTAAGACACGTTCTTTAATTCCACTTTTTGTGCACAACGTTTGAGATACCTCTATTTATTCCCCAGTTACTCAGACATATCACTCTCATCGAACTCAAGGCAATATACTTTTCTTCAAGCAAAAAGCCACTTTCTTACTTTCTTCTTTTCTTGAAATCTCCATGGCATCTAAACAGACTCTCTCTCAAACAAACTTTGCTGGCATCTTTTCCCCAAATGATGCTGGTGAAGGATTCAAAGGACTCGTGTTGTTCTTGAACAAGTCCTATCTCGGTTCTGCCATCACCTCAACCCCCATTCTCGACTTAGACAGAATTGAGGCGTTTTGGTGAACTGCTGTTGCTCAAACTGAGGGTGAGAACCCGGGTATTCAATTCACAATCTCTGGGCAACAATACACTCTTACAGTTGAGGTCATCAACACTGCTCTTGGAATTACACTTGAAGCAGGACACCAATTTGCTGAACTTTCCAATGATGACACTCTAAAGAAGCTCTTCTTGAAGATTGGGTATGCAGGCCCTATTCTCGAAGAGGGGACTACCAAATGGTATCCGTCTGGTGAAATGGATATGAAGCATCTGAGAAAGGAGTGGAGCATGATACTTGATGTGATGGTCAAGGTGTTCTCTACCAAGTCCACAGGCTGGAATGGAATACCCTCCTACATCAAGAAACTGACACATTCTCTTGTCCATGGATACAAGGTGAATGTTGGACTCTCCTCATGGCACACCTCAGGGCTGCCATAGGTAAGAAGGTATCAATCTACCCTCGCTTCCTTATGATGTGCATTAATTCATTCTGTAATTTTAATGATGCTGCCCCTCGTTTAGAGGCTTGCTCAGTTTTGAAAAAGAACACACACACACACACTGTTATCTTCACAGAATCTCAATGCACATATTCCACTTTGTTTCACTCAGCACATGGTTGATCAAGTGTCCAACCTTGATTTTCCATTACCATCTGGTTATGACTCTTTCACTCTTGAGAATGAAATTGAATTAGACCCAAATTCAGTTAACTCACATTCAACACCATACACTCAGCCTAGGCCCTCTAGACGTTCCAAAGCCCAAAGAGAAACCTTGCAAGAATCCAGAAAACGGCCTTTAGAAGCTGATGTTGGTGGTAGCTCTGTGAGTCAAGAGGGATACACTGCACCTAGTGCAGCAAATAAGGAGGCTAGTCAAACAGAACCCCCAGTGGTTCCCCCTACAGTTTCTCAACAAACTGTGGTTACTGAAAGGGATTCAAACACCTCCCAGATGTGCCTTCTCAACAAGGTGCATCTATTGAAATTGACATGTCTCCCAAGGCACCCTGTACAGAGTCTGCACAAACTCATGGTTCACAACCTGAGGAACCTCCACTTGAAGAAACACACAGTGAGTTAGGGCACAGTGAGGATTTCTCTATTTCTTTTGATGATCCACATGTTTCTCCTGTGAATCAGCCCCCACTCTCTACTACACTTTCACCTTCTTCCTTCCCTACACATTCTTTTGTTTCTTCTCCACAACCTAGAGAAGGGGACAGTCCCAACCCTTCAGGTTTTGATCATCCATCTCCAATCATGGATGAGCCCCCATCTAGTGGTCCACAAGAACCCATTTCTCAAAGTGAAATGGACACCACTCCTCCAAACACTGAGCCAGGGCAAAGTGGTAGTTTGTCAGCAAATGAAACAGCCAACACTTTGTCTGAACTCCAAGGAGCATCTTACCTTCAAGAAGATGTTGTCACAGCCTCTGTTGCTGTCAAAGACACTGGCAATGTTGCTGTCCTGGACACAGCTGCTGTCATGGGTGGAGAGAAAGATACTGTCACTACAGAACCTACTGTCACTCCACCTCCCAAAGTTGCTGTCATGCCAGAACCTGCTTTCCAGACTCCAACTGATAGTAACATTCATGCCAAAGATACTGTCCAGTCCTCTCAACCTGATTTTGATGTTGTACTCATTGAGGATGCCTCTGATGATGATCTACCTCTTGCCAAACTCTTAAAGGTACATTCTAAATCTTCTCCTTCCATGCATGTTAGTACTGCTCATACCCATGCATCTAGGTTGAGTGAGGGTGTGCAAAAGAAAAGAGAGATAAAAGAAAAGAGAGGTGAGCATAAAAATGAGAGGCAGCCAAATGTGCTGGCAAAAGGAGAGGGACTTGAGCATGTCCAGAGAGACTTTGAGGGAGCCCACACTATTCAGGCATTAGGCCTTGAGAGTCAATCTGTGAGGGGTGATGAGATCACTCAAAAACACCCTGAGAGTGTGAGAACCCCCATAGCCTCCAAGCCCCTTTCTTTTCCTTCCCCTCCAAGAAGGTTAAGGTCTGGTGGCCCCTCTGCTACTTTTGGTAACAGGATTGCAGCTCTGGAAGGACAGTTTGCTACTTTGAACTCCAAGATGGACTCTCTCTCTCAACTGATGGTTGATGGTTTTGCTGCTACTCAGCTCTCTATCCAGTTCCTCACTGACCTAGTAGCTGCCAACTCAACTAAGGGGGAGAAGGTAGCAAGATCAGAATCAATATATATTCAGGAATCAGGTGGAACTCAGGGGGAGCCAGTAGCTGTGAAGACCAAAGGGGGAGCTAAGGGGAAAGCAATGTCTAAGGGGAGTAGGTCAAACCAAGCAGTGGACAACCAAAGGATAAAGCTGAAGAGCTTGTTGAAGTTGACTTGGATGGAGAAAGAGTACTGATATCTAAGGCAACTCAAGATGCAATGCAAAGAAGACCTGCATCTAGACATCCAATTCTACCTCCTGTGAAAATCAGAGAGCCAACTCCAGCAACTCAAGAATCTGCTCTTCAAAGAAGATGGAGAGAAATGGAGGAACAGAATAAGATTGGGAAAGGTAAAGGGAAACTGCCTGAATCCATCCATAAAGGAAATACTTGGTCCAATGGTACTAAGTATGATCAAGAAGAAGCCAATACTCTAATGGTGGATTACAGGGAGAGCACATTACACAATCATGACAGTGAATTTAGCAGTTTGGTGGAAGAAGCAATGAATGCTCCAAGCAACCGTCCAACCAACACCACAAAACTGTTAAAGGATCAAATCACCAGTGTCAGTGTAATGGTGAATGATGAGAAAAGATGGGCTGTAAGTATCTATTTCACTTCTGGCATATCTTATTTCATCACAATGCAGTTATTGCAGAGTCTGCCAGCAAAGGTGTTGTGTGCTTTGAAGGGAAAGATCAGGGCAACTCAAACACCATTCAATGAAATATTGGATATGCAAATCCAGAACCTGATCACACAAAAGCTACCTGAAGTCTACTCAAATCCACCAAGTGTTTTCTATAGATCTAAAACTAAGGATGGTACAAGAAGGAACGGCTTCATGAATTTGGTTAGCCCATCCAGAATGGAAACCAAGTCAATTCTGAAAGTGTTAGATGGAATACTCAGTTCAAATGCCAATCCAGGAAGAGTTTATGCTGTTCAAGAGATCTACAAAATGCTGGTGTTGAGAGACAAGGCACTGGGAGCTAGAGTGAAGGAACTAATCTCTAGAGCCAATGCCAAAAGAAATGATCAAGGTGGAAGCTGCCTCTATGACATTCCTCCTCAGGATGATGATGATGATGATGATGATGATGATGATGATGATGATGATGATGATGATGATGATGAGGTTGGAGGTGGTGAAGCTTCTGGAAATGCTGGAAATGCTGGTGGAAGTAATTCTGGGAATACTGGTATTCAATCTCAGAATGAAGGCAATGAAGAAACTCCTAGTCAAGAAAAGAAAGATGCTGGTGCAACAGATGAAGAGGAGCCAAGAATACTGGAAGCTTTGGAGGCAAGCATTCTTAGATGTGCTATTGATTGCATAAATGCAGAAAAAGATGTTGTCACCAAAGGTACTGTCGACAAGGATACTGTCATGAAAGATACTGTCGACAAAGATACTGTCAAGAAAGGTTCTGTCAAGGATGAAGCCAAAGCTACTGTCAAGCCCATAAGACTGAAAGCCAAAGCAAGAGCATGGTTTTCCAGACAGAAAAGCCAATAAGACTCAGGAAAGCCAAAGCCCATAAGACTCAGGAAAGGAAAAGACCACTGGATTTGGCAGGAATCTTAAGAAGCCGATTCAATCAATACCTCCCAACATTCTCAAGATACAACAGATGCAATCTAGAGGAATCAAGAGTGTTGAGGTCAAGATGGATGCAAATCAAGAGGTCACTGAGTACATTCTGTGGTGGGAAGAATCAAGATCTACCAAGGTTGATAAGGATTTCAATCTGGTCTCCACATCAACCAGTGGTAGGATATCAACCTTAGATAAAAGAAGAATTGACTTCTTCTACCTGGAAAGAATGGTAGAGTTGCTGGAGAGTTATGAAAATATTCTAGAGTCTGTTATGGAACATATTCTGAAATATCAAGCTGATAGGGATGCTGAATTCTATCAGAAATTTGGCTATAACTTTGCAGATTTTGATGATGCTGATATTTCAACTGATTTACCAGCTTCTCCTATACCATATCACTGGTACTATGAGTTTGATGATTCACCCACGGAAGAAAGGAAAACCCAACCCACAGAGGAAGGGCAACCCAAGCCAATCAAAAGACCTGACTCTTCTCAATACGCTCAATATCAGTCAGAACTTGATAAGAAGGAAGCTGAACTCCTGGAAAGATGCAAGACTGCCAACAAGGCAGAAAGTGAAGCTCCAAATTATCAAACATGTATGCTGGAAAATCCCTTAAGAATCAAACATCTAAAAGAAGAAATCTATGTTTGCAGCTTGCACAAGCTAAAAACAACTATTCTGAAGGATTTACAGTATATGGTTGCTGGATCAATTCATCCCCTGGAGCAGATCTGTTCTGACAAGATAGAGGAATTATTGGAAAGGAGAAAAGGAGAAGATTCAAAGCTGGACAAGCAAAGGAGGATGTCTCTCAATGCTTATCGTGGAAGTAGATTCAAGCTCATTCATGAAGAACTCCACTTCAGAAGCTATCCATTTGATCAAGAGCAATGGTTGAATCTCAGGGATGCTAGTTCTCTTATTTCTCCTACTATCAAGAAGATCATTGAAGAAATAGAAGATGTTGTAGTCACACCTGCTGAAATCTTTCTTGTAGAAGGTCTAAGAGGCTGCTTGGTAGAAGCTCTCAGAAGAGAGGAAGTAACAAGACAGAAGAGGAAATCTCAAGCTAAGTAAACATTCTAAATCCATTCTGATCTTGTTAGTTAAGTTGTCAGCATATATTGTAAATTTGTTGTTATTGTCCATAAAAACAAATTGGGGGAGATTGTTGGGATTTATGGGTGATAGCATAGGAACAACTTAACTTTGTATAAACCTAATTTCTTAATTAAGTAGAACATACTGTCACAACCAAAGTATGTTCTTGTAATCAGTATGCAATGTTATTTTTATTGTGTAATTTGGAAGAAGTTCACTTTCTGTGTTCAAGCCTCAAAGAATGCATATTAGATGACAGCATGAATAAAGGTTACTGTCATAAGTATTCACAGTAAGATTATAAGAAGACAGAATGTTGCGAGTCAAGACAGCATATTCACTCTGACAGCAACATTGGCGGAAGACTACGCGACAACAACTTTAGCCCTCGACAGCAAGTTTGGAAACCTCGACAGCACACTATGCGGGGAACTCTTACTGTCACCAAAAGCACATTCCTGTGACAGCAAGCTTTGCGGCAAAAGTAACTGTCTCGAGAAAGATCCTTGTTCTAGGTATCTTTCTCAGTCAAACCCCGTGACAGTTTCAATGTTCAAGAAACAGGCGTGTTGCAGTATCCCTAAGCTGCACCAAGTCTGCAAGACTCCGACAGAAGCTTCAAGCACTGCAAACAAAAGTGAATCAATTCAAGAGCAAGGTCAAGTCTCTATTTGCTGAATTGTTTTAGCTAGAAATAGAATGAATCTAGGTTGCTTTCTTTGTAATGTATATCTGACATTGTTAGAAATTTAGGAAAGTCACATGGGTAGACACTTTGTAAGAAGCTGCCACTTGATAATGACAGCAGCTTCACAGACCCGTGTTGACAGTGATAGGATTAGTTTTATACTTAGACTATTAATTCACTCTAGGAAAGTAACGAAGAAAAGCAAGTGTTTTGAAGAAAAACCGAAGCTCAAGAATTCTCTCTTGAGGTTGTAGCAACACTTTGCAAAATAAATAAAACATTTATTTTGTGAATCCTGTCTTCTCGGTTATACTGTTTGTGAATGCATACATATTATTGATAACATTAAATCTTAGTTTTGGTTGCTGAAACTGAGATTGAATTTTATCAGTATTGCATTCATCCCCCCCCCCCCCCCCCCCTTCTGCAATACACGAGGACCAACACTCTCATTGCATTTTTTCTTGCCCCTCACAAACATAGACTCTTGATACTATGATAAAATGATATCTTCTTATTGAATATTGGAGACATGAGCCTCAAATTTATTACAAGATCACAATTGTTTATTTTCCAATTTCTAATCATCACTAAGGGAAACTATTACAATAAAGGGAACTCTCTATATTTCACTAATTAAAATTTCAAAGACAACTATGTATATTTTCTTATAATAAAATATATTAAGATATAGGTGAACAGGTTCGCACCTTATCTTAGTTATCCATTTTTAACTACAAATTTTAAATCTTTGAATTTAAATTGATCACAACACTTAGTTATAATACGAAAAGTTATGATACACAGAAGTCTAAGGTTCGAATCCCTCCAATAGCATATTAAAATTAAAAAAATTACAAACATATTAATATTTACATTTATTATATTTGTTGTAAAAATGTAAACAAAGTTAAAATTTCATGAACCACACATTATAATATTTCATATTTTTTAATGATAAAAATTCATGTTGAGTATGAGTTTCACTAGAAAATAATATAGAGGGGGGTGAATATAGTATATGTTGTTTCTTTGATTATCTTCGTTTTGAATCTTGTTTAATTGCAACTTGAATTTGTATGTTGCAAACTAAAGAATGCGGAATAAAAACAACACGCGGATACTCTTTAAATCCAATATTGTATTAGATTAAAGATGTTACAAAGTGTGAATTCAAGAAATGAATTCTCTACTTCATTTTTATCTAAGAGTTTAGTCTTGAAATACAATTGAAAATCTTACAACTAAAGATAAGATAGCTATGTACTTATAAAACTGCACACGACTTACTTTTTACAAAACTAGTAACAGACAAAAGATTGCCAACCTCTGTCTATACTATTTTGGTGAAAGTTGACATCTTGTGATTTTCTCTTGTTTTGCATATTGCCAGATCCATATCTTTGGTTGATTACTTTGACTATCTCTCTGAACTTCTTTATAGACTTCCATGTACACACTGCAACGATTGAGACCATTGCATACACCTTGGTTTGATTTTATTCTATGTTTCCAAAACTTTGCCTGATGTTGATTAGATTTTTTCTAAGTCCCCCATTTGATATCTCTAGTATACTTGATTCGATATCTTGACTTCTCGAATCAGTATAAACTAACTTCTCGAATCAGTATAGACTGACTTCTTGAATTGACTCTCTTCACTTCTTGAATCAGCATTTTCAGTACTTCTCGAATCAATGTATTGACTTCTCTAATCCTTGACATCTTGAATTAGTTATAATGACTTCTCTAATCCTTGACATCTCGAATCAGCTGTTTCTTCACTTCTCGAATCAATACACTAGACATATTGAATCTTCATTATAACACTTCTCGAATGGATGAATTCTCGAATTAGTGCATTCTAGACTTCTCTAATCATTACTTAGTCAAATTTAAATCTTCATTTCTGCAACTCCTTTATTCTTCAATTTGTCTTCAAATATTTTGAGACGTGATCATGTGATCTTCTTCCAACTCTAATGTCTCTCAAAAGACTTTAGTTGTAAAACCAAATAAATCAGTTAGATCTGATGTGTCTTGAAGACAATCAGGATCAAAGGATTTCTCCTCTACACCAATCACTCAAAAGAAGTCACAAGGGGGTGTACAAGGGGTCCTGGTCAAGAAGGCTGATAAGGTTGAAGAGGTTGTTGTGAAGAGAAAATTGATTCTGGGTGGTGATTCTGATTATGAGGATGATATGGTACTTTTCTCTAAGTTCAAGATACAAAAGGAAGTTGTTGATACTGTTATTGAAGCTGTGGCACCATCTGCTAAGCCACAGAAGAAAAGGAAATTAATTAAAAGCAAGTATCATATTCCTTTGGAGAAGTAGAATACTGATGTTCAGGCCATTTCAAATCCTGATGAGTCATCAATTCCTGATGCTCAAGCTAATCCTGACGTTGGTGTTCCTGATGAACAAAGCAAGACTGTCTTAATCTCAGATTCTCCAGCCCCTCCACCAAAAAGGATTGTTGAAATTTCATAGGAGAAGATTGCTGAGACTGCTTCCAAGCTTGGGTTTTCACCTCCATTGCAAAAGAAAAGGAAGGCAGATGAGATAGTTTTCAAGAGACAGAAGAAACTGAAGGGATCTAGCCCACAAGAACTTGAACCTCAAAGTGGTTCAGCAGCTACTGAAGATTCAGCCACACAAGAACCACTCACTCAAAGTGTGAGTGAAGGCATAACTGAAGGAATTGTCCCACAAGAACCATTTTCTCAAAGGGAGAATGAAGACACATACATTCCTGCCCCACAAGAACCATCTTCTCAATGTGAAGATGTAGGCAAAACAACTACAGTTTTTGGGGAACTTCCTGACAATGCTCAAGGGGTTTCTAATATTCCTGAAATGGAAGTTTTGGTCGAGAACACTATCACTGAGGGAAACACACAAGAACCTTTAACTCAAAGTGTTGAAACAACTTCTAAACCTCAAGCTACACAAGAACCATTGGTATCTAATATTGATGCAAGCATATCAAATCCTGACAGTGTTGCTCCTGACGTAAGTGGTGCTCCTGATTCTGAGTCAATCCTGATACAACCACTTAGCTCAAGACCATTGATGGATCATATCTCAGATCATCAAGATAAGCTCAAAGAAGTTGTTGTTACTAATCCTGATCATAATGATGATTCTGATGATAGTGATGATGATAATGATGATGATGTTGAGAAGGATCAGCTTGCCACTGCAATTAAATCTAGTCTTGGAACTAATTTTGGTTCTTCAAGCACTTTCATGGTTGGCAAGGCAACTGGTCCAGACTTTTCTGGTCCTTATGCAATTGATCTTGCTGAACAGCTAAGAAGGCATGAATGGGATAATGAATGATACATATCTGTTGATCTGTACAAATAATTTGGTGAGGACATATATTTCTCAAAGCTTGGCAAAGGCACCTACTGCTCTTCAACTCAGAGTAGTGGATTCTCATGTCAAGTTTGTAATCACTGAACAATCTTCTATTAACAACAGAATTGACTCTTTGGATTCCAAGGTAACTGATATTCAAGCCTCTCTCTCTTTAATTTTAAATTTATTATCAAATCCTGATGCCAAAAAGGGGGAGAATGTAAGTCAGACAAAATGCACACCTGATCTAGTATTGAGAAGAAATGATGATGATGATCATACTGTAAATGATGATGATGACATAGTAAGACAAGGAGAAACCTCTAATGCTGTTATGGTGAAGTCTAAAAGACAAACTACTCAAAGTCAATCCATGTAGTCAACTCATGTTTCTGATTCTGGAGTTAGAACAGTAAGGACCTTGGTGAAATCTCAGATCCTGATGGAAGAGCAAATCCTGACAGGTGATCAAATCCTGACACCTGGTCATGGACAAACTTTATCTACTATTCCTGAAGGTGATGAAGATGTACTTATTGAAAATCCTGAGAATGCTGCAAATCTATTCCAGAAGTTCAAAACAAAAGGTGGTGATGTTGTTACTCTTTATCATACTGATAAGAGAGTTCAACAATTGTTTGCTAGGAAAGCTCTCTCTACTGCTACTAAAGAATTTCCTGACTATCTCAAGAAGAATTTCTGAGACAACAACAAAAGATCATGGAAAGTTTTAATAACACAAATTGTCTTAAGAAGAAGACCAAGACAATCAACTCTCATCAGTAATACAACTCAAATTAAAGATTCTAATCCTAACATCGTTCAAGATCCTGATGAATCTGAAATTCTACAAGAGGTTGGTTTGTTAATTCTTACTACTGTGGTTGATTCTTATAATAATGAAGTTGATGAAGAAGAAGAAGCAAGAAGAAGAGAAATCAGAAGAACAACAGATAGAAATTTTAATCTCTATGTGCAAAAGCTGATCAAGTCAAGCAAGTTGTTGTGGAGAAATGGGAGAAGACAACAACACCAACTACAAAAGAGCTATGTTATTGAAAGGGAGAAGGATAAGAAGTGGAAGCACATTGACACACTAAGGTGTGATAGACCTGTAAATTTTCAGTCAGGTGGTATTATAACAAATGTTTCCAGTGTTGCAGACTTTTCTGGTTTACAAAGATCTAAAGCACTCTGGTTACAAATGTTTTCGAGCTTAAAGCAGATGCCACACAATACAAGAGGAGGTATAGGTCACAGAGATGCTGAATTTCTGAACATGCCATATGTTGATCCTCACTCACTAATTGAAATTGGAGGTAACTTAACTTCTGAACACCTGAACAATTTACAAGCTGTAGATATAGTTTTAGATTGTCATGATGATGTTGAAAAGAAAGAGAAGCCTCTGTACTTCATGAAGGATGGAAGTGTGAAGATAATGTCCATTCAGGAGCTGCTGGTTAAAACTACAAAGGAACTGAAATATATTCATTATCTGCTCAAATGGAAGAATGGAGTGTGCAAGGAATGGTCTGATTTGATTCTGTCAACCATAAGAAGAAGATTTAATGAAGGAAGAAATTATGATGGTAATTATACTCCCATGTATCTAAATCTGAGAGATCAAGAAGTTGAAATGCAAAGAGGCAGTGCTGTTAAAGAAATGTCTTTTGGTATGAAACAATTGACTCTTAATCCTGATGGGAAGGAAATTGCTTATCTTCTGGTTGAAGAATATAATCTACAAAGAAGTTCCATTCAGAATCTCAGAGCAGCTATCTACCAGATTGATGAGGAAGATGAAGAGCTCAGAAATCTAAAGGAAAAACTGATTCAAATTCTTGAAGATAAAGAAGAAAATTTATTATCAAATTTCTTGAAGATGAATTTGTTCTACCAGAAAATCTAAAAGATAAGTTGCTGCTATTATTTCTTGTACATTTTGTAAATATGTTTTTGGCATCATTAAATCTAGGAATCTATACTTTATTTTACAAAGTATGAGATTGGGGGAGATTGTTAGATCAGGATTCAATGATCGTCAGGATCTGGACTATTGATCAGGATTGCTGACGTCGTCAGTATTACACGAGCGTCAGTATCAGGATTTCTATCAGGACTATGATCAGGATTATTACTTCAAGATAACTTTTGAGTCCAGTTAAATAAGAAAAGATGATTTGTCGGTTTCTAGTTTACAGGAATGCAACTGTCAGTTAGGATATGTATCAATATAGTTTGTAATTGATTTGGACTTATCTTGTAATCGATAGAGCAGCTGTGTATGCTATATAAACACAGTTTAGGTTTTGATTTTATATCAATCACATACACGAGTATCATTGTAACCAAGCAGCTTTCAAGAACATAAGAATTTCTTGAGAGAGTTTTGTAACAGTTTTATATCAGAATTAATAAAACTGTTATTATTCATATTTGTGTTTACTAGCTTATAGCCCGTGCGATGCACGGTTACTTAAATTTTATTTATAATTATATTTTTATTACGATGCAACACACGATTGTTTTTTTAATATTTATAATTATATTTATTTATGAATATTTTAATATTTAAAAGTTATTAGTTTACATAATTAAATTATTGTTAAAAAAGATTTAGCCAAAAAAAATTATAGTTAATAATTTGATATTTATTATATTTTACACGCTCAATTTAATATTTGTTTATATTGAGTTATAAAAGTTAGATTTGGCCAATTTTACGGTTCACATGAAATTCACAAAATAATCTTTAATTTAGTTGTGGTTTAATAGTTCTTTTTCAATTAAAAACTATTCTAAAACTAAAAAGAGAATAAAGTGACGAAATTTAATGTTAAGAATTCTATTCGATTTAGGAAATCTACCTAACTTATATGTAGTTTAGATTATTAGAATAACCTTTATTAACCAAATACAGGTTTTAATGTTAAATCTAACGGTTTTCACCTATCTATTTAAGATTAAACGATTTTTATTATTTTGGTTATAAATGAGTTTCCTTATTTAATTACAACTATTTTTATGTTTTAACTTTTTGGAAAATCCAATCCTAATATAATATCTTTTAACTTATATCATTTTTAGATAATAATTTCTTTTTATATGATATAATCTTGATCATCTATTTTTAAAAGTATTGAATCTAACGGTTGAGAATGTTTTGGCGGTATTTATGACCAAACTACCAGGATAACATCATTAATTTTTCTTAATATTTATAATTTTTTTATTTTTTTTATTTTTTTAAATATTTATTGCTAAAATATAATATACTCTTTTTTGTAATATGTTAATGATGCGGGGACTTTGAACTTTTGAGAAAATAAATTATCAATTAAAATATTTTTTTTTGTAATAGTTCTTCTTTTAAAGTAGTACACTGTGACGATCAAAATTCTGTATAAAATTCATTTTTTTTATAGTATATCCCGTAAATATCTATGTTATTATATTAAAGACTAAATAATGAAAGATTTCTTATAAGTGTGGTCGCTTTGTTTGATCACTCAATCCATAATCGTTGGATCTTTCAAATTAAATTGTTGAGAAACGTTACATATAACAGTAAAATTATAATGTAGAATGATCTAAAATTTGAATCTACCAACAACATATTAAAATTTACAGGTTTTTTTTGAAAAAAAAGAAAATTTTTTCATTTTTTTTCTTTCAGACATAGGTTATTTGATAATATTTTTTGTAAAGTACGATTTTTCAGAAAAGTACAAACTAATTGATTAACAAACTTTTAAAGTTTCGAATTTAATAATTTACAATGTATGTAGGTTAAAAAAGTTAGGTCTGTTCTGTAGCTGAGTCTACAATTTAAATATTCACTTTATTAATTTTGGCTTTATATTGTGTTTTAAAAATCAAGTTTTGACGATTTTACACCCCACAAGAAGATAACTAAATTATCTTTAATTAAAAGATAGTAACAATTTTTATCTAGGTGGAATTGTCCATGGAAGAGAAAAGAAAGTCACGAATTTTTTACATGGAGAATTATATTCAATATAGAAAACTTATTTATATTTGGTATATTTGGTTTAAATTATCAAAATACACCTTTTAGAATTTAAATATAATCCTATTATTAATAAAATAAACTTTTTTAATATTTGATCTAACGATTTTCATTTATCTAGTTAAGATCTAATGACCCTTATTAATTTGGTTGTGTACGACCAAAATTTGGGATAAGATCCCTATTATGATTATTATATATAAGGATTTAATATAATAAAGATATCAAGTATATACTGATCTAAGTATCTTACTAACGGCTTTTACTTTTAATGTTTCGGTTTTATTTACGGTGTAAATAAAATTTTAAAATACATTATTACTTAAAAATTATTAAATAGAATAAAAATTATGTTATGATTATATAAAATTTTATTCTCATATTATTATATTCTTTATCGATTTGAATTTATTCTTAATTAATTTTGATACTTTACTGAAAGAAACATAAAATTTCTATATTTAAAAGAATTAGTGGAAAAATAAATAAATTGGTGCTACAATAATAAAAAAAAATTATTAAAATTTAGATACTCACTTTAATATTTGGGTTCTATCCTGAGTTTTAGAAATTGAATTTTGACGATTTTACAACTCATGCGAAACTAACGAAATTATCTTTAATTTAATGATGGTTTAATAATTATT
This sequence comes from Heracleum sosnowskyi, assembly GCA_030848705.1. Taxonomy (NCBI): domain Eukaryota; kingdom Viridiplantae; phylum Streptophyta; class Magnoliopsida; order Apiales; family Apiaceae; genus Heracleum; species Heracleum sosnowskyi. The sequence goes on along the minus strand of CM061235.1, from coordinate 8,305,980 downwards.
ATCTAACTTGACCAGTTGACCTACCCATAAAATAAACTGAAAATAAAAGATGGTTAAGAAGTTTTACACAAAGAATTCAATTCAATATAGAAAACCAATTTATAATTGGTTTAAATTATCAAAGCACACTTCTTAGTATTTAAATATAATCCTACATTTAATCAAATACACATTTTAATATAAGTATTATATTCAAAATTATCGTTTATGAATATGAAACCCTCAACATTTTAATAATATTTTGATATTATCATTTTATGTTTGTTATATGTAAAATAATATAATTATAATTTGGATTAATCGAATTGTTATGTTTCTTCAGAAAAAAAAGTGTTTAAATTTATTCATGTACAGGAGTTTTCCTAAGTCTCTTATAACAACAACGTAGGGTATCATTGTAATCGATATGACTTGTTATCTTGATATTTGGTTTAACAATTATTATCTAACTGGAACTATACATAAATTCAACAGAAAAGATATTTAAGAATTTTTACATAGAAAAATTTTAAATTATCAAAATACACTTTTTAGTATTTAAATATAATTCTATTATTAATCAGATACACTTTTTAATATTAGATCTAACAATTCTCATCGATATATTTAAGATCTAACTATAATTATTAATTTGGTCGTATACTGATCGTACACGGACCAGATCGATTTTAATTTTTTCTTAAATTGATTTTAATATTTTATTGAAATAAACAAAGAATTTATAAATTTAAAAGAATTAGGGAAAAAAAATTAAATTGGTGCTTGATATGGTCAGAAAAGTAATTATAGAAATATAATTGACTGGTCAAACAAAAGGCCGATATTTAAAGCCCAATACCCTAATTATTCATTAATTTCGTAATTAATGAATAGGGAAAATATACAGCTCATAAAAAGAGTCCAAATTATGGCAAATTGGTCAAAGAAGGATCCAGAATCCCAATTAAAGGCAATTAATGAGTCATAACCTTTATCAACAAGGGAACGAATTCTTCAGCAAGAAATACAATACTTATCCAATATCAAAAAGAAGACTTATCCGCTAAGTCTCCCAAACATACCATAAATACTAGGCTCCAGACGCCTATATAAGGTCCCTGATCCTACAATCAGAACTACGTCTTTGGCTTGATTCTCAACATTAATTGAGATACGTAGGCATCTTGTGAGGACCAATTTAGTCCGGAAACACGAGTGCAGCCATAAAAGCTCGAAGCTCATTAAACCTTAGCATTAATTACATAAGCACGTTTTTTAATCCACAACATTTGGCGCCGTCTGTGGGAAGACAACATCAACCATGGCAAACACACGAAGAACAGCTCGGGATACTCAAACTCCCGATGATCGCCCCCTCACCTCTGAGGCCGATCAGCCACCGCCGACTACCGGCACACAAGGGGCGAATATCCCCACTAACACTCAAGGACCGGAAATCCCGATTTCGGTTGAAGGGACGAATCCCCTGCAGATGGTCATTCATGGATCTAATCCACAAGAGACCGTTCACCAGCAACCGATCACGACCTCCCCGCTGCTCATGAGTGCACCAAGGAGCCTTCAACTCCATACTACTGATCTCCCTCAATACGCGAATCAGACTTTGGGGATGCCAAGCTATGGCATGCCCCCTCGACCCATGGCAGGCGGTAGTGGAACTAATCCAATCTACCATGAGGCATATGTGCCTCCTTATATTCAAGGTCTGGGACCCCAAAATCAACAAACTCGTCAGACCCCTCTCATTCAAGATTACTCTGGCCCATACACTGAGGATGAGGGTTATACAACTGGGGAGGATGTCGCCCCAAGGAGGAGACGTTCTTCACAGACAAATCGGGAGCCACCCCAAACTACTAGGGAGAAGCTTGCAGCCCATGAGGCAGAGACTGCAAGGCTAAAAAAACTCCTTGCTGAAGAAGAGGCCGCTCAAACTCGGGGCCGAACGACTGAAGGAATCCCGATAATCAACTTGGATCCACCAAGAAGGACCAAGAGGGCTGAAGCCCCAAGGGGTGATCCTAGTAATCTGTTGCCCCTAGGAGATCCTGATGATCCTACACCACCGTTTACTCAAGACATCATGAAAACGGCTATATCCAGAAAGTTTAAGATGCCTTCGATCAAAGCCTATGATGGAACGGGAGATCCCGCAAATCATGTAAGGACATTCTCCAATGCACTGCTGTTGCAGCCAGCCAACGATGCGGTCAAGTGTAGGGCGTTTCCCCAAACTCTTGCAGGTATGGCTCAACGTTGGTACAGCCGTCTACCTCCCAACTCTATTGGGTCCTTTAAGGAGCTAAGCAAGGCTTTCATCAACCAGTTCATTAGTGGAAGGGTGCATGAGAAAAGTTCTGCATCACTCATGGCAATACGTCAAGGAAAGAATGAAGCCCTAAGGGACTACATTAATCGATTCACTCGAGAGGCTTTGAAAGTCCCGGATTTAGACGACAAAGTGGCTATGATAGCCCTGCAACAAGGAACCACTGATGACCACTTCAGGAGGTCGTTGGCTAAACATCCACCAGAGAGCATGTTGAAGCTCCAAGATAGAGCCGGAAAGTACATCAAGGCTGAGGAAAGCATGAGAAAGTATGAACCCACCGCTGGCGACGGTGGAAACTCAAAGAAAAGAAAAGAAACTCAGGAGTACGACGTCAAGGAAAAGTTTCCCCGAACATCAAAGAATTCTGACTCTCCACCCAAGAGAAATAACTTTGGGCCAAAGTTCACGGAGTATGCAAGATTGAATACTCCCAGGAGTCAAATTCTGATGGAGATAGCCAAGGAAGAAGATATCAAATGGCCAAAGCCAATGAGGGCTGATTTGTCCAAACGGAACCAAAATCAGTTTTGTCGGTTCCACAAAGAAGTCGGTCATGACACCGACGATTGTAGGCAATTGAAAGATGAGATTGAGTTTCTGATACGAAGAGGAAAACTCAGCAAGTTCACTAAGGATGGAAGCCAAGGTAGCCAAAGGGGGAACTATGAAAGAAAGGATTATGATAGAAGGGACAACGATCAAGATCGGAATCCCAAGCCCCGAGGGCCAGTGATCAACATGATATTCGGAGGGCCAACTGCTGCTGGGTCCTCCCGAAACTCAAGAAAAGCTTATGCCCGAGAGGTACTGACCGTCGTTGGAGAAGCACCGAAGCGTGCACGAACAGAAGTGTCAATAGGTTTTGATGATTCAGACTTGGAAGGGGTGAAGTTCCCCCACGATGATCCTCTTGTCATAGTACCTGTGATAGGCAACTCCGAAACAAAGAGAGTCCTAGTCGACAATGGAGCCTCAGTAGATATCTTGTTCCACGATGCCTTTATCAAGATGGGTTACACTGATTCTCAGTTGACACCCTCTAATATGCCCATATATGGATTCAATGGAGTGGAATGAAAGGTGGAAGGCACTATCCAACTCCCAATGACCATGGGGCAAGGAACGAATACATCCACTCAGATGCTGAACTTCATAGTTATAAAGGCAACCTCAACCTACAATGCGATCCTTGGGAGGACGGGTCTTCATGCGTTTAAGGCTGTTGCCTCATCTTACCACCTGAAACTCAAATTCCCCACTCGGAATGGGATTGGTGAAGAACGGGGAGACCAAAAGATGGCTAGAAGCTGTTATGTAGCCGCGTTGAGGCCTGATGGAGTTGGGGGGCAGGTTCTCCCCATTGAAGATATGGACACTAGTGACAATGAGGACCGAAGAGGGAAACCAGCTGAGGATTTAATCCCAATTCCCTTAGTCCCGGATGAACCAGAGAAGGTGACTTATGTTGGGGCATTATTGCCCGAACCATTGAAAGGCAAACTCGCATCTTTTCTTCAAGAGAACAATGACGTTTTTGCTTGGACAGCGGCTGACATGCCAGGGATTGATCCCCAACTAATATCTCACAAATTGAATGTGGATCCAGAAAGGAAGGTAGTGAAACAAAAGAAAAGAAGTTTTGTTCCAGAGAGGCTTGAAGCCATTAAGCAAGAAGTAAATAAGCTTTTAGAAGCTGGGTTTATTGAAGAAATCCAATTCCCAGAATGGTTAGCTAACCCTGTGATGGTCAAAAAAGCTAACGGGAAGTGGAGAATGTGCGTCGACTTCACCGATTTGAATGATGCATGTCCTAAGGATTGTTTTCCCTTACCTAGGATTGATGCCTTGATAGATGCCACTGCTGGGCATGAGATGCTAAGTTTCATGGATGGCTTCAACGGATATAATCAAATCAAGATGCACAAAGATGACATCGCCAAAGTGTCGTTCATCACTGACTTTGGTGTCTTCTGTTTCTTAGTCATGGCTTTTGGGCTTAAGATTGCTGGAGCAACATATCAAAGGTTGGTGAACAAAATCTTTGAGCACCTGATTGGAAAAACCATGGAGGTCTACGTAGATGACATGTTAGTCAAGAGCCTTGATAAGGCCAATCACATTGAGCACCTCCGAGAGGCTTTTGAAGTGCTGAGACACCACAAGATGATGTTGAATCCAGCTAAGTGTGCCTTTGGTGTAGGCTCGGGAAAGTTTTTAGGTCTGATGGTTTCCAAGAGAGGAATCGAGGCTAATCCCGACAAAATCAAAGCGATTCTAGACATGGAACCACCAAAGACTGTCAAGGATGTCCAGAAACTGACGGGAAGAGTGGCTGCTTTGGGAAGATTCATCTCCAAGTCTGGAGAGAAGTGTTTACCCTTCTTCAAAGCACTCAAAAAAGTGAAGAATTTTGAATGGACAACTGAAAGTCAAGAGGCCTTTGAGGCCCTGAAGAAATATATGGCTGAAGCACCACTGTTGGCAAAACCCAAGCCAGGAGAAATTCTCTATTTATACTTGGCGGTTTCCAACACAGCCCTTGGAGCTGTTTTGGTAAAGGAAGAAGTAAAGGTTCAGAAACCCATCTACTATGTGAGCAAGATTCTACATGGGGCAGAAATAAACTACTCAATGGTTGAGAAGTTTGCCTTAGCCTTGATAATGGCCTCAAGAAAGCTACGCCCCTACTTCCAGGCTCACAAGATAGAGGTCTTGACTGATCAACCTCTAAGAAACATCTTGCATAGCCCTCAAGTTAGTGGAAGATTAATCAAATGGGCCATTGAATTGGGCGAATTCGACATCAAGTATAAGCCTCGAACGGCCATAAAAGCTCAGGCACTTGCTGACTTCATGGTTGAATGCACCATTGACAACCAAGAAGTCGGGGGGCAGGAAGTAGCTATGGAAGATAAGAAAGATGAGGAAATGACCTTCAAAGAATGTTGGGTGCTCTATTTTGATGGAGCATCAAAAACAAAATCAAGTGGAGCTGGTTTAGTGCTACAGAGTCCTGATGGATTCCTAATAGAGTATGCATTAAAACTTGACTTCCCGACGACAAACAATGAGGCTGAGTATGAAGCTCTGATAGCTGGCTTAGGGCTGGCTGGAGCCTTGAGAGTCAAAACTCTGAAAGTATGTGGAGACTCGAGGCTAGTGGTTTCCCAAGTAAATGGGGAGTTTGAGGCCAGAGATGAAGTCATGGCCAAGTACTTAAAACTTGTCAAGGCCATTATGACTCAGTTCGATGAATGCTATGTGGAGCACATTCCAAGGGAGGAAAATATGAAGGCTGATGCCTTGTCTAAGTTCGCCTCTTCTGAAATTGAAAACTATGCCGGGAGTGTATACTTCCAAGTCTTGAAGACCCCAAGCATCAATGGAAAGTTGGTAGCCCCCATTGGTATCACCAGTTGTTGGATTGATCCCATCAAAGCTCATCTGGAAACTGGGTGGCTGCCCAACGACACTTCAGAAGCACGAAAGCTATACGTCAGAGCACTAAGGTATGCCCTAATTGAGGGAATCCTATACAAGAAATCTTTTGTTATTCCGTACTTAAAGTGCTTGAGACCTCAAGAGGCAGAATTGGCCCTAAAGGAAGTGCATGAAGGGATTTGTGGGCAACACTTGGGGGGCAGAGCCCTGGCTCATAAAGTCACTCGTCTAGGTTTCTATTGGCCAAGCATACTTGCTGATGCTAAAAGCTACGTCAAGAAATGTGAACGGTGCCAGAAACATGCACCAGTGGTTAGGCAACCACCAGAGATGATGACATCCATTAACTCACCCATCCCCTTTGCTATGTGGGGAATGGATATACTCGGGCCATTTCCCATGGCAAGTGCTCAAAGAAAGTTCTTGATAGTAGCAATTGATTATTTCACCAAGTGGATTGAGGCTAAGCCATTAGCCAAGATAACCACCAAGCAAGTGATGCAATTCTTCTGGGAAAATGTGATATGCAGATATGGAATTCCACGAGTCCTGGTCACGGACAATGGAACCCAGTTTAACAACGATGAGTTCAAGAAGTATTGTGATGAAAACGATATCAAGTTGCGCTTTACTTCTGTCGCCCATCCTCAAGAAAATGGGCAAGCTGAGGTTGCAAATCGAATCATCCTTGATGGACTAAAGAAAAGAGTTGAACGCTCCAGAAACACTTGGGTAGACGAATTACTCCCTATACTTTGGGCATATCGTACTACTTGCAAAGTCACCACCGGGGCAACTCCGTTCCTATTGGCTTATGGAGCAGAGGCAGTGGTCCCAGTGGAAATTACTCACACCTCCCCAAGAGTTGAGGCTTATGAACCAGAAGAGAATGAAGAAGGCTTGAGGCTAGCTTTGGATCTAATTGATGAAGTTAGAGATGAAGCAAACGCCAAGATAGTTGAACATCAAAAGAAAGCCTCTTTCTACTACAACCTAAGGGTTAAAGAAAGGTTCTTTCGTCAAGGAGACTTGGTTCTCAGAAAGATTGAAGCATCCGGAGTTGGACAAAAAGGGAAGTTGGCCCCAAATTGGGAAGGACCATATCGCGTCAAAAACGTATTTGGTCGAGGCTCCTACAAGCTAGAAACCCTTGAAGGGCATGAGGTGCCAAGAACTTGGCATGCCTCCAACTTGAAAGTTTATTATGTTTAAGGTGTTTCCTAAGTGGATTCACTACTAGAAATAAGGTTTGATAAAACCAAACCAAGTTTTTAAAACTTGAGTATTATGTAAGGGTTGAGCCCATTCTTCAAAGTTATGAATTATATACTCCTATTCATCATGTTTTGAATGCATTACATACTGATAGATATGTACAAAATGCTAACTAAACGTGCAAAAGGCAAGAAAACAACACAAGCCATGAATGGCCACAAAATATAAATAAAACTAAACTTACAAAAGTTTAAGTTAAGCTCAAAGGCTGGAAATACATAGAAATAAAATACAAAGCCATGAATGGCCATAAAGAAACTACAAACTACGGCTGCGCGTCACCATCCTTGACTCCCGCATCTGTCTCCTCCCCTGAGCTAGAGCCAGAAGAATGCTCATCAGCATCATGGTCATCAGCAGAAGTGTCACCGAGGGGTGATGAATGTCCTGGGTCTAAAATCCTGGCATCATCCTCCTCCATGTCATCTACTCCAGCCAAGATACGCTCCAAGGGAGTAGGAGGGTGAGGAGCAGAAAAGTCAGCAGCATCAAAGACTCCAGGATGCTTGGCCAAGATAGCCTGAACAACATCCTCCCATCCTGAAGTATGCTGAACTGGGAAAAGGACCTCGTCATGCTTCTCGATCAAGTCCTTGTACTCCTGAGAGTCAAGGTACTCATCAATGTAATCATCCTTGCCTTTCCTCAGCTCAACAATATCAGCCTGAGCGTCAGCAAGCTCCTTCTCCCTCCTGGCAAGAGTCTCCTTAAGAGACTTCACCTCCTCCTCGGACCTCTCCAGCTTGATTCTGTTGGCCTCAGAGGAGGTACGCCAAGCCTTAGCTTGGAACAATACCCCTTGAAAGTTGGCATTGGTCTGCCAAAAGATAAAAGTTAGGAAAATATAAGCAGAAACTTCAAAGAAATAGCTAAGGTAAAGAAAATTACCGCAGCAATAGCTTGAGCCCCAAGATGCTCAGCACCCTCAAGGGTGGAATCTGCAACGAAATCCTTGTAATCACAAGGGGTAAGAGAGTGGTACGACCAGTCCACAGCATGTTTGGACACCCCAGTAATGGTGTCCTTCTTCCTGATACCCCAGTTGGGGCGCCACACTGAGGACTTGGCAGACACAGGAATGTCCACCTCATCCACAGAAGGGATCAAGAAGCTGGGAGCACTGGCTTTCCCCCTGGGATCATCCCCGATCCTAGCCCTTTTCATCCTGGATGTCTCTACATCCTTGGGCTCATTGGTCTTGTTGATAAAGGCCGCAGCTACAAGAAAAGCCGGAAAATGGTTAACAGAAAATCACAAAGAAATAAAAATAGGCATAATGAAAAGGGATAAGCAAAAATACCCTTATCATGAACAGTAGAGAGCCCAATGGACTTGAGGACGAACTCGTCCAGTAACTCCCAAGCCACGGTAGTCCCATTATCCTTAATGAGCTCTGAGTAGGCATGGAGCTCCTCCTCATTCAAGACAATGTTACCGGGACTACCATCAGAAACTCTCCCAAAAGATGTACGGAACAGGGTTCCCCAGTCCCCTCCTTCCCATACAAGATACATGAACTCATTTTTCCATTTGGGGTTATTATCTGGGATTGATTTGGGGTGAAAAATGAAAGGGAAGCCTACCCTATGGCTTATATACACCCAACCCAAGTTGTTGGCTGAGCTATTCTTAAACTGAAAGATCTTTCTAAACAAAGGTACAGAAAGAGGAAAGTTTTTACGAAGGCATAAAACCATGAAACAGTTAATTATCCTCCAGGCATTTGGAGGTAATTGGCAAGGGTTGACTTGGACATCTGCCAAAAGTCTAGGAATAAACTCATGAAAAGGGAACCTAAGGCCAACAACTATGGCATCCCTATAAATACACAAAGCATTTGACCGCCAGTGACAAGAACGGTCACCGGGGCCGGCAGGAACAAGCTTTAAGGGGGCCTTTACCCTATACATCTTATTATAATCTTTTATCATATCTACTTCATGGAATTTATTGCTACAATCATACGAATCTAAAGCAGACACTGACGGGTATTCATCCCCACGTTCATTAATCATATCATGCAAAGACATGTATTTTGAACGAATAGGAATGGGGGTACCTCTTTTTGAAGCGGAATTCATCTTTTGGAGGCGTTGGGAAGCTCGATCGGCCATTTCTAACCCAAAAAATCTTCAAATCTTCAAAGAAAATTGCCCAGAAATCTTCAAGGAAACCCAGAATCTTCAAAAAAACCCAGAATCTTCAAAGAAAATCTTCAAATCTTCAAGTGAAAACCCAGAAAACGGTGAGAAAATCTCGCCGGGAATCGCCTTGCGACAGAACCCTAGCAGAGCAATCTAAAGAAAATTTCGGAGAAAATTTAGCAGAGTAACTTTGAGAAAGTGAAATGTGAAGAATGAATGGAAACAAATGAGAACTCACCCTTATATAGGGATCACAGCCGGTCAATGGGCCGGTTGAAGGAAGGGCAACCGGCATTAGCCGGTACGGCCCATAAAAGGCTAAAAGCCCAATTGATAAAGTTGAATAGTGAAGATCTTTGGGCCCAACTAAGCCCATTACAAAAAAACTAAACTACATTTTTGATCAAAGTTCTGATCAAATAAGTTCGAATAAAGCCCAAAATGGCTCTTGTATTCGACCAAAAATCTCGTCGAAAGGATAAAAGCCCAATTATTAAAAAAGGCTAAAGGCCCAATAAAAAGATGAATGTAACAGCCCCAAATCCGGGGTCAGGGATTTAGGGTTGTCACAATCCATGTACTCCTTGCCTTACCTGTATTACTCACACCATTCATAATTTACCTGCTCATGACCCCACCACATATGTCTCACACACACACACACAGGTTAGAGTCTCAGAAACGACACAATACAACAATTGCGGAATAAATAACTTTTATTACAATACCCAAATGTCTTTTGAATCTGTTACTGATACAATTTCTAAGTATTGTTACATTACCAACTTAGCCTTCTGATGCTCACAATCCTCTCATACCATTCATGTCTATACATGAGTTGAATACCAAAGCCGTAGCCTGATTCGATTGGTTCGTACTACTCCCGGGATCACTGCTAAAAACTGTTTATGGAAACGCCTTGCGAGGTATGTGCCGTCCCATAGGCATCCTGCTTCGCTGCTATATAATATATATAAAATAATAGCAAGAGTGAGCGATAGCTCAGCAAGGTAATGAAAGTATGGCATAATTCTGCCTTTAATTCAACCCAGAAATAAAGCGGGTATAAGACAATACTTTGTCAAAATATCTTGATACTGAAATTATTTCCTTATCGGAATGTATTCCAAAAATAGTACCATTACTGTACTTCAAATATCATTTCATAATACTTTGCAACTTTCGATATTCATACTATGAACAAAGTTCTAGTGTAGCATAAAAGCTGAAATAACAAGATAACTCAGTATATCCTTTCCGTAAAATATCTTCTGTATAGAATATAAGCAGACTATCAACATATACTTGAAAGATGAAGTTATAAGAAAAATTCACTATCATCTTTCATATCAAACATTTACCTCATATCATAATTTGGAAATAAATACAATGTAAAATATTTTTCCAATCCATTTCTAAGCTCATCTGGTTCCATATATCTTTTCCCAAATATCATATACCTTCCATAAATTTATATACTTTCTGGAAAACTCATACACTGAAATAAACTGGAATACTCTTGAGTAAACTTTTTCTTTCTGAAAACTTGCATAGGACTGACAACTGGAATAAACTTTCTTTTCTGAAAACTTGCATAAAACTGAGTAACTGGAGTAATTTCTCTTTCTCTGAAAACTTGCACAAGATGTGCTCTTTCATGAATAGTGAACTGTAGATGGAGATGCTGGGCGCCGAGGATACCCCTACGATGATCAGTCGTAAGGCGAATCCCCCTGCTGTTTTTCTACGTAGAAGGGAAGATAATCAGTCTCACACCGACTTACCTCCCCGCCAATCGGTTGTAGGCAGGATGAACAGACCCGTTCTTGGACGGTCGATTCTGTTACATCCACTTCTCCTACGGTCGGGCACTGATAAATCTAAGGAAAGAACGACGATCTACGCGTAATTCCCTTAGGGGACCGGCGCTACTCAGTCCCTTATATATCTCCAAGTTCGAGTAAATCCATAACACTGAAACATAAAGTTCCTTCCCCTTTTTCCCCAAGAATACAACTCCACAAAGTAGTCATATCTGGTTGGAAAGGAAAATTCACCCATATTTCCCAAGTTGACGCTTGTTAATGGATGCAACTAATTCCACTGATCTTACCCCTCGAATCTTGAGGAAGTAATCAAAATCATTTTGATGGTAGTAAACCAGACTGATAAATTCATTGATTTAAAAGATTTAGGACCGGGCAGTCCACTGGAAACATACATAAAATCTCGAGAAAGGTCCCATGCATTTGTAGTTTGAGCGAACATTTAAGTCTTTCTGAATATAGACTTAAACGGGAAATAGTTTTGGGAACCTCTCTTGATTTTAAAAATACTTAACAATATGTATTAAATAAGTAACCTTAAATGAAGATTAAATAAATAATCCTCAGATGAATATTTGAAATAATATTCATTCACTAAATAAATAATCTCCAAATGAATATTCAAAATAATATTCATTTTATAATAAATCCTCAAATGAATATTCTAAAATAATATTCATTAAATAATAATCTCAATTGAATATTTGAAAATAATATTCATCAAATAAATAAAACCCAAATGAATATTCAAAGGTAATATTCATTAGGTAAATAATCCTCAAACAAATAATCCTTAAATAGATAATTAAATGAATATTCAGAAATAATATCCATTAATTAAATAAATCTCGAATGAATATTCATAAATGATATTCATTAAATAGTTAAATAATCTTCAACTGAATATTCAAAATTAATATTCTTTAAATAAATAATTTCTTAAATGAATATTTCAAATAATATTCATTAAATAAATAAAATCTGAGATGAATATTCCAAAATAATATTCATTAATTAAATAATCCACAAATGAATATTTATAATAATACTCATTAACTAAATAGATGATATGAAATCATACTTTAGACAAATATTTGAAATGATATTCTCCACGTAAATATAATCCTCGAATATTATTTATTCGATAAATAATACTCAGAAAATAATCTCAAATCGTATACAATACACCGCCTCGCGGTTCGTAACAAAATATTCAGAAACATATGCCCTATGCTAAGGGCTATCATAATCCTGGCTTATAGATACTAGATCTCATCTAGTCTATAAGTCATCTTATCACAGTCACAATTCGATTACGACAACATATCAAGTCAAGACAACTATGCATATACCTTGCATCGTATATCGTAAAGTATTTAATAATACTCTTAAATGAAATAATATTCGATTAATATTTCTCAAAGGAAATAATGCTCAAATAACAATCCTCGAATCTTTACCAAGTAATAAATACTTGTTGAAAATATAATAATGATACTAATTAACATTCCTCAGAATACATAGTACTTTGCCGCTGGAATCCCTCCGGGTCTCCACGACTATTTATATATATCAAAATACCGACTCCCGGTCTAGAGTCGAACACAATAATTATGCTCTTATACTTAGAGCTACAAGATCCACCGGTTCACAACTATTCATCTCAAATTTTATAAGTGAATAAGAAGGCCAACTATATATACATGGCAATATAAGCAATAACTGCAAAACTGTGTAACTCTATACATGGCAAAACAGGAATATAGAACCAATACTACAAAGTATGGTTTAGAACACTTGCCTGGTATTCGAGACACGATAGGGCTCGCGACGATGTCGGTCCATCTAGACAAAGTCAAACAAAAGCATACCGTTAATCCCCTGGATAACCATTCGTAACTTAAGGGTTAAACATATAAGCAACACAACCAAAGCATCACTCGCTCGCTCTAGCGTCATATTAAGTCCATGTTGGTCGTCAAGTATTTACGTCATAAGTTTGGTTCGAAATCCATTCGCGATTCCAAGTTATACTCAACCATTTAGAACGTTGGTTTCTAAGTCTCGTTTTTAGTGGTTTACACTTACGCGACCTCGGTTTAAACTTTTCTATAAAATCAACCGTTTACTCTTTTGAGGTGATTCCTTCGCACGCATTCACCTTATGATCTCTAGTATTTATTAAACTCGATTCGACACCAAAATATGCATTTAAGGGGTTCATATGATGTAACAAACTTCACGTTTGCGGTTTCGAACCACTTTTACGAATATCGCGATATCTCCTAAACCGTAAGTTCAAATGCTACGATTCTTTCGCCAAAATGATCTATGACTCAATATCTTCAAAGATAGGTCGTATACTCAACAAGGTCAGTGGTTTATACCTACTGTTATGCTCGGTTTCTAAGAGCTAAAGAAATTTCGCCATTACGACGGCTATAACTCGGATATTTCCAAAATCAAAATCCTCCAAATAATCATTCAATCCACCACCAACACTTATGGACACTATTTACCATCTCCCTCACTGTCACAACAGGTCTTGGAGCCACAAAACTTATTTTAGCAATTATCAAAGCCCAATCATAACCATAATCTCCTACATATACATCAAATCTCTATAACACATCTATATCATCAAAAATGAAATTATGAACTAGGGTTTCAAAAGAGGGTTACCTTCCTTGATGCTTGTATGACCTGGATAAACCTTGGTTAGCCCTTAACTAGTCTTGAACAAGCTTGGATGATCAAAAGAAAACAAGAAAACAAGTTACTATTCTCGGAGTTACTATACACCGGTTCAAAGAACTGGAAAAACGAAGGTCTTACCTTGCTCAAATGGAAAAGCTTATAAAATAGAAGTTGTAGATCGTCTCAATATCTTTCCAACAAGCTATAGATCGCCACTTTCCACCAAGAATTGAAGGAGATATGAAGGTTACAATCCGGCTGTTCCTCTTTGGCCGGGAATGGAAGAAAATGTAATATTTTTGGTTTGGTTGATTTTAATAAATGAAATGATATTTTGTGGTCAAGTCTTTGTCTTGGTGAGTCATAGCATCTGATTGCCTCTTCTTGCAACACTTGGCGAGCATGCATTGGTTCTGGTAAAGTGGTTTTATCGGTTCGTTTAATTTCGTAGAATGCTCGCAAGATTTCTCGAGGGTTCTATCGAGGTACTTTACCGAAATCGTTCTCGATACTTCTAATTCATTTATCAAATCAATATCCATGGAATTAATAATTTAAATCCTTAAATATCCTCAAATAATAATTATTTAGTCCGTTTTTGGTGAAATTTCGGAGAAAACGAAAAATGCTATTTTTCCGATTCTGACAGCTTCTGCATTCTTCGAATTAATCTTGTTACATGTTACTTCCATGTCTATATTTAATCCTGTAAATATTGCCTTGTTCCTCTTGAAACGATTCGAAATATTTTCCAAAAAGAGCGAGTAAAACTTTACGCGATTCTCGCAGTGAATAGTAACCATTCACTATTCACTTCAACAATCGGATTCTTAAATCGACTTTAATAAAATAATAAAATTCCAAAATATTAAATCCTCAAATCCTCAATTTTAATATCTCATTTCTTGAATATAATAATATATAATTCGCTGCCCGGTCAAATACTATTCCAAAATAAAATTTGGAATTTCTGAATTTCGATCGTCTTTGCATTCACTTATTTACTCCGTAGATTACTAATATGATTTCGGAATATCCACCCTACGTCTCATACATAGGTGGCAAGAAAATTTTTGTTAATCCTCAAAATCACTATTCATCCACCCACTTCACTATTCACTGCTGCACTTAGTCATAATAAGAAAAATTTTAAATTATTCCAAAAATTCAGGTTATTACATTCTCCCCTCCTTAAAAGGATTCCGTCCCGGAATCAACTTAGGAGTAACTGGGGTACTTCTCTTCCATTGCACTTTCTAACTCCCAGGTGGATTCTTCCACCTCTTGATTTTCCACAACCTCTCACGAGGATATCGTTTAACATCACGAATCTCTAGTCTCATATTCTCTATCTTGTTTGCACAGAAATACACCAGCATAAACTTGCTTGTCATTCATTAACTTGCCATTTGGCTTATCAATAGCAGTACTATCTCTATACTCGCGGGCTTAGTCCGCATACTTTCTCTGTCTGTCTTGGCTGTTACTAGCCGCTTGTTGGTGAAATCTTTTGTCTTTCTAGTCTGTTGGACTAACTTGGGTTTTGTGTAAATTCTCATCCTTTAATTCCCGATCCTTCGGAATCCATCTCTGTCTCATTTTAATTAAGGGTATCGGCCACCACATTGGCCTTCCCCGGATGGTAGTGTATCTCACAGTTATAATTCTAGGTCAATTCTAGCCATTCCTCCATCTCATGCTATCTACGATCACGGGTAACTCAAGCCCATTCATTACATTCCATAAAATTTGTGGGTGCATTAGTCAACCCAAATAACTTCACTGAAAACTCGAAGTGTCTATTCCTAGTATGAATCGCAGTCTTGGGTATATCCTCAGATTTAACTTCCAACTGGTGATATCTAGTTCTTAAATAAATTTGGAAATACACAGCGTTCTTCCGCTGATCAAACAATCATTTACCAGGGTACCTATTCTCCATGTCGAACTCATACAACTCTCGAGGTTCGATACATAATCCTGTGCTAACATCTTTCTCTCTTTCAACAACACCGGCTCTCCATGGTGGTATACTGGGTCTCATCATACCTTTGTACAACAACTCTTGTAACTGAGTCACTAACTCTTTCATTCCCATTATACTCTGAATACTCGGTATTCATTCTAATGTCATCCAAATCGATATCTGGTAGCTTATTAAAACCTTGTACAATCTCCCAAAACCATTGTAGTTCCCTTTATACTTGGTATCTCTTTTCTTGGTGTCAACCTTAAGAGCTAATTAAGCCTCATATCTCCGGCATAATAATTTCTTAGTCTGACTATATTCAAGAATCTCTGAATCTGTCTCCATTCTTTATTTATTACTCTTTTTCTTTGCAATCAATTGGCTCCATTGGGGTGTCAACCAACCCATCCTTATTATAATATCAACTTCTCCCAACTTGAAGGGAATCAGGTCTCTCAAAAGTGTCGACCTCATGTTTCTAGTTCATAATCTAGATGTACCAGTCTTATGGAAAATCCCTTGATTGAGTATTTCTACTTGTAATTATTCCTCTAAAAACAACACGCCGCACCTCTCCCAAGTCAAAATACCAGCTCCCTCTGATTCCATCGTAAGTACTTAGCTTGCTAACCCAGAGGTAGTGTCCATTCGTAAACAACTCCTCCAAAACCTCAATTTCACCATAAGGCATCTATCTAACAACGTTGTCACTGGAGTTCGCGGCACATTACTATTTCTTTCATATATATCGATTGACACGCTTTCCATTATCATAATATCCTTGGGAGAATAAACCAATTTCATCAATATGTCATTAACATTCTATTCGTCTTAGGGATTCGCTCCTGTCATAGGCGATTTCGTTGCGAATCTAATTCCTATCAGCGAATTTTGACTTATTTGACCTGATTGGCCTCCCCTTAGAATTCAATGAGGATAACAAAAATCATGGGGTCTTGAAAAGACAGCTCCCATATCAAGGGAAACGTCACACACTGGTGATCATAAGGTCATGAGTTTTAAAGTAACCTTATTGGAGGTAAAAGAATTTACCGAGAGATCAACATGATCATAAGAACTCAACGTTGTGTGCCTCAATTGAGACATTACTAAAGGTAATTAGCCTTCTTGTATTTCACAACTTACAAGTGATGGCGTCCCATCCGACTTCTATCACATAGACAGATAGTCCTTGTAGCCCCTATAAGTATAGGGTTGTTCGTCTCAGTGGAAGTTGAAAAGTACGAAAGCAATTCGAGATCAATTTAATGATTATCGCCTTTCAACAATATTTCTCAAAGGAACACCTTGGATTAAAATTGAGCAGATTCCAAAGGTGTGGTTTCCAAAGAATCGCAAAGAAAAGAATAACCAAAAGATACTGGTACTTAACAAATAAGTGGTGAGGTATCACCATAGGGTCATTCATTATTTGAAGAAAAGTGAAAGCTTAAATAACATCATTTGACAGGGCTTCGAAAGCCTGAAAGTAGGCATTGTGATAGCCTCTGGCACAATTGAAACTGAATATGGTTTAACACAAGTGTTATAAAACAACTTCGAAGAGGGAATATACCCTTTACCAGAATTCTTTCCTGGAGAGAGATCAAGATAGATCATAGATTGGGGAAATATCCCACATAATTTGCAAATGGGGAGGGTACTACCAAGGTCTCTACGGATGCCTTTTATGTCGGCTCCTCTGATGGATATTCGTTCAATTCTAAAGCTTTTCCTTTCCACGCACCCTAAGTTGTTCGATACTTACGTCATTGCTGTCTTGTAATAGTCGCCAAGAATTCGACCATCAACATTTGCAATCGCAGGGAGTTCTATTCGACTAGGCGCAAACATCGCAAGTAAGCGTTATGTTCTATAAGAAGACTTCGATACCGTTGTCGTCCATAGCAACGACAATTCCACATGTCGACTGGGCGGTACTTCAGAAGCTCGTTAGAAACTACATGCTTAAATCCGGTCTCTATTTCAATCATCCTTATACCCTATATTCCTTCTCCCATATCAATCCCGTGTGCTACATAAGCTTAACACTTTTGGCACAATAACCTTTTCATTTAAGTCAATCTCGGAATTTCTCAGTCCGTCTTGGTCCTTGAATATATTTCGCCTTTACCGTCCAATCTCAACTTCATCATTTTATCTCTACCATCAATTATAGCAATAAGGGTCTGTCCACCAACCCATATAGCGACTACCTCACTCAATCCACAGGGTTCGCTCTAGTTTCCACTCTCTTTGGTGACATCCCCTGGTAATCAGAAAGACAAGGTTTGCCAAAATTTGCTGAATTCCTTTCCAAAATCAGGGAAATTTGACCAGTCTATTTACCTACTAGTAATACTCGGATCTGATTTCCGACCTTTCGGTTCTATCCTCATAATTCCTTCCTGGTTTCCTGAGGGTGGTAAATCTCGTTCTCGATTCCGCCTTAGCGTGCTTGTCTTACACTAACATTTGCATGGTACGTATACCCAAAATTTTCCTTGAGATAATAAAATCCCTCAATGATGTAATAGACACTCTTTCCAGTGGAATCGCTGGTCGTGGGGGATTGAAACCTCATAGCCAAAGCAATTCCTTACACTATTCTTAGGCAACTAAGTACCCTTAATAGTTCGCAAAAATCTGAACATCTTGGTTCTTACGTATGCCGCCTCCTTATGGGCAACTATAACCGACTACGAGTAACAGGTTTCGTTCAAGTCGAATCAATCCACTAATACTGGCTATACTGCCTCTACCTCTTCTGCTTTGGAGACTCTACTCCATTCTCTTTGTCATATCTCTTGGTGAATCATAAACGATCCTAAACTCTCGTCTCGTCACTTATTTAACCTCTGAAGGTTCGTCCGGTCTTATTATACGACCTCAAGTAACATACTATATCTTTATCAATCAACACATCCTCTACAAGATTCTTTCCTTGACCCACTATGGGGTCTTCCTCTAGATCCTCCTATGGATCTTCCTTTATCGGGTCTTTGTCCATTTCAAGGACGCATCATCAATTGCCTACTCGAAGACCTCGGGATCTGGTATCTCAGAATCCCCTCAATCTATAACTCATACGACTCGAGGTGACTAACCACGAAGTCCTAAGTACGGTTTCCAAAAGAAGTCCCCTCTCGGGCTTCATCTTAAACAGTCAGGGTCATGTCCTCTAACCCGACTACAAAATTAATTTGAGCTCTAGATATCCTTATCATTCTTAAGGGTATTGTAAGACTCGATCTCCTATCGTTTCTGAGGACTGTAACCTAACGCTCTGATACCATCTCTGTAACAGCCCCAAATCCGGGGTCAGGGATTTAGGGTTGTCACAATCCATGTACTCCTTGCCTTACCTGTATTACTCACACCATTCATAATTTACCTGCTCATGACCCCACCACATATGTCTCACACACACACACACAGGTTAGAGTCTCAGAAACGACACAATACAACAATTGCGGAATAAATAACTTTTATTACAATACCCAAATGTCTTTTGAATCTGTTACTGATACAATTTCTAAGTATTGTTACATTACCAACTTAGCCTTCTGATGCTCACAATCCTCTCATACCATTCATGTCTATACATGAGTTGAATACCAAAGCCGTAGCCTGATTCGATTGGTTCGTACTACTCCCGGGATCACTGCTAAAAACTGTTTATGGAAACGCCTTGCGAGGTATGTGCCGTCCCATAGGCATCCTGCTTCGCTGCTATATAATATATATAAAATAATAGCAAGAGTGAGCGATAGCTCAGCAAGGTAATGAAAGTATGGCATAATTCTGCCTTTAATTCAACCCAGAAATAAAGCGGGTATAAGACAATACTTTGTCAAAATATCTTGATACTGAAATTATTTCCTTATCGGAATGTATTCCAAAAATAGTACCATTACTGTACTTCAAATATCATTTCATAATACTTTGCAACTTTCGATATTCATACTATGAACAAAGTTCTAGTGTAGCATAAAAGCTGAAATAACAAGATAACTCAGTATATCCTTTCCGTAAAATATCTTCTGTATAGAATATAAGCAGACTATCAACATATACTTGAAAGATGAAGTTATAAGAAAAATTCACTATCATCTTTCATATCAAACATTTACCTCATATCATAATTTGGAAATAAATACAATGTAAAATATTTTTCCAATCCATTTCTAAGCTCATCTGGTTCCATATATCTTTTCCCAAATATCATATACCTTCCATAAATTTATATACTTTCTGGAAAACTCATACACTGAAATAAACTGGAATACTCTTGAGTAAACTTTTTCTTTCTGAAAACTTGCATAGGACTGACAACTGGAATAAACTTTCTTTTCTGAAAACTTGCATAAAACTGAGTAACTGGAGTAATTTCTCTTTCTCTGAAAACTTGCACAAGATGTGCTCTTTCATGAATAGTGAACTGTAGATGGAGATGCTGGGCGCCGAGGATACCCCTACGATGATCAGTCGTAAGGCGAATCCCCCTGCTGTTTTTCTACGTAGAAGGGAAGATAATCAGTCTCACACCGACTTACCTCCCCGCCAATCGGTTGTAGGCAGGATGAACAGACCCGTTCTTGGACGGTCGATTCTGTTACATCCACTTCTCCTACGGTCGGGCACTGATAAATCTAAGGAAAGAACGACGATCTACGCGTAATTCCCTTAGGGGACCGGCGCTACTCAGTCCCTTATATATCTCCAAGTTCGAGTAAATCCATAACACTGAAACATAAAGTTCCTTCCCCTTTTTCCCCAAGAATACAACTCCACAAAGTAGTCATATCTGGTTGGAAAGGAAAATTCACCCATATTTCCCAAGTTGACGCTTGTTAATGGATGCAACTAATTCCACTGATCTTACCCCTCGAATCTTGAGGAAGTAATCAAAATCATTTTGATGGTAGTAAACCAGACTGATAAATTCATTGATTTAAAAGATTTAGGACCGGGCAGTCCACTGGAAACATACATAAAATCTCGAGAAAGGTCCCATGCATTTGTAGTTTGAGCGAACATTTAAGTCTTTCTGAATATAGACTTAAACGGGAAATAGTTTTGGGAACCTCTCTTGATTTTAAAAATACTTAACAATATGTATTAAATAAGTAACCTTAAATGAAGATTAAATAAATAATCCTCAGATGAATATTTGAAATAATATTCATTCACTAAATAAATAATCTCCAAATGAATATTCAAAATAATATTCATTTTATAATAAATCCTCAAATGAATATTCTAAAATAATATTCATTAAATAATAATCTCAATTGAATATTTGAAAATAATATTCATCAAATAAATAAAACCCAAATGAATATTCAAAGGTAATATTCATTAGGTAAATAATCCTCAAACAAATAATCATTAAATAGATAATTAAATGAATATTCAGAAATAATATCCATTAATTAAATAAATCTCGAATGAATATTCATAAATGATATTCATTAAATAGTTAAATAATCTTCAACTGAATATTCAAAATTAATATTCTTTAAATAAATAATTTCTTAAATGAATATTTCAAATAATATTCATTAAATAAATAAAATCTGAGATGAATATTCCAAAATAATATTCATTAATTAAATAATCCACAAATGAATATTTATAATAATACTCATTAACTAAATAGATGATATGAAATCATACTTTAGACAAATATTTGAAATGATATTCTCCACGTAAATATAATCCTCGAATATTATTTATTCGATAAATAATACTCAGAAAATAATCTCAAATCGTATACAATACACCGCCTCGCGGTTCGTAACAAAATATTCAGAAACATATGCCCTATGCTAAGGGCTATCATAATCCTGGCTTATAGATACTAGATCTCATCTAGTCTATAAGTCATCTTATCACAGTCACAATTCGATTACGACAACATATCAAGTCAAGACAACTATGCATATACCTTGCATCGTATATCGTAAAGTATTTAATAATACTCTTAAATGAAATAATATTCGATTAATATTTCTCAAAGGAAATAATGCTCAAATAACAATCCTCGAATCTTTACCAAGTAATAAATACTTGTTGAAAATATAATAATGATACTAATTAACATTCCTCAGAATACATAGTACTTTGCCGCTGGAATCCCTCCGGGTCTCCACGACTATTTATATATATCAAAATACCGACTCCCGGTCTAGAGTCGAACACAATAATTATGCTCTTATACTTAGAGCTACAAGATCCACCGGTTCACAACTATTCATCTCAAATTTTATAAGTGAATAAGAAGGCCAACTATATATACATGGCAATATAAGCAATAACTGCA
This sequence comes from Heracleum sosnowskyi, assembly GCA_030848705.1. NCBI lineage: Eukaryota > Viridiplantae > Streptophyta > Magnoliopsida > Apiales > Apiaceae > Heracleum > Heracleum sosnowskyi. Next base: position 8,283,971 of record CM061235.1, on the reverse strand, counting down.
AAACTGTGTAACTCTATACATGGCAAAACAGGAATATAGAACCAATACTACAAAGTATGGTTTAGAACACTTGCCTGGTATTCGAGACACGATAGGGCTCGCGACGATGTCGGTCCATCTAGACAAAGTCAAACAAAAGCATACCGTTAATCCCCTGGATAACCATTCGTAACTTAAGGGTTAAACATATAAGCAACACAACCAAAGCATCACTCGCTCGCTCTAGCGTCATATTAAGTCCATGTTGGTCGTCAAGTATTTACGTCATAAGTTTGGTTCGAAATCCATTCGCGATTCCAAGTTATACTCAACCATTTAGAACGTTGGTTTCTAAGTCTCGTTTTTAGTGGTTTACACTTACGCGACCTCGGTTTAAACTTTTCTATAAAATCAACCGTTTACTCTTTTGAGGTGATTCCTTCGCACGCATTCACCTTATGATCTCTAGTATTTATTAAACTCGATTCGACACCAAAATATGCATTTAAGGGGTTCATATGATGTAACAAACTTCACGTTTGCGGTTTCGAACCACTTTTACGAATATCGCGATATCTCCTAAACCGTAAGTTCAAATGCTACGATTCTTTCGCCAAAATGATCTATGACTCAATATCTTCAAAGATAGGTCGTATACTCAACAAGGTCAGTGGTTTATACCTACTGTTATGCTCGGTTTCTAAGAGCTAAAGAAATTTCGCCATTACGACGGCTATAACTCGGATATTTCCAAAATCAAAATCCTCCAAATAATCATTCAATCCACCACCAACACTTATGGACACTATTTACCATCTCCCTCACTGTCACAACAGGTCTTGGAGCCACAAAACTTATTTTAGCAATTATCAAAGCCCAATCATAACCATAATCTCCTACATATACATCAAATCTCTATAACACATCTATATCATCAAAAATGAAATTATGAACTAGGGTTTCAAAAGAGGGTTACCTTCCTTGATGCTTGTATGACCTGGATAAACCTTGGTTAGCCCTTAATTAGTCTTGAACAAGCTTGGATGATCAAAAGAAAACAAGAAAACAAGTTACTATTCTCGGAGTTACTATACACCGGTTCAAAGAACTGGAAAAACGAAGGTCTTACCTTGCTCAAATGGAAAAGCTTATAAAATAGAAGTTGTAGATCGTCTCAATATCTTTCCAACAAGCTATAGATCGCCACTTTCCACCAAGAATTGAAGGAGATATGAAGGTTACAATCCGGCTGTTCCTCTTTGGCCGGGAATGGAAGAAAATGTAATATTTTTGGTTTGGTTGATTTTAATAAATGAAATGATATTTTGTGGTCAAGTCTTTGTCTTGGTGAGTCATAGCATCTGATTGCCTCTTCTTGCAACACTTGGCGAGCATGCATTGGTTCTGGTAAAGTGGTTTTATCGGTTCGTTTAATTTCGTAGAATGCTCGCAAGATTTCTCGAGGGTTCTATCGAGGTACTTTACCGAAATCGTTCTCGATACTTCTAATTCATTTATCAAATCAATATCCATGGAATTAATAATTTAAATCCTTAAATATCCTCAAATAATAATTATTTAGTCCGTTTTTGGTGAAATTTCGGAGAAAACGAAAAATGCTATTTTTCCGATTCTGACAGCTTCTGCATTCTTCGAATTAATCTTGTTACATGTTACTTCCATGTCTATATTTAATCCTGTAAATATTGCCTTGTTCCTCTTGAAACGATTCGAAATATTTTCCAAAAAGAGCGAGTAAAACTTTACGCGATTCTCGCAGTGAATAGTAACCATTCACTATTCACTTCAACAATCGGATTCTTAAATCGACTTTAATAAAATAATAAAATTCCAAAATATTAAATCCTCAAATCCTCAATTTTAATATCTCATTTCTTGAATATAATAATATATAATTCGCTGCCCGGTCAAATACTATTCCAAAATAAAATTTGGAATTTCTGAATTTCGATCGTCTTTGCATTCACTTATTTACTCCGTAGATTACTAATATGATTTCGGAATATCCACCCTACGTCTCATACATAGGTGGCAAGAAAATTTTTGTTAATCCTCAAAATCACTATTCATCCACCCACTTCACTATTCACTGCTGCACTTAGTCATAATAAGAAAAATTTTAAATTATTCCAAAAATTCAGGTTATTACAATGAAGGCCCAATTGCTAAAATCCTTGGGCCCAAATGAAGCCCAATATATGTGGGCCCTAAAAGTCTGTAACGAACCAAGTATTCGACCAGAATCCTAGTCGAATGAGTTCGAATAGGCACCAAAACTGAAGTCTCGTTCGACCATGTTCCTGGTCGAAATCATTCGACCAGGCACCAAAACTGAAGTCTCGTTCGACCATGTTCCTGGTCGAAATCATTCGACCAGGCACCAAAACTGAAGTCTCGTTCGACCATGTTCCTGGTCGAAATCATTCGACCAGGCACCAAAATTGAAGTCACGTTCGACCATGTTCCTGATCGAAATCATTCGACCAGGCACCAAAATGAAAGCCATGTTCGACCTTGAACCTGGTCGAAATCATTCGACCAGGATGCAATATGAAAGTCCTGTTCGACCACAATCCTGGTCGAAGCTATTCGACTAGGGGGGAAAATGAGGCTCTACTTCGACTAGAAACCTGGTCGTAAGCATTCGACCAGGAGGCAAACTGACAGTAGTATTCGACCAGAAACCTGGTCGAAATCATTCGACCAGGATGCAAAATGGAAGCAAATTTCGGCCAGAATCCTGGTCGAAGGAGTTCGACCAGGAGCTAAAATCAAGGTCGAATTCGACCAGGATCCTGGTCGAAAATGACATGAAAAATTCAAAAATCAATTTATGTTCCAGGGAATTGATGAAAAATCCCGATTCCTGTTTTGGAGAATTATAAAATTGGTTTAGAACTATACGTTCGTCAAACCAAGCCACGATATGGAAGAAAATTTCGTAACTCCTGAATGAAATAACTTCTACGATAATCCAAGAGAGATTTTCCTAGAAGTTGGGGGGCAAATGATATGGTCAGAAAAGTAATTATAGAAATATAATTGACTGGTCAAATAAAAGGCCGATATTTAAAGCCCAATACCTTAATTATTCATTAATTTCGTAATTAATGAATAGGGAAAATATACAGCTCATAAAAAGAGTCCAAATTATGGCAAATTGGTCAAAGAAGGATCCAGAATCCCAATTAAAGGCAATTAATGAGTCATAACCTTTATCAACAAGGGAACGAATTCTTCAGCAAGAAATACAATACTTATCCAATATCAAAAAGAAGACTTATCCGCTAAGTCTCCCAAACATACCATAAATACTAGGCTCCAGACGCCTATATAAGGTCCCTGATCCTACAATCAGAACTACATCTTTGGCTTGATTCTCAACATTAATTGAGATACGTAGGCATCTTGTGAGGACCAATTTAGTCCGGAAACACGAGTGCAGCCATAAAAGCTCGAAGCTCATTAAACCTTAGCATTAATTACATAAGCACGTTTTTTAATCCACAACAGTGCTACAATAATAAAAAAATATTTATTAAAATTTAGATAATAACTTTACTGTTTGGGCTCTTGGGCTCTATCTTGAGTTTTAGACAACAGATTTTAACGATTTTACAGCCCACGCGAAGCTTATAAAATTATCTTTAATTTAATGATGGTTTAATAATTATTATCTAACTGGAACTATCCATAAAATAAAGAGAAAAGATAATTACGGATTTTTACATAAAGATTTCTTTTCAATATAGAAAACCCATTTATAATAGATTTAAATTATCAAAATACACCTTTTAGTATTTAAATACTATCCTATTATTAATCAAATACAATTTTTAATATTATATCTGACGGTTCTCATTGATTTGAATATTTATAGTTTTATAATCCAACGGATAGTATACTTTTGGTAGTACAGTGACCGACCAAAATTTTGGATAAGATCTTCCTTACGCTTATTATATATAAGGAGTTAATTAAGTCGAGAATCTTATACAATTGTATTCAACCCCCTTCTACAATTGTTAATTATTGGGCAACATTCTCAAACATACTTGTTCATAATTTTTTTAATAAAAAAATGAAATCTCATGTATGGGTCAGAATTAAAAAGTGTTGATGAGAAACATGAATATGAACTCAATGACACATCATTTGAGAATAAAATTAGAAATCTTACGCATGTTAGAATTAAAAAGTGTTGATGAGAAATATGAATGTGAACTCAATGACATGTCATTTGAGAAAAAAAAAATTAGAAATTTTATTGAAACATGTACCATTATTCTTTTTTTTCTTTTTTGACAAATTGTAACATTACTCATTTGTTTTGTCATAAAGGATATACTTTTCTAATTTTCTCAAATTTATTATTAATTAAATATTAGAAAAAATCTTAATTTTCTTTTGCTTAATAAACTAGTTGTTGTGTTGTTATAAAGCAATACTCGACTAATCCTATCTTAAGACATCAATATCTTGGTCGAAAAGAAATTTAGAAACCTTGGGCCCCAAGTATGAGCGTAAGTAATCATGAATCCCATTACACCAAGGAATAAGGATCCAGAGACCATGCCTATATAATGGGTGCATACCCCCAAGTGAAATCATCCATATCTCATTCTCATTATATCTCTTAGCTCTCTGCAAAACACTTAATATTTGTAATCTTCATCTTTTTATAAACTCTGTTCAAGGTAATAATCATGGTTTTTATCAAAACACTGGAGGATGATGTGCTTTTGAAGCTAGATGTTGATCCAACGAGTACAACGTTATCAACTCTAAAACGGGAGATTGCAAACAAGTGGACAATTCTGCCCATGATTCAGCAATTGTATCTTGGGATGGATTATGGTCTCGACTCTGAAGAGATCATCGGCAATCCGTCGATGCGAATAAGAGATCAAGGGGGTGATCAGCTGTCTATATCCCAACTTGGAGTCCAGCCCTGCTCTACTCTTCTGCTTCTTGGTCCTGTTTTTAAGCCTGCTAGTTTTTTCGAATCCGATGATGCTGTTTTCATCGCTCGTCGACAATTGAAAAGGGCCGGGGAGATGAAAATGGAACAGGGGTTTAACTCGGTGATGATGAAGAAGAAATTGAAGATGGCTTAAAGTTCTTGTGGTTATATGTGTGTTTCTGTAAGGATGTTATGTAAAACATTAATCAGTTATGTATGGCTACATGTTCGATTCTTGATTCCGGAGTTGTATTCTTTTACAGTTTTTAGTGAATAGTAATAATATATGTTTCTTAATTAATACTCCCTCCGTCCCTCTCGATTCTTTACATTGGGATGGGGGTTCGGCACGCATTTTAAGGCTCCTTAAATATATACTTCGATAAATTATTTTAAATTTTTTCTTGTTCTGAATAAAAATAAAATGTTTAAATTTTTATTTAGAAAAAGAAAGTTTTAAAAATAAGTTGTAGAGCTATACTTTATAGGAGTCTTAAAATGCGTGTCAAGTAGTGTAAAAAAATCGTAAAGAAATGAGAGGGACGGAGAGAGTATCAGTCATAAGTGCAACATTAGGCACCAATCAAATTTCTGCTTCTACTTGCTAGGCTGAGCTCATATGTAAATCTGAAAGTCTGAATTCTTCTTGTCTCTCTAGTTAAGAAATGCTTTGTAGCACTTTGCACCTTTCACAAACGATAATTTTGAACTACATTTAGCACGTCTAAAAGTGTTATAGAGTACCTTATTCCATAGACATTGTAAGTGACCTGGAAGCTACAGGAAAGAATCATTTCTAGGCTTTTCATGCAAAGATTGTCTTTGATCCTCCACTCGCTGAAGCTGTGATGACAACTGTAACAAATCGTGCAGAAGATATTCTGTATCTGATGAAAAACAATGAGGCTCTTCGAGTCGCCTATGTTGATGAGGCTCCCCGCGGGAGGGATGATATGGAGTACTACTCTGTTCTAGTAAAGTATGATCAACAATTGAAAAAGGAAGTAGAGATTTACAGAGTTAAGTTGCCTGGTCCCTTAAAGCTTGGAGAGGGGAAACCGGAGAATCAAAACCATGCTTTTATCTTTACTAGGGGAGATGCTGTTCAGACAATTGATATGAATCAAGACAACTACTTTGAGGAGGCACTCAAAATGCGTAATCTATTGGAGGAGTATAAACACTACTATGGTATCAGGAAGCCTACAATCTTGGGAGTTCGAGAACACATTTTTACTGCTTCTGTATCGTCACTTGCTTGGTTCATGTCAGCTCAGGAGACTAGTTTTGTCACATTAGGACAACGTGTGTTGGCAGACCCTTTGAAAGTTCGCATGCATTATGGCCACCCGGATGTATTCGACAGGTTTTGGTTCTTAACTAGAGGTGGAATAAGCAAAGCCTCTAGGGTGATTAATATAAGTGAAGACATTTTTGCGGGGTTTAACTGCACTTTGCGAGGTGGGAATGTCACTCATCATGAGTACATACAGGTTGGGAAGGGAAGGGATGTTGGTTTAAATCAAGTATCCATGTTTGAAGCCAAGGTTGCAAGTGGCAACGGTGAGCAGGTTCTCAGCAGAGATGTATATAGGTTAGGACATAGGCTAGACTTCTTTAGGACGCTGTAGGGTGTGTGAAATGACCCTATCAGACTCGGATGTTAAAATTTATCAAATTATTATCCGTAAATTTGATAATGATGAGTCTGTCAATGATAAATTCTTGCATGTTAGCAAGAATCTGTTAATTCTCTGGCCAATAGATTTATGGAATCTTTTTTGTGGTAGATGAATGTCAAATGATTTTATTTGCTTGCAACAATATATTACTAATTTGGGAAAATTAAACGTGTTTTATTGTCTACATCCTTAAACAACAAATTCCGTATTTCGGGTCCTTAAACTATTTCATTTTCTAATTTAAGTCCCTTCGTTAAAAAAATTTTAACAGACGTTAGAATCTTGATGATGTGTCACTGATGTGGCATAAAATTTTATGGTTTATGTCCCTAAACTTTTTCATTTTCTGTTTTAGGTCCTTAAACATAAAAGTAATTTTAAAAATAATTTAATATTTTTAAATTTTATACATAAAAATTGAATTTTTTTTACTTTTATAAATTTTCATGTTCACATTTCTCGAAATTTTAATTTTAAAATAAACGACAATCATGTTCAAATTTCTCGAAAATAAATAAAAAAAGTAGGAGTAATTTTAAATGTAAGTAGAATATTGATACTATGCAAATAATAATTAAATCTGAACATGATTATCGTTTATTTTAAAAATAAAATTTTAACATGATTATCATTTAAATTTTAGTAGCTATATCTTTTCAAAATATTTTTCAAACAAATCTGAACATATAAATGTTAAGTTTAAAATTACTTTTATGTTTAAGGATCTAAAACAAAATATGAAAAATTTTAGAGACATAAATCATAAAATTTTATGCCAGTGATACGTCGTCAAGATTCTAACGTACGTTTGAATTTTTTTAACGGAGGGACTTAAATCAAAAAATAAAATGATTTAAGTACCAAAAATACGAAATATTTTGTTTAAGTATCTAGACAATAAAACACTAATAGTTCAAGGACATATTATTTAATTTTTCCCTATAATTTTGACACCTTAAGAACCAACGGCTGTAATAGTGAGACTCCAATAACGTGGCACCTAGGCCGAATTTACCTAATGTCCGTTCTTGACATTAACCGCTAGAAAAATTTACAAGACCTCAACAAATGTAAACCATCACTTTTTTAACCAATTCAACCTTTCTTATATTCACTTCCTTCTTTCATTCCCTCTTATTCACATTCAACAATGGCCACCTTCAAACTCCTGGCTCTTACCTTCACCATCCTCTACTTCTTTGCCTTCTCCACCGCTCGGATCAGCATTCCGTTGAACGTTCAACCCAAACATGTTATCAACCGTGACAATGACGTGATCGCCTCTGATCGTGTTTCTAGGCCTAGTTTCAAGAGAACAGTTTTCCTCCCTATCCCAGATCATGAGTCATCTGACAAAGTCCTTGGTGTTGAGCTCAATCCTGAAGTGTTTGAACATGATAAGCACGATAAGCAAAAATCATCGGGTCCAAACAACGTTGAGCTGACGAAATTTAACAACAATGATCTGAACGATGACCACAAAGCAGCAGATGCAATCACTATTGAGCTGGAAATGGAAAGACCTAATCACATGACACAATCCAAGAACAAAGAACCTGGTGTGTCTGACCAAGATATTCTTATCAAAGAACCTCGGGAATCTGACCAAGATTTTCCTATCAAAGATTCTCATGAATCTGACCATGATCTTCCTGTCGAACACCATGAATCCGACAAAAATCTTCCAGTTCTATCAGAAAACACTATTTCTATTGAGACACTCAATCTTAATCCATCTAACTACTTCAGAATTCGTCCGATCAACCGCCATTTCCGCATAAAACCATCTATCTTCCGCATCCACCGATGCCGCCACCACCACATGAACCAAGCCCACCAAAACAATCGCCAGATTCCATACGGAAATGACATGATCTTAACCAGAGATGACATGATTTTGGCCGGACAGACCAAGGAACGGTTTGATCCGTCTACACTTCATATCAGCAGTCATTCTGATCCGGAAAAGATGTCAATGACCCATCACCACCATCATCACGATGAAGACAAAAATATAATGATGCGACGTCCATTCAGGCAATACATAGCTAGACAGAAACTTAAAAAGAAGGTAGAAGAAGAAATTCAAAAGAGGAAGGAAATGGATGCAAGAAAGCAAGGTGGATTCATGAAAAGCTTCCGAAAGTTTCTAACCCAATTTTAAATATGCATATTCATATAATTATAAGCTATAGAAGGGTATGTATATAATGTTGCTTCGATGTTTTTGTTCTATGTAAATAATTTGCATCTAGCATCCTATACGAGATGTTGGGAGCATGCACAGTTTGTTCCATACAAATAACATACCAGAATATGAGGTACCAGTATATGCTTGTAAACAACAAATGCATCTGAAGCTTTAGCTTTTCATGGATTTGTTATTAATTATGTTTTCATGCTATTTCACAGACAGATCTATTTGATATTAAGCTGAAGCTTCTGATTCTAGGGTAGACCATAATGCTGAGGTTGTCACTATGCAGCATAGATTGAATAACAAATGCAAGAATGCAATCAGCAATAATGGTTAATGTAATAAAAAACTATATTATCTATATCTTCACAAAAGTAAGCTTCAAGCTCCTAATTAGTAGCATTTAGCAATAGGGGCCTGTTATAATTATAATTGTGTTGTGGCTGTATCAGGGATCAATAACTGCGAAAAAAAATCAGTTCTCATATAAAAATAAAACAATAACAATAATCACTGATGGTAAAACAATAACAATAATTACTGATGTGAAAGGTTAGCATGAGAATAGTGGTTTTACAGTTACCTCTGACCCAAAATCTTTCCTGCACAACCGAGTGAATCACACAAAATCCCTAATACAACAAAGTTCTCTTGTAAAGATATAGACAACATAGCTTACATTTTGAATTAAATACATGCAAAGAGCGAATCAACTTAACTGAGCAACCTCAGTGCCACCAGACACATGTTCTTCACGGATAACATCATATTTGAATTTCCACCATTGTGTGACTAATTATAGGATCCGGCAATGTGAAATATATATTCAGTATATCTTTGGACCCTAGATAATTTATTCCTCATTTTGCTTATAAGGTACTTGGATATAGTTGAAGGTCACGTGATTTTAGAAAGGAACAAAGCATGAACCAGCTTGATCGGTGCTTGTCAGTTCGGAACAGGCCAATGGGCTAACTTGAATAGCAGTCCCACTAACATCAGAACACTTCCAAGGAGGATACCTTGTTCCAGTGGCACCATTAAGGTGGATATTTGAAAGGCAAATACCAGTAAAAGGAGAATTTTTCAGACCTTGTATAAGACCTGCCTGCAGAACCTTTTCACCCCATACATTGTTGATAACGACGTTCTTGAGAACAGGGAGAGCATTTGGGTTATAATTTTCATCAGGATGGTCTCCGACATCACCAGCAATTTTTATCCCCTTCCGTACATTTTCCATATAAACGCTGGATACAGTAATATTTCTTATGACCCCCCCTCTACCAATGTTCGTCTTCAAATGTATGCCAACTCCCATGTTGAAGAGGCTTATGTGCTCAGCTAAAACATTTTCTACACCACCAGATGTTTCACTTCCAACTGCTATTCCAGCAAACGGGGAAGATCCTGTTAACCTCCTTATTGTGATGAACTTGCTAGGGCGGCCATACGCAATTCCATACTCATCCCACCCACTTTTTACAGCTACAAGGTCATCGCCTGTAGATATGTATGAGTCCTCAATGCAGACATGAGAGCTAGAATCTGCATTAAAGGGAAATATCAATTATTTAAACAAAAGGACTTCATATATAATAAAATAATAATCTTCTTATTCATGTTTAGAAAGATGAGCATAATATAGTGGATTTTAATTTTAGAATAAAAAGAATTTTATTTCAAGCATTAGTTATGAGATAATACTCTCAACTTTAAGCCATGAAATCGTCTGGACACACAAAGGTACAGTACTTCACAACCAATATTCCATGAAAGAAAAGGCTTTGCAATTTATCTAATGAGTGTAAGCTGCTTTAACTTTATTAAACCTAAAGGAACGTCTACACTGACAAATGTGTGGCGGAATGAAGCTTTACATTAAGCTAGAGTTCAGAGTCAAAAGTTGCAGCCCCATGGAGCTTTAATATACAAGACTTAAGAATTTCCCAATGATGTTGCATCCATGATCTATGTCACGAGGAATCCGAAAATAACAGGCATATTCAAAACATTTATGCACTTCATACCACAACAGAACGCGAGTTATGTACCTGGATCTATCCCATCCGTGTTAGGAGAGTCAGCTGGAGCCAATATGGTGACATATCTAATCACAACATTGCTGGAACAGGAGAAAAACATGTGTTAGTTCATGTTATAATGTAGGTTCTTCGAAATCAGAATGTACAACGCTACTGCAACCAACGGTGAGATGCCTACTCATTTAGCTACACGCAGAATTGCAGGGGTTACATAAATGTCTCATATGCCATTAGCATAGTTGGCTGTCGAGTTTGATTTATTTTAAAAAAAAAACGGACTCAAAATACGAGCGACTGTGAGACACCTGCTGGTTGAGGTACAAGTATATCTGCCAGTTGGTTTTGCCATGTAATTTGAAATTACATAAATGGAAGCACTCAGATCTAAAGACGGACAAAATGCCTAAATATATTTCTTTGAATAAAAATGCTACAAAATACAAATATGTTTGATATTTTGATATATAGAAACTGGTTGGGTATTTTAATCCATAAATCTGAACTCTCTCTGTCTATATATTAATAAAATATTTACTGAACAGAGCTGATAAGTACCTGCAATATACAGGGTGAATGTTCCAAAAAGGTGAGTTCTTGAAAATCACATTGGAGATGATTATGTTTCTGGAGTTCATGAGCTCAATCAGATTTGGTCTTGTAAATTGGAGGGTTCTCTGCCTCCACATGTTCCACCAGACATCACCTTGTCCATCAATAGTCCCATTCTCACCTAAGAAAAAACAAGTGGTCTATTTAAAGGATGTGTACATCATTCTTTAATACCAGCGTCCATGTTTCTAGCCAGTAGAATGTGCAGTATAAATCTAAAACGCAGCCTGCTTTCAAATCAGACGCTCTCACTCAGGAATGAAACTGTGCATGACTAAGTAGCATGTGTGTTACTAGTAAATATACAAAAGCAGGTACCGATACCAACCAGTAATAATCACGTCATGAAGCCCATCTCCATGAATAAAGCTTATGTATCTGTCACCAGGACGCTCCCTACCTCTTCCATAAGAAGGCAACGGAGCAATCAAGGCCCAATCACTTGTATCCTTAAGCGTCAAGTTATAAGAGAATAAATTCAGAATTGATTTAGGAATAAGAATATAATAGAATCTAAGAAATATGGGTACAAGTATAAATAGTAACTGTGGTTGCTTAAAAGAAAACAAAACAATGTTCTTCTTTCTCTACAAAAGAACTTAATTTACATGAAAAGTAACGTTATCACTACTTATTATTTATTAAATTATATATTTGAGAGGGGTAAAGCAGCAATTTAACAAGTTTCCTAATTACGTTAGTATTAGCAATATTACAATATATGATGCGCAACTCAAAGACTTTAAGGTTTGGAAGCAAAGTCTGATAACCGTCATTTATGACTAAGCATTTCAATAAGATAAAAGATCTGTAGCCAAAATGGGCAGGAGTATTAGACAGGCGACAATCGGACATGTTAAGTTTGCAACATTCTTGGGTCTAAAAATGGACAATATTCTGTCAAAAATGATAGTTCACCTTGAAGAAGCATGAAAAACTTACATAGATGCTAACCTTCTATAGTGTTATTTTCTAATAAAATGGAGGATAAGACAGGACTACAGGAACCTCGAGAGTTCACTATGTAATGAATGGTGCATCTGTATCACAAGATCATATTAAAATATATAATAACATGTTACTACAGGAACATATCATCCTCTGCATTTTATATTTTATATCAACAGGCTGGCACACCAAACTCTAGTACTATCCTTTTATGGCTGTTCAACTGTCATGGTTGCTAATATTATAAATGCCATGCACATGGAAGAAGTCCCCACCTAACAAAATAAATTGACCTATGTTTTTCGTAGGCACAAATACTTAATTCTTCACCATTCATATTAAATGTTCTAAGTATAGTCACTAACCCTACAAAAATTTCAGCCTATAAAGCTCTCCACAAGAATTAGCTGCCTTAAATCTGTACATCTACAAAATACTCGTAAACAAACCAAGTGAAAATCATTGACAAATTATAACCCAATTAAAAAAGGAAACAAGAAAACGTCTGGATCAACAGAAATGCTACGAGTTATAGCATCATAAGCCACTACATTATACGTCAAAGTAGCAAAGAATCTATTACCAACTTTTAAAATAATTGCATAAGCTATACGATTTACAATGATCAAACAAAGAACAAGAACTAGTGATGCTACCTGTGTGGCCTTGATAACAGCCCCTTTCGCCAAGTAGAGAGTCATGTGACTAGTAAGATTAAAGCTCCCAGTTAAATAAACCCCCGAAGGTACATACAAAAGCGTTCCACCTCTCCTCTTCAAATGCTCAATCCTATAAATCGCCTCCCGAAACGCCTTCGTGTTCAATGTTTGTCCATCACCAACGCCTCCAAAATCCGCAATTGAAATCTTATCATTCCGGTACACCATTGGAACCATTCCGGAACATGTTTCCACTTCACAACTCACCCATGAGTTCATTAACATAAATATAGCTAATACCCCAACTACGATATCCATAAATCGATACATTTCGTAATCCAACACAACCCCTACTCTTATTTTATGCAACAATGAATAATACCAATAGGGTTTGTCCAATTTTTAATAATCTGTGGAATTAAGCAAGAATAATAAAAAGGGTTAGTGAGGCAACAAAAAGAAAATTCCAAGACATACTTTAACATGAGAAAGATTGCAGCCTTAATGTGCAAGATAGTTAGTAGAGCAAGATATAGATAGAAAATGAAAATGGGCAATTAAAATATTTATAAAGATCTATGGATGTTACAATGAGAAAGCTCCAAAGAGAACTTTAATGGAGTTAAACTGTTGTTATATATATATATGAAACACAGAAACAGAGAGTTTTAGAACCTGAAGATGTTGAAGAAGATTTGTCTGCAAGTGATTGTCCTGAGAGAGAGAGAGAGAGATGACTGTATATATATAGTAATAGTAGTAATTGTAAACTGATAGAGAAGGAGAAGAAGAAGAGTATATAGTAGCAGTAGTACAAGTAGTGGCGGAGGAGTGAGCGTTGGGGTGCGTGAGATACACAGCCGACACGACAGCCTGTTCTTTGTGTTTTTTTTTTCTTCTTTTCTTTGCGGTCTCAGCTTTTTAGTTCAACTTGTTTGAAATTATTTTTGGAAAAATATTATTTTCGAAATTATTTGCCTTTTGAGATTTAAAGTTTTTTCGATAAATTATCCGAGTTTAAATCCTTAATCGTTTCTATAAATTATTGACAGCGTAATTTTTTTTGACGAATATAAAACAAATTTCATTAACTTGAAAGGAACTAGTTCGGAATAAATTTTCAATAGGCTATGCGATTAAGTTGAAAAATAAATAAAATAGTTAAACAATTAGCCCCTTTGTTTTTGGATGGCTTAAAATACCGAATACAAATATCTTTAAAGCTAAAATTGAATTTCACACAGTTAAATTTATATGTAGTCCAATGTTCATATATTTCAGTTGCATTAACTGAGATCGGAATTACAGATTTTCTGTAGTATGAATAATATTTTATTGTAAAAGATGAGCTAATAATAGTGCAGGACAATATTAATGTGCAGATGTGATGGAGCTTGCTCGGGCCATGAAAATGAGCAGTCAATTTTAGTCTATGTCGTTGAAGTCTGGGGATCGTTTCTATTAACTTCTGTTTGTGTTGTGTTGGGTCATAGCCCACTTCTCAAACAAGGGCTTGAGTATTAGTTTGTATATAGGCCCACTTGTAAATAGGCCCAGTTAGAAATAAGCCCACTTGTAAACTTCCTCTATAAATACCTCCAAACCCCCACATTAAAGGGGGTTGGAAAATTAGACTAAGGAGAGAGCCTCCTAAGAATGTATTATTGTATCAACTCTACTTCATAATAATAAGAGACATATTCGGTCATTGATTCATAAACGGTATTACATTCGTCATTTGGCGCTAGAAGGAGCTTCTTTGTCTAAAAATTCTAAACCAAATGGAAATAGACGACCCAAAGGGTACCAAAATTGGTGAGACAGCTGAGATAGCGACCGTCCCTCACCGCGACGAGGTGCATTTTCACCATATCCTCCAGCCTAAAGAGCTGTTTCCTCCTGTCAACGATCAAATCGAAGGATCCCCCAGACCCTCCGTTGATAAGCGACAGCGAGTAATGACTCCTACAGGCAAGGCAGTCCTAACAAGCGACGCACGCCTACACCTACTTAAACTTCGGGAACAAAAAAAGAAACCAGTTCAAGGCCACCGTTTTGAAAACTATGCTGGGTCTGACGACGAGCTGGCCTACTTGGAAGAGTAGAAGCGCCTACTCGAAGCTCGCTTAGAGAAACATCGTGAGATTCAACGACTACAACGAGAGTTGCAACATACGTCGTTATCTCGTCACCCGAAAATTCACCAAGGTTACACTGACAAGGAGCTTGAGGAAAATCAGGATTTCGACGACGATGTATCTGAGGAATCCCAATGTTCTCGTCCACCGTTAAAGAAACGCTTTACTCCGTCCGCAAGCGATGCCTCGTGGAGAAGTGACTCATGTGAGTCCGTTCGCCCAGAGGACTTTGCCAAGATGCAAAATGATCTCGCCATTTGTCAGGATTACATCAAAAATCACTCAGGACAGCTCACATCCACTGAAAGTCCCTTGTCTCGATCAATCGAAATCGCTAAAATAGACAGGACCTTGAAAACCCCAGCCCTGGACCACTTTGATGGGTCATGCGACCCCATTGATTTCTTGAACACCTTTGACGGACGAATGGCATTCTTCGGTCACTCCGAAGTTGCTAGATGCCAGTTTTTCTCCACATGTTTAAAGGGTACAGCCCTACGCTGGTATAGCAATCTCCCACCGCGCTCCATCGATTCCTGGCACACATTAAAAAGTAAATTTCAGAACCGTTTTTCCAGCAACTACAATGGAGGGAAGATAACAGCGTCATTGATGACAATTCGCCAACGCCATTCTGAATCCCTACGAGCCTTTTTAGCTCGCTTCCGAGCCGAGGTCGCTGATATTCCAAATTTAATCGAGGAATTGGCCATCAATTATCTCGCGGCTGGGATTGATAAGCATCGTCATGCACTTCTACTAGAAGAGTTTTTTGAGAAAAATCCACGTACTCTCCAATCGGCGTTCCAAATAGTGGAGCACAGAATGACGCTGCAAGAGGCGGTGGGGAGTATCCAATCTCCACGACGCTTCTCACAGAAAAGGGATAGAAGTCGTAGTCCACGCCGACGATCTCCCCCTAATGACGCAAAGCGCGGGTCCGAGTCTCATTCCCGATCATATGAGAGACGCACTCCTTTGCCCGAACGGTCCGAAAGAAGTGATAAAACAGAAAGGACGTGGAAAACCAGGGAGCGAAATGAAAAGGAGTTCACCAAGCTCAACACGGACAAAGCCACTATACTAGCTGTTCTTAAAACCGAGCCCGACTATCGACCTCCCAGGCCAATGAAATCAGGTCGACCGCCTAGCTCCCGATACTGCGAGTATCACGAGGACACAGGTCACACAACGGAGACTTGTTTCCAACTAAGCTCATTCATCGAGAGCAGGATTCGTCGAGGACAACTAGTCCATTTCATTGATGACACACACCACCAAACTTCGCGGGCCCACGATCACGACAGGGTCATTGATGTTATCGCTGGAGGTCATTCAGCAGGAGGCACTTCCAACAATTCCAAAAAGTTATATGCCCGGGAGGTATTCTCCATTAACCCGACGACCCCAAAGAAACCAAGACACAACCCATCTCCGGTCATATCTTTCTCCGATGAGGACTATCCGTCGGGTATAATTGAGGCTCATCAAGACGCTCTCGTCATCTCCACCAAAGTAGGCACAAACACGGTAAAGAAAATTTTGATCGATAACGGCAGTTCCGTCGATATCCTGTACCACCATGCTTTCTCGCGAATGAACCTAGGGGATCGCAAATTGGAAAATGTTAACATCCCTCTGTATGGATTTACAGGAAATGAGGTAAAAGTTGTCGGTACCGTCGATCTGCCGGTCCTATTCGGCACCTCTCCATGTCAAACTTGGCAGATGGTTAAGTTTCATGTCATCAATGCGGCGTCAAATTATAATGCCATTCTAGGTCGG
Organism: Heracleum sosnowskyi; assembly: GCA_030848705.1. NCBI lineage: Eukaryota > Viridiplantae > Streptophyta > Magnoliopsida > Apiales > Apiaceae > Heracleum > Heracleum sosnowskyi. The sequence continues at coordinate 8,266,945 of CM061235.1, read as the reverse complement.
ACTACGTTGACAGCCCTTAAGGCCATCACATCGATTCCCCATCTCAAAATGAAGTTCCCAACTGAGTTCAGCATAGGCGAGGTGATTGGGGACCAAGCAGCCGCACGACAATGTTATTTATCCACAGTCGTCCCGCGGCAAAAACGCCCGGACGACACCTCTATCAATCAAGTCGTGGAAATCGACCCAAACGATGTCATTGAGATCCCACTCGTCCCAACCTGTGTTCCTATGGAAGACACAGATGAGATCGAGATTGAACAAGGAAACCCTGACAAAAAGTTTAAAATTGGAAAAGGTCTCCAGAATCCATTGCGCCATGACATCATTCACCTCGTCCGCGAGTTCGCCGATATTTTTGCCTGGAACCCTTCTGACATGCCAGGAATTCCAGAGGTCATAGCTCGCCATTCGCTACATATTGACCCACGTGTCCGACCAGTGAAGCAAAAAAGACGAACTTTTTCAGAAGAAAAGAAACAGGCCATAGACGCCGAGCTGGATCGATTACTCGCAGCAGGATTTGTTGAACCAGTTCAATTTCCTACTTGGATCGCCAACGCGGTCTTAGTAAAGAAAAGTAATGGCAAGTGGCGCATGTGCGTTGACTACTCAGACCTCAATAGAGCATGTCCCAAGGATTTCTACCCCTTGCCAAACATCGACCAACTGATTGATGCAACAGCGGGTCATGAGCTCATGTCATTTATGGATGCGTTCTCAGGGTATAATCAAATCAAAATGGACAGTCAGGACTGGGAGAAAACCGCATTCATCACGCACAGGGGAGTGTTCGGTTACAAGAATGTGCCTTTTGGACTCATCAACGCAGGAGCGACATTCCAACAGATGATGGATACCATTTTCTCCTCGCAAATTGGCCGAAATATGCAAGTCTACGTGGACGACATGATCACCAAGTCCCAAAGGGCATCACACCACGTTGATGACCTGAGAGAAACATTTCAAGCAATTCGTCTCCACGACATGCGACTTAATCCAGCGAAATGCTCATTCGGCCTCACAACAGGCAAATTCCTGGGCTTCTTGGTCACACAACGAGGCATTGAGGCCGACCCCTCCCAAATCAAAGCAATTATGGATATCAAAAGCCCGTCCACTCTGAAAGAAGTCCAGGTGCTGACAGGTTGCATTGCTGCCTTGAGAAGGTTCATTCCCCAGTCCTCCAAACGATGTGCCCCCTTTTTTCAGGTGATAAAAGAGTCAGCTAAGACATCCAAGATTGACTGGAGCGATAAATGTCAAGAAGCCTTGGCTGAACTTAAGAAATTCCTAACTACCCCGCCCGTGTTGATTAAAGCAAACTCCTGTGAACCATTACGAATATATCTCACCGCCTCTGACGCTAACGTCGCCGCCGTCTTGGTTAAGTCCCATGAAGGAAAAGAATCGCCAATTTACTACGTCAGCCACACGCTCCGTGACGCTGAAACGCGATATCCTCAGATCGAAAAGTTGGTTTTTTCCCTTGTAATAGCAAGTCGAAAACTACGACATTATTTCCAGGGGCGAGAGATACAAGTCATGACCAACCAACCCTTGAAGCGAATTTTACACAAACCTGACATGACTGGACGCCTTGCGGCGTGGACCGTTGAGCTAGGTCAATTCTACATCGAATACAAGCCTCGAACAGCGATGAAAGCTCAAGCGTTATCCGATTTCGTGGCAGAGTGTCAGTTCTCCACCGAACATAGCACACTCGATGAAGGAAATTCCACTCCACCTCGTGCATGGTCCCTGTATGTAGACGGCTCATCCAAGACTGATGTCAGTGGGGCGGGAATCATTCTGGTGAGCCCAGAGGGCTTTCAAGTCCAACAAGCAATTAAGTTCTCATTCAAAGCCACCAACAATGAATCAGAATATGAAGCTCTCATAGCGGGGTTAAAACTGGCAAAAGAGTTAGAAGCAACGGTCATAGACATATTCAGCGACTCCCAGCTTGTAGTTAAGCAGATCGTTGGCGAGTTCAAAACCCACAATGACAGGATGACGTCCTATTTGAACAAAGCCCACTCGCTGTTGAAATCATTCACATCGTGGAATATTTTGCATGTCGATAGAGCTGAAAATCAGTGGGCCGATGCGCTGTCTAAATTAGCTTCGTCAAATATTCCGATTAACTCTCATCCCGTATATGTCGAGGAGCTTTCGATCCCGGCAATTCATGAGCTCCCCGTCGATGAAATCACGACAATTCCTGATTGGCGAACGCCATTCCTAGATTACATCATGAACAACAAGCTCCCAGAGGACAAGAAAGAAGCTCGCTCGGTCATGTTCAAAGCCCGCAACTACTGCGTGCTAGATTCCAAGCTATATCGACGAGCTCTAACAGAGCCACTCCTTCGCTGCCTAGGACCAGTCGAGTCCCAACTCGCCATCCTAGAGGTGCATACGGGTATTTGCGGGGAACACATGGGCGGAAAGAACCTAGCACTGAAAATAATTAGGCAAGGCTTATACTGGCCCACAATGAGGAAAGACTGCGAAGCCTATGTTCGGAAATGTGAGCCTTGCCAAATTTACGGGTCGGTCAGCCACGCTCCTTCGCAAGCGATGACACCAATTCTTTGCCCATGCCCGTTCTTCCAGTGGGGAATCGACATAGTGGGACCACTTCCAAAGGTCAAGGGTCAGTTTCAATACCTAGTTGTCGCTATCGACTATGCCACTAAATGGGTTGAAGCTAAACCCCTAGCTCGCATTCGAGAAAAAGAAATGATCGAATTTCTCATGGAGTTCATTGTCTTCCGCTTTGGAGTACCTAGGTCTGTCATTACCGACAATGGAACTCAGTTCATAGGGGAGAAGTTTGAAACTGTGTTGCGCGACCTCAATATCAAGCACTCCAAGGCTTCGGTAGCTTATCCCCAAGCTAATGGGCAAGTAGAAGTGACCAACAGGATCATTCTCCAAGGACTTAAAAAACGACTTCAAGAACAACCTCGCTCATGGGCGGATGAGCTCCCAAACGTGCTATGGTCATACAGGACCACACCTCGTTCCTCGACTGGTGATACCCCCTTTAGACTGGCTTATGGAACGGACGCTGTCATTCCTTTGGAGACAAGCTTAAGCTCTCCCAGAGTTGACTCTTTCAACCCGGATGCCTCGTTGGAAGGACTGCATCTCGACAATGACCTGTTGGAGGAGGTCAGAAACGAGGCTAACCTGGCCGCTGAGCGCCACCAGAAAGCGGTGGCCAAGTACTTTGACAAAAAGGTAAAGATAAAGAACTTTCAGGTGAATGATCTGGTTTTAAGAGAATCTGCATCATCTCAGCCCACAGTCACGGGAAAATTTAAAGCACCATGGGAAGGGCCGTACAAAATCTCCAAGGTCCTTCGACCAGGAACCTATGAACTCTCTCAGCTCAACGGCGAGCCGATAAAGAACGCGTGGAACGCAATCCATCTAAAAAAGTTCTTTCAGTAAACAGATCCAGATTCACGCATCCCGGGGGGATTATCAGACTACCTTTAAATTATGCATAATTTAAGGACAAACTCCTTGTTGCTATGAACATCTCCTTACAGTTGTGTAACCTACCGTTAAATTAAGTCCAAGTTAAGGACAAGTTCTATGTCACTACGAACACATCATCATGATTATCAGGTTACTCTCAGGAGTTAAACCTATTCTTGATTAGATTTCTAATTACTACTTGCATCTCTTTAGCGTTATTCAATTATTTCCAGGATCCGTCCAAATAAAAGATAAGTTTATGTTTATTACATAAACAAAATCTACCAACTACTTCGTGTCAACAAAGAGTGCTTAAAACTATGTCTATACGGACAAACAATGGGAACATTTCTTTACAGTCGTGTAATCTACCGATAAGTGAAGTCCAGATCAAGGACAGGTACAATGTTGCTTTGAACACATCATCGTTAAACTATTCCCAAATTAAGTCCAGTCGAGGATATGTTTAGCAATTGACTAGTACTAGAGAATCCCGAGCTGCATCCACACGGATAAACAAGGGGCACATTCAAACCCCTGTAAATGCCCTAACCGCCGAGTGGATAATAAACATTCGCTAGTAACTACAATAACTGGACATGGTCGAATAAAAGCCAGAATAGACTACATCAACATCTTCAAAACCACAAAAATCCCCAAGGACGTATGTTCCCAAGTTATGACAAAACCATGAAAAACATGTTTGGAATCGAGATCATAAAATAGTGTTAGGAAGACAAGCATAAAAACCAAATAGAAACAGGAACACCATAATGGGGCATACCCCACCTTCAACTTTGCTCCTCGGGGGCTTCTTTGGCAAGATCAGCACAGAAGTCATCGAAGGCATGCCCTGTCATGTCCAGGCCCGCGGCAACGGCACGGGCATAACAATGCCCATAGCCGGCCTCCAAACCATTGGCTATTTCCTCGACACCCTTCGTCACCTCGACCTTTAAGCCGTCGACCTCGGCCGCGAGGAGTTCTTTCTCCTTTCGGCAACGCTCGAGCTCTAACCTCGCTTCCTCACCTTCACGCTGCCTCTCCCCACATACTTTCCTTTCCTTCCCTAGCTCGTCAGACAATTTACCAATGGATTGACTGGCCTTAACAGCATCTACTTTCAGCTTCTCCAACTCAGTGGTGAGGTCTCCAACTCGCTTTTCGGCCTCTGCAGCCCTCCGCTCGGCAGCCGCGCGTTGTTCCTTCAACGTGGCCATTTCTCGCAGAGACTCCGCTCGCCACTGACCGTCAACGTCAGCTCGATACTCGCGGACGATATGCGTCATATCGGCCAGGAACTAATACGTCGAACACAAGCACATACATTAGAAGAAAGTAGGCGCGATAAAAACTTAAAACAAAAACCAACAGAGTATGGAATCAAAAATAGAGGATTACCCGTCCGGCACGAGTAAGGCAGCGATCAGCGACGTCCCCACGAGTACGGTCAACATACGAGCTGAAGTCTTGCGGCAGGTCGAAGGCACCAAAAACCTGCAAGCATACAAGGGGGTCAACAGAACAGTAGCAAGAAACAATACCAACGCTCATCACTAAAAGGTTGAGCAAACGTACCCGTAACGGCACATGCGGCCCCGCGGTCCAACGTTCAGAGGGCTGAACTTCAAAACGAGCGGTCTCCCCAGCAGTTTCGGGTTGAAGAAGGGGAGGACGATCACCACCTCGAAGCCCTGTAATGGTCAATGACTTCACAACCCCAGGTCTCGCCATATCTGAACCACGTTTGGCAGTGACCCCCTCTGAATCATCATTCATCACCTCTGCGCGTGACCGCTTTCGCTCGCGAGGTATCAGCCCAGCATCCTCACCACGGCTCAAACCCACGTCCTCAGCATTCCCCGCGACCGGCGCAGACCCAGAAGCGACATTCGCACTACTACCAGAAATTAACTCCACGTCACCGCGCGGCAATTGAGAGCGCGGTCTTTTGGCGATCAACATTAGAGCTTTGTCCATCTCGCTCTTCAATCCTCCGTCTAGAACTTTTCGCAAAGACGTCCCTGAAACTGGAAAACAAAAACACAAACAAGAAAAGGTTAGCGTCAACACCAAATACATTAACTAGGGAAATTCTAATAACAGAAAAACGATCTTACGATTGTGACCCCCCAAAAACGACTCATCCTTCAATTGCGACCAGTTATACGGTGACCAAGTTCCTAAGAAAGTTCCTAAAAAAGCGGCGTCATATTTACTTAAGCTATTTAACAAATCGATGGTGTCCTTAGGAACGGCCCGACATGAGGGCACAAACTCAAGATCTTTCCCATACCAAAACAACCATTTACCGTGCCAACCATGGTTCGACGATTTCACGTTCACAAGACGAACCCCAGCTCGCTTATAAAAATAGACTTGACCCTGGGCATAATGTATATTATAAATGGAAAAAAACAAGTTCAGCGAAGGCAACCGGTCGACCTCGGCACAGCGAGCTATAAAACCACTCACCTGCGCAATTGCATTGGGGGTCATCTGGGCTATCCCACACCCAATAGCCTCAAACATACACAAGAAAAAAGGATGCAGAGGCAATCGCAAACCATAATCAAAATGAATTAGCGGAATACCGTGCATCCCGTATTCCGGCATGTGCCATATTCGGTCATCGGGATTGGGGACGTCACATCGATAACCCCCCACAGACAAATCTACCCAATTTTTGTTCACCTCCACCCGAACCGAGGGATTGGAGTAGATACTCGATAGGTTAAAACTAACATTATCACTAAACTCTAACCGACCTGCGGTAAGAGACTCCGCAACTTCCCTTTCACGCCCCGCCACGGTTCCAGGACTCAAGGGAGGAGAGGAACGAGTCCCATCGTCATGATCGGAGGAACTGAAACCGGAGCTAACCTCGATACCGGGAAGGTCTAAATGATCTAAGTTAATAGGGGAGTCAAGACGAACGTCTCCCGAGGGATTGGGATATAAACTTGTGCTAATGGTGGTTTCCGACGACCGGGAAGGAACTGACATGATTCTTAAAGACAATACAAACCAACACAAATCACGAAACACGAATTATTAGAAAATAAAAGGAAAGGAGAGATGCACACCTGAGCAAGGAAAATAATTAGTATGAGGAGTAGCCCTGCAACTGCCACGAAAAAATAATAACCCCTTAGTGACTCGGGAAGACAAAACGCCAACATGGGGAACCAGGTTCCGTACCATTAATAAAATTACAAAATAAAAACATCTCAAATTCTCTAGTTTATTTTTTCCTTCCTTTCTTTTTTCACCCTTGATTCTTCAGAGGTAATCACTGAATTTTATTTGGTTAAATTTCATTACATATTTTATTCTTTCCCTTTTTATATTTCAGGACCTAAGCAAATCTAAAGATATGACTTCCAACAAAGGGGGGGACAAATGTTGGGCCATAGCCCACTTCTCAAACAAGGGCTTGAGTATTAGTTTGTATATAGGCCCACTTGTAAATAGGCCCAGTTAGAAATAAGCCCACTTGTAAACTTCCCCTATAAATACCTCCAAACCCCCACATTAAAGGGGGTTGGAAAATTAGACTAAGGAGAGAGCCTCCTAAGAATGTATTATTGTATCAACTCTACTTCATAATATTAAGAGACATATTCGGTCATTGATTCATAAACGGTATTACATTCGTCATGTTGTTTTCACTGGCCGTGGTGGAGTAGATACGGCCTTGTTTAGTTTAGTGGCTTAGCTTTGGTTGGGGATTGTTATAGCCAAAATTCGGTATCGGGTTTTATGATAAATTCGGGTCAAGTAATAATCAATTGAGGATATTCAAGATGCAATTAGGGATTGAATTGGTACAAGGGAAGCTCAGGGCTAGTCCTCATAAGGGAGAGGGTGCGCCCCTTTGGCCTTCCAATTCCCGAGGACGCGTCCTCTTGGTGTGGACTGATAACTTTACATGAATGGATAACTTGACAGAGAATAACAGCTATTGACATGGGATTAACATATGGAAGACTTAGGACTTGCCCTCATAGGGGTAAGGGCCCGCTCATTTAGGCCGTACACCCCTTGAGGGCGCGCCCTCTTGGTTTGAAGTAGCTACTTGGTGGTGAAGGACGGCTCCCTTGGCTTGATACTGGCAAGATATTGAATACTTCTCCCTCTTAGGATGAGCCCTAAGGGAGGGATGTTCGTTATTGAAGGCCTCTAGGGGTTTGTCTGATGATTGAAGAATTCCCTCCTAGGATGTGCCCTAGGAGGGGGATGTCCGTGGTTGAAGGCCTCCAGAGGTATGTCTGATGACTGAAGGCCTCCTCCTGTATTCAATGGGCGCGTCCTCATTGGGGATGTGGGGTGAACCATGGTGTGTGCTTTGGGAGCTCTGTTCCTATACTCAATGGCGCGTCCTCATTGGGGAACTTTGGAGTAATCCTGCACTTTGCACCCAAACGCTTGGAATCACTTGTCCTGCAATCTGGTGGGTGCTTCTCATTCGGGGGACAAGGATGTGTCTGACATTTGGGGTAAGTCATGGCTATACCTGCAACTACTTTGGTCAGGGAGACAGCTGGTAGCGGTTAGTGTCGGCTCCTAAGTTGGGTCGATGCCGTATCCGTGAAGTCCCTAGACTGTAGTTGAGCCTTGGGCCTTTGTGACTAGGCCTCATCGTTGGACATTCCTAAAGCGAGTCGAAGACCAATTCCAGAAGATGGATCAGGTATCCTAGTGGGCCTCGAAAATCAGAAACTAGCCCATATAGGTTACTTGCTCCCCAAGAACTACGTAGGGCTTGATCCCCTATAAATACGGGGTACGTAGGCACATTGTAGAGGGTTGGAAGCGAAGAGCTCAGCGAGCCACCACTAAGAAAACCCTTACAATCTCAGCCCCCAATTCATCACAACCACCACACTCTGGCGACTTTCCGGCGAAGAACCACCGTCATAGATCTTGATTCCGGCGATAAACCTCAAACTTTGTTAATACCAAATTGCTCAGTTAACAGGGATCATTATATCTATTATCTATATTATGTGCCAACGCCGGTTTTGGCCTCATTTATGAAATGGCATCCATGCCCTTGCAGACGCTTGGAAATGCCTCTACTGCCCTCGGGAACTACATGGCAATGTTTGGCCATCCCTTCGGTTTCAGTTTTGAACTCATCCGTTTCCCCATCGGTTACGCATGCTTCGAATAAATATAAAATGCATGGAACTTTCTTCAGTCTCTCCCCGTTGTTCCGTTGCTGTTTGCCCGACAAATTGTCCCTGTATCATTCTGTTCGCCTTCAGCGTAGTGCCATTTACGGAGGTTGCAATTTGCTAGTCGTTGTTCCTCCCACTCTCATTCTTAGGTATTACTACTGCAACACTTGTTGGCCTTCACCATCTAAATGAATTGGTCTGCAATATCTGTCACGAAATGCATGTGTGAAATCCAAGTTCTAAAGTGTTAATTCGACTAGCTGTGTATTCTAAGTGGCATTACTGCATTCATCACTTTTTGTTATTGTATAATGTGATATGGGAGCAGCTTCATACTGAAAAATGTTTACTGCACTCTTGACTTCTAACGTAAAAGAAACAATTTTGATCAAATAAAAAGAAGTTGATGGATGCTACTTTTATATTATGTGAATTTGATTATAGATGGTTACTCATTGGAGGATCCCGTACATCAGTTATCTTAATTCGTTGAACTTCAGATAATATTTACTATATAATGTTCTTGTTGAAAGATCTTACTGGTTGGGACCTGAGAGCGAGCTATGGAGTCCAGCCAGGGGATGGCTTTTTTGTCATAAGGTACATTTAGGGATTAGGAGAGAAAATTATATAGGTCATTAGTTTAACGACAAATAGCCTAAGCATCGATGTCGTCTCTGGCTGAAATAACTGTTGGTTCTTGAATTAAATGAATCGAGGACCATGTTTGTGTTCCCTCTAATACTTCGCTTTCGCTGTATTGTTATGCTACAGTTAATGTATCACTTATGTTGATATCAATATAATTTGGGTGTTCCCTCTAGAGAATGTTTTGCGACAGTTAATGAAAGCATTCTGTTAGCTTTATCATAATAGCACGGTGACAATTGTGGGAACTTATTGACTAATAGACCATTTTGTGTAAGATCTCATTGACTACTAATGGTGACAGATTATACATTAAACTTTGTGTCAAGAAAGGCCATTATTATGTTATCAAATCTTATCAAGCTGGGGGTCGGGAGAGTTGAGGATAATGATTACAGCTAACAAAAAAAAAATAGAGCATACTTTGTGTGATGTACCACCATGACCATGTCTATATCCACAAGCAGCACCTAATCTGGAGAGGGTTCATCAGTATTCTCCAAACATATGTAACTGTAATGGAAACTATTCACAAATGTCCCCTATAGTTTTTTTAAGGCAGTCTGCTGTGTGTTAATGCAATATTCGTCGTAAAATACACTTGTGGACTTGGATACAATTTCTGTAACAAGATACAAACACAAAATTAACTACCATAAAACATTACACTTCCAAATGAAGTCACACAATTGTTTACCCTCCTTCACTGTCTTCACTATAGATATAAACCGCACTAAGAACGTTTATTCAAAATACTCAAAATAATTGAATTTTATGAATATAAATGGTGTACGTGCTTTGCACAGGCTATCATGCTAGTTTATTTTAATGATTCAACTGATGTAAACTTTGTTTCATTAATGAATTCAGCTGCCTTAAAAAAAATAATCATATGGGCATATTATTGAGTGCTAAGTAAATATATGATAAGAATTTATATTTTTTAACTATTATCTTTTGAATATATTTAAATTTTAAATTTTAAAACATCATTATCATAATAAAATAAAATAAAAATATTATCTAAATGAATAAATATTCATTTATTGATAATTGAATTAAATATTTATTTATCGATAAATAAATAATCTCGTTAAATAAATATATTTTATTGGTTTTAAGTGTATTCATTTATCCAGGTTCTAATGTAGTTTATTACTTGAACAAAAAATTAAAACATGGTGTAAAACAATTTCTTAAGTGGAAGATATGTTTGCAAAAGTATAAATAACTCAAATGAATATTATCCAATTTAATACATTGTGATTAGATAAATATTTTCTTCAAAAAAATAAGAAGATAAATATGACAAATTAATGAGAAAACATAATTTATATTCTTAGTTTCTATTTCAAGAAGAATCTCTAATTTTTAATAATAAAATTATGAAAAAATGGTTCATTTTTTTTAATGATAAAACCAAACTATAATCAAATTATTTGTTTTGTCATGTTTCCATTTTCTTTTTCGATTTTTAAAATATCGTTCTTGGCATCTTGCACAAAATTGAAGAAACAAGGAAATAAAGGCCTGGGCCAAGACTGGACCAAGAGAAAATAAAACAGAGTTTATGTCTCCTATTGTTGCTCAAAGTTTCGGCCCAATTATTAGTCCGATCCAGGCCCAAACACACCCAAAACAACAGGCCCCGACCCGATTCTTCCCGCCAAATCACTCTTCTTCAACACTCCATTTCCTCACTTTCCCGCCAATCATATCATCCCCAAAACAATCGTCTCCAGCAGATTCACAACCTCCAAGTCCACCGCCAGATCTCGCATCCGTAAGTAGCGTGTCTCTATCTATACATATTCACTTTTTAATTATCTTAATTTATTACTTTTTAGCAATTCTAAAGTTTAATTGTTTGATTAATTGAAGGTTTGATTGTGAAATTATGACTGGAGAAGTGGAGAATGGGAGAGATGACATGGTGATTGATGAGCCTCAAGCTGAATCGATGCGAATCAATGCTGTTCCTGATGGATTTAACCCTAATTACCTCAAAGTTTATTACGGTATTTTCGATTAGTTTTGTTTTCGGTTCGTGTTGATTGTACTTAATTATTGGTTAGATATGTTGATCGTAATGTGTTTTAGTTGTAATTACTGATTTTATATGTGCGTGTGAGGTTTAGTTAGTTTGAGCTTTTTCGTGTTATAAGTAATGTGTGTGAGCACGCGTGCGCTAGAGGTTTAGTTGGTTTGAGATTTCTCGTGTTATAAGTAATGTGTGTGAGCACGCGTGCGCTAGAGGTTTAGTTAGTTTGAGCTTTCTCGTGTTTTAAGTAATGTGTGTGTGTGGTGCTAGAGGTTTAATTAGTTTGAGATTTGAGATTTCTCGTGTTATTAGTAAGGTGTGTGTGTGTGGAGGTTTAGGAAGTTTGAGATTTCTCGTGTTATAGGTAATGTGTGTGGATGGAGGTTTAGTTAGTTTGAGATTTCTCGTGTTTTAAGTAATGTTTGTGTGTGGTGCTAGAGGTTTAATTAGTTTGAGATTTGAGATTTCTCGTGTTATTAGTAATATGTGTGTGTGTGTTAGAGGTTTAGGAAGTTTGAGATTTCTCGTGTTATAGGTAATGTGTGTGGATGGAGGTTTTGTTAGTTTGAGCTTGTGCTCTTACGCTCGATTTGGCTTCGAAGATGATTCTGTTGCTTAGATTCAGTTTCGTTTTGGAGTTTCGGCCTAGCTGCTCTTTGATTAGATTTGGCTTTGAATATGATTCCGTTGTTCTAATTTTTGTTATAATACAAGTAACTAAACCTTTTACGTTGTTAGTTGGTAGGTTAATTGAAAGTTAACAAGTATTCTTAAGAGCGCGGTCGTTTTATTTGGAGTTGCAGTTTATGTTATGATAGTATGATATAATAGATTAACTAGACGACTAACGTTATGCCATTGGTTTGAATAATCGTATAGAGTGTGAAGATTTTTGATTATGTCTGTATATAAGTATACAATGTATGTATAACTAACTTTGATAGGGATAGTTTCTAGTCTATGCAGAAAATAAAGGATTTAAGGCTATAACGTTACTTGCTTATAATGTTGTGCAGTTTGTAACTGATTTGTATTATGTAATGATATTTGGTGCAAGTATATATATCCTAAAAAGTACTACGCAAAGATTATTCATATTTTATCTTGTTACATGTGCTTATAGTTTCCACCATTTTTGAGTCTTGTGACACGTAACAACTTTTATCCAGAGACCAGTGAATATAAACATAATTGAAATTTTCAATTTGGACAGGAAAGCTTTTTCCACATGCTGATATCTTCAGGTGGATGTCATATGGAACTGGTAATTTATGTTTTTCCACATTTTTGTGGGTTATTGACCTCTTTCTGGGTTTTCATGTCACTTTGTTTTTTTAATTATTTGTGCCTGTTAAATATGTGTAGATGGCAAGCATCCTGGGTGTGACCAGTCATTTTTTGGGCGTAGAGAATTTTCTTTCACACTGGACAATGACATATATCTGCGCTTTCAGTCTTTTAATAGTGCATCTGATATGGAAAACGCAATCAAAGAAAAGTGTCCATTCAAAATAGATATTGGTCCTGTTTACAGTGTTGATGTAAAAATTTCTTTATATGCCTTCCCTTTGTACTTTCAATTATTTTCCCCATGGTAAAATTGATGATTAATCTCTAATGCAGCCTGCAAAGAGGCATGCCTATGCTCAAGCTGGCGATAATGTGTTTACTCCAGTGGAAAGGGAGTTAGTTTTTGATATAGTAAGTAGAATAATTATGCATTCACAATACAAATCATACAGAAACTTGCATAGAAATTTACAGTGTATCAGCATTAATATCTTATTTTCTCTCTGCACAACAGGATATGACAGATTATGATGATGTCAGATATTGCTGCTCAGGAGCTGATGTTTGCTTGGACTGTTGGCCATTGATGACCATTGCAATTAAAGTTCTCGATGCTTCCCTCAGAGGTGCGTACAGAATACTCTGTCTAAAGATTATATGGTTTTAAGCTGACAAAAGCCAGTAAATAGTTTATTTTGTCTGGATCTATGTTTACGTTATACTATTAAATATGTAATTTGAGTGTTTTTGAAGTTCTGTGCTTACAGACTTTCCCTGAACCCAAGTTGGAATCTGGCCTTTCTTAGTGGATGCCTCAATACAGTGCTATATTATGTACAAAAGGCCTATCATGAATGTAATAAGGTTGCAGTCAAAATGATTACCGTAAATCTATTTTTGTACGAGGTTAGGTCTCTCATTTAAGTTTGTTTGGGAGGGAGAGAACGACGTAGACCATTTCATATGCCTACACACTGCACTGCTGTAGTCATTGTAGTTGTGAATTTTTTATTTTTAATCTTATATGTTAATCTGGTAAAGTATCTTCACAATGAAAATGTTTTAGTGGTTTGTTTTTTGTTGTACTCCATAAAATGTGTCAAGCATTTGGTATATTAGAATTTTTGTAGCTTGTATCCCTTGGCACTCTTTCCTGAAGGCTAGAAGCTGAAGAGGTTTCAGAGTGTTGTGTTTGCAAGATTGTTCTCATGTATGTCTATGTGTGTACTTAAGATATGATGCAGTCATTACATACTACCCTTACACCTTCATCTCCTGTTATGCAGATGATTTTGGATTTAATCATATTCTTTGGGTTTTTAGTGGCCGACGTGGTGTTCACTGTTGGGTTTGTGATGCAAAAGCAAGAAGGTAAAGCAATACTTGATTTTTTTTTTTGAACTTTTGGTTTTATTTATTTGTGACTTTTCATTAATTTACTTTTTAAATTCTATAGGTTAAATAATGAACAGAGAGCAGCTGTTGCTGAATATTTTCGGGTTTACAAGGTTGCCTAAAACTTTTCTTTAACTAACTAGTATTTTTAGATATTAATAGCATTTGGTTTGATAGGTCATGGTTTTTTCTTCCTATATTTTAGGGAAATGAAAATAGTCAGAAAAAGGTTTCTCTGATGGGTCAGGCACTTCATCCTTTTCTAGCGTAAGTGCTTTGTTTATATTCCTGTAGTTCTGTTTAACCTTAATCTCTCATTCACACTCATTCTATCCCTGCAGAAGATCCTACACGAATGTTTTGAAGGACTTTTTTGAGCGGAAATTGCTTAGCAGTCAGCAACTACTCTCAGAGGAGAGATATGAGAAAATACTCGATATGATTCCTGATGAAGGTATGTTTTCTTTCTTTTTTTTTCTTTAATTTTATTTAAATAACAGCTCCTTGTTCTTCTTTCATCCATTGTGAATTTTGCCATCTTATCAGTTATATAACATAATTTACATCTTTGTATTTCAGGTATAACTTCTGAGCTTCGCGGCAAATGGCAGGATAACAGGCGTTCATCCATGGCCAAAGAGGACATAAATGTTTTTAGATGGGATCAACTGAAACATCTACTTCAATCTGGAAAGCAGAAGGTACTTCTATCCTATATGATAGAATATTTTTATAATAATGCCGAAGTGGTAGCTGAAGCTGCTTGTCCCTTGCAAGAGATCCTCGTTTCTAGTTGTTCAACCTAGATGCTTGGAACGTTCGTCTTTTGGGGGACTGAAGTTCATGTCTCAGGAGGACACTGAACATATATAGGAAATAATTGATTAAGTAATGTCTGCATTCCATGTTGTAGGCACCAGGGGTCCGTAGATGCGTTGAAGAAATCGTGTTCTCTCATGCCTATCCAAGAATTGATATGGAGGTTGCTATTTGACTGACTGATTGACTCTCTCTCTCTCTCTCTCTCTCTCTCTCTCTCTCTCTCTCTCTCTCTCTCTCTCTCTCTCTCTCTCTCTCTCTCTCTCTGTGTGTGTGTGTGTGTGTGTGTGTCTCTCCCTCTCCCCCCTCTCTCTCTATCTATATACAGTGTCTTTAAATGTTAAGAGACTGATTATGACCAATACACATGGAACCTTTCTCCTTGCATTTCAGGTTTCAAAGCACATGAACCATTTGCTGAAGGCACCATTCTGTGTACATCCCAAAACAGGTTAAGTGTCTATGACCGTTTCAAGTAGGAACTGCATAAATCGAAATTTTTAGAAAATGTGGCTTACTAATTGGCACAATGCCAAGTAATAGTTTCTGTTTGAGTTAAAAAACTAGAACATTCTTTTTAAGCTTCAAATATTAATCCTAAGTGTGCTTACAGAAACTACCGTTGCCTGCTTACCAACTCTATTGTTTATATGGCTAACTTTATATATCATCTTCTAGGTCGTGTTTGTGTTCCCATTGATCCAGATCGTTGTGAGGAGTTTGATCCGACGAATGTGCCTACGCTTTCCAAGGTAAGGACATTTTAGAAAAATGATTTGCTCTAATCCCCTGTTACCCCTCTTCCCTTCGAGTCTTTGGTGATTAGAGGTTGAGGGTTCAAGTGAAAAAATTGGGTGTGTGGGTTTATATATTTCTGCAGATGGCTTATTTAAATGACAGTTATTGTATTAACTTATTTTACTATTGAGGAAGCTGGTGATTATAAAAACAATTTAATAATTGTCAGTTTTTAACTGGATACTCTTATAGGATACCTTTGAAGATGCAATACGTGTTATATTTCCCATCTGCTAGTATAATTTTTATTTGTTAAAACAGAAATTCTAGACATTTTCTGTAGCATTTGAAACTTTGGACTCGAGTTAATCAGTTGATCCTTTTTCTCCCATCTTGTAATTTGAAGTTCTGTTTTCGGAGTGGGGAAACCAACTTGAGAACTTAACTCCTACATGGTTTGCGAATCTTATTTTGTTATATATAAACTATAAGATAATAAATCTCTTTTTTCGTCTTTTCAGCTTCTTGGAGAAATCAACATGGGTTTGAGAACAGAGGGTGATGGTATGCAGACTTTTTATGTAGAAGTTTGCTTCACAGTATCTAGTGATTTATGTTCATATTGACAAAGCACTGATGCATTTGATAATGTTTTAGTATAACTTCTTAAATCATATCTTAAAACTGCAACAACATAGTATTTATTTATATTGATCTAATGGCTGTTTATAGAGTTCGCATGGCTTTGCTGAAATATAATGTTTTCCAGTATTAGCTCATTTTTCTTTTTCTTTTCTCCTCTTTTCTGTTGGAATTTTTTTCTCAGAATGGGATGCAACCTCACTTGGACAATCAGTCAGATACTTCAGATCATCTTTCTTGCAACCTTTGCTAAAGTCTTGCAAGGTGATTCACAGTAATTTGAATTCTGTATTCCTTTGTTTTGCCTTGCCTTTATTGTTTAGTTAGTCTCGACTTCTCTTTACACACTATTGCCCCAACTTCATTATTATTGCAATCGATTTTTGAACATAACCTTACGAGGGTGCCTAATAGACCCAGTTTCCTTTCATACTAGATTTTCTGTGCATGTTCCCTTGTGGAAATTGTTAAATTCAGCTACACACTCCCATCTACATGTCTTGGAAAGATCATGCCTTCTGCAAAGGCAATCTTCTGAGAATTTATACAATTAAAAAACTTTAATTGTTCATGGTTGTTGCAGGAGGAGATAGAAAGCTCATTTATTGCAAAGAAAGAGCAGTCAAGGAACTCTCTAACCTGGTAGTTTTTTCTAGTAGTTCCTCAGGTCTCAACTTTGTTATCTTTTATTCATATACATATTAGTTTGTAACGAGATACATATTTTAATGCTATGTGAACTTATGATACATGGTATCTGGCATCCCTCGTTTAACGGCCGGAAGTATAAACAGTTAAATCTAAATTAGTTTCTAATGTTCACAATGTTCAAAGAAATACCTAAGCAGAACAAGGTCATCTTGCAGTACTGGCTACTCCTATGTATCATGTATCATGTTTTCCATGTGATACTGTATGTGGTTACTATTTTACAGATTATGCTTTATATTAAAATGAGATTAGAATCAGTAGCTTTATCAGCATATAGTCCATACTTAGCTGATTTGAGGATAGAAGAAATTACAAGAAGTTTCACAGCTAGTGTGATATCTACCGGTTGTATAACATATCAAAAAATTAAAACTCAAAACGCATAGCTTTACGTTATTAAATAACTCAGTTACTTCTGAATTAGCCTCACTAATCTGTTCGATGAGGATCAAAATGGAGATGACCCAATGACAGTTGACACTGGATACTACATTTACAGTTGGTGCTGTTAGACCCAAACTTAATTATGAAAATTGAAACTATTTCCTATGAAGAAGCAAGAACTTCCCAGATCAACTCTGGATCATATGATGGCATGTGTGCAAGGGTAAAGCCTCCGAATTCCAAATCCCCGGGCGATGCCTTGCCTGAAACAGAGGAGGGAGAGTTTATGTCTTTACACAGCCAATCTTCAGAAACACTGGACGAGACAATTTCACCACTGAGACTACTGCCCTCACCAGTCAGTGAAGTCGAAGAACTTGATTCTACTATCATTACATTTTGACTATCAATCCCAGCACTTGTCCTACTAATGTTATTAGTCTTCTCCCTCTTCAGTTTATGTAGAATAGCTTCAATTTTTGCATCCACTCTATTTTTCAATGTGTTCAATCTTGAATCATCTCGGATTCCCAGCTTGCTTAGATCTCGAAGAGTAGGGAAGTTCAAGCGTGCATATTCGCCACGAAGCTTATAAGCAGCACGATCATACGCATAGGCTGCAGATTCAGCTGTCTCGTAAGTTCCTAACCATACTCTACTTCTATTCTGCGGGAGTCTAATTTCAGCTACCCATTTCCCCCAATGCCTCTGTCGTACTCCTCGGAACATATTCTTCTTTTTGTGTAAAGGCTTCTGAATTTGGTCTGGAATTTGTGTTTGTAAATATGCAATTCTTGATGGATTTTCTTCAGAGAACTTTTGTAACAAGTCTCTCTGTTGGAGATACACTGAAGAGCCTACTGGCTCTGCAACAGGGTCATCATAACACGGGACTAATGTTGGACAGTGAGAAAATATCGAATCCAGTGTGTTTGTACCCCCTAGTATAATATTCGACAGTGAAGTCCGAATATCAATACCTTCGTCGTGTACGAAAGACATGTTGTAGTCCATTTTCCTCGAAAACTTTCCGTTGTACGTGAGACTTCTTTCGAAAAGAAGAAAATTATACGAAGATCAGCAGAAATTCTGGACAGAAAATTGAGTCGAAGATGAAAGCAGGGGTTCGAGATTAATTAGAAAAGAAGCCGAAAATTTGGAGAGAGTCTTTGGTGTCTTTGGTCTGCTGGTGGTACAGTATATTTATAGGTGCAGATAAAGATTCATTTCTTAGTCATAAATCGACTTTCCTATCAAAAAGTCGAAGTTTGTGTTTGTCCTTACCCTAACGTGTTGAAAACAAAAAGTAGATTTTTGTCTTCACTCGAGAGAGTCTTTTTAGTCCTCAAAATCTAGCCTTGTAAACCTACATGAAGACCTAAACTAGTAGAAAAAACAAGGGTATTTTGGTAACAAAATCATCCCCAAGTGGGGATATGAACAGGAAATGGAAATATTCAACATACTACAACTTGGCAGATACTGTTTAGTCTGTGAATTTTTAGTGGCTTTGATTTTGTGTTTCACATCTAATTGTGTTTCTTGTGGGCGGTGGTCGGTGGATCCACATAACTAGTTGGAAAAGATGTTCAATCAACTTTTGTTGTGTACCTTCCGTGTTCTTTTTACTCACTCCGTCCCTTTCCATTATTTATATTTGGGTTGAACACGTAGGTTAATAAAAAAAAAGTAGTGCTAGACATCCCAAAAATTGTTCCCAAAATATTTACAAAATGATGTGGACGTTACATGACTTTTTTTAATTCGTGGACACATATTAATATACGCGGGGTCCCATATTATTATTAGGAAACTTACTATTCTAAACTCATTTTGTAACAATTTTTGGGAATAGTTTTTGGGTCTCTAGCATTTCTCTTAATTTTTATATTATAAAACTTTACTATTTTAGAAAAAATTTGAAATGTAAAGAATTAGGAGGGACATCCTAAAAAAAATGTAAATAAATGAATGAGACAGAGGGAGTACTTCATAGTAGAAATTCAATCTTGTTATTCAATTTTTTAAAGCCACAAGATGATACTCCTTAATTCTACTTATTAGTTGATAATGACCCTAATCACCAAATTGATGGATAACATGACAATCATAACTCTGATTTATTTCAAGTAGATACCTAGTTGATTATGAAAAGGAATCATGCAAGTGCATAACTAGTTGATTCCAGAAAGGTAGAAAACATCTTTTGATGGTTTGATCCATCAGGTACAAAATTGGATACATAAAATTTTCAAATAACGCGACAGAGTAGAATGTTTTACTTGATGTTATTATTGTGAATGCACGAAAGGTTCATTTTACCATAATCAATCAAGATCCGTGAATTTTTATTAATGTTGGTGTGTAGATGATTGTATCTTGTCTATTTGATACTAGTATCAACTATCAAGTTGGAAGTAGCAACATGTGTTGGGATGGGAAATGCAAGGGCCACGAGGTTCATCCAAAAACCAGGTCAAGGGAGAACGATGGTCTGGACTTTGGTAGATGAGAGACATTAGAGTCTAAAAGGTGGTACAGAAATGATCATACATATCGCCCCTACTTGAGACTTGAGAGTTGAGAGTACTGCCCAACAAACAAGTTGTTGCATGTGAATACAAAACCAAGTATTACCACTCATTTTCTCCTTAACCATGCCAAATTTCTAAAATTAGACACTTCACTTCTATTTTTTCAAATAATCAAACGCAAATATCTCAGTACACATATGTTTACAATTTTCAGGTAATTTCTATGAGTACATTGACTCGAATCATTTAACATTGTTGAATATATGATATGATTCCGATAAATCCGTTTCTCTGACCTCTTGAGATGTTAGGAAACCGTATTTATTAAATTAATCGGTCACATAATATATCTACTAAGCTCCCACTATTGAGGAATGATAAAGTATGTAAATGGTTGACAAATCTTAAACCAAACATCATTTACCTGTATAATACATAAGGTCAACGGGACTGATTCTTCAAAGGGCACAAAATGAGTACTTTAATTTTCCAAAAGCTGAGATTTGGAAGTGTTAAGGCTTTGACTGTGGATATGATATTTGGGGAGTTGGAATATATAATACTCCCTTCGTTTCTAATTACATGTTCATTTTAACTTTTGATCAATGAAAT
Source organism: Heracleum sosnowskyi (assembly GCA_030848705.1). Taxonomy (NCBI): domain Eukaryota; kingdom Viridiplantae; phylum Streptophyta; class Magnoliopsida; order Apiales; family Apiaceae; genus Heracleum; species Heracleum sosnowskyi. Next base: position 8,246,456 of record CM061235.1, on the reverse strand, counting down.
TGATCAAACTTTGACTGAATTTTACATGTATTAGATAATTGAAAAAAATTAAAAAAATTAAATCTTTAAAAAGTACATTTGGTCTATTTTCAAATGTAACTTTCAGTTTTTAAAAATATTAAATAGATTATTCGTAATATTTGATAAAAAATTAGTTAATTTGACTCCTATAAAAATAAAATGGACATGTAATTAGGAACGGAGGTAGTATTCAACTTTTCGTGAGGGGAAGAAATTGATTTTTGGAGTATTACCTGAGTATAGCGCACGTTTAATAAGGTTTGTATTTATCAAAAATACCACTTTTTCAAAGTTTTTTTTGCAATTTTACCATATTTCTCAAAATATTTGAAAAATACCTTTTTTTGAAAAATATATTGCGAAAATACCATCTTTTAGAAAATATTTGCAAAAATACGTTCTGCAACCAAATACAACTTACGTAGGTTGCATCCAGTTGTATATGTGGTTGCAAACACGTGAATCGTGAAAATTTTAAAATTGAATTTGCATACAGTTGCATATATGATTGCAAACAGGTGGATTATGAAAATCTTAAAAATTAAATTTGCAAGTGTAGTTGCGCAGCACGTTGCATATGTGGTTGCAAACATGTTGAATTTGGTTGCAGAAGGTATTTTTGCAAATAAAATGGTATTTTCGCAATTTTTTTTTTTTTTGAAAAGTTATTTTTGCAAAAATATTTCTGGAATAGGATATTTGTGAAAAAAGCCCTAAAATCTAAAAGATAAAAAGGGTTGAGTATGGTTACTTAAGAAAAATGAAAATTGATGTTTTTAAAAGTTACTATTACCCCTTTTTGTAAAATATAAAAAACTTATTCAGCGAAGAAAAACGTTAATGTAATTATGCATCCATTTCAATATCTCATGTCACGTCATTTAAAAATTATTTTTTAAAATTTTCGACATCTAACACTACTCATTTATTTATAACTTCAAGTATACAAACATGTAAATAAGAGAATACTCTCTCCGAGAAACGATATCATGAACTGATCACAATTGTCGTAATTTTTTAAAAGAAGGATTCATATTCAGTTAAGCCAGATTTTTAGGTCAGGCAACTCCAACTCAATTTAGTCTTGACAAAAACTCTAACTCAACTTTATAAAATACGAATTGAGTAATGTTCATGTATCGAAATGAACTACAAAATTAAGGTTTTAAAATGATATAACATTGACGATATGTTAATTTAGAATATTTTAATTAATGAGAATGATGTGAAGGTAGCAGAGTTCATTAATTTATAATCAATTATATAATAATATGTATCATTTTATACTTATTCATACAAATTATACTTACTCGAACCTGGAACGATAAGAAATAAACTCTTCGTCTTGCTTGCAAATTAACTAATAATTAACTTTGTTCTAAAAATCGGCGATTAATCGCTAGACGGCGGGTCACCAAACTGATTAAACGAAAATCGGTCAATTAATCGTTTTCCTGAAAAACGGTCAAAAATCGACTGAATCGGTAAAAAATCTGGCTAATTATTTAAAAATAGTAAAAAATTGTTAAAATTAAAAAAAAATAATTAAAAATTTAAAAGGTAGAAACTTGATTAAACAATAGGAAAAAAATATTAGTTTTGTACATATAATTATAATTTTAGATGCCTAAATCATAAATTCTCTTTATTTTCCCTCTTAAATTGATCTCTAATTGAAAAGTTAAACCTTCAAAATTTTATTTATTACAATTATATAACATTTTTAACATATTTGCATAAATATATGATAATAACATATGTTTAGTTGAAATAACGAAACAATTATATATACGAATATAATTGTATATAAAAAATATTATTAAATTTATTCCAATTAATGATCCGATTAATCGATTAATCATTCCGATTAATCTCCGATTATCCTATTAATCCCACCGATTAACCCGCTTTTTACGACACCGATATTTAGTCAACATTCAGGTAGGAAATGAGAACTGAGAAGCAGCAAATACTAACCGGACTGTAATTGGATCCTGTTCCCAGCTTGACCCGATCCGTTCACTTCCCCCAATATAAACCCCCTTGACATTTTTAAATTTCCTTTTCAGTTGGAACTGCACCTCTCTCTGTTCTGGTATGATTTATTAATGCATTTCTCTAAAAGTGATATTCAAATTTATAGAGCTGTGATGATAGTGTAATTGTAATCAAATATTAAAATGTGTGTAGAGATTATGATCTTATTGTAATGTTGGTAGCTCAATTTACTCGATCAATCATATTTTTCGTAAAGTGGTTACGATAATTCGAAACATAAGGTTATTAAACTTCACAATTTGGTAGATCAACTTATATTTTAGGAATCCGTGGTAGGGGCAAGGTTTACTTGTAACCTTACTCTCGTGACGGGGTATGTTTGGTTCGGTTTGGTTTGATTTAGGTGCCTACATTGCGTTTTGATTGTAGGCACTTTCGGAAGAAATTATAAAGAATTAAATTGATACCTAGAACTTTTATGTCTCCCTGAATTCTCCGCATATTAAACCCTAAAGATTTAAGAATTGGCTTCACAGCCAAAACTCGAATACGAATTCAGATTTAAGTTCTGATTGCAGATTAAGGAAGAAGCTCTCAAAGAGTTTACAAGTAGAGTGGAAGCCCTATGATGGATAAATTTGATTCATATGCATCAGGAGTATGCGTGGGTGGTCCGTACACATAATCATCCATCCCCTAAGGTATTCTATACATCTTCTAGTAATTCGTTGATTCTATGTACATCTTTTTGTCATGCTTTTACTGTTGTCTGTATGTTTATTACATGTATGTATATTATGTTGCTGACCCTAATTCTTATACATGTTTTTGTTCATTAAAGATATGGTTAAGATATATGTTAGCTCCTTAAAAATTGGTCTTGTGCCTTATGTATAACAAACAGAGATAACAATGTTGGAGTAAGTACGTAAATTATGTTAAAAATACATTTGGATTCTCGTTTCCGATCGAATTCAGCTCGCATTACTCCAAAATTTCCTATGTCAATAGTGCAAACTTAACTAAACATGAGAGCTCGTGGTCTGAGATTTGGAGTGGATTATTTTTTTTTACAAATGTATTACTTATGAGAGAATGAGATATTTTCCCTTTATGTTTTCATCCGTACACATTATTAAATTTTTTATATTCATATGATATGCAAGTATCAAAATTAAGGTAGTACGAGTACCCACTTATTAACTAAGTTTTTCACTAAACTTTCCATAAATTCAAGTAAGTTAGTGGTGATAGATTTTGAAACTAAAAATATAATGCCATGTCAACCACTTTTTGTGTTTCAGTACATAGTCTCCATATATAAAACCTCTAACATGCCCAGAACGGAATGACATTGCTAAGGTAGCTGGTTTGCTTTATTAAGTTCCCGATTAGGACAGAATGGTACCACGTAGAACTGATTTTCTCATCATTGGATGATTAGGACAGAGAGTATCTGGAATTATGGGCAAGCAACTCCAAATGATACCCTAGGTAGTTTTCGACAGTGACTTATTTTCTACTCGCAGCTGAAATAATTATTTTCGACATTAGTTTCGTTCTTCCAACAGTGACTACCCACACAGACAGAGAGTGTGTGCTGGCGAGTCAGTGTTACAAAAAGAAAACAATGTCAAAAATTAATTTCTTATAAGCAAGGAGACAGTTTCAGTGGATTGGACTAGAGATGTGGTTTTCTCGCGACAAGATATTCTATTGAAACTACCATGGCTACAGGGTTATGGTTTTTCCCCCCTAATTCCAACTAATCTCTTTCCCAATTATCCAATGAAGGAGAAATGAGTGCTCCATCGTACCACTCCTCCCCTGGTGCTCGTAGAGGTTAAGAGAAAGAAATAAACAAAATGAGGACCTGACTAAGCAAATAAGCTATGTTAGCAAATGTGATTTTGATACCTAATGTGCTGAGTGGGTGTGAACAAGCTGCGGTTCAAGTGATTCTGGGCATCTGAGAGCGTAGTGAAATCCAGATGGTGGTTGACATGTCGATCATTATCGTTTTACTTTCCATTTCTATCACAAATAACTTGTTTAAGTGTTATGGGACGTTTAGTGAAAAACTTTGCTGCTGCCCTATTTTCACTACTTGCTTATTATATATATGGAGTAGATTATGTCAAAGTACAAATCAAATCTATAATTTTGACAAGAGCACAAGTGGAGCAAACACAGGGGAGTTCAACAATGACATTGATAGATAGATGAAATTGAAAGAGAAAGGTCTCATAATTTGCGTCAGTAATTTGGTTTGTAATTTCTTGTCTGGTTTCTTACTTAACTTTCAGAGGAATTACATGGATGTTATTACCTTAATATCGGATACATGTATATATAAAATAACAACAATAAAGTATAAAAAGCAGTACCCACCATAAATAGAAAATGGTGTTTGATATAAAGCTCCCAGAGCTCTCTTCTATATATCAGTTTTAGTTTTTTGATAATTAGTTACTCCGAAGTCGAATCACAAGTAAGATAATTAATTTCATGATACTTCATATTGTCAAATCAAAATATACTTTTAGTGTGTTACTAGTAGTAAGATTCATTTTCATCTAGTAGACTAGTACCGTTCCAGAGGTATTGTTAGCATCAAGTTGAGATGGTATGGATAGATATAATGTGATTTATATTGTTTTGATGGTGAACTTGGTAAAATTATCTTGTTTTGGGTTCTTGCCAGTAACCATTTTTTTCTTTTTGTTGCACTTCATCTGTTATGGTTGCTATTTCTGCTCAATGGATTTATGATCTGGGTGGACTACTTTACAGTTCATATTATTAATATCCTTTTTTCCTGTAGCTGTAGTTGGTACATGACTACAGTTGATATATGCAGAACATGCATTAAGGAAGCATATTGCTAAATTGTGCACAGCTGTACTTACATAGTTGCATTGCTAAGTTGCTACTCCGTGGCATTTGCAACGGCGACATCAAGCAAAATATGGTACTATCTTAATCCTATCTGAATGCTATCTACTGACTTCTTTTTTCAAATTGACCATTTCCAAAGCAGTTATTATTGTTTAAGATAATATGCTGGTAGTGTTCAATCAGTCTGGGGGTTAAAAAAAAGAAAACTATGTATGAGTTGATGAATATAACAGTGCGTACACATGCGCTGAGGCGCATACCAAATCATAGCTTATATGAAGGATGCTTGGGGTCAATATGTCCATATCTCAAAAAGGATACTCATCATGCAATATATCTCACAACTTAAGATAAATTTAACTTAAAAAAAGAAGTTGCTTGAAGAGGCTTTGTCTCTAGAATTCACTATTAGAACAAATTCAAACCAGTTGTCTTGCAAAGACGGTATGACAGACAAAAGATGAAATCGACTGAGAGAGAAGACTGGGTCCTACTAAAATACCATAGGAGAAAATTCTATCACTAAAAGTCTGAGATAAACTATGGAACTAACTACAATAAAAATCAAAATATTCAAAGTTGAAATAGTCAGCAAGGTCGTCGCCCGGGGCAATCTCAAGAGTCTGCTGGCAATTTGGAGTCTGCAAAAGCCATTTCCAGGAACCAATTTAATATTTTCACCCCTTTAAGGACTTTGGTAAGACAGAAACAGGCTCATATTTTTTAGCAGAAAACATACCTCATAACTCCCAAGCAATCTTCCATTATTTTCAATGTTTGATTCAAAATTTGGCATGGAGCTTGAAGATGCCTCACCTTCTGTGACTTGTGGAGCATGGCTATGTGTGTTATATTGGATGCCTAATAATATAATTTACAACTTGTTAGGTGACTAGTATATCTTGCACATGTTATGTTCAAACATGCTTTCTATACTGAAGTCCCAATTTTAGTAAATCTAGAACAAATAATGCAATCAATGCTAATTTACATAAAAATTCAAAACCAAACTTGTATATGTAAGTCGTATTTTGGGCCATGGTGAAAGTGTGTGCATTCGTATCATTTAATTATATGCTAGTAATTATATATGCCAATATGGATGTATGAAGTGCTGATGTAACTATGAAGAAATTGAGCAAAAAACCATACCATGACCCATGATTTCCTCAGCAGATATATTGTTCCGATGCTTTTTTCGCATTATCTGTTGGTAGAAATAAATCGTTATTAATTTTTTTTGGTAAGTTTTATAATTACACTTAACTGTACAGTAGTACTTATGCAGTACTAGAGTACTAGTTCTAGTAGAAGATCGAACCTGCAAGCGACTCTTCAGATGGCCCTGTGTTAACCCCTTCACATTCATTTTTTTCAGTATGGCCTTTGGTGTGGCTTCTGCAAGTATATTTTAAATATTTATTAAAAATTAGTACTGGTGGATCTGTTATGTATGTAGGTGAAGGGACAAGATTTAACTAAGCACATTTTCAGTAAAAGAAAAACAACAAAGAACAAAAAGGTCCTTGAAATCAAAAGCAAAACCTACAAATACAAAATCATGCCGAATTGGTGGTGCCCAGGTCCTCATAAGAAGAATAGTTCACCTGAGTGTTTACAAATATTTATATTTTTACACAAGTACAGAGTCTTATATGATATGATATATATATAGTAGTTATGTAGAAAATTATAGATGAAAAAGAATATCATTCTCTGGGCATATAACAGGTCCTACAAACTAAATTAGAGATTGAAAGAGAGAGAGCTGAAGCATGGGCCCAATAAGATAATATTATTGACATTTAGAGAAAATAAGAATAAATAAAATTTAATGAGATTTAAGTAAATTTAGCTTAATTCGAATATTAGAAAAGACTGATAGTCGTCCTAATCTTATTATAAAAGATAAATCAGTTTTTCTCAGAACATTTTTTGTAAATTATAAAACTTTTACCTCAAGAACAATATAAAATTGTTATCTCCAAAAAACTTATCACAAAGGTGTGATTTCGTAATTTGTATATATGACCTTAAAATATAAATTTAATTACAAATTTAAATTAACTTCATTGCAAAAATTTATTTAATCATGACAGACAAATATATAAATATACACATGCCAAGGACTTGAAAAAACTAAATTCAGTTGTACACGCGTGTGTACACGCGAGAGAGACAAGGGAATAGTTACTTACTGAAGAGACCACCAAGCTGCATGACTGCGTGAATGAAATGTGCATGAAGCTCAGGGGTCCATATCAGGCGTGGCCTACTATTTGGAGTTTTTGGAGGTTCTAGCTTTACAACGAGGACTTCTTCTTCTGTGTTTTTCTTCACCGGGACCTGCTGCTCTTGCGCCTGAGTCGCTGCAGGTTGAAGCACTGGGTAAGTCATGGCCTCTTGTAGAGAATGACATGCGAACCCTGGATAAGAAAAGGGCTCATTATTCGTCATTGAACTCGGATATACACCATAATCATGATTTTGGTTCTGGTGCAGAGGATAGCTTCCGGAGGTTGAATAACTAGAGTTCAGGATGCTGTAAAGTTGGCTATTAAATTGTTCGTAGTGTTCGTCACCAAACCCTGGATTTGGCATTTCACCACTGCTCTGGTTTTGGTGATAAGGATAGCTCGGATATAAGGCTGATGTTGACCTCATTCCTGAATACATATTTTTTATTTCTAGCTATTTAGTTAGGCGTTTTCTTCTCTTTCAGATGCTATATGTCATCTGCCTTGCGCTCTATTTATAATGAAAAATCTAGGTCCTTCTGTGAGTAATAAGTAAAATACTTCGCCTTTTGCCAGGAAAAAAAAATCATAATAAGGTGAATCTTTTTGAGGTAATATATTATTTTCAAGTTTTCCAAAACAAGCTTTAAAAGTGCTATAATTTGATTATCGTTTATGGTTTCCAAAACAGGTATTAAAATTTAAAAGTTGAATAAGCGGACGCGTTTATGTTTTCCGAAACAGGGATTAAAATTTAAATAATAAGATCATCGTTATGTTTTCCGAAACTGGCATTACAAGTTGATAGTCTCTTTTTTGATGCATTGACGTTAGCAATGTGTAATTTTAAAATTAATAGATATATCTATTCATTTTAATCATTATTAATCTCAAAGTAGACTCAGATCATTTTGCAATATATTTAAGTTGTATAAACTCTTCAATATAATTATCAGGACTTGAATTATAAATTTATTATAAATTGATCACGAGCTAATATTTCAATGAATAATTTTAAGTACGGATGTACATATACATATTCTTCACTTACGATATTCTACAATTGCACAAGTTACAATAAGAAAGGAAGTACTAATATGTAGTGAAAATCTTGTGGAATAGCACTCATGGATGCCTGAGAGTATAGTTCATAATTGTGTGATTGATGTATTGCTTAAGCCCAAAATCCAAAATCTAGAATGGCAATGGATTTTCACTTTGCTTAAATAAAAATAAAGGCACTAAAATGCATTTTATATACATAAATATAAAATATATACATAAATAAAGTGTATATGCATAAAACAAATATACGTAAAATATACATTTTATAAAATATGATTATATATATAAAATATGCATTTTTTATATGCATTTTATATGCATTTTAGAAGTTGTATGATTAAGTGTTTACATAAATATATACATATTGTGTTTTTTTTCTGAAAATATGTAACTTATAACAAATAAAGTACTATATATATATGACATTTTACAAGATAGAACCATTTTATATGGAGTCCAGGAATAGAACCCTCTCCATTTTGTCGGGTTGTTTCAACAATAAAATCATGTTCTTTGCAAAGGAACATAAAAAATTGTGTGTCATTCTCTCGTCGATGGTGAGGTTAAGTGTTGTTATATGCGGACATTCTTGAAAAGCTCAAGATCTAACTTGAGAAGTGCAATTAAGTGTATGATGCAGGACAACTTTTTGAAAGAACGATATTGAAAAAAACAAGAATAACGATGAACTTGGGTTGATTAACTGCAAAAAATTTACTAGCCCAAGGGTTTCGCAACTGCACATAGAGAAAAGTTATGGATCGTAACTCATAGAAGCAATCCAATTCAATATTTAATAATATTCCATTAATTAAGTCCAATTATAATATGCGGGGTAACATGATGTAGGGTTACATCACGTAGGGAATATGAACCCAAAAATATAGCTTAATGGACCAAGACCGTTAAACAATTGAGTTTTATTATAATTAAACTACTTATTTAGGAAACTCGTAATCCCACACATAAAACATATAAATAAATACATTGTTTCCCTCTACACTAAATATATATTTATTAAATAATAACCTAAACAAGAATTTTTCACTTTTGTTCCTCATCGTTCTCCCCTTGTTAGAGAAAACTCAACCATAAGTTTTGTAAAAGCAAGAACCATGCAAGACTGAAGATGGAACCAAGATAAATGTTATACTCTTGTTGAAGACTGTTGAAGAATGCTTAAGGTGCAAATAATTTTGAAAACTGACTACCACGTGAAGGAGGCTCAAACAAGTATTCTGGAATGATGAAGTCAATATGCTCAACCTCATTAAAATCAACTACTTTATTGTCCTCTAATGTTTGGAAGCAGTTAGATTGTGGCTTGGTTTCTTTCACTTTTTCCTCACTACCAACCTCTATATACTTAACTTGTTTAACTTCCTCAATTAGATCTTCCTTTGCAACTTTAGGTAGGGTACTAGTCTTCTAATACGGCTTGGAAGATGACACACTAATTGTGTCTCCTCGAATGTCAAAACTAAAGATGTTGTTGAATTCACAATGTTGTACCTTCAAATTATACATCCAACACATCCGTAACAAATGAACATACATAGGCAAAATATAACAATAAACATTCATTGTGTAGCGTCGAAAAGTAATCAGGACCGAACAAGCATGTAAAATTCTAATTGAAGAGTCAAATAAAGGGATCTCAAAAATGTGTGGAACATGTTTAAACTGCAAGTTTAATGATTTCACAAAAGGAGGAGACCGACACTCAAGTTCATAATGAAGATTAATCGCAACTTTAACATGTTTAGTATCACAATGAATATGAGTATAAAACTCAAAAAGAGGCCTTGAATCATTCTCACTAAGAAGTTGAGGAATAAAATATCATAAAACTTCTATTGTCTCTCAATTTGATGTATTTCCTCTTCTTTTCTCAATTCAATTTAATTATTTTCCATCAACCTTTTCAGTTCATGATGTGATCTATCCAACTCAGGCAATGTAAGCTCATATTCACCTAAATTTTTTTAGCAATGACAAACATAAACTTTTTGGTGCAAGAAATCACATTCATCTTCAAAACAAAGAATATTATCTTTTACTATACCAATTCAGATTTATGTGAATAAACATGGTTTTAACTTGACACAATTGTAAATTTTTTGAAGTTTAGGGGCTGAACTATCAAAATGTTAAGAAGTCAAAGGGGCTTTTTTAAATTTTGCCGGGCAGAGGGAGCATTTCTAATTTATGAAAACTTAAAGGGCTGAACTATCAACATGTTATGAAGTCAAGGGACTGGTTGGTAAGTGAGGGAATTTTTTTAAATTTTGCCGGACTGAGGGAGCATTTCTAATTTTTGAAAACTTAAGGGGCTGGACTGTACTTTCTGGGAAGTTCAGGGGCTTGTTTGTCAATTCTGTAGACTTCAGGGACTAATTATATTTTTTTTAAAACCTTAGGTAGAACATATAAAAAAGGGATTAGGCTTACCACTTTTTAAGTTTTTGTAATGCAGCCGCCTTCAAAAAACAATAGCCTTGTTCCCTTTGCTCTATTTTTTTTCTTCTTTTTCTATGAACCAAATCTGGTGAACAGTAATAACTAATGTGAGCAGTATCCTCAATGAACGATAGCCCCGTTAAATAGTGATATTCTTTAAGAAATCCAGTATCTCTCAACAATTAAGAAATTGATGGAGAAACCTAAGCTCTTGATACCATTTGATGCAGGACCGTTTGTGAAAGAATGACTTATTGAATAAAAACAAGAATAGTGATGATTATTTGAGTGGACTAACTACAGAAAACCACTACCCAAGGATTTCCCAGGGAGAAAAGCTAGGATCGCAACCCATGAAAAGCTATGGATCAGAGACCCAATTTAATATTTATTTATAGTCCAATAATCAAGTCTAATAATATGTAGAGTTAGATAACTTATATAGTGAATAGAAACCCCAAACAGAACCTAAATGTAAGAACAAATTAGTAACATATACAAGAATTCTTCCGTTCCCCGTCAAAGCACATTTTTTTAGCAAAAAGAAATTTACTCAAAAATTCAACAAGAAAACAGGACTTGACATAGTGTCAACTTTCATAATAAAGTATCTCTAACATAATATAAATAACAATAAATAAGATTCCATCAATGACGTAAAACAATTCATGAGTGTCTGATTCCTTTAACTCGATCTCTGGCCCCTCGAATTCTCACTTTTCCTCTTTATCATCTTCGTCTACTGGAAAAGTCTATTAGATTTAAAGAAGTTCCATAAGTTGCATTTGAGGTGAAAGGCCAAAGATATTTAGGTTTTTGACTTTAAATGTAGGGTTTTGTTTTTCAGGGACATGCATTCTTTGGCGATTTGGTTGCTTTTTAGCGCGCTTGGCTGCATTTTTCTGCCAATTTTGAAATCTAAAGCGCTTATTTTTGACTCGCAGACCTTGCGCCGAAGCACAAATCTCAATTAATCGTGTGCATAGGTGCCTTTGGAATTTGTTACTTTATTGGTCTGAAAGACTAATAAACATAAAATTTGGGCAAGCCAATACTAAGCATTGTGAAAAAAAAAAATCTAACAAGACCAGTGGTGAGGCCTTGATACTATGCCCTAGAACCACTGTTAGACTTTACAAACTGTAGACTTTGTATTGATCTTTGCGATGCGTAGTACTATTGATGTAAGAGAAGTATTTTATACAGTTTGAGTTTATTTACAGTATATCCGATATGTATTGACAATTATTGAGGAATCTGTGCTTTGGTTGAGAATCCCAGGAAACGGTGCTCCTTTACGAATTTGTAAACAAAGGCTATAAACAACGTTAGCATTAGACGTATACATAATATATTTGGACACAATTTGTATGTTTGGTGAGGATGATGTCCGTCAAGTGTTCATGCATCGTTTGACGAAGATTGTTTTGATCTGAAACACTCATGGAGGGTGTCTGTCTCTGTAAAACACAAAAATGAATGTGTACCTCCCTTAGTTAGTATTCTTGGCTTATTCTTAAATATGTTAAAATCCAGGTGCAGAATGAAGTATGGATTACCTAATAACTAAATTAAGAACTTTGTTAGGGAACACAGTTTTCTTTTTTCTTTTTCTTTTTTAAAAAATTATTTAATGCGCTACTAAGTATTCTGGAATAGGCTGCTTATCATTTGAGGGGAGCTGGGATCCAGTTATCCAATATATTTGTTATCACAAGATACTTCTTCCTTCATATACGGTGTTTGGGCGATAGGTAAAAGGCCCAGTAACTAGAAGACCCAATAGATCCACAATGGTTAGATTCTAAATGGCAGTTACTCGAGGTTTGGTCGTATTTTAAGATCATACTTTTAATTTAGAGATCATGCTAGTGTCTTCCATGTCTTTAGTTCCTCATTTCCCAACTTCCTCAGTCTTTACTTTTAATGGGACGAACCTGCATCCATACATGTACCTGAGATAGTTTAGTTCAGGACATCGAGTTTTTCGCAGCTTCTAACTCCTTACACCTTCCAACAGCCATTAAAGATCAAAAGACCTAGCAAAGTGATCATCATCTATAAGGTATATCTATCCACCTTCTTTAATGCTCTTCTAAAATGTATGCCATTATGTTCATTTATTCTCCTAATCTTCTGTAGATGCTAGAAACTGCTCCCGTTTCAACACCTTTCTGGCATACGGTTCAAATACAAACGTAGATTTACACAGCATGGCATTTTTATTAATCGTAGCTGAAGATGCCTTGCTATTGGTAAGGTTCGGTGTATCTTCACATTAGTTCTCTCAATTCTTGTGGATTCAATTGGATTCAATTTGATGTGTCATGCAAATGTAATACTGTCATGATTTTTTAGACCGTGATAAGATTATGATAATTCTGAGCAACATTTTTCCTGCAAGAAAGTTGTCAACTTTTAAGATCCAAATTTTGTCAATAAAACCTAAATTCTTTAATGGGTATGCAATACAGTTATCTAAGCATCCTCTGACGACAACATTTTGGTACTGCAGATATTGTACATGAACCGGATATTAAAGGACGCAACATTAACATGAGAGCGATGTCTTTATGGACTCTCTCCATAAACAATGCTTCAAGCTTTGCCTTGCTTCACTTGAAAGTAATTTATAGCCTTTCCTCCCCGACCTCCTATAAACTCCACCTCTGTTTGCATACGGGGAGGTCGTGGCTGAAAAAGGAAGTGTAGTCTGAAGTTTCCTGGATGTAAACAGACCAGGGTGAGAAAGTTTGCTTCGCAAGAGAAAATGACCATATTATTCAACCCTTTCTAAGAATCTTCTTTTATTATTGCATATATAAATGGATCTTTTGTATGTCCTGATTGTATGTTTTAAAAGCTGATTAGCCCAGTTTCAAAAAAAAAAAGCTGATTAGCCGGTGATTGATTTTTAGCTTAACACAATTACGTGCTGCATAGTTGTTAAACTAGAATAGATTATTAGAAATGAACTCTTTGCGGAAAGCTATAAAGATTGAATAATGCAAGGTGGATCGAATACGAAATAACGTTGACCCAGGTCATTGCTTTGACCATCCAACATTCAACTCCAATTGCAGATGCTATTGGACTGATTGAGTCCTTGACAATCGTATTAAACGTCGGACACACTAATAGATGTAACATAAAACGTTTGTACTTGGTTTGGTTTGTAATGCCGTATTACAAGCTGATTTACTCGTGTTTGCATCATTTACTTCTATATCGTTCGAACATATATAATCTATTCTATTCCACGAACTGCATAGATATAATTGTGATAAGTAAAATGGTAGGTGAATGGTGATGATGTGTATATGTTTGTGTAGGTGCAAATGAGTCCGGTGATTTTTTATACTAACTAGATTATGTAATTTAAAATTTTATTTAACAATAATTATTATATATAATAATAATAATAAATAATTAATATTTTTTATATATTATAATGAATATATTTAGGGCCCATTTGTTTGGCCCGAAGAGAAACTTATCGGAGTGATTCTTATCATCCATATCATTTGGATTCTTATTGCGGAGCTGACTGAATTTACCAGACAACTGAGTGCTTCATACATAAAAATCTAACTGAACGCATTCATATTGATGTCCCTGGCTGTTGTATTCTTCTTTTCTGTTTTATACTCTTTAGCTGTGGCTAAAAAATATATTATATTATTAGGTACCGACAGAAAATGTTGTAAAAGAGTAATTGTTAATTGTTATTTTATTATTTATTTTTTAATATTTTATTAATTGTATTTGTTAAAAAAATAAGTAGGCATGTTAAAATAGCTAATCGCTTTTAAATAATTAAAAAAATTAAAATTGGTTTTAAAATAAATAAGTAAAGATTTGCCCGTTATATTTTTTGAAAAAGGAGGGGTTTAATAAGAAAAAAATAAAAAATGTAACATGTTTTAGTTTAAAAAAAAATAATTGTCCGTGATATTTTTGAAAAATGAAGTTTTAAAATTTAATAACTAAAAGTATTAAAATAGGTTTTAAAATAAATAAGTAAAGGGTTTGCAATAAGTAAAGGGTTTGTCCGTGATATTTTTAGAAGAAAAAGAGATTTTAGTAAGAAAAATAGAAATAGTAAGTTGAAAAAGGTAATTACTCGTGATAATTTTAGAAAAGGAGGTCTATAATGTGTTTCAGCTGAAAAGATAATTGGTTATAAACAGGTAATGTTATTATTTAATATTTTTTCATAAATAAGTAAAGGTAATTAAGTAAAATCACTTTGGTACCGACCAAACTTTTAATATTTCGTCTATTATATTATAGTATAGCTAGTTTAAATTCGTTATTATGTTTATCGTTTTTACATATTTTGTCAAACAATTTTTTTTAATTAGATAGGTTATTACCGGAAAACAATGTCATTCAGATATATTAAATTTTATTTACCAAACAAAATTATTCATTCATAATCGGATATATGATTTATTCAGATTATTCAGATATATTAATTCTTCAGATAATGAACAATCAGATTTGTCAAATGACCCTTTAAAGATAAAAAAGTTAGATATCCTTGTATATATGTTATGTGATAATATGAATTAATGAGTGTGGTAATATTAAAAAATTAATTTAAAATTTTTAATAACGAGTTTACCATAAATATTAAAAATTATATTAATTTGTACCAATGATATTTAAATTTGTATACAAACTTTTATAATTAAAAAGGGAAAATAAATTGATATGTCACTAAACTTTTCCGGTTTTACTCTTCAGGTCCCTAAACAAAAGATTCCGCAGTACGGGTAATTGAACTTTTAATTTTTCCCGATTAGGTCCTTCCGTTAGTTAGATTCTAACGGACTTTAGAATCTTCCGTTAATTTCGAATTAGGGTTTCTAACCTTGAATTAGGGCTTTTTAATCCGGGCTTTGTTCAATGATTTTGATGGTTTATATAGCTTTGTATGATGATTTTGAGTTGATTTATGTATTTAATTGTATTGTTTGTGTACGAATTAAGCTAATTCGATTATTAGGGTTTTTCTTAATTTTTAATTCATTCGTTCGCAACTTCTGGTAATTGTTCGTGATTTTGGTGTTAGGGGTTAAGTTGTACAGATTGTAAGCTTTGTTTTGACGTAAAGAACTTTGAATTTGGTTTCCGATTTCGAAAAAAATGAGTTTTGGCCGGAAAACGTTTTTAGTTCGCCAGATTTGCTTTGTTTTGGTCCATTTGATCGGATTTTTGTGCGTGTTTTGCTACGATAATGATGTCCAAACGTTGGCATTCGATTAGCTGCTTAATCGTGTGTGTGGCCGTGTGATTTGGCTTGCCGGAATGTCACGCTGCCGGCGTGAACAGTAAACGCAGGGGGTCTGAGGTTGAAGACGGTGACATCAGCAAGATTCTGACGGACGTTAGAATCGTTTTAACGGAAGGACCTAATCGGGAAAAAATTAAAAGTTCAATTACCCGTACTGCGGAATCTTTTGTTTAGGGACCTGAAGAGTAAAACCGGAAAAGTTTAGTGATGTATCAATTTATTTTCCCAATTAAAAATGAGTCAAATTATGTATGTGGATCTTATCCGAATGTAAATATGGATACCACATCAAAAAGATATATTATCGAATGGGTCAAATTAAAGTTATAAATTACATCCAAATAAATTATATCTAGGTATAAATATGAACAACGAAGATGAGGAATGGGTTATCCAACAATTTATAATAATTAGATTTATGCAAATATTTATGTAGAAACAATTATTAGATATCAATAATAAAGTTGTTTTTTTATAAAAAAAGTTGTTTTTTTATAAATTTATAAAAAATACGCTTTGCAACAAAAATTTATTAAATGTAACTTTTTATATATGACTAGTTTAGAACTCGCGCGATGCAAATATTATTTTTAATACTAACTATATTATTATTTATATTTTAATATTTTATTAATTACATTTGTTAGAAAAAAAAAAGTAGGCATGTTTAAATAGATAACCTTTTTTAAATAATTAAAAGCATTAAAATAGGTTTTAAAATAAATAAATAAGCCCATGATATTTTTGGAAAATGAGAGGTTTTAGTAAGAAAAAATAGAAAAGGTAACATGTTTTAGTTGAAAAAAGTAATTGCCCGTGATATTTTTGGAAAAAGTGGGGATTTTGTTTATAAATAAAAAAAATAAAAAGTAATGTGTTTTAGCCGAAAAATTAATGGGTTATAAATAGTTAATGTTATAATTTAATAATATATTTTTATTGTAAGTAAGGATAATTAAGTAAAAAAATGAATTATTAAAAAATTATAGTAGCCAATCGATCAAACTTTTAATGTTTCGTATTTAATAATATAGTATAGATTTTCAAATAATTTAAATTTATAGTTATTTATTATTGCATTTAGTTGAACATACATAATTTTACAAAAAATATTCAAAATCATAATTTCTCACCCATCCACTAGGAGTATGCACACATCGGTTTAACTCGATTTTTCTCTAAAATCGTTACCAAACTATGTATGTCGGTTGGGTTCGGTATTTACAGTTTAATTGTAATCGAATCGTTGAAAATGGTTATTTTCGGTTTGGTTAACAGTTTGCTATTTCGATTTTCAACTTGATCATCTATGCTTGATTATGGGCGAGAAAGATCCTTTATGCTTGAATTAAACCAAGTGTGTATACTGTATATCATCTAAAATATGAAATAATATAGTAATACTTTCGAGTCATGATACATAGTTTTTTTTTTTCATTTGTAACTTTAAATATGTCATGAAAAGTTGAGGGACTATTCACCCACTCAACTCATCACTCTTTAATTCACGTCGTTGCAGTAGTATAAAAATGGGAGACATGTATAAAAATGACACGCTTAAAATTTTGTATTCGTGATTTTGTGTACACATTCTACATTTTATGTAGACAGTAGAATAGACCACTAGAGTTAGACAAGCAAGCATATGCTGAATAAATAAAAATAACCTAGTCTTGTTTTTTTTTTCTAGCTTTTAAGTAATTGGACTAAAACTCTCTAGTCAATAGTCATATTTGCACTCATTTCATGATAATAAAATTATTCATAATACTAATATTCATGGTAAAATCATAATAATCATAAATTATTCATAAATTAGGGCATAAAATTATAGCAAGTGATATATATAATGAATACTAATATTCATGGTAAAATCATAATAATCTAGTGACCATTTGGTGTGAGTAAGGAGACAAATCTATGAGTCAGTTTTGGGTTTCTTAAACCAATAATGAGCCCAACTTCACTGCTATTTGGTAATTAAATTAAATATGCAACGGTAATTAGACGAAGGGTGCGTAACAAAAGTAAGGCAAGTAGAGGACCGGTGATATTTACTCATTTTCATAACCTTACTTCTTTATTATGTCGCGGTTTCTTATCTCTCTCACTATCTCCTCATTCGGGTCCCACACGTTACAAATTTGTAATGTTTTTTAAGCGTAATACTAAATTTACAACATATGATATGTTTCCTGTTGATTGTAAATGTTGGTGATATTAAATGAAATGATATAAAATTTAGTTATTAAATCTTCTTCTTCCTTAACTACACCTCATTTCATGTTGTGTCTAATTATTCACACAAACTAATATATAGATATTGATTTACATTTTTGAATATATGATATGATCCTAGTAATCCCGCTTCTCCAACACCTTGAGATTTACATTACATCTGTCGTAACACACGACGATAATTGAGACATATTACGACGTCGAAGGATGATGCAATGGCGGATGCGACTGGCGGTGATAAGCCGCGACAACCTTCGGCGACATCCACGAGTTCCGGTAACATCAAATTTGAACCTCTAGCTACTTTAGGGGAACATTATGTTGCCGCCATTGACTTGATGGTTAAGATCCGATGGGGAGATGATGACCCTTCTAAGGCTAGGTTTTAGAAGCAAGGGAAAGATTGTACTCGCACGTAGACACGTGTAATACAGATCACAACTGGTTCAATTTGGCTACAGTATTGCTTGATGAAGTTAATAAGATATTTTCAAAAGCATCAGAGGAAGATCTTGTGAGTGTGTTCACTGCCATATGCAGTCTCATTAAAGAGACCAACAACACTGTAAATGAGTTAAAGTTGGTAGAACTGATATCAACAAAACTCGTAGAACAAACTGATAAGCCTGCAATGCGGATGCAACTCCCAAGTGACTTGTTCAACAACTTAGATAATAATGAATCTCAATTCTTGGTTTGCCATAAGGTCCTTTACCTAGCTGAATGAGGAGAAATCAAATCTAATTACATTGAAGTGTTTAGGAAAATAGATAGTATCACGGTAGTCATCCTACCTCTACGGATTAGAGATAAATGTTCCTTTCTATCTCCAATGTATTGAAAGACAATGCAAGGTTGACAGTGGATGTAGCACCCCTAGATTCGGGGTCAGGAAATCCAGGTCGCTACGACACCATCCAATCATATAATACATGTATTAACTCAATGATCCAATCAAAACAACATCATAGACCCCAATCTCTTACTCACACAAGTTATAGTCTTATAAACGATATATAGTAACATTAGTTATTACAAACCAAATGTACTATCCAGGATCTCACACTATTAATCTACAACCTCTAAATGAGATTATTACAACCCATATTTGTAAACAAACTTACTAATGATAGTTGAACCTGTCCAACTTACTCATGCGGTATCCTTCCTGAACTATCTCCAGGGAGTATCTTCAACATTCCTTTTCTCGTAATGCGGGACGATCGACTATGGTCTCCTTTTACTGAAAATATAATTTTTTAACAAAGCAAGAATGAACGAAAGAATGCTCAGCAAGTTAACTAGTCACTAATATAAAGTTCTTCCAACAATATAAAAGTAGTACATAGTTTTCTATTGAAAGTATTCATACTTTGTATGAAGTTTAGAATACTACCATATGAACAAATTTAGTTCATAATTTAGAAAGACACTATTAGTGACTTAGCACAGTTTTTAGAAATCGACAAGTACGCAGTTCTAGATACCGTGAGATGAACAACACTAGTTCACAAGTTTTAAAAATACCGTTTGTTCTTATCATTAAATAACTAGAATCATTTATAAAAGAACCATCTTTAGTTCTTATCAACATCATCGGTAACTCAGCACCTTGGCTTTCCTTACAGTGTTAATATCAATTTCCAAATTGGAAGGAATAGGACTTATATAAACACAAAACACGACATGAATTGATGATGATCAGTCGCTACATCCATATCCACCGCGGATCTTCTCTACTAGTAGAAGGGCAAAAACTCCATATGTAATTACCCTGGACGAAAACTCCATTTGTAATCATCCTGGCACATACGGCCAATAATTGATGGACCGCCTGGCTAAGAATGAAAGTATAATATTTCTATTTTTATTTAAAAAAAGAAAATTTAAAAAAATACTCACTCTGTCCCACTCAAACTGGCTTGTTTGACTTTTTTTTGGTCAAATTGACTAATTTTGAAATGTAAATTATATATAAAATATATTGAATATAATCAATGAAACAAATATTATAAAAAAAAATATATAAATTATTATAACGTACATTTTTTAGATTTGAAAAAATATAAGTCAATAATTTTTAAAAGTTAGTTAAAGTTTGGTTAGTTTGACCAAAAAAAGTCAAATAAGCCAGTTTGAGTGGAACGATATATGATCAAAGCACTTAAAATTACATGTAGAAAAGTCAAATGCCTTATATAATGGATCCGATGGAGATCTAAAATATTTAAAATTCATGTACATTTAAGAGAAAGGGAGAGAAAATGACATTATTAAAAAATAGTTCAACCCAAAAATAGTTCAACCCAATGTGAAGAAAAAGAAAGAAGGACAAAATCACGTGCAAATTTTCATCAAACTATCCCATATCAAAAAACAATATAATTAAAGAGAGAGAAACACAGATTGTTTGTACGAGATTCACGACCAAAACAAAACTCAACCATGAAAAAACTCAACCAAAATCAATTTTTAACCAAGAAAAACCCGACTAATACGGAAAAAAAACCTAACCAATTTAAATAGGGGACAAGAAGAAAAAGAAAATCGAAACATATATTTTAAACCCAACAAGTGGTAACCATCACGTTCAACTATCAATCAATTTATTCCGATTCGAACAAAACTAACTCTTGATACCACGATAAAATATGGATATATAAAAAGAAAAGTAATTATTTATTATAATGATACTTGTCGTAGATTACAATAAAGAGAATACTTATATAGCCAATAACCAAATAATAATAATAATAAATTATTACAATAAGAGAGAACTATCCGATAGTAATAATATTAACTAGTCAGCAGCATCTATTTAGCTACACAATCCATAAGCTAAGTACAAATCATCCGGCTAAACAAGAGAGTGGAACACTATTTAGAGCCTCAAGAGTCAAGACAATGTGCATATTGATCATATTTTCTTCTTGTTGAAACTAACAATGGCTACGACAACAATAGGTATCGGTGGGGATAAAAGATGGTCTCTCGTCGGAACAACTGCCCTTATTACCGGAGGTACCCGGGGCATAGGGTTAGTCATCATTTACAATTTTCATATTCCTGGTTTACATGGATTTCATTTTAGTGACACTATGACAATAATTATGCTTTTGTGAATAACTTGATAGTATGATGATTTTCATTTCATATGAAATAGGGTGGGGATTGTGGAAGAGTTAGCAGGGTTTGGAGCATCGATTTACACATGTTGGCGTAGTCAAAAAGATCTTGATCAACGTTTACAAGAATGGAAAAGCAAAGGCTACGTGGTTTCAGGATCAGTCTGCGACCTGCAATCACCATCCCAACGAGACCAACTAATGAAATCTGTGGCATCTGAATTTTGCGGGAACCTCAATATCCTTGTATGTTCCTGGCCTTGCTCATACATATGTACATGCGTTGAATCTCGTCTCTCTTCTTTTGTCTTGCTTTCTCGAATTCTGTCTAATTTATTTCTGTTGCACGTAAATTCTATAAAATCTGCTTATGTGTGACGAAATGATCCACATTTTAGGTGAATAATGCTGGAACGATTGTGGTCAAAGAGACAACGGAATTCACTGCACAAGATTTTTCCAGCATTACTAAAAGCATCAGGAACTGGGAACATTGTGTTCATTTCTTCAGTAGCTGGTGTTGTAGCTTTCCCGACTAACTCTATCTATGCATCCTCTAAAGGTATGACAGTCAGTACATAGGCGGAGCCCGGAAATATTCTTGTAAAGTTAGAGTCGTAATTTTTTCCGTCATAGTGGGTAGGGGCTTTAGCCCCCACTAGCCCCTCTGTAGCTCCGTCACTGATTCAGTAGTTCGTATATCTAACTAGTTAAATAATTGATTATATGTACAAAACAGGTGCAATAAACCAGCTGACGAAAAATTTGGCATGCGAATGGGCAAAGGATAACATTCGTGTCAATAGTGTTGCGCCCTGGATTATCAAAACTCAACTCCTTGGACAGATGAAAGTAATTTATTAGACCTTCCTGCTATAAAATTTGATGCTTCACATAAGTTGTCAATATTGCAATTTCTATATGAATCTGTATCAAACATTCGAGTAACTGATTACTAAAATCTTTGGTAGGAGGAAGATCTACAGGGCCTGGTCTCGCGAACTCCACTTCGCCGCCCAGGGGAACTTAACGAGGTTTCTTCACTAGTGGCATTTCTTTGCTTTCCTGCAGCTTCATATATCACTGGTCAGATCATTTGCGTTGATGGAGGCCAAACAGTCTGCGGGTATTAGTGGATTGAAGTTCTTCCTACATACGAAGCGACTTTATGTGCAAGCGTCGATAGGTTAACACAGTTTAAGAAGTATTCCACGTTACTTCGAACACATATGTACACAGTTTTGCAAAATGAAAACTGGTCATTTGTATGAACAACTAAAGCATGTCCTAGGTTTACTTTGGGATTAAACACTCTAAAAAGAGTGATCGGAAATAGATATAATTCTATTAATGGACGAGAAATTACCAGTAACAGCTGGAACTAGGCTTATGCTAACCAAACAACAAAAATTACCAGGAAATCTGTAGTACAGGGCTTATTGCCACCAAGACATCCCGGTTCGAGACAGGAACCTCACATGTGGCTAGGCTATCTGTAGATTGCATTAGCAGAAGGTTCTAACATCAGTCTTGCTCAAGCTAAATGTGAGATTACCACTACTAATTCATATTTCATGAAGCAACTGGTCGGAATGGCAAGCTATATAGAGCTACAAATACACAAAATCGCAACCTAGATTGAAATAGCAGGGTACAAACACATGAAATGGAAGAATAACATTTCTGCACTCAGACTCATCACAGAAATTATGCTTGTTAATAAAATGTTCCTCATCAGCAACTCCATCACTTCACTCTTATCAATATAATGAACCTCCACGGCCTCCAAAATCTGCCCTTCGACGAAATGCCCAACCCGGGCTTTCGCCATTACAGGAATGGAAACAACCCTTTTAACTTCCTTAACTAGCCCGGGATCAGGCATCCGTAAAATGCCACTCTGAATACTCTCAGCAACAATTACACAACAAGCTCCAGCTGATTCAGCTATCTTGGCTTGTTTACCATTTGTGAGTAAAATTTTATTTGTGTGAAGGTTTTTTTCTATTTTTTTTTGAAGCCAGACAGTTTAATCAAAGGCTGATAACACAGAAATAGTTTGAGGGAAAGAACTGGTCAAAAACATCTCACCCCCTACATTGAAATCCCATCTAGCTACACAATGAGCAACTACATTACTTGATCTCCTAATATGAATATAGTCTAAAAATTCAAAACAATACTTCAGCCTTCTAATATCTTCATAAAACAAGAACACAGGAGAAAAACCAACCACATTCCTTTTAATCGCTGATATCACATTCAAGGCATCACACTCCAAAATTACTCGACTATGGCCAAGACAACGAGCAATTTCAAGCCCATATAACGCAGCAGCAGCCTCTGCACAATCAGCACCCCACCTTACTCCCAACTTCTTAGCAGCCACTGCAACAACCTGTCCTGCAGAATTCCTGATAACAACTCCCAGACCCACATACAGTCCATCTCTTACATGAGAATCAGTATATTTGACTGAATGCTTAAGTTTTCTTTTTTAAATAATTACATGACATAAGCTATGAGCCTATTGGTTAAAAAATTACTAATACTTTATTTTATCTTGATCTGATACTTCTATTTCAAAAAAAAAAAAGTCGAAATACTTTTTACTGAAAAATAGGTCAAAGTATTTTCGAGTTTTCTTGTGTTCTAACTAGATAGGAGTCTAACTTAAGTACTTTGAACTGGATTTGACTACTTCATCGAACAACATTCGAGTTTCATGATGTCCCATCTGTCAACTCTCAAGTATGCATGTACTCTTTGGTTTGGCTCTACAAATACTCAAACCTTTTACGCTTGAGAGTTTGTGGTGGAAACTACCAAACTGGAGTACGGTGAAATGCGTAGAGTTTGGAAAGAATAGCAACAGTGAAAGCACTCTGCTGTATTTTGACTGCTGCACTTTTATATGTTAGTGATTGTAAATTTGTAATGCTGGACCATGTGAACATATTCGCTGATCGCAAATATAGTAGACAAGTAGATTTTAGTGTAATTTTCATGAATTGTATGTTAGATTATATCTCAATTTCCAATTTCGAATCTTAATCTTCATTTTCTTGTTACAGGGTGAAGAGTTGCTCGAAGTGGAACAGGAACGCATTGTCTTTAACCTTAAATGTGAGAAAATCATCTGCAATGCTTTCACCCCCTGCATCATCATTCGCTTGAAGAAGCTGATGGTGGTATTATGATACATCGGATGAGTTCATCCGCAGAAGGCTTCTTGGAAGAAGAATGTCATTTGGAAGACAGTACTGCGAGCAAATGGCCAGACAAAATAGAAAGAAGTTATGAGAAAGTGACTTGAAGGCTCAACATACCATTAACCTTCGTACCATATGTTGTCTGTCTCTACAAGAGGAAAATCTAGTAAATGTTCGAGGAAATAGGTGGAGGACACTATAGACATAGTTGGAGAGGTTATGCATGCCTTACCATCTTACTCCATGCTATATAAGATGCTATGTGCACAATGCAGGTCTATTTCACATCGATCCCTTCATCTGCATTTCAATTTTTGACTTACCTAGTCTAATTCACATCGATCCCTTCATCTGCATGTCAATTTCTGACTTATCCAACATTATCTACAGTCTCATAGAGTGGAGTCTTCTCATCGAGTTGTTGATGCTTGCAGAGGGCTCTGGAAGGAGAAACTCCGAGTACATGTCCATGAAAAAATTATCGACTAGTTATAGTACTGCTGCAGAGCTTCTTCTATGTCCATAATATGATCATCATCATAAGCATCCACCATCTCGAGTTCTTTAATCTCTTCTGCTAGTACACATCCCCTTCCCTCTGCAATCTTCTTCTCTTCCTTCACTCTCTTTTCTTGCGTACTTTTACTAAAACTCTTTTCTGCATTACTTCTCATGCTTCTACTAGATACATTCCAGTCCTTCGGTATGCTCTTCGTTACACTACTACTCTTTTTCGCCTCCTGGACTTCATCATGATCACTTTCTGATTCTTCGGAAATATCCCTTTATAAACTATCCACCTGCTGCATTTTTCTATTGTTACAACTCACAATGCTTTTGAACGAAGGGGCTCTAGACAACTGATTGTACCTTTTCGAGACTAGTAACTTGATGTTCAACAGCCTTCTATGAAACACATTCTTGATTTTGTAACTGTTCATAAATTGTGAGAATATCCTGCCTGAGCTTTGACACCATGTTGAGTAACCAACTCATCTTAAAACTTTAAGGTGTTAGAATAAGACCTCAAATAAATCTTATGCTATATTTCAACAGTAACCCTGACACCATTAGACTATTAGAGCAGCCCAACTGAATCATATACCGGGTAGGGCCAGAACCAGAGGAGGGTCAGCTTAGGCTAAGTCCCGAACGATTTTCAAAAATCAATAAAGAATTTATTTTGTGAATCATGACTTTTAGTTTAAAAAATAAGTACAAAACTTGATTTTGAGCCCCGAGTAATTTACAAAATTTAACGTCTATTGTTTTAGGTCAGATTGTTTCGAAATTCTGGTTGGACCGCAGGACTTAAGAAATAAGGCATGACATTTCATATTTGGAATAATGTTGTTTAAAGTGCTGGCAATTGATTCTGCAGAAAAGTTAGCCTAGAAGGTTGGTAAAACCGAAAAGATCCGAGCTGAAATTTAAAATTATAACTTTTTAACTAAATTACTCATTCAAGATTAGCTGGATTCAAATGAATTAAAACATTCACCAACTTTCAATTATGAAATATAATAACTGGAAATAAAAAAAAATTCATTAACTTTTTTAGTTCTGCGTCTACCAAGACAGCTAGCCCCATTGTAACTACAGTCTACACTCTACAGGTTATGAAAGTTGGGCAGAAGTTGGGCCACTGGTAAATACAATTACAGGATTCGACTAGTTTGATACTTGATCAACAATAAGGCCCGTAAAATACAAAGATCATTGGGCCGATACCCGATTACAAATTTACAATAAATCCACATTGTATTGGATCTACTGGTTTGCATGTTTTTACCTATAGGCTATAGATTAGAATATCTGCTGGTAAAAATTGATCATCAATTAATCGAAAACTTCACAAGCAGAAATACGTACGTACGTATAAATTAGGGATATTTTAATAATTGTTGGTTACTACATTTAGAGCCTCTCCAATAGTTTCTTAATTTTGACTCTTTAATATAACTAGCTCCCTAACCCGTGCAAGGCACGGGTTTGCTTTAAATAATAGGTTTCATTGATATATTATTTGTGGTATTTTGCTTCCTTATTGTAATCTATGTATATAATAATTTCCGAACAATTTTAAAGGGGTAAGAAGGTAATTTCACTTTCAAAAATAATTTTAAAAATAGTCACGTCAGCATTGTTATAAATTTAATCATTAATGTTATTAATTAAATATGGTTATCACAATCAATCATGCATTTTATTATTTTTTTCACTAATTATGCTAAGTTTTGAAATCAAATTTTAGATTACTAAAATTTGAAATCAATCACAAAATTATGTTAAAAAAGAAAATAAATCATCTTGGATCTTTTTTTGATAAAAAAATTTAAATTTAAATTTAAATTTTGAATAATTTATCAGATTGACCAAGATTTTTTGAAACTTAAATGATGAGTTTTGAAAATAATTATATTTACTTATAAGTATAACTTCTTTTCTCTAAAATAAAAATAAAATGTACATAGTTTATCAAATCAAATTTTATATTAACGGTCCTATAAATCTACTAATAAATCACTTTTGTTTTCTCTAAAATAAAGATAATCACTGACTTAATTGAGTCAAACAATTTGAATCAAGATTTACAAAGTTAAAAATTTCCCAAATATCTTTCAAACACGTCTTATATTTTCATAGTTGAAGCTCCTTATGAGCTACCACCATATCTCGAAAGACACCTTCAAATCCAAATTCAAAATCTTAAATATATTTTATAAAAAAAATTTATAAATATTTTAATACTTTTATCAACATCAAACCCACCTTCTCCTAACAGCAAGTAAACTCATGGTCAAATGTTGCAAGCAAAAATATTAATTTATTGTAAAAAAAACAATTACAAAACGAATTTCTACCTATAAATTATAATTATAGGTTTTATCATTAAATAAATCAAAAGGATGTGATATAGTTAATAAATAAATAAAATTGGAAGCCTGTGCGCGGAACGCGGGCAAGAAAACACTAGTTGATTATAGTGGAAGAAAAATTATAAAACAATTGTTATTATATGTTTATCAAGGTTTATTATAATTTTAGACACATGTATTTGACACATGTATAATGCTAACAAACCTCTAACTCGCTTGCAAAGGAAGAACAACAAAATATTTTGAGCATAAGTGAAAACTCAAATTGAAGTCAGCTATGCGCTTAAAGAAAGTGTTCAAAATTTTCATGTAGGACATGAGTACAATTGTTGAAGGTCATTGGTTCGATTCCCAAATCTAGCATAATTAAATCTACTTTTTGTATAAATATACTAACGTGGTTGAACCGTGGAATAAAATATTTTCCCAAAAAGTGTATGTTGGAGTATTAGAGTAACTATATACTATTCAATATTCTAGAAATGATATAAACCAATATTTATTTACTCAAAAATAAAAATCAGAAAAAATGGGAGAAAATGTGATTTATGTAATAAGAGGTTTGAAAGTAATCTCAAAACAAGGTGTAGCACAATTGGCCATGACATGAGTTCAATTGTGTAGAAGGTCATTGGTTCGATTCTTTGCTATCTCATAATATTTTTAGACTTAACTAAAGGGTTAGAGGGGTAAAAATGTAATCTCACGCCAATAAAATCACTCCCCAAAAACATCATGTTCCAGTATTAGATATAGAATAGATAGATAGATTAGTCGATAAAGTCGTGCTTCGCGACGACATTATAATCTTGTCATCAATATTAAACTTTCACGGTCCTCTTTAATGAAGAGCGGTCTCGTTAAATATAATTGAGTTGCTCACTCATTTAAACCGAAATCTCAACTTGACATATATCTTGAATACTTATATAATATTTTTTATCAATTAAAATTAAAATCTAAAAATAAATAAAATTCATAAATCAATATCAAATTCTATTAGTAGAATAATAATTTTTGATATTTATCTTATACAATAACTCTAATATAACTTTTAATAAAACTTTTAACTATATGTTTTCTCTAAAAATTCAAACTCTTCTTTTTTATAATTTCACCTGCCTGTTATATTTTCAATAAAACTTTTAATTATATCTTAC
This sequence comes from Heracleum sosnowskyi, assembly GCA_030848705.1. Lineage (NCBI taxonomy): Eukaryota > Viridiplantae > Streptophyta > Magnoliopsida > Apiales > Apiaceae > Heracleum > Heracleum sosnowskyi. Next base: position 8,217,864 of record CM061235.1, on the reverse strand, counting down.
AACACATATTCTACTTGCAATAGAACTTACAATTATATGTATTTCTTATAAATTCGAACTGTTTTCCTATGTAAATTTGAACACTTATTCTACTTACAATAGAATACTAGCCTATAACCAGTGCGATGCACGGATGAATTTTAGTATTTTTTTTATCTTATTATCTATATCTTGATTTATATGATTTTAAAAAGTAATCAAATATAATAATATATGTATGATGTTATTCTAAGTTTTTTTTTGTATTTTGATTTTAAAAATTCTTAATATGTTGTCGATGAAATAATATCTTGAACTTTTGAATGTAGCTTAGAAAAATAGATGATATAAATATTTAATAATAATATGTTGTTGACGGGATTCGAACCTTGAACCCGTGTGAGCATTTTAGATATCAAAAAAATAATATTACATCCAACGGTTCTCATTTACCTATATTTACATCTAACGGTTATTATTTAGAGGACCAAACCAAATGACCAAACTAGTACCAACCAACCAAATAGAGGGTGGTTTGATTATAATAATATAGTATAGCATTTATCGAATTTGAAAAAGAGTCAGAAGAGATGGTTCGATCCTCTTATTTTGATTTCTCGAACCGAGAGATCCATGAATCGGGATCCTGATGCATATAGATACAAATGGTCCAATGGGAGCAATAATTTCCGGGAACATTTGGACCATTTCGTTTTTGAGCAGAAGAGCCATTTTCGAGTAGTGTTCGATCGATTACGTATTAATCAATATTCGATTTATTGGTCTGAGGTTATTGACAAAAAAGGTTTGTCTAAGCCATTTCGTTTCTTTTTGTCCAAGTCACTTCTACGCCGGGAGAATTAGTAATGTGTCAGGAGAAATTGGTATAACTTCCTTGACCTTCCGGCACTGGGCAGGCTTCAGCCCCCATACATGGTCTTACGACTTTGCGGAGACCTGTGTTTTTGGTAAACAGTCGCCCGGGCCTGGTCACTGCGACCCCCTTTGTGAGGAGGCACCCCTTCTCCCGAAGTTACGAGGCTATTTTGTCGAGTTCCTTAGAGAGAGTTGTCTCGCGCCCCTAGGTATTCTCTACCTACCTACCTGTGTCGGTTTCGGGTACAGGTACCCTTTTGTTGAAGGTCGTTCGAGCTTTTTCTGGGAGTATGGCATGGGTTACTTCAGCGCCGTAGCGTCTGGTACTCGAACATTGGTTCGAGGCATTTTCTCTACCCCTTCTTACCCTGCAAAGCAGGGTCACCTTACGTCCTTGAACCGATAACCATCTTTCGGCTAACCTAGCCTCCTCCGTCCGTCGGGACCAACAAGGGGTAATACAGGAATATGAATCGAAGATTGCACCTTGATATATCCCAGAACAATACATTTTTGTTACCGCGAGATATATTGGCAGCCGCGGATCATTTGATTGGAATGAAATTTGGAATGGGTACACTTGACGATATGAATCATTTGAAAAATAAACGCATTCGTTCTGTAGCAGATCTTATACAAGATCAATTAAATTATATGTCATGCCTATAAATTTGAACTGTTCTCTTTTATATATTCGAACATATGTTGTACTTCAAACAGAACTTTTACTTAAATATCTTTTCGATAAATTCGAACTATTCTCATTTATAAATCCGAATACTTATTTTACTTCTAAAATGTTAAATGATATTCTTTTAATATTGTACGGGTATATTCTCCTAATGTAAGTATAATTAACTTTAATAAAAAAATTAAAATAAAGGATTTCTTTAAAAAAAAAAAGAAAAATAATTTTAGAAAATCGTAAAAGATGTCACCTTGCCGCTTTTTTATTCTAATTCCAATAAAACTTTTAGTTATATGTATTTTCTATAAATTCGAATTTTTTTCCTCCATGTTTTCAAACACCCATTCTACTTCTAAAAGAAATTTTAATTTTATGTATTTTTTATAAATTCAAACTCTTATTCTCTATGAAATCGCACACCAATTATGCTTATGGTAAAACTTTTAGTTATATTTTTTTTTATAAATTCAAACTCTTCCACTCTATAAGTTCGAACACTTATTCTACTTTCAATAGACCTTTTAATTATAAGTTTTGCTTGTAAATTCAAAATATTCTCCTTTATAAATTCGAACACCTATTCTACTTCAAATAAAACTTTTTCTATATGTCTTCTCTAAATATTCGAACTCTTTTACTTTATGAATTCGATCAATTATTCTACTTCTAATATGTTAATTTCTTTACTTATTAATACTAGCTTAAAACCCGTGCAATACACAGATTGTTAATTGTTATTTTATTATTATTTTTTTAATTGTATTTGTTAAAAAAATAAGTAGGCATGTTAAAATAGCTAAACACTTTTAATTAATTAAAAACATTAAAGCAGATTTTAAATTAAATAAGTAAGGGTTTGCTCGTTATATTTTTGGAAAAGGAGGAGTTTTAGTATGAAGAAATAAAAAATGTAACATATATTTAGTTTAAAAAGGTAAATGCCTGTGATATTTTTGGAAAATGAGGTTTTAAAATTTAATAATTTAAATACGTTTTAAAATAAATAAGTAAAGGGGTTGTCCGTGATATTTTTATAAAAAGAATGAATTTTAGTGAGAAAAATAGAAAAAATAATTGAAAAAGGCAATTTCCCGTGATATATTTAGAAAATGAAGGACTTTGATAGAAAAAAAATCTATAATGTGTTTTAGCTGAAAAGGTAATTGGTTATAAATGGGTATTTGATTATTTATTTTTTAATATTTTTAGTAATTGCATTTGTTAAGAAAAATAAATAGACATGTTAAAATAGGTAAACTTTTAAAAAAATAATTATAATATTATAGGTTTAAAAATAAATAACTAAAGGTTTGTTCGTGATATTTTTGGAAAAAGAGAAGTTTTAGTAAGGAAAAATAGAAAAACTAACATGTTTTAGTTAAAAAAGGTAATTGTCATGTTTGAAAAACTAGGGGAATTTGTTAGAAAAATAATGTATTTTAGAAAAAAAAGGTAATTGGTTATAAATATGTAATATTATTATTTAATAATATATTTCTATAAATAAGTAAGGTTAATTGAGTAAAAACACGAATTACAGTTAATTAAGAGCAATTAAGTAAAATCACAATGTACCATACCGACCAACCAAACTTTTAATATTTATTCAAATGAATTAAAAAATTCACTAACTTTAAATTATGAAATATAACTGGAAATAAAAAAATTCATTAAGTTTTTTAGTTCTGCGTCTACCAAGACAGCTAGTCCCATTGTAACTGCAGGTTATGAAAGTTGGGCAGAAGTTGGGCCACTTGTAAATACAATTACAGGATTCGACTAGTTTGATACTTGATCAACAATAAGGCCCGTAAAATACAAAGAGCATTGGGCCGATACCCGATTACAAATTTATAATAAATCCATGTTGTATTGGATCTATTGGTTTGCATGTTTTTACCTATAGACTAGCAGATCTGCAGGTAAAAATTGATAATTTGATCATCAATTATAGCGGTGTGCACGGGTCGGTTCAGTTCTATTTCTTGTTAAAACCGTTACAAACCGTGCATTTCGGTTTGGTTCAGTTTTTACCTTATAACCGTAACAGAACCGTTCAAAGGTTTTTTCCGATTCGGTTAACTGTTGTCGATTTCGAGTTTTTCGGTTTTTTCTTAATTAATATACAAATTTAATAATCATAATCTTAAAAATATTATAAAATAAATGAAAAATAAAATTTTAATTTACAATGATGCCATCTCAGTTGTTATAAAGTTGCAGACTTATAGTAAGGGTTATAGAAGCATGACGACAGACATGATGATTATGTAAACAAATGTTATGGATTAAAAAGTGTACTTGTAAATTGATTGCTAAGGTTTAAGAGAACTTCGAGCTTTAATGGCTGCTCTTGTGTTTCGTGACTAAATCGGTCCTCACAAGATGCCTACGTATCTCAATCAATGCTGAGAATCAAGCCAAAGACGTAGTTCTTGGTGTTGCCCTCGGGGCTATGGCGGCAGGGGCACACCAAGGACGTAGTGACTTGTATGTCCTTATTCGAGGATGAAGTTTAAAACGTAGTAGATGACGTATGAAGTTGTGTCCAAAACGTAGTTCTGAGATGAGGGGTCAGACCCTTTATATAGGCGTTTAAAAGCCTAATGGATAAGTATTGATTTCTTTGAAGGATAAGTCTTATCCTTGACGGTGGATAAGTATTGACTTTCTTAATGGATAAGTCTTATCCTTGACGGTGGATAAGTATTGACTTTCTTGAAGGATAAGTCTTATCTTTGACGGTGGATAAGGATAAATTCTAGATTCTTCCTTGTAGGAGTTGTTTCCATATCATAACGGACTTGTATTGAAACAAGCCCACTTGTATTAGAACAAGCCTGTATTGGACATCTCCTAATACAGGTTGTACTTCTAGCCCAAATATTAATTACGAAATTAATATTTAATTAGAGTTTCAGAGCTTATTAATGAGCCTTATTTATGGACCATATAGGTTTAATTAATGCAATATTAATTATGTCTTTAGGGTTATTTTTAACCCATATCATTTGCCCCCCAACTTCTATGATAATGCACTTGGATTTCATAGAAGTTATACCGGTCTTTTTCGAGACTTGGGGTCTTTTTATCACTTACCTGGGACTTACTACCCTTTTTTGGGGATTTTAATATACACTAGTGTTTCACGAGTATCGTCTTGGTGTAAAGTGTGGAGCGACCTACACATTTACGACGATTTTGCCTTATTCGAGGCTAACTTGACATTTGCATAAGCCTTTTATGTCTTATACCGTCTTGTTTTGGCTTCAAGCCTTTCATTGAGTATATCGAATGATGGGGTTTGGACTGATTGTCTTAGGTTTCTGGGGTTTCAACCCTTCACCCTTACGAGTTCTTACTGATGTCTGCACTCGTAGTGATTCATTCTCAAGTCTATCATATCAAACTTCTCCTGAGCTTGAAATTTTCTCTAATTAACAATAGGCATCTTTGGCTTTCTTTTGTATGTTCATTAGCAACATTCACCCTTCGGGGTTCGTTGTATTCAACTCTATTTATGCAGTTGACTTGCATATTTTGTATGTTTTCCTTTGCATTCATTTGTAGTTTGTCTTGGCAAAGCTTTGAGGATGTTTCTACCAATCAAAATGGGTTCAACCCTTCATCTGCTTTCTAGAAAGCTCATGATTTCATCGAACCTTATCTCTACTTGTCCTACTAGCGGATCCTTTTAGGATGCACCAAACATAATAAACTTTTAAGTTTGAGGCATGCCAAGTCCTTGGCACCTCATGCCCTTCGAGGGTTTCTAGCTTATACGAGCCTCGTCCAAACAAATTCTTGACTTTGTAAGGGCCTTCCTCATTAGGGGTTAATTTTCCTTTCTGTCCAACCCTGGATGCTTCAATCTTTCTGAGAACCAAGTCTCCTTGACGAAAAAACCTTTTTTTAACCCTCAGATTGTAGTAGAAAGATGCTCTTTTATGATGTTCTACGATCTTGGCATTTGCCTCATCTCTGCCTTCATCAATTAGATCAATAGCCAACATCATACCTTCTTCGTTCGATTCAGGCTCAAAGGCCCCTACTCTTGGGGAGGTATGAGTAATCTCCACTAGCACCACAGCTTCTGCCCCATAGGCTAACAGGAATGGAGTTGCTTCAGTAGTAATCTTGCAAGTGGTACGATATGCCCAAAGTATAGGGAGCAACTCGTCCACCCAAGTGTTCCTTGAGCGTTCAGCTCTCTTCTTGAGTCCATCTAGGATGATTCGGTTGGCCACCTCGGCTTGTCCGTTTGCTTGAGGATGAGCAACTTATGTGAATCGCAACTCAATGTTGTTCTCCTCACAGTACTTTTTGAAATCTTCATTGTCAAACTGCTTCCCATTGTTCGTGACCAGGATTCGTGGGATTCCATATCAACACATTACACTTTCCCATAGAAATTGTAATACTTGTTTGGTGGTTATCTTGGCTAGAGGTTTAGCCTCAATCCACTTAGTGAAGTAGTCAATTGCCACTATCAAGAACTTCCTTTGTGCACTTGCCACTGGAAATGACCCAAGTATGTCAATCCCCCACATGGCGAATGAGATAGGTGAGTTTATGGACGTCAACATCTTTGGTGGTTGTCTAACCACCGGTGCATGCTTTTGGCACTGTTCACATTTCTTCACATAGCTTTTAGCATCTGCAAGTATGCTTGGCCAATAGAAACCTAGATGAGTGATTTTATGAGCAAGGGCTCTGCCCCCCAAGTGCTGCCCACAAATTCCTTCATGTACTTCCCTTAGGGCCAATTCTACCTCTTGAGGTCTCAAGCATTTTAAATAAGGAACAATGAAAGACTTTTTGTATAGGATTCCCTCAATCAAGGTATACCTTAGTGCTCTCACATATAACTTTCGTGCTTCCGAAGTGTCATTGGGTAACCAACCAGTTTCCAGATGAGATTTGATGGGATCCATCCAACAGCATCCAACAACTAGAAACATCAATGGGTGCTACCAACTTTCCATTGATGATTGGGGTCTTCAAGACTTGGAAGTATACATTTCCTGCATAGTTTTCAATTTCAGAAGAGGCAAACTTAGATAAGGCGTCGGCCTTCATGTTTTCTTCCCTTGGAATGTGTTCCACATAACACTCATCAAACTGAGTCATGATGGCCTTGACAAGTTTTAGAAACTTGGCCATGACTTCATCTCTGGCCTCAAACTCTCCATTTACTTGGGAAACCACTAGCCTCGAGTCTCCACACACTTTCAGAGTTTTAACTCTCAAGGCTCCAGCCAGCCCTAAGCCAGCTATCAGGGCTTCGTACTCAGCTTCATTGTTTGTCGTTGGGAAGTCCTGTTTTAGTGCGTACTCTATGAGAAATCCATCAGGACTTTGTAGCACCAAACCTGCTCCACTTGATTTTGTTTTTGATGCTCCATCAAAATAGAGAACCCAACATTCTTTGGACACCATGTTTTCATCTTTCTTGTCTTCCACTATTACTTCCTGCCCCCCCCCCACTTCCTGGTTGTCAATAGTGCATTCAACCATGAAGTCAGCGAGTGCTTGAGCTTTTATGGTCGTTCGAGGCTTATACTTGATGTCAAATTCTCCCAATTCAATAGCCCATTTGATCAACCTTCTACTAACTTGAGGGCTATGCAAGATGTTTCTTAGAGGCTGATTGGTCAAGACCTCTATCTTGTGTGCCTGGAAGTATGGGCGTAGCTTTCTTGAGGCCATAATCAAGGCTAAGGAAAACTTCTCTATCGTAGAGTAGTTTATTTCTGCTCCATGTAGAATCTTGCTCACGTAATAAACGGGCTTCTGAACCTTCACCTCTTCTTTTACTAAAACAGCTCCAAGGGCTGTGTTAGAAACTGCCAAGTACAAATAGAGAATTTCTCCTGGCTTTGGTTTTGCCAACAGTGGTGCCTCAGCCATGTACTTCTTCAAGGCCTTAAAGGCGTCCTGACTTTTAGTTGTCCACTCAAAATTTTTCACGTTCTTGAGTGCTTTGAAGAAGGGTAAGCACTTCTCTCCTGACTTGGAGATGAATCTTCCCAATGCTGCCACTCTTCCCGTTAGGTTTTGGACATCCTTGACAGTCCGTGGTGGTTCCATGTCTAGAATTGCTTTGATTTTGTCGAGGTTAGCCTCGATTCCTCTCTTGGAAACCAGAGAATCTTTACTAGAAAGAAGCTATGCTTTTGAAAAAGAGAAAAATAAGAAGTGGAAACACATAAGTACACTGAGGTGTAATACACCTATTAATTTTCAGAATTGAGGAATTATAACAAGTGCTTCAAGTGTTGTTGATTTGTCTGATATGGTTAGATCAAAAGCACTCTGGCTACGAATGTTTTCAAATCTGAAGCAATTGTTAAGTAATTCAAGAGGAGGTATTGGACACATAGATGCTGAATATCTGAATATGTCATATGTTGATCCTTACTCCTTGACTAAAATTGGAGGTACTTTAACTTCTGAAAACCTGAACAATTTATTAGCTGTTGATATAGTTATAGATTGTCATGATGGTATTGAAAATAAATAAAAGCTTCTGTACTTCATGAAAGATGGTAGTGTGAAGATTCTGTCCATTCAAGATCTGCTGATGAAAACTACACAGGAACTAGAATATGTTCATTATCTGTTAAGATGGAAGAATAAAGTGTGCAAAGTGTGGAGTGACATGATTTTGTCAACAATAAGAAGAAGACTGGATGGAAACATAAATTTCAATGGTAATTATACTCTCATGTACTTAAATCAAAGAGGTCAAGATGTGGAAATGCAAAGGGGCACTACTGTTAAAGAAATGACTTTTGTCATGACTCAACTTACTCTCAATCCTGATGGGAAGGGAATTGCTTATCTTTTGCTTGAAAAGCACAGTCTACAAAGAAGCTCCATACAAAATCTCAGAGCAGCTATCTACCAGATTAATGAGGAAGATGAAGAACTCAAAAATCTTAAGGAAAGACTGATTCAAATTCTTGAAGAAAAAGAAGAAAATTTGTTATCCAACTTCTTGAAGATGAATCTGTTCTATCAAAGAATTTAAACAGATAAGTTGCTGCTGATATTTGTACATTTTGTAAATATGTTTTTGACATCATTGAATCTTAGGAATCTATACTTTATTTCACAAAGTATAAGATTGGGGGAGATTGTTAGATCAGGATTCAATGATCGTCAGGATCTAGACTCAACTGATCAGGATTGCTGACATCATCAGTAATGCATAGTCATCAGGATTGCATGATCGTCAGGATCAGGATGAATATTAGGACTGGGATCAGGATTGATCATCGGGACTGGAAGCTGATCAGGATTCCTACTTCGAGTTATATTTGGAGTCTAGTTAAATAAGGAAGATTATTCTGTCGGTTCCTGGTCTGTAGGAATGCAGCTATCAATTTAGGATATGTTTCAATCTTTGTTATTGATTAGGACTTATCATGTAATTGATAGAGAAGCTGTGTAGTATATAAACACAGTTTAGGTTTCGATTTATGAGGTGAACATAACGATCACATACACGAGTATCTTTGTAACCTAACAACTCTCAAGAACATCAGAATTTCTTGAGAGAGTTTTGTAACAGTTTTATATCAGAATTAATAAAGCTGTTATTATTCTTTCATATTTGTGATATATACTTTGATAAGTCGAGAATCTTATACAATTGTATTCAACCCCCCTTCTATAATTGTTTATTACTGGGCAACAGGTTTGGTAGTATTCGTTGGTTCATTATGCTTGTTTGATTATATTGTGATTTCTTGGTTTGTTAATCTGTCATTGAGCGCTTAACACAATTAGAGGATTCGCGAACCTTTGATTGCATCTATAGGAATTATAACGAATCAGAAGAGGATTTATAATTCTAGTACATGATATGATAGACACAATTTAAGTATTACCTCGGGAGATTGATATGAGAATTGTGAAACTAATAATACTTGGTTCTTAATAGTCTATAGTTGTACTTTGTTTGTCCATGGGAGTGGCTTTCAAGGGATAATTGCAGGCACTATAATCTACCTTGGGAGATGATTTTATAAATATAAGAAGGATTGTTTTTAGCAAACAAGAGACACATATTAGACATTCATGATTGCCAATTGAAGAACCCTGATTCTTGGATTGTTTTCTCTCACATATATTATATAGGTTTTAATTGTATACTAGTTAATTAGTAGATAGTCACACAATGTCTAATTACCTTATTCAACTAAAACATGTTACTTTTTTCTATTTTTCCTTGTTAAAACCCCTCCTTTTCCAAAAATATCACGGGTAAACATTTACTTATTTATTTTCTTACTTTTAATCACACACAATTACCTTTTTCAACTAAAACGTATTACTTTTTCTATTTTTCTTTACTAAAACTACCTCTTTTCCAAAAATATCACGAGCAAACTGTTACTTATTTATTTTAAAATCTATTTTAATATTTTAAATTTTTTAAATTTTTTTAACACGGCTACTTAATTTTTTTAACAAATATAATTAATAAAATATTAAAACGTAAATAATAATAATAGTAATAACAATTATTAATAACAATCTGTGCATCGCACGGGTTTTAAGCTATATTATTAAAGACGAAAAATTAAAAGTTTGGTCGATCGTTGGTCGGTACAGTTTTTTGGTACAAATTGATTTTACTTAATTGTGCTTCCTTATTTATTAAAAAATATTATTAAATAATAACAATACATTTTATAACCAAATGACTTTTAAACTAAAACACATTAATTTTCCAATTTTTCTAACAAAATCTTCTCCTTTTTAAAAAATTTCACGGGCAATTACCCTTTACTATTTCTATTTTTTCTAACAAAATCCCATACTTTTCCAAAACAATATCACGGAAAAATCTTTAGTTATTTATTTTAAAACCTATTTTAACCTTTTTCCAATTAAAAAAGTTAATTTTCCAATTTTTCTAACAAAATTTTCTTCTTTTCCAAAAATTTCACGCGCAATTACATTATACTATTTCTATTTTTTCTAACAAAATCTCCTGCTTTTTCAAAAATATCACGAAAAATTATCTTTTTCATCTATCAATACTATATTATAATAGACGAAACATTAAAATTTTGGTTGGTCGGTAAGTGATTTTACCTAATTACCCTTACGTATTTATAAAAAAGTATCATTAAATATTAATAGTACATATTTATAGCCAATTACCCTTTTCAGCTGAAACACATTTTTTTTCTTCTATTTTTCCAATAAAATCTCCTCCTTTTGCAAAAAAACTACGGGTAATTACCTTTTTAAACTAAAACATGTTAGTTTTTCTTATTAAAACCTTTTTTTTCCAAAAATATCACAGACAAACCCTTAATTATTTATTTTAAACATATTTTAATACTTTTAATTATTTTAAAATATTTACATATTTTAACCTGCCTACTTATATATTTAACAAATATAATTAATGAAATATTAAAACATAATTTCTATTTTTTCTAATAAAATCCCCTCCTTTTGCAAAATATCATGGACAATTACATTTTTCAACTAAAAAAATCATATTTTCTACTTTTCTTACTAAAACCCCTTATTTTCAAAAATATCACGAGCAAACTCTTTCTTATTTATTTTAAAACCTAATTTAATGTTTTTAATTATATAAAAAGTTTATATATTTTAACATGCCTATTTGTTTAACAAATGTAATTAATAAAATATTAAAAATAAAATAATAAAATAATAATTATTAAAAAAATCTATGCATCGCACATGTTACTTATTTTTAAAAAGATATTATGAAATAATAATCTTATTTATAACCAATTACCATTTCAACTAAAATACATTATTTTTACTATTTTTCCTTACTGAAATCCCTCATTTTCCAAAAATATCACGGGTAAACCCTTACTTATTTATTTTAAAATCTATTATAATTAAGAGAAATTACCTTTTTCAACTAAAACATGTTACTCTTTCTATATTTCCTTACTAAAACCCTTCTTTTTCCAAAAATATCATGGGCAAACCGTTACTTAATCTATCCTATCTATACTATCTATACTATATTATTATAAGCAAACTAGTCTCTATTTGGTTGGTTGGTTGTTGGTTAGTTGGTATTTTTAATAACAACCGTTAGATTGAAAGAGAGATAAAAGGAGAACCGTTAGATGTAATGTTAAAAGAATATTTCTTTCTTGATATTCAAAATACTCTCACGGGTTCAAGGTTCGAATCCCGTCAACAACATAGTTTAAAAAATATTTCTTTTTAGATATTTAAAATGTTTCCACGGGTTCAAGGTTCGAATCCCGTCAATAACATATTATTATTATTAAATATTTATATTACCTATTTTTCTAAGCTATATCCCGTCAATAACATATTATTATTAAATATTTATATTACCTAAGCTATATTCAGAAGTTCAAGATAGTATTCCTGTCGACAATATATTAAAAACATTTATCCTCAAAATACAAAGACATGCTTACACCAACATCATACATACATTATTAATTTTTAAAAATTTATTTTTCTACTAATAAAATTATATAATCAAAATACATATAATAATATAAAAATTCTAAAATTCATCCGTGCATCGCACGGGTTAAATGCTAGTATTATTAAAGACGAAACATTAAAAGTTTTGGTCGGTCGTCGGTCGGTCGGTCGTATTTGGACCGATTCACGGGCCTATCTATAATAAATTTATTAATAACCAATTACCTTTTTTCACTACAGTACCTATTTTATATTTTTTTTAAACCAAACCAACTCATCTTCTAAAAATAAAACGGGCAATATATATATAATATGGTAATATTATTATATATTTATAACTGATTACCTTTTTCAGTTAAAACACATTATTTTTATATTTTTTACCTAAAGCAACTCATCTTATAAATAGGACACATATATGTAAACCAAGTTATTGATAACCATTTATCTTTTTCAGCTAAATTATATTACCTATTTCATATATCTATTTAACTAAAACAAATCATTTTCTAAAAATAAGACGGGCAATTTATATATATAATGGTAATATTATTATATATTTATAACCGACAGCTAAAACACATTATGTGTTTTATATTTTCTAACTAAAACAACTTATCTTCTAAATATAATACATGCAAAATAAATATACAATGGTAATATTGTTTTATATAAATATTAATAAATAACAAGTTATTCTTTTCAGCAAAAACAAATTACCTCTTTTATATTTTCTAACTTAAACAACTAATTTTCTAAAAGTAATGCAGACGTATATATAAAAAAATTAATATAATTTTATATAATTGTTAATAAGTAACTAATTGTCTTTTTAAGGATATTACATGTTTATATTTTTTAAGTGAAACAACTCATGTTCAAATTAAAAATAACACGGGGAAAAGATAGATATATTGGTAATATTATTATATTAAACTTATGAAATTCATGTTTATTATAATTTTTTTAACATTCAATTTAAACGAGATAATTAATTAAAATAAAAGTAATAGTATATTCAAATAAACTCGGTATATTGAACAAGCACATATTTTGATATTTGCACTTGAGTTCCTTTTTATATTTTTAAGAGTAAAAAAATACGAATCATTAGATATGTTATTTTAAAATATTTTATATTTTAATATCTAAAATACTACTATTGATTACGTCAATAATATATTAAATTTAAATATTATATTGTTAGATTTATAAATCCAATATATATATATATATATATTAAAATTTTATCAAATTATATATAATAACTAAAATCTAAATAAAAAATAAGAAAATATTAAAGAAGACCGTGCATCGCACGGGATATAAGCTAGTATTATATAATATACGAGACATTAAAAATTTGGTTGGTCGGTACCAAAGTGTTTTTACTTAAGTACCCTTACTTATTTATAAAAAAATTTAAATAATAACATTACATGTTTATAACCAATTACCTTTTCAGCTAAAATACATTACTTTTACTATTTTTTCCTACTAAAATCCCTTCTATTAATAAAATATCACGGGTAAACCCATACTTATTTATTTTAAAATCTATTTTAATTACGGTCGATTATCTTTTTCAACTAAAACATGTTACTTTTCCTATATTTCTTTACTAAAACCCCTCCTTTTCAAAAAATAACACGGGCAAACCGTTACTTATTTATTTTAAAATTGTTGAGTATGAGTTTCACTTGAAGATAATATTGTTGCCCAGTAAATAACAATTGTAGAAGGGGGTTGAATACAATTGTATAAGATTCTCGACTTTATATAACACAAATATGAAAGATCAATAATAATAACAATAACAGCTTTATTAACTTTGATATAAAACTGTTACAAACTCTCTTAAGAAATTCTGATGTTCTTAAGAGCTGCTAGCTTACAAAAACTCTCTCAAGAAATTCTGTTCTTAAGAGCTTCTCTCTTGATTCCCTCGATTATGTTCTCTCTCGAATGAATACATAAATCGAAACCAAGACTGTGTTTATATAGTACACACAGCTTCTCTATCAATAACAAGATAAGTCCTAATCATAACAAAGATAGAAACATATCTTTAATCGATAGCTGCATTCTACAAACCAGGAACAAATAGAATAAACTTCCATGTTTATCTAGACTCCAAATATAACTCGAAGTAGGAATCCTGATCAGCTTCAAGTTCTGATGATCAATCCTGATCATAGTCTGAGTAGGAATCCTGATGATCAATAAGATACTGACGCTTGATCAAATACTGATGACCATGCAATACTGATGACGTCAGCAATCCTGATCAGTTGAGTCTAGCTTCTGACGATCATTGAATTCTGATCTAACAATCTCCCCCAATCTCATACTTTGTGAAATAAAGTATAGATTCCAAATATTCAATGATGTCAAAAACATGTATCAAAATGTACGAGTATCTTCAGAAACAACTTATCTGTTTAAGCTTTTTGATAGAACAGATTCATCTTCAAGAAATTGGATAATAAACTTTCTTCTTTTTCTTCAAGAATTTGAATCAGTCTTTCCTTAAGATTTCTGAGTTCTTCATCTTCCTCATTAATCTGGTAGATAGCTGCTCTGAGATTCTGTATGGAGTTTCTCTGTAGACTGTGCTCTTCAAGCAAAAGATAAGCAATTTCCTTCCCATCAGGATTGAGAGAAAGATGAGTCATGCCAAAATTTACTTCTTTAACAGCAGTACCCCTTTGCATTTCCACATCCTGACCTCTTTGATTTAAGTACATGGGAATATAATTACCATCGAAATTACTGTTTCCATCCAGTCTTCTTCTTATAGTTGACAAAATCATGTCACTCCATTCTTTGTACACTTGGTTCTTCCATCTTAACAGATAGTGAACATATTTCAGTTCCTGTGTAGTTTTCATCAGCGGATCTTGAATAGATAAAATCTTCACACTACCATCTTTCATGAAGTACAGAAGCTTTTCTTTCTTTTCAAAACCATCATGACAATCTATAACTATATCAACAGCTAATAAATTGTTCAGGTTTTCAGAAGTTAAAGTACCTCCAATTTCTGTCAAGGAGTAAGGATCAACATATGACATATTCAGATATTCACCATCTCCGTGTCCAATACCTCCTCTTGAATTACTTGACAATTGCTTCAGATTCGAAAACATCTTTAACCAGAGTGTTTTTGATCTAGCCATATCAGACAAATCAACAACACTTGAAGCACTTGTAATAATTCCACCAGACTGAAAATTGATAGGTGTATCACAACTTAATGTGCTAATATGTTTCCACTTCTTGTATTTCTCCTTTTCATGAGCGTAGCTTCTTTCAAGTAAAGATTCTTGTCTGCTTGAATTTCTCCATTTTCTTTCATTTGAAACTTTAAGCCTTTGTAGATAGAGATTGAAATCTTCATTTGTTCTTTTTGTAATATCTCTTCTTCTGGCTTCTTCTTCTTCATCTACTTCTTTGTTGTGACAATCAACAACAGTAGATAAGATTATCAAATCAACCTCTTGCAGAATTTCAGATTCATCAGGATCTTGAATATTGTCAGGATTAGAATCTTCAATTTGATTTGTATTGCTGAGAGTTGATTTACTTGACTTTCTTCTCAATTCAGGTTCTTCTTCAACAATTCCATCATCACCAAAAGTAGATCTGTCAGGAACTACTAGAGTTTGAATAGGTTCAGAAATTTCTTCAATTCTTAACCCTCTAGACCTTGTCTGTCTAGGTACTGTTTGAGTTGAAGAACCTCTTTTACTTCTTCTAGCACCTCTTCTACCTCTGCTTCCTCTACCTCTAGCAGGAGCAGTATAGCTTTCCATTGTCTCTCTTTGTAGTCTCAAGAATTCTTCATGTGAGAGATCTGGATATTCTTCACTTGCTGTAGAGAGTGCTTTTCTTGCAAATAATTGTTGAACTCTTTTATCAGTGTGATATAGAGTAACAATTCTGCCGTCTTTTGTAGAAAACTTCTGGAATAAATTTGATGCATCTTCAGGATTATCAATAATCACATCTTCATCACCTTCAGGAATTGTAGCAAGAATGTGTCCATGACCAGGTGTCAGGATTTGATCTTCCGTCAGGATCTGAGATTGCACCAATGTTCTTACTGTCTTAACTCCAGAATCAGAAACATGAGTTGACTGCGTAGTCTGACTTTGAGAAGTTTGAATTGTAGACTTCAAAACCGCAGCATCAGAGGTTTCTCCTTGTATCACTTTGTTACCACCATCATCTCCAGTATCATCATCATTATTTCTTAATACTAGATCAGGTGTACATTTTGTCTGAATAACCTTCTCCCCCTTTTTGACATCAGGATTTGACAATAATTGCAAAATTAAGGAAAGAGAGGCTTGAATTTCAGTTACCTTAGTATCCAGAGAATCAATTCTTTGATTGATTGAGGTTTGTTCTGAAACAACAGATTTCACTTGGGATTCCACTACCCTTAGTTGTAAAGTAGTAGGCACCTTTGTAAAATTATTAAAGATATCAATCCTCACTTTTTCAGTTGAACCCTTGATAGAATCAATCTCACTTTTCAGGCTTTTGGATAACAGAGTAGTAGCCTTCAGATGATTCTTCAAGTCTTGATTCTCTATAGATTTCACTGCATTATAGGCATGTTCAATAGCAGAAGAAAAACTGATAGATTCATCAGATTGGTGCCATGAATTGTTCCATTCATTCTGACTAAATGCCTCTGCAGGATCAAAGGAAGGAATAGAAAAATCTTGTCTCTGATCTTTCCCAGTGGAAGCATTGCTAGCCATATATGTACTTGATGAACCAAAATTAGTTCCAAGACTAATTTTGAGTGCTGTAGCAAGCTGTTCCTTCTCTTTTCGATTCTCATCATCATCATCACTATCATCATCAGAATTATCATCATCAGAACCATGAGATATATCAGGATCAGGAATTGCAATACCTTTCGGTTTATCCTGTGATTCTGAGATAGGATGATCCATTGGTCTTGAACGAAGTGGCTGAATCAAAATAGGTTCATTATCAGGAGCACCACTAGCGTCAGGATGAACATCGTCAAGATTTGATATGCTTGCATCAGTATTTGCTACCAATGGTTCTTGTGGAGCTTGAGGTTCAGAAGCTGCTTCAACACTTTGAGCTAAAGGTTCTTGTGTGCTTCCCTCATTGACAATGTTCTCGACCAATCTTTCAACAGAAGCTGTAGCTTTGCCTGCATCTTCACTTTGAGAAGATGGTTCTTGTGTAGCTGGAATGTTGATGTCTTCATTCTCCCTTTGAGAAAATGGTTCTTGTGTGACCATTCCACTAGCTAAGCCTTCACCCAAACTTTGATTGAGTGGTTCTTGTGTGGCAGGATCAACAGTAGCTGCTGAATTACTCTGAAATTCAGGTTCTTGTGGGCTTGATCCTTTCA
Source organism: Heracleum sosnowskyi (assembly GCA_030848705.1). NCBI lineage: Eukaryota > Viridiplantae > Streptophyta > Magnoliopsida > Apiales > Apiaceae > Heracleum > Heracleum sosnowskyi. The sequence continues at coordinate 8,200,444 of CM061235.1, read as the reverse complement.
GCTTCTTCTGTCTCTGATAGACTAACTCTTCTGCATTCCTCTTTTTCTTTGATGTAGGTGTAAGACCAACCAAGGAAGCAGTTGTAGAAACCTTCTCCCAAGAATATCTTCGAATCTGAGATGGAGAGGCTGGAGAGTCTGATATAGAGACAACTTTTGTTGCTGCATCAGGAATACTAACATCAGGATTTGATGTCTGAATATCAGTATCCTTCATTTGCACTGTCAAAGGAATATGATACCTGCTCTTTGATAATTTCCTTGTCTTTTGTGGTTTTGATGAAGGTACCACAGCTTTAGTAGCAGTATCAGCAACTTCCTTGTTCACATTCATCACAGAGGATATAGGTAAGCCATCCTCTGAATCACTTTCATCAATCAACCTTAACTTCCTTTTCACAGGAACATCCTTAACAACCTTATCAGCTTTCTTGACCAGGACCCCTTGTACACCCCCTTGTATCTTCTTTTTAGTGAGTGGTGTAGAGGAAAAATCCTTTGAACCTGATTGCCTTCCAGACACATCAGTTCTAGCTGATTTCTTTGATTTTACAACTAAAGTCTTTTGAGAGACAGTAGAGGTGGTTGTTAACTGTTTAGACTGTTTAGGTTGCATGCTTGTGTCAGGAACAAGGTGGGTTGGGCCTTGCCCCATAGCATTAGAAAGTAGTCCATAACGAGTAGGCATTTTCTGATGTAAGAAAAACCTAACCTCATCAGGAATAAAAGCATTTCCTATGAAACCATTTGCCTTATCACTGTTGACTAAGGACTTAATATTATTCTCAGTAATTCTACAGATTGGTAGAACTACATCATCCTCAAAAACAACATTAGGACATAAGTGATTAAATATCAACTGTAAAAATCTAAGAAAACAGACAGAACCCAATTTATCTGATTTCCTATCACTTAAAGCTTTTAAGATAAAAGACCCATAATCAAACACTGTAGAATGGATAAGAGAGTACCCAATTTTAAGAGATCCTGATGGAAGAACATCAAAATTTGATGTCTTGTTCAGGAAACAGCGGCTGATTGTATCAAAGAAGAAATTCCATTCCTTCTTAAGCTTTGTCCTGAAGAGATTTCCATATCTCTTTACTTCACCATTGTAGCCCAACTTTGTAACAAACTCAAAAAGAGTAGAGTCCGAAACATTAGCAGGAATAGCATCACCAAGAACGGGTAAATGCAGGGCTGCCTCCACAATTGTAGGAGTCACATAGTGAGTAGTTCCATTATATTCAAAACTCATCAAGATTGTATCAGAATGCCCTGTATCAAAAGTAACTGAGTTCCACACCTGCATTACAGACTTAAAAGAAACACTTGCAGGTTCTGTTAAAGCAAACTTCAATGGGCTTGAAGCTAGAAAATCTTGAATGATATGAAACTCATTGGGTAAATCTTGATGATTTAGAATAGCCACAAAATTGTTAGTGGCAAATGTAACACCACTAATCACTGTTTGTTTGTTCATGAATGATGAAGATGCCATTGTAATGCTTTTGAAAACTCGAGAATTAAGATTTGAAGCAATTAGGGTATGAAAGCACCGAGAGAGATAGAAAACGAAAAACTGATGATAAGAGAGTAATTAACGATGTAGACCAATAAAAAGTATTTTGTTAAAACAAAATATTACTCTCAAAGACAGGTGGCAAAATATGATTTGTGCACAAAGAATTAGTGGACAGATTACGTGTGTCATTTAAATAAATCTGCACCGCCTTTTATGTGTATGTTTTGATATATCTATAATAGTGCAACACACGCGCGCATACAGTTGTCCTACTAAAACTCAACCGTCCATCAGCAGATACTGACGAAAAATTAGGCACAAATTAAGTAATGAAATACTGACCTGTACATCAGGATTGACCAGTTGACTTCCTGTCAGGATTGAGTCCTATCAGGATTTGATCAAAGATACATACCTTTCTGAATAACCATCAGGATTTGACAGTTATCAGGATTTCCTCTCTGTAGCTTTTCCTCAGAAATTCTCAAAATTCATCATTCCAAGTTCATTCACCAACTTATTGAAAGTAGCTTCAGGTAGTGGCTTGGTGAATATATCAGCTAGTTGTTGATCAGTAGGAACAAAATGAAGTTCAATTGTTCCTTCCAGAACCTGTTCTCTTATAAAGTGATAACTAATACTTATGTGTTTAGTAAGAGAATGCTGAACTAGATTTCCTGTCATTGCAATAGCACTCTGGTTATCACAATAAATAGGGATTTTTGAGTATGACAGGCCATAATCTAACAACTGATTTCTCATCCACATTATCTGAGCACAACAACTTCCTGCAGCAATGTACTCAGCTTCTGCAGTTGAAGTGGAAATAGATTTCTGCTTTTTACTGAACCATGAAACTAGTCTTCCACCCAAAAACTGACAACTTCCTGAAGTACTTTTCCTGTCTATTTTGCATCCTGCAAAATCAGCATCTGAATAACCACACAACCCAAAATCTGATTCCCTTGCATACCAAAGGCCAAATGAAGGAGTGCCTTTGAGATATCTGAAAATTCTTTTGACTGCAATCAGATGTGGTTCTCTAGGTTTTGCTTGAAATCTTGCCCATAGACAGGTTGCAAACATGATATCTGGTCTACTGGCAGTGAGATACAATAAAGAGCCAATCATTCCTCTGTAGTGAGTTACATCTACCTCTTCACCTTGATCAGGATCAAGTTCGGTAGCTGTAGCTATGGGAGTTGAAGCAGGAGTACTGTCTTGCATGTTAAACCTTGTCAGTAAATTCCTTGTGTATTTAGACTGATTAATAAAAATCCCTTCATCAGTCTGTTTAACTTGAAGACCCAGAAAGTAACTCATTTCTCCCATCATGCTCATTTGATATCTTGACTGCATAAGCTTGGAAAACTTTTCACACATCTTATTGTTTGTTGACCCAAAAATGATATCATCAACATAAATCTGAACTAACAGCAACTCCTTACCATGATTCAAATAAAATAGAGTTTTATCAATTGCACCTCTTTTGAATCCACTTTCCAGTAAGAATTGAGCTAAGGTTTCATACCATGCTCTTGGAGCTTGCTTTAGTCCATAAAGTGCCTTATCCAGTCTGTAGACATAATCTGGATATTTAGGATCAATGAAACCAGGAGGTTGTTCAACATAAACTTCTTCCTCTAGTTCACCATTTAAGAAAGCACTTTTAACATCCATCTGGAAAACCTTGAATTTCTTATGTGCTGCATAAGCAAGAAATATCCTGATGGCTTCTAGTCTTGCAACAGGAGCAAAAGTTTCATCATAGTCAATTCCTTCTTGTTGGGAATACCCCTTTGCAACTAGTCTAGCTTTATTTCTGATAATGACTCCATCAGAATCAGTCTTGTTCTTGAAAATCCACTTTGTACCAACAATTGATCTATTCTTTGGTCTTGGTACCAGTTTCCAGACTTCATTCCTTTCAAATTCATTCAGTTCTTCTTGCATTGCAGTAACCCAATCAGCATCTTTAAGTGCATCTTCAACTTTCTTAGGCTCCTCCTTGGATAGAAAGTTATTATATAAACATTCATTCTGAGTTGCACTTCTTGTTTGAACACCTGCATCAGGATCTCCAATTATCAAATCAGGAGTATGATCTTTTGTCCATTTCCTTGCTGGTGTCAAATTGTTTCTTGAAGTAGATGCTCCCCCTGGATTGGTGTTATCTTGATTGAAAGAATTTGATTGATTTGAAGCTTTCCCTGAATTATTGCTATGCCCTCCTGATGTGTTATCAGGATCTTCACTTGAATCAGTATCTGAAGAATTATGTCCTGATGATTGAGTTGACTCTGAACTTGTAGTTGAATGTCGTTGCTCCCCCTCAACATTAGCACTACTAGTTGTATCACTGTTGTTTGCATCATCAGTATTAGCACCATCAGTACCTGGTGAGTCATCAGGATTTGGTGACCCGTCAGTACTGGATGAATGGACAGCTTCTGATTCACTTTCTTCAGGTTCCTTGGAAGCTTCATTTTCAAATAACAATCTATCATGCGAGTCTTCAATGATTCCAGTTATCTTCTTATCATCAAAAGATACATGTATTGACTCCATGACAGTTCTTGTTCTCAAATTAAAAACTCTGAAGGCTCTTGATGTAGGATAACCTATGAATATTCCTTCATCAGCCTTTGTTTCAAATTTCCCTAGCTGTTCAGGATGAGTTCTGAGAACAAAACATTTACAGCCAAACACATGCAAATGCTTCAGACTTGGTTTCTTCTCTTTGAGTGACTGATAAGGAGTGACACCATGCCTGTTTATTAATGTGAGATTTTGTGTATAGCATGCTGTGTTGACTGCTTCTGCCCAGAAATATGTAGGTAATTTAGCTTCTTCCAACATAGTTCTGCCAGCTTCAATAAGAGTTCTATTCTTCCTTTCTACTACTCCATTTTGCTGAGGTGTGCCAGGAGCAGAGAATTGTTGAATGATTCCTTTGTATTTACAGAACTCTTCCATCTTTGAATTCTTAAATTCAGTACCATTATCACTTCTCAGAATCTTGACTTTGTACTTTGTGGTTGTCTCAATCATCCTCACATGATCCAACAGAACTTCAGGAGTTTCATCTTTTCTATGCAGAAAATACACCCAGGTGAATCTAGAATATTCATCAACAATTACAAGAGTGTACCTTTTCTTACTGATGGACATGATGTTGACTGGACCAAACAGATCAAGATGTAGCATGTGATATGGTTCTTCAATAGAGGATTCTGATTTACTCTGGAATGATGTCCTTCTTTGTTTTGCTTTTTGGCATGCATCACAGAGTCCATCAGGTGTATATAAGACATTAGGTAATCCTCTTACTAACTCTTTCTTAACCAACTCATTGATGTTGCTGAAGTTGAGATGAGAAAGCTTCTTGTGCCAATTCCAACTTTCATCTACTGAAGCTTTACTGATGAAACATGTAGGGGAGCCATCAGTATCTGAGAGAATGTTGGCTTCATATATGTTACCATGCCTGTAGCCAGTTAGTGCTATCTTCCCTGTTGCTTTACTGACTACTTCACAATGTGTGGAATAGAAATTGACATGATAACCTCTGTCAGTGATTTGACTAATACTCAACAAGTTGTGTTTTAGTCCCTTCACTAGAGCTACTTTTTTAATGATGACATTTCCAATGATTATATTGCCATATCCCAAGGTTTGTCCAATGTTGCCATCTCCATAAGACACAGTTGGGCCAGCTTTTTCCTCATATTCTGATAACAGGGCTTTGTTTCCAGTCATGTGCACAGAACATCCACTATCCATGACTAACACATTTTTCTTTTTACCCTGCATCAGAATAGTAAAACACTAGTCAGAATGTTTAGGAACCCACACTTGTTGGATTCCTTGTTCATGCATTTTATTAAATTTAACAGCAGAAGACTTTTTGACTTTAGCAGTCCTGACAGGATTTACTCCATCAGGATTTGCTTTGTCAGTATCAGTATTAACAAAAGCATGCTTCACTATGACATTTTCAGTTCTATCAGACTTTGTACTACTTTCAAACTTAGGCAATGGATCATAAAAGTTATAGTACAAATCATGATACTCTTTACATGTATAAATAGAATGCCATAGACTACCACAATGAAAACAGGACTTCTGCGGTTTATAGAGTACTGATCTATTCCTCACATCAGATTTAGGAATTTCAGCAATTTTCTTCTTACTCTTTTTACAATCAATAGCAAGATGATTAGAGTTACCACAGTTAAAGCAACACTTTCTAGGTGCATTTGGGATATATTTATAACCATTCTCTTTATTGATCCCAACTTTACCATTCCTGTTTCTCTTAACAGTAGCTTCCTTTTTCTTATCTGTAACCTCACAGATTTTATCCTTAAGCTGTTTCTGAGACAATAGACCTACATTCTTAGTGACTTTGTTCATGACAGGTTTAGACTTTATAATTTTAATTCCTTGAGTAGAAGAAGATCCCTTTTCAAAAGTAGAATTGGAATCCTTACCAAAAACAAAATTAACAGGAGTAATCTTAGATTTGGTTGAGTCTATAACATGTCTATAGGTCTTTGGACTGACTGTCTCATCAATGACAATTTTCTCTGCTAATTTCTTATCTTCATCTGACTTATATCCTAGACACTCTTTCCAATTCTTAGAGGTATTAATCTCATGAAATTTCCTACCAGAGTCTGTCCAGGTTCTGATTTTCTCATTAGCAAATTCAAGTTCTTTTTCAAGGGAAGTACATTTAGATGTCATCTCTAGGTGCATGTGTTTAGCATTATCACATTCTTTTTGTACTTCTTGCATACGAGAAAATTCAGCTTCTAATATCTCATTCCTCTTTCTAAGGTCAGACATCTCAGATAAGATTCTAGTATTCTCAGCAGTTTGACTTCTAAAGCTAATATGTAATGACTTTAGAAAACGTCTTAACTCAGAAGCATTATCAGTATCAAAATCAAAGATAGTATTTAGTACCTTATCATCAGGAGCAGCAGTTACATCAGCATTGGCCATTAACGCATAGTTGACTACCTCAGTATCAGATTCTGAGGAAGAGTCCATCCAATCCTTGCTTGATGTGATGAGTGCCTTTGTCTTGTTGCATTCAGAAGCAAAGTGACCCATACCATTACACTTGTAGCATCTAACCTTGGACTTGTCAAATTTGCTACCCTTGCTGTCCTTTTTGATATACTTGTCTTTGTCTGCTTTGAAGGTCTTTTTCTGAAAGTTGCCTTGTCTTCTATTCTTCCTAAACTTCATCCTTCTGAAGTTTCTGACAATCATAGCAACCATCTCTTCCATGTCTGAATCAGAAGATTCATCACCAGTATTGGCATCAGGATTGCCATCAGTATCTGATGAAGAGTCGTCAGGATCTGACTCAGCTTCTCTTGCTTTCCTTCTAGAGACCTCCATAGCTTTCCCTTTTGATTTTGCTTCTACATTCAAAGCAATCGACTTTGCCTTGCTGCTTTTCTTGTTCTTTCTCTGTTGAACTTCAAGATCATGAGTTCTTAGCATCCCATAGATCTCATCAAGAGACACAATGTTCAGATCATACTGGTGTCTAATGATTGAGGTCTGAGTATCCCATTCTTCAGGTAAAGCTCTAAGAAATTTGGTGTTTGAATCTTCAGTTTCATATACTTTGTCAACTAAGGATAAGCTGTTCAATAGTGTCAGAAATCTATCATATAGATCAGTCAGGCTCTCTTCAGGTCTTGCATCGAATTGCTCATATTCTTGAATCAATAGAGCCCTTCTGTTTTTCTTAACAGATGCAGATCCCTGGCACTGAGTTTCCAAAGTATCCCAGATTTCTTTTGAAGACTTGCATGCAATCACTCTGTTTGACATAACAGCATCAAGGCTATTATGCAAGATATTCTTTATCTTTGGTTCCCTGAGTACATGAGCTTTTTCTTCTGGAGTCCATTCAGCTTTAGCTTTGACCACATAATGTTCTGGTACTGTATCTGTTCGTTCTACGAACTTTGTTGGTATATATGGTCCATCACGAATCCTGTCCAAGTAGTCAGGATCCATAGCCTCCAGATACATCAGCATCTTTACCCTCCATGTAGGATATTCTGATATCTTCAAGATGGGAATCTTCATGCTTTCATACTTGGTTGTCGACATCTTTAGATCGTATCTGATTCAGAATTAAATCAGTTTGCTCTGATACCAATTGTTGCCCAGTAAATAACAATTGTAGAAGGGGGTTGAATACAATTGTATAAGATTCTCGACTTTATATAACACAAATATGAAAGATCAATAATAATAACAATAACAGCTTTATTAACTTTGATATAAAACTGTTACAAACTCTCTTAAGAAATTCTGATGTTCTTAAGAGCTGCTAGCTTACAAAAACTCTCTCAAGAAATTCTGTTCTTAAGAGCTTCTCTCTTGATTCCCTCGATTATGTTCTCTCTCGAATGAATACATAAATCGAAACCAAGACTGTGTTTATATAGTACACACAGCTTCTCTATCAATAACAAGATAAGTCCTAATCATAACAAAGATAGAAACATATCTTTAATCGATAGCTGCATTCTACAAACCAGGAACAAATAGAATAAACTTCCATGTTTATCTAGACTCCAAATATAACTCGAAGTAGGAATCCTGATCAGCTTCAAGTTCTGATGATCAATCCTGATCATAGTCTGAGTAGGAATCCTGATGATCAATAAGATACTGACGCTTGATCAAATACTGATGACCATGCAATACTGATGACGTCAGCAATCCTGATCAGTTGAGTCTAGCTTCTGACGATCATTGAATTCTGATCTAACAAATATAAAGGAGGGTGGTGAATATATTATCAGACTTTTATTTGATTATCTTCGTTTTGTTTCGACTTTTAATGTAGCTTGAATCTTGTTTGTTGTAAACTAAATAATGCGGAATGAAACAACACACAAATTCAGTTCTAACCTAATGTTGTATTAGATCAAAAGGTGCTACAAACTGTGAATTCGAAATAGAATTCTCAGCTTCATTTTTCTCAGAGAGATACAACATGAATGATTGTGAAAAACTTACAACTGAAAATACGGAAGTTGTGTATTTATAAAACTACAAACATCTTACTTTTACAAAACTGGTAATGGACAAAAAGGTTGCCAAACTCTCTCTATACCATTTTAGTGAAAGTTGGCATCTTGTGAACTTTGCTTTGTCTTACGTATTGCCAAATCCCTATCTTCAACTATTTTCTTTGACTGTTTCTCTAAGCTTCTTTGTAGACTTTCCATGTGCACACTGCAACTGATTGTGACAATTACATATGCCTTGGTTTGATCTTGATCCACGTTCCCAAAACTTTTGTCTGTTGTTAATTCTAAATTCTACTAAGTTCCCATTTGATATCTCAGAGATCCTTGGTTCGACAACTTGACTTCTCGAAGCAGTGTAGACTGACTTCTCGAATGGATTTCTCGAATCAGTATAATACCACTTCTCGAATTAGCTATCTTTCACTTCTCGAAACAGTATCACTAGAACTTCTCGAATCAGTATATTGACTTCTGGAATCATGATATCTCGAATCAGTGCTTTTGACTTCACTTATTGAGACATATTGAATTTGTTCATTTCTTCACTTCTTGAACCAATATACGTGACTTCTCGAATCTTCATGTTTAGCACTTCTCGAATGGATGACTTCTCGAATCAGTATATTTGACACTTCTCGAATCATTACTTAGACAAATATCATCATTCAATACTACAACTCATTTATTCGTCACTGTCTTCAAATGTCTTGAGGCATGATCTTGAGATCTTCTTCCAAGTCATATTTAGAACTTATTACAGAGTTACATACATTGAAGTTACAAAGTATAGAATATTTAGGAACAAAGGGATCTCCCAGTTAAAGGGTCAAGTAAGTGACACAAAGTGACACAATACTATATGCTTGTTATTTATATGTGTTCAGGAATGCCTCTATGACTAACAAAAATCTATTAAATATTTTTAATTATTTAAAACAATTTAACACGCTTATTTTTTTAACAAAAACAATTAATAAAATATTAAAATGTAAATAATAAAAATAACAATGATTAAAAACAATCTGTGCATTACACGAGTAATGTAATAGACGAAACATTAAAAATTTTGTTGGTCGATACTAGTTTTTCGGTATTTCATATTTTTACTTAATTAATCTTACTTATTTATAAAGAATATTATTAAATAATTAAATTACCTATTATAACCAATTACCTTTTTCATCTAAACACATTACTTTTTCGATTTTTTTTACAAAATCCACTCATTTTCCAAAAATATCACGGACAATTACCATTTTTAAACTAAACATGTTACCGTTTCTATTTTTTCCTACATATTTTTCCATACTAAAACCCCTCCTTTTTCAAAAATATAATGGGCAAACCCTTACTTATTTATTTTAAAATCTATTTTATTATTTTTAATTATTTTAAAGATTATAGCTATTTTACAAGCATACCTATTTTTTTTAACAAATAAAATTATTAAAATATTAAAAATAAAATAATAAAACACAATTAATGATCCGTGTATCGCACGGGTTTTAAGCTAGTATATATGTAAAAGTAACAATTAAATATATGTTTCCATCAATTTAAGTTAAACATTATTATTATCAAAACAATGAAAGTTATACAAGATACTAACAATGTCATCTTACTTTTAATTTTCAACATACAATGAAATTTTTTATATCGTAATATGTTAATAGCAAAGATAAACAATGACAATCAAACACTAAAAGATAAACACTTACGACACTTAGTTATATGTTTGGTTATTATTTAATCAAATTTGTTTGGATAATTTGCTTTATGTATAAAAAACATATTAGCTACTAATAATTTTTAAGACAATAAAACATTTACACGACAAATGTAAAATGTTATAAGATTATTTAGGGACATTAGACATTTTATATTTTTGATTTTGTAAAACAATTATATTATTCTTAGCATGTACATCATTTTAATACAATGAAAATTTAACATAACCAAGTAACTAAATTTTTTCTAATTTGTATTATAATACACATGTGTTTGTGTAGTGTGAGTTCAATAACTACTAACATTTTTTTTGGGGGGTTTTACATAAAATGAATCAATGCATGATAAAATTGAATAAAATGACAACCAAAAACCTTGTTATGATACCATATATTGAGTTAGAGAAAATATTGTGTGAATTATTTCTATTATGCAAATTCGATCTTATGGTTTATATTATTGTGTGGATGCCCCTCCACAAATCAAAGAAAATATTTGTTTTAATATATGACAAATTAATCATTTTAAAGTTAATGAAATGAATTTAAATTTAATGACTTTAAAGTTAATCTTTCATATTTTAAACTTAATGAAATGACTCATAACTAATGGATTTAAATAAAATTATTCCACCAACCTTTTGTCATCTTATTATGCATAGTAATATAAAAGAAAACAAATATTTAACATAAATTTAAATAATTTAGAAATACGTATAAGTTGACCATATATCATATATAACTAATTTTTGTTATATTATAATATAAATGTATAAATAAAAATCATAACTAAAATATTATCATTAGATCTTAATGATCAAAATACTAAATATTTTATATATTCACGCAACACAAAAATATGTGCATGATTTATAAAATATGTACATTTGTGCTTAAGTGGTATAAATATCTACAATTTAAGTCCAATGTAATTCTATAGTTATTTTCTTATATTTCGAAGTTAAATCAAATGGCTGACTATTAACAGTCACATATTATGTGTGTGGTTTTAAACACATATTATCACATGGTCCAGTGGAAAGAAGATGTATGACTTAGTTTGAAGACCCAAGTTCACCCATGTTGGTGTATTATATATACTAGCTTATAACCCGTGCAAGACACGGATCTTAAAAAATAATAAACTAAAAAATTTAATGTGAACGGAAAATATTAAAATAAAAGTAAAAATTAATATGATAAATTATAAAATATTAAATATTAATTGGAACATAAAAAAATATTAAAAAAATACAGATGAGGCTGAGGAAGATAAATGAGGTATTGTTAATATTATTTTATAATAAAATAATATTAATAATAAGGACAAATAAAAAATCTAACATGTTTTAATTAAAAAAGTAATTATCCGTGATATTTTTAGAAGTGTTTTAATTATATTAATTGTATTTATTAAAAAAATACGTTGACATGTTAAAATAAGTAAGTTTTTTTAATAAGGACAAATAGAAAAGCTAACATGTTTTAATTAAAAAAAATAACTGCCCGTAATATTTTTAGATGTGTTTTAATTATATTAATTGTAATTGTTAAAAAATACGTTCACTTGTTAAAATAGGTAAAAAAAAATTTAAATAATTAAAAGTATTAAAATAGGTTTTAAAATATATAAGTAAGGGTTGCACTTGATATTTTTGGAAAAGAGAGATTTTAGTGATAATAAATATAAAAGGTAATATATTTTAATGCAAAGGTAATTGCCCGTGATATTTTTGGAAAAAAAAGTAGATTTTGTTAGAAAAAAATGTTTTAACTATAAAAGGCAATCAACTATTTACTATTTTTATATTATTTTATTATTTATTAAATAGAGTATTAAAATAGGTTTTAAAATAAATAAGTAAGGATCGCACCTCATATTTTTGGAAAATAGAGATTTTAGTGATAACAAATATAAAAGATAATATGTTTTAATTTAAAGGTAATTGTCGTTATATTTTTGGAAAAGAAGTAGATTTTGTTAGAATTTTTTTTTAATTATAAAAGGCAATCAGCTAGTTACTATTTTTATATTATTTTATTATTTATTAAATATAGTATTAAAATAGGTTTTAAAATAAATAAGTAAGGATTGCACCTCATATTTTTGGAAAATAGAGATTTTAGTGATAACAAATACAAAAGATAATATGTTTAAATCAATACTATTATATAAAGGAGAAGACGGAGGCGGTGAGGTGGCGCTCTCAGATCGCTTCGTTCTATTTTTCTAAATTTCTCAATTTTTTGAATTAATTATATTAAAAAATCGAAAAAAATCTCAATTACCTTTTAGAAGACGGGATTATATAAAGGAGAAGACGGGGGCGGTGAGGTGGTGCTCTCAGATCGCTTCGTTCTATTTTTCTAATTTTCTCAATTTTTTGAATTAATTATATTAAAAAATCCAAAAAATCTCAATTACCTTTTCGAAGACGGGGGCGGTGAGGTGGCACTCTCGGATCGCTTCGTTCTATTTTTCTAATTTTCTCAATTTTTTGAATTAATTATATTAAAAAATCGAAAAAATCTCAATTACTTTTTAAATGCTTACTCAATTTCCTTTTAAATTTTTACTAATTTAGGAAACTAAATATACAATTTCAATTTTTATTCCTTTAAAATCTTTACTAATGGAGGAAACTAAATATACAATTTTAATATTCTCCTAAATTTTTCGATTAAAAAATATCTCAATTGCCTTTTAAATCTTTAATAATGGAGGAAACTAAATATAATATTCTAATATTCATGCTTTTATAATATTTACTAATGGAGGAAACTAAATAAACATATTCAAATTATCCTAGATTTTTTATTTATGAATATACTTATTAACATAGAAAACTAAATATATTATCTTAATATTCTCCTGAATATTCTATTTAAGTAAAAACTTAAAATTTTGAAAAATATCATGGAGAATACGAGGGTAGTGAGGTGGGGCTCTCAAATAGTGTTGATCTATTTTTCTAATTTTCTCGAATTTTTAAATTATTAATATTAAATATTATATATATTCTCAATTTAATTCTTACTACTTTTCTGACGGAGGAAAGTAAATATACTATATAAATATTCTCCTAAACGTTCTCTACTAAGCCAAATTATTTACTAATTTATTTCTGATTATCTTTCAATGAAGGAAGCTATATATGTTGTGTTAGTATTCACTTAAATTTTATCTTCAAGTTTAATTTATTTACTAATTCTTTCAACTATCTTTTAATGAATAATGGAGGAAACTATGTATATTTTTTAATATTCTCTTAAACTTACTCTACGAGTCCAATTTATTTACTATTATTTTTATTATTTTTATATAAGTATGGCAAGGTGGCTCATCTCAAATTATCTTGATCTGTTTTTCTAATTTTTCCAAAATTTTGAATTACCTTATATTCTTCTAAACTTTCTTCTTAAGTCAAGTTATTATCTTAATATTTTTCTAAAATTTATCCTCAAGTCAAATTAACATTTTGATATTCTCTTCAACTTTCTTTTAAACTCAAAGTTAGCATCTTATTATTCTCATATATTTTTTCTTGAACTTATAAAACTTATCTTCTGTTAGCAATGAATATCACCTAGAAACTAGACAGAGGGGGGGGGGGTGAATGGATAGTTTGATATATTTTTCGATTCTTGAAAACTAAGTAAAAGACTGTATATGATTATGCTATGCAATATGCGGAAAGTAAACAACACACACAATCACTTTAATCTACTTTGTATAAGCAAATTAAATACTACAGCTTTCCAGGAAATTCACAAACGAATTTCTGGCTTCTAAACAAGAACAGTTTGAACTTGCTTGCTTACAGAGAAGAGAGCTTAAGATAAAAACTATGTGTATCTCTCTTACAGCTAACAATAGGATGTGCATGATATATATAAGCCCTATACAAACTAGTGCACACACCTATTTTTACACAGTTACCCCTTGCTGAAAGTCCAACTTGTCCTGCCATAAGACATTAACTGTGTCAGGAAGGACCACCTGCTTTTCGGAGTCTTTCCCGTTTCTGTAGCTGCTTGTCTCTTATCTTTCTCTCCAAGTTTAGCTGTAGATTTGCCATCTGTTCTTTGGACCACCTTGCCAGAACAAATGCTTCAGTATTTGTCTCTTTTGATTCTTGATTCTGTACCTTGATTTGTCTTGTTGTAAACGGCTAAGTGTTGATATCGTGAACTCCACTTCATTCCTGACTTCGCGATCTCCCTTGTGAGGACTACGCGATATAGCCTTTGAAGACTTTGCGACATAGGTCATTTGATGACTATGCGACATAGGTCATTTGACGACTATGCGACATAGGTTATTTGACGACTATGCGACATAAGTCATTTGACGACTATGCGACATAGGTCATTTGATGACTATGCGACATAGGTCATTTGATGACTATGCGACATAGGGCTTCTGAGGACTTCACGATCTAGGCTTCTTTGACTTTGCTGACTTCAACACTTCACGACATGTGTCTTGAGGACTTCTCGACATAGTACAAAATGGACTATGCGATATAGTACTTCACGACATAGATATTGGTGACTTCACGACATAGCTTTCTTCTGACTTTGCTATATAATGCCTTAGACAAATTTCTGCAACTTATTTCTTCATAGCCTTATTCATCTCTATCATGCTGCATGAACACTTCTGAACTTCTACCAGGATAATTATTCAATGGCCTATATACAATCTAGATGCAAGAAACCTTACTAAGCTCATTATAACTTTGAGCATACATAATCAAGCTAATGTTCATGAGAACAAGACAAGTACATTTAGAGACCTATACTATACCCCAGTGATAGAATTCACTAGGTCATGTAATGTGACATAGTCACATAGTGTAGGCTTGTTAATAGTGGTATTCAGACATGTCTTGAGCCTAACAATCTCCCCCAAATTGTGAGTAAGACCCTTAGGCACAATTTCATGTCTGATAACAAGCCTAACTTACATAAAAGGAAATTCAGTAACAGAGAGGACATTTCATGAACATTGAGATCAGAAATTTGATTACATAGAAAAATTGAAAGCTTACAGATTACTTTTGTTGCTCAGCAGCTTCAGCTTCCAATTGCTTCTCTAGTAAATCATCATATATCTTCTTTTTCCTTATCTCTTCTCTTCTCTTCATGTCTATGATGGCTTCTTGAAGTTCTTCTCTTGCAATCAGTTCTTCAATGAGAGGTGAGCCTTTCAAGTCATCAATTGCAGCCTTGAGTGCACTTTCTACATAGGAGTCAAGAAACTCCATCCTTATTTTGCTTTGACCTCCATTTGAGTTTTTGTACTCCACAATGTAAGGATTTTGTTTGACCCTGCACATCCCTTTCTGCCTTAGCTCCTTAGCCTTCAGCCATTTCTTTCTCCCTCTGTATGTTTTTCTCTTCATTCTCTTTCCTCATGTCTTCTTCATAATCAGCATGCATTTTCAAGTACCTGGCAATATCTATCTTCCATGTTCTTTCTTCTTTTTCTTCAAAATTCAGTAAGGCATTTATCCTTTCAAGCTCATACTTATAGAAATATTGCCAGCTTCCTTGCTTCATTATCCTTTCTCTTCCATCAGTGTACTTGATCTCTAGATGATCCAACTTCACTTTGACTTCAAAGATCCTTTGAGCCCTCAAAAATGCTAGGGCATCTTCATCATAGTCCTCATCTAGTGGAAGCACATTGATGCCAATAACATTTGTGAGTTTTCCAGTCTTCTTTGTTATCCTTATCCTTCTGGGTACACTCTTGATCTTCAAATGCTTCACAAGAGATACCTTTCTGGAACAAGGAGAATTAGTCTTCAGTGCCACATCACTTGGAAGTAGCTTCATTCCCTTCCCCTTCATCCACTGTAACACTCCACTAGCTGTAACTTTGTGGAAGTGTTTTCTTGATATTCCTTTTGTGGCTTTATCTTTCTTCTGTGGCAATTCAGGTTCAGAAGTCTTAGATAATGATTTTGGAGGATCATTACTAACAGTACCCACCCTAGACTTAGAGTCTTGTGTTTTGGTTAAAGTACTATTAGAAATGTCCTTGACTTGCTGAATTCCACTTCTTGTTCTCTTTGTTGATTCTTTTGTCTCCTTGTTATCCCTCTTGCTATCATCAGCATCTTTTGTCTTCTTTGAGAATTTGCTTTTGCTGCTGTCACTTGGTCCATCCTTATTACTTCTAGAAAGAGATCTTCTTCTGTAGGTTTTCTCCTCATCATCATCCTCACTATCCTTCTTCTTGCTCTTTTCTTTGACAGATTCAGGAATAACTCCATGAATCAGAAAAGATTGTAGAGTGTGAATCATCTCTAGCTCCTCAGCTGTCCTAGCTCCTCTCTTAGCTCTCAGCATTTGCAGCACCTGGTTGATCTTTGCATTGTTCTTCATTAAAAGGTCTGAGGGAATTACTAGTTGGTCAATAATACTGTCTTGAGATAGGCTTTGGTAAATTATTGTCCTTGGCTTGGATATAACCTCAGGCAATCTTTTATTCTGGTCCATCTTCAAGTCATTATAAAGACTTTCATTATTCATCCCATGCTTTTCAATCAAATCCAGAATGATTGACAGCTCAGTAAATCTCAGTTTCTCTAGAGTTTGAAAAGCTAGGTGCCACAAGCAGTTGTCCTTGCACACCATGATTATCTCTCTTAGATGGACATCCTTGATTTTCCTTACTGCCACTGTGAAATATTTGATGCTTTCCTTGATCTTCTGTCTGTACATCCTTGCATCTCCTTGAGCACTACTGTAGATGGCTTTCAGAAACTCCAGGAAGGCCTCATCATGATAGATGTTTGAATTGGCAACTTCCTGTAGCTTGGCCTCTGTGATTGTTGTAGCTTTGACAGGTTGAGCATTGGGAGTAGGTTGAGCAGGTTGAGGAGTTGAGATATCTTTAGGCATTGTGGATGGATAGTAGGTGGTTGAAATTGTGCTCTTCTGACCTTCTGCACTTATGACCTCTACAGGGGGAAGAATGATTGGCTTTATGGTTTCTTCAATGAGTTTGCCCTTGCCCTTATGCTTTGGCTGCTTGGCAGGTACTCCCCCTCTCTGTTTCAGAATG
Organism: Heracleum sosnowskyi; assembly: GCA_030848705.1. Lineage (NCBI taxonomy): Eukaryota > Viridiplantae > Streptophyta > Magnoliopsida > Apiales > Apiaceae > Heracleum > Heracleum sosnowskyi. The sequence continues at coordinate 8,183,041 of CM061235.1, read as the reverse complement.
ACCTCCTTTTGTTTCTCCCCCTTAGGCTTGGGATCAGACAAGATGTCTTGAGCTTCCCCAGGGATAGGCAGGTTCATTTGTTTCATCATTGAAGTCAGCATCTGTTGTTGCACCAGCAGGATATTGGAGGTGTTGTTGCCTTGATCATCCAGCTTGTCATTGAGCTGTTTCAGAGAATTGGCAAGCATCCTGTTTTCATCTTTCAGAGAGGTCACTTCTCTTTCAAGACCATCCACCTTTGAGAATAGCTGTTGAGACTTGAAAGAATTGAGAGATTGATCCTTGATCTTGGCAAAGTCAAATTTGGAGATGTTTGACAGAGGGACCTCATCCACCAATTTGTCACCATATTGATTCTTCCAAATGACATTCAGCATTGCATTTGAGTTGATATTGGCCTTGATTTGATTTTCCAGGGTTGTAGCCAGCTTCCTGATGTTGTCTGTGACCATGGCCAGAGAGATGTCCATCATGCTTACAGTAGAGTTTGTCTTCTGGATTTCTTTAAGGATGCCATCCACCTTGGGAAAATCATAGAGATATGAGTTTCTGAGCTTAGTGAGGGATCTGTCTGTCTCCTCCTGGATTGAAGAAATCTCTGATTGAAGCCCTTTCCCAAGATAGTGCAGAGCCTTTAATTGATTCATGTAGACATCATTAACAGCATCATAGATGGCAGCAGGAGAAAGATCCTTTGCATTGGAGCCCAGAGAAGTGAGGTAGTCTTCTCTTAGAAAAGCTAGGGCATCCTTGAGCTTGAGAGTCCTCTTAGCATCCAACCAGGCATCCACATTTCCCTCTGGTTCAGCTGCATCCACTATCTTCTCCTGCTGAGCTTCAACATCCTCCTTGTGGCAGAGTAAAATGGCTTCATAATCAGCATTTGGGAGATTTGAGGTGAGGAGATGTTGAGCTATCTTTGAGAACTCATCAATCTGTGCCACATGGAGATCTTGTATGGCTTCCTCTATCATTTTGGAAGGCACAGATGATGATCCTGAAGGCCCGTCATGGTGTACAGGCTTCAGCCATTCTGACATAGTGGCCTGAGCCAAGTGAGAGCTAGTGCTAGGCACTTCATGAGATGTAGGATTTTGAGTCTCCTCCAGCCTTGGAATGGCTGTAGGGTCTGATGTTGTCTCCATTGAAATGGGATGTGTTACAACATCAGCCCTATTTGTCTATGAAGACAGTTCCACATCCTGAAGGATGGGAGAATTTGGCATAGAGTCTCCAGTGAAAACTGGTGAATCCTCCATGTTTGTGTTGGTGTCATTAGGATATGCCCCAGCATGCATTCCCTGACCAACTAGATGTGGTTCCTGGGTGGTGAGCATAGTGTCATGCACCATGTCACTTGAAATTGGCTCAATCACAGGAGAGAATTGTGATTGATCAAAGGCAAGATTGTCATTGGAATGACTCTCTTGTTCAGAAGAAATTTTAATGGAAGAATCTGAGAGAGAAGTGGGGTTTAGATTAGAGTTTGGCAACTCCCCCTGAGAAATAGGAGGAGTTTCAACAGTGATGTTCTCTCCACTCTGTGTATGATCAGCCTTATCACTCCTAGGGTCAAGAGTGAGGTCTTGACCCTGTGCAGACTCTGTACAGGGTGCAGTGGGGAGGCTGCTCTTTTCAATGCCAATGACCTGTTGAGAGGCCATAGACAGTAACAGGTGTACCCCGTTTTCCACATCCGAATCCTGTTGGGAGGATGCAGTGGTGGCTATAGATTTTGACTTCTTCTTTTGTCTGGTGAGAGGTGACTCAGGATTCTCACTTTCTATCTCTACAGATTCATTGATCACTGTTAGGGCTATCTTCTTTGTCTTCTTTTTAGTAACATCAACCTTTTGAGAGATTGATGCACTTGGCTGCCTAACCTCTACAGTGGTGTTTTCAGTAGGATTGCTGGATGGGATAGGAAGGCTGGGGTTAGACTGTGTAGCACCTTCAGTCTTAGCCTTCCCTGTCCAGGAAAGTTCATGGTATATGGGCTTATCAAGTGGATAAGACTCAAATGTGTCCTGCATATGCTTGGTCACACTTAGAATCACATCCACTTGATTCCTTGTGTCCAATGAACCAAATAGTACTTTGGACATGGACTTGGAATAAGCCATTTTAGTTTTATCTATACCCTCCAATTCATGGATATTTGCATCAAGAAAATTTAAAATAACTTAAAGGAAACGAGGGTAAAAGATGTCATTACCTCTACCACGAACGGTCCTGCCTAGCCTCTGAGCCAATTCTTTGAGAATTATGGCTCCCACATTGATCTCCTGGTTGTTGGCCAGGGAGTAGGCTAGCTTCACAGCAATGTGACTGATATGGTCCCATCCTGTCTTCCTGCAGAGAAACACCTTCTGGAGTACGTCAAACAAAAATGACCACTCCCTTCTTACAAACTTCTTGTTTAGCTTTCCAGTATCTATCTCATCTGCATACCGAATGAAGGTCATGAAGTCTACAATTTGAGCATCAGTAGCTTCTTGGTCATGACCCTCCACCTTGAACCCCAAAGCTTCATTGATTTCCCTTTCACCAAACTGAAAGTGTTTGCCTTCAATTGAACAACTAACCTCCTGGAATGAGGTTCCATCTTCCCTAGCCATTGTTGATACCAACGTCGTTCTCCAGAATCCTTCCAACACATCGACATACAAGGTAGGGTTCAGGGTTAGGGCTTGGCGTAGGTAGGAAGTGTTCAAGAACCGTACAAAACACTTGTACCTTGGGTTAGCCTCAGCCTCAGAGGGAATGGTGAGAAGATTTTTTTCTTTGGGAATGGTTAACGGAATTGAGGATGATACTGTTTGAGATTTGGGTGCCATTTCAAAAGAGAGAGTGAATAAGAGAGTAGATAATGTTTGCTTAGGTTGGAGAGTTTGAGAGCAATAGACAAGATGAAAAGTTGTGAACGGTTAGAAAAGGGTATTTATATGATAGAGACACTGCGATATGGAGTTATGAATTTGTACAGTCTATTTGTATGTCGCGAAGTCAAAAATGGCCTGTACCGCAAAGTCTTGCACAGTATATCGCATAGTCTCAGAAATGAACTATGTCGCAAAGTCTTCAAGATGAAAGGATCGGGGAGACTTTGCGATATAGTAGAAATACCCTGTCTAAAGCTCTCTTTTAGGAATATTAAGCAAATTGTCAGACTTTTGTCAAATTTTGAAATAAAATTAATTTAAATCAAAATTATGTCAAATGTGGAGACTTGTCGATATAGTTATTCTAAGTCGCGAAGTCATAAAATGAACTATGTCGCAAACTCATGAAATGAACTATGTCGCGAAGTCTCACAATCTCAACAGTTTGCGATATAAGTCTGTTTTATTTGAACTATGTCGTGAACTCTGAAAGTCATCTATATCGAGATGTCTCAAAAGCTCACAACTTCATCACCAAATGATTTTAAGAAATATGCAGTAAAGTACTGAAATATTTATAAATCATATCTCAGCTAATTTTCACTCCATATGAATAGAGCATTTAAATACAATGAAAATTTACTGCTGCAACAATTTACTGACATACTTACTTAGAGCAACTAAATGAAGGATTGAGCATTCCAATTTCACTCACAAGTCTGTTGAAGACTGCTTCATTCAGAGGTTTAGTAAATATGTCAGCTAGTTGTTTCTCAGTTAGAACATAAGAGACTTCTATGGTACCATTTGCAGCATGTTCCCTAATGAAATGGTACCTGATCTCAATGTGCTTTGTAGTAGAATGATTAACAGGATTGGCAACTATGGATATTGCACTAGTATTATCACACATTAGAGGAATGTGTTCTAACACTAGCCCATAATCCATGAGTTGATTTCTAATCCAAAGCAATTGAGCACAGCAACTTCCAGCAGCAATATATTCAGCCTCAGCTGTGGATGTTGCTGTGGACTGTTGTTTCTTACTAAACCAGGACACTAACCTTTGACCTAAGAATTGACAGCTTCCAGAGGTGCTCTTCCTGTCAATTCTGCATCCAGCATAATCAGAATCTGTGTAACCAACCAGGTTGAACCCAGTGCCCTTTGGATACCATAGCCCAAGATTAGGAGTCCCTTTCAGATATTTGAAAATCCTTTTAATGGCCATCATGTGAGATTCCTTGGGATCAGACTGGAACCTTGCACAAAGGCATGTGGCAAACATGATGTCTGGCCTGCTAGCTGTGAGATAGAGTAGGGATCCAACCATTCCTCTATAGACCTTGATATCAACTCTCTTGCCTTTCTTGTCTTCATCCAGCTTGATTGCAGTAGACATAGGAGTTTTTGCTGGGGATGACTCTTCTAAACCATATTTCTTTAAAAGATCCTTGACATACTTAGATTGGTTTATAAAGATGCCATCATCCCTTTGATGTACTTGCAGGCCTAGAAAGTAGGTTAACTCTCCCATCATACTCATCTCATATTTGCTTTGCATCAACTTAGAGAACTGTTAGGCTCAAGACATGTCTGAATACCACTATTAACAAGCCTACACTATGTGACTATGTCACACTACATGACCTAGTGATTTCTATCACTGGGATAGAGTATAGGTCTCTAAATGTACTTGTCTTGTTCTCATGAACAATAGCTTTATCATGTATGCTCAGATTTATAATGAGCTTAGTAAAGTTTCTTGCATCTAGATTGTATATATAGGCCATTGAATAATTATCCTGGTAGAAGCTCAGAAGTGTTCATGCAGCAGGATAGAGTTGAATAAGGCTATGAAGAAATAAGTTGCAGGAATTTGTCTAAGGCATTATATAGCAAAGTCAAAAGAAAGCTATGTCGTGAAGTCACCAATATCCATGTCGTGAAGTACTATATCGCATAGTCCATTTTGTACTATGTCGAGAAGTCCTCAAGACACATGTCGTGAAGTGTTGAAGTCAGCAAAGTCAAAAGAGCCTAGATCGTGAAGTCCTCAGAAGCCTTATGTCGCATAGTCATCAAATGACCTATGTCGCATAGTCATCAAATGACCTATGTCGCATAGTCATCAAATGACCTATGTCGCATAGTCATCAAATGACCTATGTCGCAAAGTCTTCAAAGGCTATATCGCGTAGTCCTCACAAGGGAGATCGCGAAGTCGGGGATAAAGTGGAGTTCACGATATCAACACTTAGCCGTTTATAACAAGACAAATCAAGGTACAGAACCAAGAATCAAAGGAGACAAATACTGAAGCATTTGTTCTGGCAAGGTGGTCCAAAGAACAGATGGCAAATCTACAGCTAAACTTGGAGAGAAAGATAAGAGACAAGCAGCTACAGAAACGGGAAAGACTCCGAAAAGCAGGTGGTCCTTCCTGACACAGTGAACTTCTTATGGCAGGACAAGTTGGACTTTCAGAAGGGGTAGCTGTGTAATATTGTGTGTGCCTAGTTTGTATAGGTGAATATATATATCGTGCACACACAACTGTAAGAAGTAAGAGAGATACACATAGTTATTTGCTAAGCTCTTTTCTCTGTAAGCAAGCAAGTTCAAACTGTTCTTGTTTAGAAGCCAGAAATTCGATTGTGAATTTCCTGGAAAGCTGTAGTATTTAATTTGCTTATACAAAGTAGATTAAAGTGATTGTGTGTGTTATTTACTTTCTGCATATTACATATCATAATCACATACAGTTGTTTACTTAGGTTTCAAGAATCGAAAAATATATCAAACTATCCATTCACCCCCCCTCTGTCTAGTTTCTAGTAGTATTCATTTCTAACAAGTGGTATCAGAGAGTAGGCTGTTAACGTACAAACAGGAAAAGATCAAGAATGAGTTCACAGAAACTAAGCAGTATCAAGATTCCTCCCTTTAACAAGGAGCACTACCGTTTATGGAAGAAGAAGATGTTGCTTTTCATCAAAGCTTCTAACCCCATGTATTTAGATATTCTAAAGCATGGTCCCTTCATTCCAATGATCGAGATTGGTGAAACAACCAATGGCACTGAGATTGTACCAGCAAAACATGTGCCCAAAGATCCCTTAAAATACACTGATCCTGAAAAGGAAAAAGTAGCATTGGATGGACATCTTCAACTTATCATTTATGAATCTATGGACTTCAACATGTATGGCACTGTTGCTCATTGTACTAGTGCCAAGAAGATGTGGGATCTTATAGAAGTGCTCTGTGAAGGAACTACTGAAGTAAGAAAGAACAAGAAGCAGATTCTTGTTTCACAATATGAAGCCTTCATGGCTCAGCCAAAAGAGGGAATCACAGAAGTGTTTGAGAGATTCAACAAGCTGATAAACGAGCTCAAACTCTATGACAAACACTATGAAACAGAAGAGCTCAATATGAAGTTTCTACTAACTCTGCCAGATCACTTGGAACCAAGAATCTCTTCCCTTAAAGAAAGAGATCTGACAAAGATTGTTTTTGATGTGTTGTATGGTGTTTTAAAGACATATGAGTTAGAGCTGTTTCAAAAGAGATCTATTCAAGCAAAGCAAGGATTAGTGGCTAATACCTCCTGTGCACTTATTGCTGACAACCTAAGTCAAAGAATGGACTCTCTTAAAATCAGTCAGGTCAAGATTGAGGAACTGGAAGTTGAAGACACTGGTGATGAAACTCAGGTTGTGTATGATTTACCTGAAGAGGATGAGTTCTACAGTATAGATGAGCTGGACAAAATGGAAAACAAATCTTTTGCTTATATGGCTAGGAGGTATCCTAACATAAGGTTTAAAAGAAAGCAGCCATTTAGGTCCAAGTTCAATAATGGAAACACTGGTGGATCTAGTGGCTCAAACACCTTCAATAAAGGAAAAGGGATTGCTGGTGCTGCTAAAGGTGGATACAAGACAGGAAGTGTGGATAGGACCAAAATAAGGTGCTATAACTGCAATGAACTTGGGCATTTTGCCACTGAGTGCAAAAAGCCTAAACAAGTCAAGAAGGACAAAGCATACTTAGAGCTTGAAGCTAAGTATGAGGCTCTACTCAAGAAACAACAGGGCAAAGCTTTTATTGCTGAGGGAAAATGCTGGGATGACTCTGATGAAGAAGAAGAACAAGAATACTCAAACTATGCCCTGATGGCATTTTCTGATGAAGGTGATTCAAGTCAGGTACCTATTCTTACTTCTCTTGATATGACTCCCCTTCAATATAAGCAAACTGTTGAAGATATGAGCACTGAGATGTTTAATATTCATACTAGCATGTTAGTAGCTAATGAAGAAATTGACAGACTAACTGCTAAGAATGTTGAGCTTACAGAAAAGAATGAGCAACTTGAGTTAATGGTTGTGAACCTGGATGGTTTGAAAAAGGAGGTTGAGTATCTTAAAAACAAAGTGATTTGTGCTGAGCAGATAGAGAATGCCCTTAGAGAACAAATTGCTGAAACTGAACTGAAACTAAGAAGCTTCAAAAACTCCTCTGAACTTATTCAAACCTACCACAAGGAACACACTGAAGACTGCAAGGTTGGAGTTGGTTTTGACTATGATAATGACAAGGGAAGGAAGAAGGTCAAGGGCAAAGGAAAGGAAACTTTTACAAACAAAAATGCCCCAACCATACTGTCAAGTGTTGAACTGCCCATCTTCAGAAAGAGTGTTTTTGAGTTTGATGAGGAACTACTGATCATCAAGCAACAACTACTTGAAGAAGATGAGGCTGCTAAGAACACTTCTTCCTTTCCTGAACTTGTCAATCAGAAAGAGACCAAAGACAATCTTGTCAAGAGTCCTAAAGCAAAGAAAGAAGTTGTTAAGAAAAGGAAACAAAACAGAAACGGTAAAGTTGGTGTTAACAAAGGAAACAACTATGCTTATGTGCCAAATGCTCCCAGGAAACAATGTCAAAAATGCCTATCTGTTAATCATTTGACTCATAAGTGTAGTAAGCCTGAAATTGTTGAAGTTGACAACCTAAGTAACCTTTCTGCAAGCATAAATTCTAGTCATGATTCTTTCTGTGGTAAGCCAAACTGCATGACATGCTATGTGACTGTGATTGCTAACTGTTTATCTCTTAAACATAAACTTGACTCTGCACAATCTGGTGAATCACACACACACATACATTCTCATAGGACAGGGTCCCCAATCAGGGTTGAGAGGGTGAAAACTTCATGTGAGCCTAAGAGTGTAAACTCCAAAGCCACAGAAAAAGTGAAGTCTCCTACTATGAGAAATGCAATTTATGACAGAAGAATTATTAATCAAAATGTTTCTAAATCATCTGGACCCTACCAAGTGTGGGTACCAAAAACAACTTAGTCACTTTGTGAATGCAGGGCAACAGGAATAAAAGAGTCATATGGATCTTGGACAGTGGATGCTCAAGTCACATGACTGGTGATATGGCCCTGCTATCACATTTTGAGGAAAAGGCTGGCCCATCAGTAACCTTTGGAAATGACAACATTGGTTATACAATGGGATATGGTAGTGTTAAATCTGGAAATGTCATTATTGAAGATGTAGCATTTGTTGAAGGACTGAAGCATAATCTCTTGAGTATTGGACAGTTTACCAACAGAGGCTTCAAAGTGGAATTTGATGAAGACCTTTGTTCAATCTCAAAAAGGGAAAGTGGTGAAGTTGTTCTAACTGGTGTGAAGAAAGGAAGCTTGTTTGTAGCTAATCTCAAGGCTGCAGATAAGGGAGAAATTTGTTGTTTCTACACAAAAGCCACAAATGAGGAATTCTGGCTGTGGCACAAGAAACTGTCTCACTTGAATGTTCAGGCAATGAACTCTCTAACCAAGAGAGAACTCATCAGGGATTCGCCTGCCTTGGAGTTTGTGCAAGATGGAGCATGTGAAGCTTGTCAGAAAGGGAAGATTAAAAGATCAAGTCACAAGAACAAGTTGCTCAATACAAACTCAAAACCTCTGCAACTAATTCACATGGACTTATTTGGCCCTGTGAATGTAATGTCCCTCTCCAAAAAGAAATATGCTCTAGTGATGGTAGATGACTATTCAAGATATACTTGGGTGGAATTCCTATTCTCCAAGGATGAAGCACCCCAAGTCATAATAGAGCATATCAAGAGAGTTGATAAAGAAGCACAAAGCACTGGTTCCTCTGTAGTTGCTTTGAGAAGTGATAATGGGACTGAGTTCAGAAATTCAACATTGTATGAGTTTTGCAAAGATAAAGGAATTTCTCAACAATTCTCAGCTCCTAGAACACCTCAACAAAATGGAGTAGTTGAGAGAAAGAATAGAACTCTCATTGAAGCTGCAAGGACAATGCTGCTGGATGCAAAGCTACCCACTAGCTTTTGGGCTGATGCTGTTAACACAGCATGCTATGTGCAAAATAGAACATTAATCAATAAGAAGTCTGGCAAAACTCCTTACTCATTAATGACTGGAAAAAGAGCATCCTTCAAGCACCTGCATGTGTTTGGAAGCAAGTGCTTTGTGATGAAAGATACCTCTGAGCATGTTGGAAAATTTGATGCTAAGGCATTTGAAGGTATCTTCATTGGATATTCTCTGGAAAGGACAGCATACAGAGTGTTTGTACCTGAGCAACACAAAGTCATGGAAAGCATGGATGTTACCTTTGATGACAAGAAAACTCCAGGACTGAAAACAAGTGATCAAGACAGTGCGCTATTGAGATTTGAGAATCAAGGTTATCTTGAGGATTCTGAAAGTGAAGATGAACCCCCTGTTCAAACTGTTCTAGAAAATGAAATTCTTGAAGTTGACAATCTTCTTCAAATACCTGTGCAAGGATTCACAAACACAGGGGGAGAAGAAGAGAATGCAACTGTCAACCAAAATGAGATTGGAACAGATCAAGGAAATGAACAGGGGCACACAAGGAAATGGGACAGAGCCCACACTAGGGATCAAATCATTGGAGATCCTAGTGAGGGAGTTAGAACAAGAAGGGCAACATTAAATACATGTATGTATAGCTGCTTTCTGTCACAAGAGGAACCTAAATTAATTGAAGAAGCTTTGAAGAATTCTGATTGGATTGTTGCCATGCAAGAAGAGTTGAATCAATTTGAGAAAAACAAAGTATGGGAACTAGTGCCACCTCCAAAAGGAAAGAATGTTATTGACACCAAATGGGTGTTCAGGAACAAGATGGATAAAGAAGGAGTGGTAGTAAGAAACAAAGCAAGGCTGGTTGCCAAAGGATATTGTCAGCAAGAAGGCATTGACTATGATGAGACATTTGCACCTGTAGCTAGACTGGAAGCCATAAGAATCTTCCTGGCTTTTGCAGCTCACTCAGATTTTAAGGTGTATCAAATGGATGTGAAAAGTGCATTTCTTAATGGTGATCTTGCTGAAGAAGTCTATGTGTCTCAACCACCTGGCTTTGAAAGTGAAGACTTCCCAAACTTTGTGTATAGACTGCTCAAGGCGCTCTATGGACTCAAACAGGCACCAAGAGCCTGGTATGAAACTCTATCTCAATTCCTTCTTGAGCATCAATTTACCAGGGGTACAATTGACAAAACCCTATTCTTCAAGAAGCATGGAAATGATATCATTCTTGTTCAAATCTATGTGGATGATATCATCTTTGGCTCTTCAAATGAAAAACTCTGTGAAAGGTTCTCTAAGTTGATGCAAAGTAAATATGAGATGAGTATGATGGGAGAGTTAACCTACTTCCTAGGCCTGCAAGTACATCAAAGGGAGGATGGCATCTTTATAAACCAATCTAAGTATGTCAAGGATCTTTTAAAGAAATATGGTTTAGAAGAGTCATCCCCAGCTAAAACTCCTATGTCTACTGCAATCAAGCTGGATGAAGACAAGAAAGGCAAGAGAGTTGATATCAAGGTCTATAGAGGAATGGTTGGATCCCTACTCTATCTCACAGCTAGCAGGCCAGACATCATGTTTGCCACATGACTTTGTGCAAGGTTCCAGTCTGATCCCAAGGAATCTCACATGATGGCCATCAAAAGAATTTTCAAATATCTGAAGGGGACTCCTAATCTTGGGCTATGGTATCCAAAGGGCACTGGGTTCAACCTGGTTGGTTACACAGATTCTGATTATGCTGGATGCAGAATTGACAGGAAGAGCACCTCTGGAAGCTGTCAATTCCTAGGTCAAAGGTTAGTGTCCTGGTTTAGTAAGAAACAACAGTCCACAACAACATCCACAGCTGAGGCTGAATATATTGCTGCTGGAAGTTGCTGTGCTCAATTGCTTTGGATTAGAAATCAACTCATGAATTATGGGCTAGTGTTAGAACACATTCCTCTAATGTGTGATAATACTAGTGCAATATCCATAGTTGCCAATCCTGTTAATCATTCTACTACAAAGCACATTGAGATCAGGTACCATTTCATTAGGGAACATGCTGCAAATGGTACCATAGAAGTCTCTTATGTTCCAACTGAGAAACAACTAGCTGACATATTTACTAAACCTCTGAATGAAGCAGTCTTCAACAGACTTGTGAGTGAAATTGGAATGCTCAATCCTTCATTCAGTTGTTCTAAGTAAATATGCTGGTTGATAGTTGCAGTAGTAAATTTTCACTGTATTTAAATGATCTATTTGTTTGGAGTGAAAATTAGCTGAGATATGATTTATAAATATTTCAGTATTTTACTGCATATTTTTCAAAATCATATTTGTTAGTGGAGTTGTGAGCTTTTGAGACATCTCGATATAGATGATTTTCAGAGTTCACGACATAGTTCAAATTAAACAGACTTATATCGCAAACTGTTGAGATTGTGAGACTTCGCGACATAGTTCATTTCATGAGTTTGCGACATAGTTAATTTTATGACTTCGCGACTTAGAATAACTATATCGACAAGTCTCCATAGTTGACAGAATTTTGATTTAAATTAATTTTATTTCAAAATTTGATAAAAGTCTGACAAATATTGCTTAAAATTCCTAAAAGAGAGCTTTAGACAGGGTATTTCTACTATATCGCAAAGTCTCCCCGATCCTTTCATTTTGAAGACTTTGCGACATAGTTCATTGTTGAGACTATGCGATATATTTTGCAAGACTTTGCGGTACAGGCTATTATTGACTTCGCGACATACATATAGACTGTACATATTCATAACTCCATATCGCAGTGTCTCTATCATATAAATACCTTTTCTAACCGTTCACAACTTTTCATCTTGTCTATTGCTCTCAAACTCTCAAACCTAAGCACAAATTCTCTACTCTAATTTTCACTCTCTCTCTCTCGAAATGGCACCCAAATCTCAAACTGTATCATCCTCTATCCCTTTAACAATTCCTAAAGAAACCAATCTTCTCACCATTCCCTCTGAGGCTGAGGCTAACCCAAGGTACAAGTGTTTTGTACGGTTCTTGAACACTTCCTACCTACGCCAAGCCCTAACCCTGAACCCTACCTTGTATGTTGATGTGTTGGAAGGATTCTGGAGAACGGCGTTGGTATCAACAATGGCTAGGGAAGATGGAACCTCATTCCAGGAGGTTAGCTGTTCAATTGGAGGCAAACACTTTCAATTTGGTGAAAGGGAAATCAATGAAGCTTTGGGGTTCAAGGTGGAAGGTCATGACCAAGAAGCTACAGATGCTCAAATCATAGAATTCATGACCTTCATTCAGTATGCTGATGAGATAGATACTGGAAAGCTGAATAAGAAGTTTGTGAGAAGGGAGTGGTCATTTCTGCTTGACGCACTCCAGAAGGTGTTTCTCTGCAGGAAGACAGGATGGGACCATATCAGTCACATTGCTGTGAAGCTAGCCTACTCCTTGGCCAACAACCAGGAGATCAATGTGGGAGCCATAATTCTCAAAGAATTGACTCAGAGGCTAGGCAGGACCATTCGTGGTAGAGGTAATGACATCTTTTACCCTCGTTTCCTTCAAGTTATTTTAAATTTTCTTGATGCAAATGTCCATCTATTGGAGGGTATAGATAACACTAAAATGGCTTATTCCAAGTCCATGTCCAAAGTACTATTTGGTTCATTGGACACAAGGAATCAAGTGGATGTGATTCTAAGTGTGACCAAGCATATGCAGGACACATTTGAGTCTTATCCACTTGATAAGCCCATATATCATGAACTTTCCTGGACAGGGAAGGCTAAGACTGAAGGAGCTGCACAGTCTATCCCCAGCCTTCCTATCCCATCCAGCAATCCTACTGAAAACACCACTGTAGAGGATAGGCAACCAAGTGCATCAATCTCTCAAAAGGTTGGTGTTACTAAAAAGAAGTCAAAGAAGAGAGCCCTAGCAGTGATAAATGACTCTGTAGAGATAGGAAGTGAGGATCCTGAGTCACCCCTTACCAGACAAAGGAAGAAGTCAAAATCTAAACCTACCACTGAATCCTCCCAACAGGATTCAGATGTGGAAAAAGGGGTACACCTACTACTGTCAATGGCCTCCCAACAGGTAATTGGCATTGAAAAGAGTAGTCTCCCCACTACAACCTGTACTGAGTCTGCACAGGATCAAGAACTCACTCTTGACCCTAGGAGTGATAAGGCTGATGACACACAAAGTGGAGAGCACATCACTGTTGAAACTCCTCCTATTTCTCAGGGGGAGTTGCCAAAATCTAGTCTAAACCCCACTTCTCTCTCAGATTCTTCCATAAAAATTTCTTCTGAACAAGAAAGTCATTCCAATGACAATCTTGCCTTTGATCAATCACAATTCTCTCCTGTGATTGAGCCAATTTCAAGTGACATGGTGCATGACACTGTGCTCACCACCCAGGAACCACATCTAGTTGGTCAGGGAATGCATGCTGGGGCATATCCTAATGACACCAACACAAACATGGAGGATTCACTAGTTTTCACTGGAGACTCTGTGCCAAATTCTCCCATCCTTAGGGATGTGGAACTGTCTTCACAGACAAATAGGGCTAATGTTGTAACACATCCCATTTCAATGGAGACAACATTAGACCCTACAGCCATTCCAAGGCTGGAGGAGACTCAAACTCTTACATCTCATGAAGTGCCTAGCACTAGCTCTCACTTGGCTCAGGCCACTATGTCAGAATGGCTGAAGCCTGTGCACCATGATAGGCCTTCAGGATCATCATCTGTGCCTTCCAAAATGACAGAAGAAGCCATACAAGATCTCCATGTAACACAGATTGATGAGTTCTCCAAAATAGCTCAACATCTCCTCACCTCAAATCTTCCCAATGCTGATTATGAAGCTATCTTACTTTGCCACAAGGAGGATGTTGAAGCTCAGCAGGAGAAGATTGTGGATGCAGCTGAACCAGAGGGAAATGTGGATGTCTGGTTGGATGCTAAGAGGACTCTCAAGCTCAAGGATGCCCTAGCTTTTCTAAGAGAAGAATTCCTAACTTCTCTGGGCTCCAATGCAAAGGATCTCTCTCCTGCTGCCATCTATGATGCTGTGAATGATGTGTACAAGAACCAGCTGAAGGCTCTGCACTATCTTGGGAAAGGGCTTCAATCAGAGATTTCTTCAATCCAGGAGGAGACAGACAGATCCCTCACTAAGCTCAGGAACTCTTATCTCTCTGATTTTCCCTAGGTGGATGGTATCCTCAAAGAAGTCCAGAAAACCTCCACAAATGTATCCATGATGGATGTGACTCTTGCCATGGTCACAGACAACATCAAGAAACTGGCTTCTTCACTGGAAACTCAAGCGAAAGCCACCATCACCTCAAATGCTATGATAAATGTTATGTGGAAAAATCAGTATGGTGACAAGTTGGTGGATGAAGTCCCTCTGTCAGACATCTCCAAATATGACTTTGCCGGGGTCAAAGATCAATCCCTAAACTCATTTAGGTCTCAACAATTATTCTCTAAGGTGGATGGCTTAGAAAAAGAAGTGGCCTCTCTCAAGGATGAAAACAGAATGCTATCTACATCCTTAAGCCAACTCAATGACAAGCTGGATGACCAAGGCAACAACACCTCAAACATCTTACTGGTGCAGCAACAAATGATGACTTCAATGATGAGATCCATGAACCTGCCTATCCCTGGTGAAGCTCAAGACTTTTTGTCTGATCCCAAGCCTAAGGGGGAGAAAGTTAAGGAGGTCATTGTGAAAAAGAAAGGGGGAGTACCTGCCAAGCAGTCAAAGTCTAGGGTGGGTACTGTTAGCAAGATCCTCCAAAATCATTATCCATGACTTCTGAACCTGAATTGCCACAGAAGAAAGATGAAGCCACTAAAGTAATTTCAAGAAAACACTTCCACAAAGTCACAGCTAGTGGAGTGTTACAGTGGATGAAGGGGAAAGGAATGAAGCTACTTCCAAGTGATGTGGCACTGAAGACTAATTCTCCTTGTTCCAGAAAGGTATCTCTTGTGAAGCATTTGAAGATCAAGAGTGTACCCAAAAGGATGAGGATAACAAAGAAGACTGGAAAACTCACAAATGTTATTGGCATCAATGTGCTTCCACTAGATGAGGACTATGATGAAGATGCCCTAGCATTTTTGAGGGCTCAAAGGATCTTTGAAGTCAAAGTGAAGTTGGATCATCTAGAGATCAAGTACACTGATGTAAGAGAAAGGATAATGAAGCAAGGAAGCTGGCAATATTTCTATAAGTATGAGCTTGAAAGGATAAATGCCTTACTGAATTTTGAAGAAAAAGATGAAAGGACATGGAAGATAGATATTGCCAGGTACTTGAAGATGCATGTTGATTATGAAGAAAACATGAGGAAAGAGAATGAAGAGAAAAACATACAGAGAGAGAAAGAAATGGCTGAGATGGAGGAGAGGGCTAAGGAGCTAAGGCAGAAAGGGATGTGCAGGGTCAAACAAAATCCTTACATTGTGGAGTACAAAAACTCACATGGAGGTCAAAGCAAAATAAGGATGGAGTTTCTTGATTCCTATGTAGAAAGTGCACTCAAGGCTGCAATTGATGACTTGAAAGGCTCACCTCTCATTGAAGAACTGATTGCAAGAGAAGAACTTCAAGAAGCCATCATAGACATGAAGAGAAAAGAAGAGATAAGGAAAAAGAAGATATATGATGATTTGCTAGAGAAGCAATTGGAAGCTGAAGCTGCTGAGCAACAAAACTAAACTGTAAGCTTTAAATTTTTCTATGTAATCAAATTTCTGATCTCAATGTTCATGAATTATCCTCTCTGTTACTAAATTTCCTTTTATGTAAGTTAGGCTTGTTATCAGACATGAAATTGTGCCTAAGGATCTTACTCACAATTTGGGGGAGATTGTTAGGCTCAAGACATGTCTGAATACCACTATTAACAAGCCTACACTATGTGACTATGTCACACTACATGACCTAGTGATTTCTATCACTGGGATAGAGTATAGGTCTCTAAATGTACTTGTCTTGTTCTCATGAACAATAGCTTTATCATGTATGCTCAGATTTATAATGAGCTTAGTAAAGTTTCTTGCATCTAGATTGTATATATAGGCCATTGAATAATTATCCTGGTAGAAGCTCAGAAGTGTTCATGCAGCAGGATAGAGTTGAATAAGGCTATGAAGAAATAAGTTGCAGGAATTTGTCTAAGGCATTATATAACAAAGTCAAAAGAAAGCTATGTCGTGAAGTCACCAATATCCATGTCGTGAAGTACTATATCGCATAGTCCATTTTGTACTATGTCGAGAAGTCCTCAAGACACATGTCGTGAAGTGTTGAAGTCAGCAAAGTCAAAAGAGCCTAGATCGTGAAGTCCTCAGAAGCCTTATGTCGCATAGTCATCAAATGACCTATGTCGCATAGTCATCAAATGACCTATGTCGCATAGTCATCAAATGACCTATGTCGCATAGTCATCAAATGACCTATGTCGCAAAGTCTTCAAAGGCTATATCGCGTAGTCCTCACAAGGAAGATCGCGAAGTCAGGGATAAAGTGGAGTTCACGATATCAACACTTAGCCGTTTATAACAAGACAAATCAAGGTACAGAACCAAGAATCAAAGGAGACAAATACTGAAGCATTTGTTCTGGCAAGGTGGTCCAAAGAACAGATGGCAAATCTACAGCTAAACTTGGAGAGAAAGATAAGAGACAAGCAGCTACAGAAACGGGAAAGACTCCGAAAAGCAGGTGGTCCTTCCTGACACAGTGAACTTCTTATGGCAGGACAAGTTGGACTTTCAGAAGGGGTAGCTGTGTAATATTGTGTGTGCCTAGTTTGTATAGGTGAATATATATATCGTGCACACACAACTGTAAGAAGTAAGAGAGATACACATAGTTATTTGCTAAGCTCTTTTCTCTGTAAGCAAGCAAGTTCAAACTGTTCTTGTTTAGAAGCCAGAAATTCGATTGTGAATTTCCTGGAAAGCTGTAGTATTTAATTTGCTTATACAAAGTAGATTAAAGTGATTGTGTGTGTTATTTACTTTCTGCATATTACATATCATAATCACATACAGTTGTTTACTTAGGTTTCAAGAATCGAAAAATATATCAAACTATCCATTCACCCCCCCCCCCCCCCCTCTGTCTAGTTTCTAGTAGTATTCATTTCTAACAAGAACCTTTCACAGAGTTTTTCATTTGAAGAGCCAAAGATGATATCATCCACATAGATTTGAACAAGAATGATATCATTTCCATGCTTCTTGAAGAATAGGGTTTTGTCAATTGTACCCCTGGTAAATTGATGCTCAAGAAGGAATTGAGATAGAGTTTCATACCAGGATCTTGGTGCCTGTTTGAGTCCATAGAGTGCCTGGAGCAGTCTATACACAAAGTTTGGGAAGTCTTCACTTTCAAAGCCAGGTGGTTGAGACACATAAACTTCTTCAGCAAGATCACCATTGAGAAATGCACTTTTCACATCCATTTGATACACCTTAAAATCTGAGTGAGCTGCAAAAGCCAGGAAAATTCTGATGGCTTCCAGTCTAGCTACAGGTGCAAATGTCTCATCATAGTCAATGCCTTCTTGCTGACAATATCCTTTGGCAACCAGCCTTGCTTTGTTTCTAATTACCACTCCTTCTTCATCCATCTTGTTTCTGAACACCCATTTGGTGTCAATCACATTCTTTCCTTTTGGAGGAGGTACTAGTTCCCATACTTTGTTTTTCTCAAATTGATTCGACTCTTCTTGCATGGCAACAATCCAATCAGAATTCTTCAAAGCTTCTTCAATTAATTTAGGTTCCTCTTGTGACAGAAAGCAGCTATACAGACATGTATTTAATGTTGCCCTTCTTGTTCTAACTCCCTCACTGGGATCTCCAATGATTTGATCCCTAGCGTGGGCTCTGTCCCATTTCCTTGTGTGCCCCTGTTCATTTCCTTGATCTGTTCCAAGCTCATATTGGTTGACAGGTGCATTCTCTTCTTCTCCCCCTGTGTTTGTGAACCCTTGCACAGGTGTTTGAAGAAGATTGTCAACTTCAAGGATTTCATTCTCTAGAATAGTTTGAACAGGGGGTTCATCTTCACTTTCAGAATCCTCAAGATAACCTTGATTCTCAAATCTCAATGGCACACTGTCTTGATCACTTGTTTTCAGTCCAGGAGTCTTCTTGTCATCAAAAGTAACATCCATGCTTTCCATAACTTTGTGTTGCTCAGGTACAAACACTCTGTATGCTGTCCTTTCCAGAGAGTATCCAATGAAGATACCTTCAAATGCCTTAGCATCAAATTTTCCAACATGCTCAGAGGTATCTTTCATCACAAAGCACTTGCTTCCAAACACATGCAGGTGCTTGAAGGATGCTCTTTTTCCAGTCATTAATGAGTAAGGAGTTTTGCCAGACTTCTTATTGATTAATGTTCTATTTTGCACATAGCATGCTGTGTTAACAGCATCAGCCCAAAAGCTAGTGGGTAGCTTTGCATCCAGCAGCATTGTCCTTGCAGCTTCAATGAGAGTTCTATTCTTTCTCTCAACTACTCCATTTTGTTGAGGTGTTCTAGGAGCTGAGAATTGTTGAGAAATTCCTTTATCTTTGCAAAACTCATACAATGTTGAATTTCTGAACTCAGTCCCATTATCACTTCTCAAAGCAACTACAGAGGAACCAGTGCTTTGTGCTTCTTTATCAACTCTCTTGATATGCTCTATTATGACTTGGGGTGCTTCATCCTTGGAGAATAGGAATTCCACCCAAGTATATCTTGAATAGTCATCTACCATCACTAGAGCATATTTCTTTTTGGAGAGGGACATTACATTCACAGGGCCAAATAAGTCCATGTGAATTAGCTGCAGAGGTTTTGAGTTTGTATTGAGCAACTTGTTCTTGTGACTGGATCTTTTAATTTTTCCTTTATGACAAGCTTCACATGCTTCATCTTGCACAAACTCCAAGGCAGGCAAATCCCTGATAAGTTCTCTCTTGGTTAGAGAGTTCATTGCCTGAACATTCAAGTGAGACAGCTTCTTGTGCCATAGCCAGAATTCCTCATTCGTGGCTTTAGTGTAGAAACAGCAAATTTCTCCCTTATCTGCAGCCTTGAGATTAGCTACAAACAAGCTTCCTTTCTTCACACCAGTTAGAACAACTTCACCACTTTCCCTTTTTGAGATTGAACAAAGGTCTTCATCAAATTCCACTTTGAAACCTCTGTTGGTAAATTGTCCAATACTCAAGAGATTATGCTTCAGTCCTTCAACAAATGCTACATCTTCAATAATGACATTTCCAGATTTAACACTGCCATATCCCATTGTATAACCAATGTTGTCATTTCCAAAGGTTACTGATGGGCCAGCCTTTTCCTCAAAATGTGATAGCAGGGCTATATCACCAGTCATGTGACTTGAGCATCCACTGTCCAAGATCCATATGACTCTTTTATTCCTGTTGCCCTGCATTCACAAAATGACTAAGTTGTTTTTGGTACCCACACTTGGTAGGGTCCAGTTGATTTAGAAACATTTTGATTAACAATTCTTCTGTCATAAATTGCATTTCTCACAGTAGGAGACTTCACTTTTTCTGTGGCTTTGGAGTTTACACTCTTAGGCTCACATAAAGTTTTCACCCTCTCAACCTTGATTGGGGACCCTGTCCTGTGAGAATGCATATGTGTGTGTGATTCACCAGATTGTGCAGAGTCAAGTTTATGTTTAAGAGATAAACAGTTAGCAATCACAGTCACATAGCATGTCATGCAGTTTGGCTTACCACAGAAAGAATCATGACTAGAATTTATGCTGGCAGAATGGTTACTCAGGTTGTCAACTTCAACAATTTCAGGCTTACTACACTTATGAGTCAAATGATTAACAGATAGGCATTTTTGACATTGTTTCCTGGGAGCATTTGGCACATAAGCATAGTTGTTTCCCTTGTTAACACCAACTTTACCATTTCTGTTTTGTTTCTTTTTCTTAACAGCTTCTTTCTTTGCTTTAGGACTCTTGACAAGATTGTCTTTGGTCTCTTTCTGATTGACAAGTTCAGGAAAAGAAGAAGAAGTGTTTTTACCAGCCTCATCTTCTTCAAGTAGCTGTTGCTTGATGATCAGTAGTTCCTCATCAAACTCAACAGTACTCTTTCTGAAGATGGGTTGTTCAACACTTGACAGAATAGTTGGGGCATTTTTGTTTGTAAAAGTTTCCTTTCCTTTGCCCTTGACCTTCTTCCTTCCCTTGTCATTATCATAGTCAAAACCAACTCCAACCTTGCAGTCTCCAGTGTGTTCCTTGTGATAGGTTTGAATAAGTTCAGAGGAGTTTTTAAAGCTTCTTAGTTTCAGTTCAGTTTCAGCAATTTGTTCCCTAAGGGCTTTCTCTATCTGTTCAGCACAGATCACTTTGTTTTTAAGATACTCAGCCTCCTTTTTCAAACCATCCAGGTTCACAACCATTAACTCAAGTTTCTCATTCTTTTCTGTAAGCTCAACATTCTTAGCAGTTAGTCTATCAATTTCTTCATTAGCTACTAACATGCTAGTATGAATATTAAACATCTCAGTGCTCATATCTTCAACAGTTTGCTTATATTGAAGGGGAGTCATATCAAGAGAAGTAAGAATAGGTACCTGACTTGAATCACCATCATCAGAAAATGCCATCAAGGCATAGTTTGAGTACTCTTGTTCTTCTTCTTCATCAGAGTCATCCCAGCATTTTCCCTCAGCAATAAAAGCTTTACCCTGTTATTTCTTGAGTAGAGCCTCATACTTAGCTTCAAGCTCTAAGTATGCTTTGTCCTTCTTGACTTGTTTAGGCTTTTTGCACTCAGTGGCAAAATGCCCAAGTTCATTGCAGTTATAGCATCTTATTTTGGACCTATCCACACTCCCAGATTTGTATCCTCCTTTACCTGCACCATCAATCCCTTTTCCCTTGTTGAAGGAGTTTGAGCTACCTGAACCACCAGCATTGCCACCATTGAATCTGGACTTGAATGGCTGCTTCCTCTTGAACCTAATGTTAGGATATCTCCTAGCCATATAAGCAAAAGATTTATTTTCCATCTTGTCCAGCTCATCTATGCTGTAGAACTCATCCTCCTCAGGCAAATCACAAACAATCTGAGTTTCATCACCAGTGTCATCATTTTCCAGTTCCTCAATTTTGACTTGACTGACTTTCAGAGATTCCATTCTTTGACCTAGATTGTCAGCAATAAGGGCACAAGAGGTATTGGCCATTAATCCTTGTTTTGCTTGAATAGATCTCTTCTGAAACAGCTCTAGCTCATATGTCTTCAACACACCATACAAGACATCAAAACCAATCTTTGTTAGATCTCTTTCTTTGAGGGAAGAGATTCTTGGTTCTAAATGGTCTGGCAGAGTTAGTAAGAACTTCATGTTAAGCTCTTCTGTCTCATAGTGCTTGTCATAGAGTTTGAGCTCATTTATCAGCTTGTTGAACCTCTCAAACACTTCTGTGATTCCCTCCTTTGGCTGTGCCATGAAGGCTTCATATTGTGAGACAAGAATCTGCTTCTTGTTCTTTCTTACTTCAGTAGTTCCTTCACAGAGCACTTCTATGAGATCCCACATCTTCTTTGCACTACTGCAGTGAGCAACAGTGCCATACATGTTGAAATCCATGGATTCACAGATGATAAGTTGGAGATGTCCATCCAGTGCTACTTTCTCCTTTTCAGGATCAGTGTATTTTGAGGGATCTTTAGGAACATGCCATGCTGGTATTATCTCAGTGCCTACTGTTGTTTCACCAATCTCAATCAATGGAACAAAGGGACCATGCTTTAGTATGTCTAAATACATAGGATTAGAAGATTTGATGAAAAGCAACATCTTCTTCTTCCATAAACTGTAGTGCTCCTTGTTAAAGGGAGGAATCTTGATACTGCTTAGTTTCTGTGAACTCATTCTTGATCTTTTCCTGTTTGTACGTTAACAGCCTACGCTCTGATACCACTTGTTAGCAATGAATATCACCTAGAAACTAGACAGAGGGGGGGGTGAATGGATAGTTTGATATATTTTTCGATTCTTGAAAACTAAGTAAAAGACTGTATATGATTATGCTATGCAATATGCGGAAAGTAAACAACACACACAATCACTTTAATCTACTTTGTATAAGCAAATTAAATACTACAGCTTTCCAGGAAATTCACAAACGAATTTCTGGCTTCTAAACAAGAACAGTTTGAACTTGCTTGCTTACAGAGAAAAGAGCTTAAGATAAAAAAATATGTGTATCTCTCTTACAGCTAACAATAGGATGTGCATGATATATATAAGCCCTATACAAACTAGTGCACACACCTATTTTTACACAGTTACCCCTTGCTGAAAGTCCAACTTGTCCTGCCATAAGACGTTAACTGTGTCAGGAAGGACCACCTGCTTTTCGGAGTCTTTCCCGTTTCTGTAGCTGCTTGTCTCTTATCTTTCTCTCCAAGTTTAGCTGTAGATTTGCCATCTGTTCTTTGGACCACCTTGCCAGAACAAATGCTTCAATATTTGTCTCTTTTGATTCTTGATTTTGTACCTTGATTTGTCTTGTTGTAAACGGCTAAGTGTTGATATCGTGAACTCCACTTCATTCCTGACTTCGCGATCTCCCTTGTGAGGACTACGCGATATAGCCTTTGAAGACTTTGCGACATAGGTCATTTGATGACTATGCGACATAGGTCATTTGACGACTATGCGACATAGGTTATTTGACGACTATGCGACATAAGTCATTTGACGACTATGCGACATAGGTCATTTGATGACTATGCGACATAGGTCATTTGATGACTATGCGACATAGGGCTTCTGAGGACTTCACGATCTAGACTTCTTTGACTTTGCTGACTTCAACACTTCACGACATGTGTCTTGAGGACTTCTCGACATAGTACAAATGGACTATGCGATATACTACTTCACGACATAGATATTGGTGACTTCACGACATAGCTTTCTTCTGACTTTGCTATATAATGCCTTAGACAAATTTCTGCAACTTATTTCTTCATAGCCTTATTCATCTCTATCCTGCTGCATGAACACTTCTGAACTTCTACCAGGATAATTATTCAATGGCCTATATACAATCTAGATGCAAGAAACCTTACTAAGCTCATTATAACTTTGAGCATACATAATCAAGCTAATGTTCATGAGAACAAGTACATTTAGAGACCTATACTATACCCCAGTGATAGAATTCACTAGGTCATGTAATGTGACATAGTCACATAGTGTAGGCTTGTTAATAGTGGTATTCAGACATGTCTTGAGCCTAACATCTTCAAATCAAATTATCATCTTAATATTCTCCTAAAAAAAACTATGAGAAATTATGTTCTTATAAGATAATAATTACAGAAAATGCAAGTTTCTATTAAGTAAAACAAAATATAAAAGTCTTATTTTCTTTTTATTAATTTTCTTGGGTTCTTATATTTTAAACAATATAGGAGAGAGCGATTGTTTAACGAGAGAGCGATTCATTAAGAGTAACATATTATATGTGTTACAATATTTAATTTAAAATAAAAGTTGGAATATAAATTTTGATAAAAATAAAAATGATGATAAATATACTAATATTTGATATAATCTTAAAATAATGAAAAATATTAAACAAATGCTCTTTTCTACATTTATTTATAATTTCGGTAAATACCCAAGACGAAACGCAGAATTCAAAAGAAACCCAAATTTATGTTAGAAATATTATTTTATATAAAACCATGTTTTGTAGAATAAAATTTTAAAAAAATTAGAGAAATTATTATAAGTCGCTGCGAAGCGCGGTTTAGTAAACTAGTTTAAAGACAATTGTCATGATATTTTTGGAAAAGAGGTAGATTTTGTTAGGAAAAAAATATTTTAATTATAAAAGGCAATTATCTAGTTACTATTTTTATATATTTTTATTATTTATTAAATAGAATAAATACAAAATACAAAATACAAAAGGGCTGAGAAAGATAAATGGGGCATTATTAATATTATTTTATTATTTATTAAAGTAATATTAATAATAATGATAAACAGAAAGCTAACATCTACTATTAATTAAAAAAAAGTAACTGCCCATGATATTTTTGAAAAAAAGAAATTTTAGTGAGAACAAATATAAAAGATAATATTTTTAAATTTAAAGGTATGTGCCTGTGATAATAAATGAGGAATTATTAATATTATTTATTAAAATAATATTAATAATAAGAACAAATAAAAAAGCTAACATGTTTTAATTAAAAATTAATAAATGTTCGTGATATTTTTGGAAAAGAGATATTTTAGTGAGAACGTAAAAAGTAATTTTCTTTTAATTTAAAGATAATTGTCCGTGATATTTTTAGAAAAAGGAGTAGATTAAATTTAATTAGATAATACATGTTTAGCTAAGTTGTCACGTACATGCATTTATATGAATTTTGTTAATCATGTAAATGAATGAACTACCTACACACAGTAGGTAGCCCACGATTGGTGGAGAAAATTAGTAGAATTGATGATGAAATGGAAGTAGAAATGGGCCAAGTTATAATGGTGGACCAGTCTTCTAGCTAAAGATTTTATCAATTCAATATATTAAAAGGAAAATGTTAACTATTCCAAATTTTTATCAAAAATTTTATCAAATGCTTCCCAAATTTTTTACCAAATACTTACGTGTCAGTGTAAAATTGACAATCTTTATGGGACCCCGCGTGCATACATATGACGTCCATAAATAAAATCATATCAAGTGTCGTGTCATGTCATTCGGTAAGTAATTTGATAAAAAATTTGGGATACTCAGCAATAACTAAGGGAAAAGTTTACATAAATCTATACAGTAATAGATTTATGTACATTAGTGGATTTATATGATTCAACAAAATGTGTCATAAATAATGAATTATTAGTTGATATTGTAGAAATTAGTTTTATAATTCATGCAAGACATGAGTATGTTCTAAAAGATTACGTAGTTAATTTATTATTATTATTGATTTATTTAATTGTGATATTTTCATGTTATGGTTTAATAAGTAAGGTATTTAAAAATGCAAATTAACGTTAATTGTGAGGTTGGATATATGTATTTTTGTGTTATTAATATTGATTTTATTTTGTGTTGTTGATATGGATGTTTGCTACATTTGTTTTTAAAAAAAAATATAAATAACCATATTGTATGTAAACAAATTTAAAAAAATATTAACCAACATGATTTTGTGTGTACTTTAATTTAGTTCATGATGAATAATTCTGTTTCGAGCATAACCATTTTGATCACAGTAAATATCTATGATATCTATGATGCACGAGGACACCTCTGAGTTACTTATCCAATTGGGGACGTCCCGGGAACGTTCGGACTTCGGGGGACGCGTACGGTATGAGAATGGCCCCAAAATTTTGAAGACAATTCAAAATGGAGACATTTTTGAGTTAAAATGACTAAAATACATGTCCCCCGCTTAAAATAAAATTTCAAAACTCGAGTCTACTATTATGTTCAACCGCTGCTTCTTCTCTCCTATATATTATATAAATCAATCTTCTCTCTCGATCAAATATACCTCGTGTATATATTTATTTTATATATGCATTTTATCTTATATATATATATATAATTTATATTTAATATTTTGGATCGAATACCTTGTCTCTATCTTATATATAAATAATTTTATATTAATATATTTATAACCGCATATGCAACCTAAAATTTTAAAATGGTGGTTTTCCATCTCCGTCCTAGTACCCAATACTAAGATTTAATTATTAAAATAGGATTTTATTACTGAATTTTCGTTATTTGGGCCCAAAATACAATAAAAACTATTTTAATGAATTTAATTTATTTAATAATTTATATATATAAAAAAAAATAGTTATAAAAGCATTAAAATTAACCTGTACATTATATTTAAATTATTAAAATAATAAAAAATTAAAAATAATTATGCTTTACATGGGCTATTAGCTAATGGTATATAATGTATGCATGGGATGACATCAAATCAAAGTATAAGTTTAATAATTAATTAATTGATAACTAATAATGGTTTGAGTAGTTAATAATGGACAAAGAAATTAAAAAGGAAACCATGACCCAAATGGGCGTCAGTAAAAGAAAGTTGGCGGGCTTGTAGTCATGGAATGGAAGTGAAATTAAAATTAGGCCAACCTAATTAAATAAACACGGTATTAGGCTTAGTTTTATAAATGGTCAAATAAATAAATGGTCAAACAATATACAGAAAGGTGAAAGATATATATTTTATTTATTTATTATTATTATACCTGAGTAGTTTTTCACGTATTATTAGTACGATTATTGGGTCTGTTTGGCAATTGATTTATAAGTCAACTTATGACTTATAAATCAATTTTGATTTATGCGGGGTGTTTGTGTACTCAATTTATTTCATTAACTTATAAATTATAACTTATTTTTTTAGCTTATGACTTATGGGGGGTGTTTGTGTACCCAACTTATAATCTAATTTATAATTTATAAATTGATAAGTTGAATGTTAGAAAATACTAACATTTTGCTCAACTTATTTCATTTTTCATGATTTCTTTATCTATTTAGTAGTTTATATTTTTATATTTATACTTTTAAATATTTTTTAATCTAAAATGTATTTATCGAGATCATTATATTAATTAATTATTTTTTCAATTTAGTTGTTTATATTTTTATATTTATACTTTTAAATGTTTTTTAATCTAAAATGTATTTATTGAGATCATTATATTAATTAATTATTTTTTCAATTTAATTTAATAAAAAAATTATTAATTTATAAGTAAATTTATCCAAACACTTACGTAACTTATAAGTTTGCATCAACTTATCACTTATAAAGCACTTGCTCATTATAATACATAAGTTCACTTTTTTTAGTTCTCCCAAACACTTATAACAATTCATCAACTTATCACTTATAAAGCACTTACTCATTTTAAGCTATAAGTCAACTTTTGCTTCATACCCCAAACGCCCACATTATCTCCAACCATTCAAAGTCTTTAGCTAAAAGTGTATAGAAAATACCATAATTAAATATTTTAGATAATATGTAAAAAAAGTTTATCTCCAATGACACAATGCTGTTAGCTAAAATTATAGCCAACCCTTCATGTTGGCTATATTTGTCGAACCTCTAGGCACCTGTAGTGAAACTCCACATCATCAATTACCATATTGAGATAATATATTCTATTTTTAACAACTTGAAATAATAATAACATACCATTTTTAAAATATAGCCAATCATTATAGCCAACTCCATTAAAGTAAAACACCTTACAGATTTAGCAAATTTTACATAATCAGTATTTTATATCATTTTAACCAATCATTTTAGCTAACGTCATTTGAGATGCTCTTAGGAAATTATGATTTGATTCCTTAATATAACAAAACTCATTTATGTTATAGAAATTATGAAAATTCAAATTGAATTAGAATAATTGTATAGGGAAGTTTTATACAGGAATTCATCTTCATTCTTCATCTTATTTCTACTATATCTCAAGATTTTCTCACCCTTTTTAAAATCTGAATATCAGCGTGATCTTCTTATAGAGAACAACATACTTGAAAAAAATTCTCTTTAGTGCAGAATTTATGAAGTGAGTTTTTCTGTTTTTGTGAACTTTGCATTTCAATTTCTTGGGTTTCACACGTCGATTTCGGAATTCAGAATTTGTGGTGTACATCCAGTGGCGGAACCAGAAATTAAGGAAAGGAGGGGCGGAATTTTTTTATTAAAATATTTTTTAAATAAATAAATTAAAAGAAATATATTAAAATATTATAAAGCAACAATTTCGATTTATATCACAAATTGATAATTAAATTTTAAGTGCCAATAAGATTATCTAATAGAATTATTTTGCCGTTATATTTAATTAGGACATTATTTTAAATAAGATTATGAAACTTTTTTAAAATTAAAATTTAACATCGTTTTGATAAAAGTAAAAAATAATGAAAAGAGTCTAAAATATCAGTATAAGGCAAAAAAAGATTTATTATAAAAAAAATTCTAAAAGACACAAGGCTCAATGACCTTTCATTTGTATTATCACTTTATCACCCATGCTAGCACATTTCATATATATATATACGTACATGTATCTATTTACGGGTTCCTTGTCGGACATCACAAAATTTCATCATAATTCTTTCAGTAATTAAACACTAGTTCTTCTATCATAATCACATATACATGTACGTTTAATTAATTATTTAAGGGTGGGCTGAAAGAGACATTCAAGACAGTTTTAAATTTTAAACTTCAGTTAAGAATGTCACCGGCGACAAGGAGGGGCGGATGACCCCCCCCTGCTCCTATGCTGGTTCCGCCTCTGTGTACATCTTGTTCGTTGTTGAATATCATATTTAATATTTTGCATGGTTTAATGAAGTGTGCAAAATTCGTGATTGGTGTAGTTGTCATTATTGGTCTTTGCTCTTGTCATGTAATATTGGGATTTACATTCATACCGGGAATCAAGTAAATTGCACAATAATTTTTTTCTTCTCAAATTAGTTTTTGTTGGGATGATCTTCGACGGTCGTCTTGGGTGCATTTAGTGCGAGAATATTACGGGTTCTGGTATTATCTTGTCCAATTATCACATAATAGACTTAGTATTTATTGTTGGTTCAATATTTTTATACTAGATTTTCATCTAGTAAACGGTACGCAATTTCTAACTTTCAAATTTTATTACAATTATTATATGTGGATGTGTATTGTTTAATTTTAATATGTTTGTGAGTAAATATGTATCACACACTATTTTATGGTGCACTAAGCTAGGGGTGTTCACGGAAACAATCTCCCTACTCGTAGGGGCATGGTATGCGTACATCTTACCTGACCTGCTTTAAGCGGGATATATTGGGTATGTTTTGGTTTGGTTTTAATATAGTGTACCACACTACCTAGTTAACCAATTAAAAAAATAAAAATTATTTTAGGATCAATCAGATAATAAAAAATTATTTTAGGATCAATCACATGTCAATTCTAAATTGTACACCAATCATAAGAGCCTAAAATTTTACTCATATAATTTTATTAACCGAATGATTAAATTTTAGATTATCCATACAACTCGAATAACAGCACTGAACATTCGTAAACAATTATGGAAACTCATCATTACTCGTACAAATATAGATGTGAAACACTATACATGGATAGTTAAAATAATTTACTGCTCTTTCCATCAGATATATGTCTTTTTTGATTTTTCATAGATCAAATTGACACAACTTTGATAGAAATTTATAGATATTATATAATTGAGAAAAATAATTAAAAAATATATCATTAAAAAGTACATTTAATTTATTTCTAAATGAAACTTTCAGTTTTTTAAAATAATAATTGAATATTTTTTAATGTTTAATAAAAAATGAGTCAATTTGATCGCTGAAAAGTCAAAAGAAACATGTATAATGAGACGGAGTAAAAATAATCCTTTATTATAATACCTGAGTCTACCCAAGTATACAGTTAAAGTGCAGTTAACCAATCGGAAAATTTTGAATTATTTTAGGAACAATCAGAGCTCACCCCTAAATTTTAGACCAATCATATTATATTAATAGTTTTCCTTATTTAAAATTCTCATCCTATTTTACTAACCATGGTTAGTTTAACAATTCTAATTTAAATATAATAATGATTTTATTTAACATATCCATATATACATATCTTTTATATCAAAAAAGAATTTACTAAAAAATCACTATTTTAATTTGTGTAATTAACTAATCAGATTATTTTAAGAACAATCAGAACTCTCCCCTAAATTTTAGATCAGTCATATTATATTAAGAGTTTTCCTTATTTAACATTATCATCGTATTTTACCAACCATGATTAGTTTAACAATCCTTCCTTTATTATAATACCTGAGTCTACCCAAGTATGCAGTTAAACTGCAGTTAACCAATCGAAAATTTTGAATTATTTTAGGACCAATCAGAGCTCACCCCTAAATTACGTTTATAAATCAACTACTCTTTCAATACAAAGTCAACCACAACTATATTATAAATTAATTTTCAAAATTAAATTCTTATATATAACAAGAGTAATAGGGATAATAAGACAATGCTACCATAGATCATGAGATTGATTCCCACCTACGATATATTATATAAAAAATTATATCCAGAGATCTATAACTATACTAAAACGTATATAATAACAATATAAAAGAAAGATAATTTAGAAGTACTATCAAAGATGAATGGTTCGAAACTCATTAAAAACATATTTAAATATAATATTTAAAAATAAAAATATACTAATATAGGTTAAAGGTTCGAATCACATTAATAATATAAAAAGTCTGATATTTACCAAAGTCCACTACTATGTTCTACGCCTATCAAATTAAACCTAACATGTTTCTTTATTTAGTTTAGATTCTATCAATTAATTAAAGTTAAACTCAACTCGAGTTAAAATCATTACCAACTGAATTTTATTTTTATATCAATTAACTAAACATAATAACTACCAATGTTTTTATTTATTTTTGATAAAAAAAATCTTAAAATAAAATTTTACGATTAACTAATTAAAATTTTGCATTAAGTGAAAATATCTAAAATACAAAATTCTTATTATAATCAAAGAACAAACTCAAAATTAAAATTATTATATCAATTTAATCATTACAGCAAACCTAAGATGTTGTATCCCCACTTTCTATCAGACCTATCCAATTACGATAAAGTTTCCTCATATGACCTTTCTAGAGGGGTCAATGCATATATAAGATTAGTTTCTCAAATTTTCTGAAGTAGAATTTTCGTAGATCCGTTGAAGTTGATTCTTAAGCAAAACACACACAAGTCACATTCGATGAAAATACTTTCAATAGTTATTCTTCTTCGAAACAATAATCAAAAAAATTGATAATGGAGTAAACGTTGTATATATTGCTATTTTACCAACTTAATTCTCAAAAGTATGTCATGAATGATTAGAATCATTCAAAAGCATCTTAACTCCACAAAATGAATGAATGACCTAAGGTAGAGAAACAATCTTGAAACCATTAATTATCATTCATTTTGAACCATTTTTATATAATAATGATTTAAAATCAAGCCCATTCATTTTTCTATAATTATCAATTTGATTATTTCCCTAAAATTTGTGGTTTCCTATTAAATAAAAAATCCAAAAATGTAAACACAATTAATATGAGAACGATCATTTTTTAATTAATATGAGAACAATTAAAATCAATACTAAATTAGATGTAGAAATAGTTAAATATACGGTTCATAATTATCTTTTAATATGAGAACCATCCATTTTTTAATTTTTAGCATTTTAAAAATTTGTCCTTAAATTTTATTTGTGGTTTATTGTCAATTAAAAGATCCAGGAATGCAAAGAAAATTACTTAGTAACTCCACATTAAATTCAATATTAAATGAAAGGTACAATTAGTTAAGTATATGTAAATTTGATGTTATAAATGTGTACACAAAATATTTATTTCATAGCTATATTAATTATTATTATTTTATTTTTAAGATTTTTATAAATTTTATATTCTTTTACGTCTCATATTCCTCTCTACTTCTAACTTTTTACATTGGTTCCACTACCACCTCTATCTTTTACAAACTAACCAAATTGATGTATATGAAACATCTACGGGAAGTTGGCAAATTATAATAAAGAATGAAGATATTTTATTGTAAATTTTGTTTATGACCCGTAGCAAGGCCAACAAACAAATCTGTTACAAAATAAATAAATAAATCATTTTCTCTGCTTTTCTGAGATTATAGATCCCGTCTGGGTTAGCTTAAAATAATTGTTTATGACTTAAAGTTGCTTAAAGTGAAAAGAGAAAATTTTAAGTTAATATCTATTTGCGTAATTTTGTATTATCTTACGAGTAATTGAAATTATAAAAATAAAAGTACAATTTTAAGTTGAACATGTGAACGATGATATTAATTTTTACCAAATAAAATTATTAATAGTAAACTAAATGGTTCAAAAATTACCTCCTACCAACTTTTGACTTTTAACTGGTTTTTTTTCAATTCTTAGTTACCTTTTAACTTACTACACAAACAAACAGATATTTTACTTAAAGTTTGAAACTACTTTATTGCTTTATGGAAAGCCAAATAGGATCCGTACCACACACCCCAATGAACATTCTTATACATCCCTCAACCTAATCATGATTATCGTATTTGCGTAATTTCGAAATATTTTTTTTTGGTAAATTAAATTATTAAATTGAAAAAAAGTTGATGTTTGTGAGTCCTGCTGTTTTTTTGGTAAAAGTTGATCACTTTTTGTATCCATCCACTTTTGGTTTTTTTATTGACAAAAATACATACACACACGGGATCTGTATCACACACCCCAATGAACATCATTATACATCCTCCAAACTAACTATGACTACCGTATTTGCATAATTACGAAGTATTTATATTTGGAAAATTAAATTATTACATGGGTAAAAAGTCGATATATGTGAGTCATGTTGTTTTGGTAAGAGTTAATCATTTTTTGTCTTTACTTTTGGTTTTTTTTACTGACAAAATACATACACACTTATTTACGCACTCATGCATGCTTTAAATAGAAACATATACATTTTCAACTTAATAAATACTCATGTCAATATATTTTTTCGTGTGTTGAATACATATTATGGGACAAATTTTTTTTGCCAAAATAGTTGTAAGAAACACCTATCGATATTCTCCAAAGTCGTTTATGTATATTTTAACAGTCAACTTTAAATTGGTACTTTATAAGCTCAAGTCAAGAAATTATGTAATCTAAGGGAGTATAACTGATCTACCAGTGCTTACTTCCTCCAAAGATGTTCAGTTTTTGCATTTTCTTATAATGATTGTCACTTCCAACCCGATAATATAAGGTGAATTTTGTTTTTAGTTTTTTGGAAAATAAATTTTTCACTTTGGTTTATTGGCTGGTCACTAAAACATACACAAATAAAGATTTCTCACTAATGGAATATGTACTCTCTATAAAGTACTTTATAGTTTGGCAGTTATATTCCAAAAGCAAGAAATATATGACAAGCTCGCTATTTGACATGTGTCATTTTCACTATTTGTCATATTTTTTCAACCTCTAATATCCAGTACAATTTTTTCTTGAAAATAGTTTGAAGATCACTGAATAATATATATAAATTTTTTAATTCATTAAAATCTATATTTTAGTCTCTTCATATTGATTAGTGACATAGGAAACATTTCTATGATCCTGAAGGCCATATCTATGTTGATATCTAACATATTAAGAGAGAAAATTAACTAATTATATGAATGTTTTGTAGGATTTTGAAGGTTTTGCAGATATATTGAGTCTGAAAGTTATAATTCATATGTAACAAGATTGATCACTTTACATGTGTTAAGGTCACTAGCAACGAGCTGCTTCAACATGGTGAAACTCTCACTTTACTTGACTTTAAAATATTCATTTGCCATGAGTTTAAATGCTTCCAATTTATGCTTTGAGATTTAGTATATCAATCGCTCAATCAGTTAAGTAATCTATGTGCAGCATAAGCATGACCATTTAACAGCTTTCAAAGACATTAAACGCATTCAGCAACGTAAGAGGTCCAATTAGCAGTATAGCTTGGCCATTCAGCAGCCACCAAAGAATTGTTCACTTTCTGTTTGCTTGCATTTTATTAGGGATGTAAACAAACCTAACTGTTCGTTAAGCTCGTTCGTGTTCGTTCGAGTTCGATAAGCTCGTCCGAGCTCGTTATCGAACACGAGTTCGAACAACATTTTTTGTTCGATAACCTTAACGAACCGAACCGAACTTTTAAGGTGTTCGACTCGAGTTAGCTCGAGTTGCGTTCGAGTTCGACTCGTTCGTTAAGCTCGAGTTCGGTTCGGGAAAAAATATTATATACATATGTATTATTTATAATTTATAATTTAATTTTTTTATAATAATTTAAAGTAAATATTATATATAAATATAAAATATTTAATTGACATTTGGACTAATTTTTTCATCAAATAAAGTTAAAAATTATACTTCTTTTTTGAAAAACATAAAATATTAACGAACTGTTTGTGTTCGTCCGAGTTCGGTTCGGTTCGTTGTGTTCGTGAACAGTTCGTGTTCGGTTCGAATATTACCGAACTCGAGTTCGCACAAGAAATTTTGTCCGATAAGGTTACCGAACATTGTTCGGTTTGTTAATATTTTGCTCGAGTTCGTTAAAAGTTCGTTCGAGTTCGTCTTAGTTTGGTTCGTTTACAGCTCTACATTTTATAGAAGGCAAACTGTGTACTTGCTTTATTTTTCTATTAATAATTATACTTTTAATATTTTCTGCACGGTCTTCAAGATAGGACTATATTAAACCGAATTTTCCGTAAAAGTAACATCGTAAAATTATTTGATAAAAAAAAAAATTAAACAGTTATAAATGCTTTTGTAACTATTTTAGATTGTTTGAAATTGTGTTTTCGATGCGTAGAACGGGTAAAATGCTAGTAACTTATTGTTACGCCATATTTTCGGTTGTCTCAATTTTCTTCAAATTTCCCAATATTAATCTATTAATAATTATTGCTTAAACACTAAGTAATATCCTCTATCTGAAACGAGGAAAAAATTAATATCAATCAATCAATAATGGAAAATATCTCCAAACGATTCTTTCAAATCAGGAAAGAATCACAACGCGAAAATAACTCTAAAAAGATAAAATCAACTTATCTCAATATATCTCTTAACAATCACAGGAGTCTCGCGTGTCTACCATTTCACCACCAAGGCAGATTAAAAACACTATGCTATCACAGAACTGCGTTGACTTGATCTCTATATATAATCATGGTACGCAGACATCTTGGAATAGGATCCGACACATCTAACAAGTCGAGACATCTTTCAAGTTCAGCCCCAAATATCCAAAAATCCAAAAATTCCCATATTTTTATAATTCGTTATTCCAGTAATCCCCAAAATTTATTATCACCAAATTCCTCCGTTAACACTCATGAAATCAAATCTACTTTATGAGATTTTCAAATTGAATTTTTTGAACGATACAAACGTTTTTATATCCCCTCATATTTCCAACGGCCTTAAACTAAAGATCCATTCGAGAAACATAACAAATCATATACATCTTTCAATCTTTGTAAATATATGACCTAAAAGATATATTTGGCCAACAGCTTTTGACTAATTGCCTCCAAGATCTTCCGCCTTTGCTTTTTCCATCACCTTTTACCTTTTAGGATTTTGATTGGTAAAAGGTTGTACAAAGAGAATTTAACTGAATTTAGAAGCGAAATGTCAAATTATTATATTACTACTTAAATAAAATATGAATAATTTTTTTTGACAAAATAAATACTTTATTATGTAGTGTGTAACAAAACTAATCATTTTTTGGGAAGCAAAATTGAATAGAACTTTATTAGTTACTTATTTGTTTATGAATATATTGAAATTATTTGAAAACGAAGTCGATAGGGAATTTCTGTCATCGTTTGCCTACGTGACTATATGAATTAAATCATTGCACATGGCTGGCCTGAAATAACATGTTAGCCTTCACAATGAATTGTTGAGCTTGATATCACCTCTCTTTGCCTCTTTTTTTTAATTAATATGCTTGATCCAATTTATATTCCAAATTTTTTATATTTATAATTAAAATCATTTTTATCTTTAGCACGAGGACTTCTTTTCTATAATGAATACTTATGCATAGATTTTATCCTTAACAAAATTCGATCACTCGTCATCTCGTAAGGAAAACGAAGAAAATATTAATAGACCAAACATTCACCGGTGGTTTTAGTATGAAGACTTTGTTACGTCATTCCGTACAATACTTAAGATGTTTGAGTAAGTCTACAAATGAATCTTATAATATATAAGATGTTTAACAAATACTACGCTTTGAACTTTCAAAATTTATGGATAATTTTTCAAATCACATGATGTCGCAGGTCACATGTGACAAAACATATTTAAATAAATTAATTTTTCCAAAATTTTAAAATATTATTTAACAATAATAATAATAATATTGATGAAGAAACTTTTTGGGAAAGAAATAGATGGGAAAAAAATAAAGAGAAAAGACAAAGAGAATATGAATAGACTGAAAGTACAAAAAAAGTGTGGCTTGATTTGCGGAGGCATAGTCGTTGAGAATGAAGTAAACAAAGTTAAAAACTTAAAAAGACAGCCCAAAGATATTGAAATTTGAAAAAGGCTCTCAATCCCCTCCTCAATTCATGTTACATTCTACCTTTCATATTTCAACCATGTTTACTAAGTTGACCTTAATAAGGTCAAATATGACTTTAATAATTTTTTGTATTTTATTCAATAAATCCGCATTTAAGATACCTTCCTTATAAATACCATTACTACTACTTGCCTGATTATTATTATTTTGAATACATATTCTCATATTGAAAGTGGTTGACGGTCACCACCATTGATCAGATGTTATCGGCGACCACCGGGTCATCATCATTTATCAGACATTATTTTGCAGATTACCAATTTAGATGGAAGCATTTTTGTAATAGGAGTGAATAATTAATCGTGAGAGTTATTTAATAAATAAATTTATAAACAAGAGGAAATAAGCATAGGAGATAAAAGGGAACAAGGATTGATAGAAATCGTGGTAGGGTATATGAAATGAAAGGGGGGCGACGGTTTGATTGAATTTCCAAGTGTGTACGTATGCAGATGTATGTGTATTACAATTTACATGTGCGTGTGGTCTCGCAAATATCACGGAAACAATCTTACAATAGGGTCATGTGTTTTCGTATGATTGGGACTACCACGTGCACTCTTTTGCCGTTTTGCATTTTCGGTTCAAACAACTCCCATGTTCCTCCTTTTTATACTGTACTTGAATCTCGATAAATAAATATTCTTCTAATC
The DNA here is from genome assembly GCA_030848705.1 of Heracleum sosnowskyi. NCBI lineage: Eukaryota > Viridiplantae > Streptophyta > Magnoliopsida > Apiales > Apiaceae > Heracleum > Heracleum sosnowskyi. The sequence continues at coordinate 8,145,698 of CM061235.1, read as the reverse complement.
GAAATTTTTTATTTATTTATTTATTTATCAAAATTAAAAATATATTATTTTTATTATGTTGCACAAGAAAAAAATATTCATTTCTCAAATATTCATTTATTGAGATTCTATTATACTTCATTTGCATTTTAATTCATGACTACATAATATATTAATAAAGTCAAGTTTTATGGAGACCATAACAAAATTATTATCAAATTAGATATCTTGCGGTATAAAATCATCAGCAATAGAATATTTTTTTAAATCATGCATGTTATACTTGCAGAATATTGTCATGCATATTACTCCATTATAAATGTTCTGCAAATAAGATATTTGCATAATATCTTTGTAAAATTAAAATTATCATCAAATTTGATATTTTATAGACCACATATGTTATGTTTACAAAGTATTACTCAATATATTATTTTATAGAGCATTTTATGAATGTATTTTACTTGCAGAACATATATGGTCTCCAAGTCTCCAACTAAATAGAAGTCTCCATAGAACTTTACTTATATATAAATATTTTTAAGTGATATATTAAAATAATTAAAAAACACATTCGGTGATTAAATTTTGCGATATCTATAATAAAAATTAAACTAATGAAATTTGGGACTCTGAAAAATGTGAGGTCTTGTACAAACGAAAACTTGATAAAGAAAAATAAAGACTACAAATTACTGGAGATGTCCTAAAGACCTTAACTTTCAATTTAGCTTTGAAGATAAGTCACGAAATGCAGTTCTTCTTCTTAACATTGCATGTTACCAAACCTTCATTCCCATTGCCTTTTTGAGATTCAACTTTAAGTTGAATCGAGTCTTTAGTGCAACTCCAAGAGACTCCCAGGATGTATTCAATTAGGATTTTAAATGATTTTTTATGAATTTTTACAATTTTGGTGTATTTATTTTAAATTTTAAAAAATGCTTTAAAATTTTGTGTTATTCAATAAAGATTTCAAAAAGTCTTTTAAAATTTGGGTGTATTCAATTTAGATTTTAAAAAGTTCTTTAAAATTGGATTTTAAAATTTGGCTGTATTCAATTTAGATTTGAAATGAAGTCAAAAGGAAATTGGAGAAAAATTGGAAAACTTATCGGAGAAGAAAAAGGAATTGAGGAAATATTTCTACAATCCACTTTGTAGTCAAAAAGCCCAAACCTATTATTTTTCCTATAAATATAGATCTCCTCTCTTGTATTTGAAATGGCAATGCACGGGTGTATTCAATTTAGATTTTATATTACACTTATATACATAAAATGGTTTTTTTTTGTTATCTTTGTATTGATTTGAACATATTTGTGCCATACAAATATAATACTTAAAAAAATGAGAGGTTATTTATAGTTTGATTTATTAGAGGTATAAATAATTGCAATGCACATGCATGCTTAATATATAAATTTCATTCAAATAATTTTTTTCCCAATTTTTAATTTAAAAATATTTATAGTGAAACTAAATAATAGAATAATTAGATTTGGTATATGTTAGCGAATATGGTCAGATAATATCATACATATGTATGTATGTATGTATGCATATATGTGTGCATGCATATGCATGTATGTATGTATGTATACATGCATACATAGATATATGCATGCATGCATGTATGTATATATGTATGTATGTATGTATGTATGTATATTATAATTAATAATATGTAATTAATATAGTGATACTAAAAGACCAAAATAACCCTGACATGATGTAATGAAAAAAGGATAAAATGATGCATGTATGTATGTATGCATACATATGCATGTATGTATGTATGTATATATGTAGGTATGTATGTATGTATGTATATTAATTTTGCTACAATTAATAATATGTAATTAATATAGTGATACTAAAATACCAAAATAACCCTGACATGATGTAATGGAAAGAAGGGTAAAATAGTCAATTTGTATTATATATATAATAGATGACAACTCCAACAATACTTATTATATATACTCTTTATTATTATTATATTATTAAATTCAAATTTCACCTACATTTTTATATAAACTTCCTAGCGGAGTACGTAGAATTTTTATGTAAAAAAAGAAAATAAAAAAGAGAAAAATTCAATTTCTTTAACTTATTCGAGAGTGATACTTATTTTTATTATTTATGTTTTAATATTTTATTAATTGTGTTTGTTAAAAAAAATAAGTAAGTGTGTTAAATTTTTTTAAATAACTATAAATATTAAAATATGTTTTAAAATAAATAAAAACCAGTTTGCCCGTGATATTTTTGGAAAAATGAGGGATTTAAGTAAAGAAAAATAAAAAAAGTAACATATTTTGGTTGAAAAATGTGATTACCCATAATTAAAAGTATTAAAATATGTTTTAAAATAAATAAGTAAGGGTTTACCCGTGATTTGTTTTGGAAAAAGGTGATATTTTAGTAAGTACAAATAGAAAAAGTAACATGTTCTAGTTGAAAAAGGTAATCACCAATGATTTTTTTAGAAAATGAGAGAATTTTGTTAGAAAAAAATAGATAGGTAATGTATTTTAACTGAAAAGTTCTGGTTAACTAATGTTATTATTTAATAATATTTTCTTAAAAATAAGTAAGGCTAATTAAGTAAAATCACGAAGTAACAACCGACAAACCAAACAACCAAACTTTTAATGTTTCATCTGTTATAAGATTGTATAGATAGATGTTTGGGACCGGAGAAAAAAATATTATTTTATCAAATTTATTATTTTATCGATATAATAAAAAAATATTACTTTAATTATAAAGTAATATTTTATTATTTTAAAGAAAATTATATGCATGTCTTTTTGTATATTTTAAAGTTTGTAGAGATTCTTTTCAAAAAAAAAGTTGGTAGAGATTTTTAGTATGAATTGAAGTATATTTATAGGGAGTTGGTCACTGGCAATCGTTTGTAAAAACTTCGATAACGTATCGATGAAAGTTTCCGTGTTACGTGAGAATTCTTTACACGTATAGTTTCCGCGGTACCTAGGGTTTGTGTGAGCTGTTTGCTTGCTCGTCTACAACTTTACATATTTATTCACATGTTTTTCATTTATTTTTTATAGTTTTTAATTTATTTTTTCATTAAATATTTTACTCACATATTTCATTCAATTTATAATTTTCTATTTTATTAATTTATTTGTCAATTTACATATTATATCATATATTTTTCATTCAGTTTATAGTTTTCTATCTTATTATTTTAATTTTTCAGTTAAAGTTGATTTTCTTAATTTTTTATAGAAAAGAAAAATTAAAGTTAAAGTTGAATATTAAAATTAATAAGAAGAAAATAATAATACATAAAGATAAAAATGGTATATTTTAATAGCAGCTAATATATGAAACATCATATTTTCTGATAAGTTTTAATTAATTAATAATGAAATAGTTTTAATTAATTAATAATGAAATTGATGAATATTTAAAATTTATTAAGATAATTATTTAATATATATATAATAAAAAATATTTTGAATAATATTGAATATTATATCAAAATTATTAACAACTCTTAAATTTATATAAACAAATTACATATAAGTCTCACACTTACAAATTTTTTTTAAAAAGTAACTCTAAGTTGTGTTATGAAAAGAACTGAATACTAGTCTAAAAACAAGAAGCAAAAGATGTGTGAATAAAATATACAAACAAAAAAGTAAAATAAAAAAATAAATTAACGTGTAAAAAATGTGTATCAAGTGACATGCACACACAAACCTAGTTAAAGATAAACTTTCAACACGTAAGGCAAAAACTTTCAGTCATATGTGGTGGGAGTTTTTTAAATATTAACTCTTCATTTCTCAATATAACGATGCAGAAACTGTTTGTTTGTTAAGTCGTTTTTACGATTGTCAGGGACCGACTCCCCTATTTATATTACAATAATAAATTTATACTTTATTAAAAAATTATAATCAATTAGGGATAAAATATAAAACAAATATTAGACCCATCATACTAGAATAATGCTTATAAAATAACTAATAACATAAAATTTATTCAAAACTATTGATTGACCGCATTATAAATTGATAAGAGTTAATATTAAAAAATTTGTCAACTAATAATATTAGGTAAGGAAGTATTAAGTTATATCCTACAGACAATTATTTGATATATTACAAATAATATATATAATAAAACATAATTTGTATATACTACACAAAAATTATGAAGGAAATTTATGAATATAAATTCATATATCGGACCGAAATTTATTTATTGGGTCTTTAAGTATTTTTTCAGAAATTATCTTATGCTTTTAGCAAACATATTATTTATTTTATTAACTAAAGTCAGGACCGAAAAAATTATTTATTTTATCGAGATTATTAATTTATCGGATATTATTTTATCTATATTATCTAAAATTTAAATATACTTAGAGCATCTCCAATGGTGTTAGCTAAAATCAAATAATATACCGATTATGCAAAATTTATTGAACCGGTAAAATATTGTGCTCCAATGGAGTTGACTATATTTTAAAAATAGAATGTTATTATTATTTGAAGTTGTTAAAAATAGAATATATAATTAGAATATGGTAACAGATGAGGTGGAGTTTTACTACAGGTCCCTAGAGGTTCGACAAAAATAGCCAATACGAAGTGGTTGACTATATTTTTGACTAACAGTAATGTTCGATTGGAGTTGAGAGAATTTTACATATTCTCTAAAAATTTTATTTATGGCATCTTATCTATACTTTTAGCTAAAAGTTATAGACCATTGAAAATGCTGTTAAACATACTTTTTTTGCATGTCAACCTACTCCCGCCTCTACCCCGTATAAGTGTTAACTAGCGTAACAGCCCGTGCAAGGCACGGACCTGCATAGAGATGTCAATAATTTTTATCGTGAAAAAGTTGGTCGTGATCGATTTATTAGATTAAGGATTGTGTAGTCTTAAGTTTGAGAGCGTAAAATGAGAAGTATGGTTCATGCATAGTGAGGAGTAAAGAATTTTTTTAACGAATAGTGTAATTACTTTGAATCACAAACGTAACTATGCCAAGACTCTAAGACTTGTTTATAGTGACTATTATTGATTTTGAGACCAGATTGAAATAATGTAGAATTTGAAGCACGAATGTACTATTGTTCTTCTTGTGATTATAAGCAGGTTTACCTGTGTTTTGTGTGTCAGAGAAATGATAGTTTGTAGATTGGTAATTTGCGTTAGAGAGCGGTTGTTATATATTTTTCGGGAATTGATTGGTTTTTTTTTTTTTGCAATCTAGGTTATGAATAGGTTATATGCATGCAATGTTATTACAGTTTGTGATAGAGGATAGAGGATTTTAATATAATCGAACATGCATGAATGAGATAGAGGATTTTAAAAAGAAGCTGAAGGCCGACGCATCTTTGCACACCCTCACATCACCCAAGTTTGTGATAAACACCTTGGGAGATGAACACCTATTACAGTTTGGAGTATTCATGTCACCTATTTATTTTTGGTTTTTTACTTGGGAACTGATTCTGCACTCCTCTCATGTGTTCATCTTTATATTAAATTATATTAACACACTAAGTAAATGCATTAAGAATGTGTTTGTAATATCGTTTTACAGTTACACATTTTAATCCAATTTATTACTATATATTAAACCTCGACACAAGGGCAAAAATTTCCAATTAAATGGTCGTCACAAAAATGTCACTCATATATTATTATGCAAAAATATATTAATAGTTGTTAGTACAAAGAAACAAACCTCCAACCTCCTTCTAAGATGTTCATGGGTTTAACTACTATTCTACATGCCTGTTTGAGTTTACTTCAAAAAAATTATTAGATAATCCACGTCTTTCTTCTCTTATCTTATATTATTTTTACTTTGATGTTTAAATAAATAAAATATTGGTTTGTATTATTTATATAAATCAGTTTTTCTTTTCATCTTTTCGTAATTTTGGTCAAAACTTTTATTTTCCGGACACCCCAACCGGTATCACGCCAGACCCTAGAGTGCAGGAAGAATTCCCCACGCTCCCATGAATCAAACCATGAATGCTTTGGTCAATAACCAGTGCTCTCACCAACTCATCTACAGGCCCGAAGACTTCTTTTTGTAATTTTATATACCTATATATTCAATCACTGAATTTTATTACAGTTGTATGTTTTCGATTAAATATATATTAATTATGTTGTTTAAAATTTATACTTTTATATTATATATCTTTATTATACTTTATTTGAATTAAACTAATTATTCATACATAAAATATACTATTGAAATTCGACCTAATATAAGAAATATTGTATATGTTGTAGAGGATGTCGTCAAGGACCCACAAACCCTATTTAGAATTTCATTTTATCAAAATGATTATATGACATTACGAATCAATTTAATGTATTATATAAAGTTCTATTATTATTATGAAAGATTATACTTTTTTTTAACATCGTACAATAATTTTTGGAATACAATTTGAAATTCTATTTTCAAAACTTGTAATTTTCAATTTTCCCGAACTTATCGTCTACTAAGAGTCTGACCGATCATTATGTAATTATATACTATGTAATATCCTATATTTTAAAAACTCACCCCGATTTTTGACACGAACGTCACTGGGATTGAAGGGGAGGGGGTTAGAAAGGTGAAAAAAAATATAGATAAGTTAATAAAGAATGACATGTTACTTTAGAAAATGTTAACAAATGAACAATACATTCTGGAAAAGAAAATTGTTAAGAAATGGATGCGACGAACAGAGTAGGTAGACGAATTTTTTGTATAATTTGAATGCTAATGTTCTTAGTTTAAAATTTATAGAAATAACTAATAATGAGAGATATAATGTGTATAATATTTATTATATTAGATCGAATTTTAATAGTATATTTTATGCATGAATAATTAATTTAATTCAAATAAAGTATAATATAAATTATGAATTATAATCAACATAATTAATCAATACTATTATATAATAGACGAAACATTAAAAGTTTGGTTGGTCGGTATGGTACGTTGTGATTTTACTTAATTGCCCTTAATTAACTGTACTTCGTGTTTTTACTTAATCAACCTTACTTATTTATAGAAATATATTATTAAATAATAATATTACCTTTTTCACCTAAAATACATTATTTTTTCTATTTTTCTAACAAATTCCCCTACCTTTTCAAATATATCACGGACAATTACCTTTTTTTTAACTAAAACATGTTTGTTTTTCTATTTTGTTTTTACTAAAACCCCTCTATTTCCAAAAATATCACGGACAAACCTTTAATTATTTATTTTAAACATATTTTAATATTATAATTATTTTTTAAAAGTTTACCTATTTTAACATGTCTACTTATTTTTCTTAACAAATGCAATTACTAAAAATATTAAAATATAAATAATCAAATACCTATTTATAATTAATTATCTTTTCAGCTAAAACACATTATATATTTTTTCTAACAAAGTTCATCTTTTTCTAAGTATATCACGGGAAATTGCCTTTTACAATTTACTTTTTCTATTTTTCTCACTAAAATCCATTCTTTTTTCAAAAATATCACAAGAAACCCTTTACTTATTTATTTTAAAACGTATTTAAATAATTTTAATTACTAAATTTTAAAACCTCATTTTCCAAAAATATCACAGACATTTACCTTTTTAAACTAAATATATGTTACATTTGTTGGGATTTATGGGTGATAGCATAGAAACAACTTAACTTTGAATGTACTTAATTTTTTAATTAAGTAGAACATACTGTCATAGCCAAAGTATGTTCTTGTAATCAGTATGTAATGTTATTCTAGTTGTGTTATTTGAAAGAAGTTCACTTATGTGTTCAAGCCTCAAAGAATGCTTTTTGGATGACAACATAAATAAAGGTTACTGTCCTAAAGCTGTGACAGTAAGATTACAAGAAGACAGAATGTTGCAAGTCACGACAGCATATTCACTATGACAGCAACATTGGCGGAAGACTACGCGACAGCAACTATTGCCCTCGACAGCAAGTTTGGAATCCTCGACAGCACTCTATGCGGGGAACTCATACTGTCACCAAAAGATCATTCCTGTGACAGCAAGCTTTGTGGCAAAAGTAACCGTCTCGATAAAGATCCTTCTAGGTATCTTTCTCAGTCAAATCCTGTGACAATTTAAATGTTCAAGAAACAGGCGTGATGCAGTATCCCTAAGCTGCACCAAGTCTGCAAGACTACGACAGAAGCTTCAAGCACTACAAAACAAAAGCGAATCAATTCAAGAGCAAGGTCAAGTCTTTATCTGCTGAATTGTTTTAGCTGGAAATGGAATGAATCTAGGTTGCTTTCTTTGTAATGTATATCTGACATGTTAGCAATTTAGGAAAGTCAAATGGGTAAGACAATCTGTAAGAAGCTGCCACTTGACAGTGACAGCAGCTTCACAAACCCGTGACTGATAGTGATAGGATTAGTCTTATACCTACTATCAATTCATTCTAGAGTTGTAAGAAAGACAAGTAAGTGTCTTGAAGAAAAACCGAAGCTCGAGAATTCTTTCTTGAGGTTGTAGCAACACTTTGCAAAATAAATAAAACATTTATTTTGTGAATCTTGTTCTTACTGTATACTGTTCGTGATTGCGTATATTGCTGATAATGTTTAATCTTGATTTTAGTTGTTGAAATTTAGATTGAATTTTATCAGTATTGCATTCATCCCCCCCCCCCTTCTGCAATACACAAGGACTAACAACTGGTATCAAAGCTTTCAGATTAACATACATATCTGAGATCCCGAAGAAAATGCAGAAATCAAACAGTATCAAGATCCCAGCATTTGATAAAGAGAACTACAACATTTGGAAAAGACAAATCTTGTTGTTTATCAAAGCTGCAAATCCACTATACCCAGGTATACTCGAGAATGGTCCTTTCATACCAAGAAAGGAAATTGAAGCCACAACAGTGAATGGTGAGATTGTTCCTGCACATTGGGTTCCCAAAGATCCCTCAGAAATCTTGGAACCTAAAAAGGAGAAAATGGTGCTAGATGATCATTTGCAACTTATCTTGCTCGATTCTCTCACGCTGGATAAAGCCATGTGTGGAAGTGTGATAAGTTGCACATCAGCCAAGGAGATGTGGATCAGGTTAGCCTTACTCTGTGAAGGAAGTGAAGAGGTTAAGGGTAACCAAAGGCAAATTCTAATATCTCAATATGAGGCATTCATGGCCAAGCCTGGTGAAGACTTAACTTCCATGTTTGAAAGGTTCAGTAAGCTCTTAACTGAATTACAGATACATGGCAAGTACTATGACAGAAAAGAATTAAATGTCAAGTTCCTGCTCACACTGCCTGATCACCTTGAACACAAGACAACAGCCATACGAGAAGGAAGAGATCTCAACAATATAACCTTTGAGACACTTTATGGTATTCTGAAATCCTATGAACTCGAACTCTTTCAAAAGAGAGCCATACAAAGTGGAACAAGGAACAAGATGGCTAATATGTCAAGTGCCCTAGTAGCACATGTGCCAAGGATCACACAACCAAGTGAAGTACTACAAATCACACAATCAACCCCAACTCAGACCTTGAAGATAGAAGAGGTGGTTGAAGATGATGAGAAAGTGGTACTACAGCTCAAAGATGTGGAAGATGAAGACTTCTACACAATGGAGGAACTGGAAAGCATGGACAACCCTACTATGGCTTACATGGCCAAAAAGTTCAAGAACTTTAGGTTCAAGAAGGATAGGTCATACAAGCCTCAAGGCCAAGCATCCAAGTTCAACAAAGGAAGCTCATCAAAGGCTGCTGTGGGAAGTTCAACCAAAGGAGGATACAAAACTGGATTTGTGGATAGATCAAAGTTCAAATGTTACAACTGTGGAGAACCTGGTCATTTTGCTACTGAATGCAAAAGACCCAAACAGGTTCAGAGATATGAGAAAGGAACTGGTGGATACTCCAAGAAAAATCAAGGTAGAGCCTATGTGGCTGAAGGAAAGTGTTGGGATGATTCTGATGATGAAGAAGAGGAAGAATATGTCAACCTAGCTCTCATGGCTAGCACTGATGAGGTAGCATCAACATCTTCAAGTCAGGTACCTTCACTTGTCTTACTTGATATGTCTACTGATGAGTATAAGAAAACCATTAAAGACTTAAGTGCTGAAATGTTCAATGTCTATACTAGCTTATCTGCTGCTAATGAGGAAATCTCTAGACTAAGTAAGCTAAATGAAACACTCCAGTCTGAAAATGATTCTCTTGTTCTCAAAACCAGTTCACTAGGCTCCTTAGCTCAAGAGAATGCTAAACTTAAAAATGAATTAAAATGTGCTAAGGAGGTTGAGGAATTCCTGAGGAATGAGATTGCTGAAAATGAATTTAAGATTAAGGCCTATAGAAACTCATCAAAGATAGTTCAGGATTACAATGATAAGCATACAGAAAATCAGTCTGTTGGTATAGGTTTTTCATATGGTAGAAGACCTGGAAAGGAAACTGTGATTCAAGATTGTCCTGGAAATGCTGCTGTCAAACCCAACATTCTCAAAAAAGTTAAAACTCCAATTTTCAAAGCTGCTGAAATTGAGTTTGATGAAGAAGCCATGCTCATCAAACAAGAAATTCTTGATGAGAATGAAGGTGCTGACAGCACATCCAAGGATGGAAAGGATACTGTCACAATCCCCAAGACAGTAAGCTTACCAAGCAATCAGACAGTAAGTTCAAAGGATGCTGTCACGATTGGCAAGACAGAATCTTTCAAAGATACTGTCAAGAATGATTCCAAGACAGCAACTTTCAAACCTTCTGTCAAGACAGTAGGAATAAAAGATACTGTCAAGGAAAGTTCGACAGCAACTTCTGAACATACTGTCAATCCAGTAACTCCCAAGTCTAAAAACAGGAATGGTAAGGTAGGTGTCAATAAAGGAAATGGATACACAAATGTTGGAGGTGCCTCTAGAAAACTATGCAATAAGTGTGGATCTACACATCACTTAACACATGTTTGTAAGAAACCATTTGAGGATAAGATCAATGCTACTAAACTCAATGGTAACTTACACAGAACCCCCCTTTTGCATAGAACCATGAGTGTCTGTAATAACATTGATTGTATGCCATGCAAAATCACTGCCATGAGTACATGCTTTAACTTACCTGTCCTCTCTACTGAAAAATGCTCATACCTAAACACTGTTGAGACTTCGAGCCTGCTGGCAACAGCAAAAAGGCTTCATCCACCAAGAAAAGGACCAAGTCCAATTCTAAACCTAAGTGGGTGAAAAGAGAAGTCAAACAGGAAGTCTTTGATAATGTTTGTGATGTTGTGACTGGAAGAAACTCAGGAAACACTGAAACTGCAGGACCCAACAAAGATTGGGTACCATATGCAACTTAGAAACATTCTGTTTTGCAGGGTAAGAAGAAAAATCAGGTCATGTGGATTATTGACAGTGGTTGCTCAAGACACATGACAGGTGATAAAGCCCTGCTATCACATTATGTAGAGAAAGCTGGCCCAATCATAACCTTTGGAGACAACAGCAAGGGTTACACAGTGGGATATGGCTGTCTGGAAATAGGAAATGTTGTCATTGAAGATATTGCTCTTGTGGATGGATTGAAGCACAACCTACTCAGTGTCAGCCAATTCAGTGACAGAGGATTTAAGGTTGATTTTGATATGATGGTATGCAACATCTATCACAAGAAGGATGGAAGCCTCTCTCTAAAAGGGGTCAGAAAAGGAAGCTTGTTTGTTGCTGATCTAAGCTCAACAAAGAAGGATAAAGTTTACTGTTTTTACAGTAAAGCTACTGTTGGTGACAGTATGCTTTGGCACAGGAAGCTCTCACGTCTCAACTTCAAGACAATGAACATTTTTATGAAGAAAGAGTTAGTGAGAATTTTGCCCCAACAGGAATTCTGTCAAGAAGGATTGTGTGAAGATTGTCAAATGGGCAAACTAAGGAAAGCTGTGCACAAGTCCAAGCAAGTAAACACCAACATAGAAGCACTCAAGTTAATTCACATGGATCTTTTTGGACCAGTCAATGTACCATCTATGGCCAGAAAGAGATATGCCTTAGTAATGGTGGATGATTACTCAAGGTACACTTGGGTGAAATTTCTTGAATCCAAAGATGAAGCTGCTCAAGTAATTATTGATCAAGTCAGAGTTCTTGATAGAACCCCAAACTCAAAAGTTCAAATCTTGAGGAGTGACAATGGTACAGAATTCAGAAATGCCACACTGGGAAATTTCTGTAAAGATGAAGGAATTGTACAACAATTCTCTGCTGCAAGAACTCCACAGCAGAATGGAGTTGTAGAAAGAAAGAACAGGACTCTCATTGAAGCAGCTAGAACTATGTTGCATGATGCTAAGTTGCCAACATATTTATGGGCTGAAGTTATCAACACAGCCTGCTATACTCAAAACAGAACCATGATTAACAAAACTCATGCAAGCACACCTTACTGTCTACTAACTGGAAAGAAACCTACTGTCAAATATTTTCATGTGTTTGGAAGCAAATGCTTTATGATGAAGGACAATCATGAGAAGAAAGGAAAATTTGACACCAAGGCATTTGAAGGACTATTCATGGGTTACAGTACAGAAATGACTGCCTACAGAGTTTATGTTATGGAACACAAGATAATTGAAGAAAGTGTTAATGTCACATTTGATGAAACCAAGTTTCTAGGACTGCATGAAGAAGGAAAGATGCAAACATTCAGATTTGAGAATCAAGGATACTTGGAAGCTGAGGAAATTGTAGATGAAAAACCTAGCTTCACTCAAATTGTTGAAGTTGACAAAGATGCTGTCAACACCACTACTGTCAATCAAACTCCAGCTCAATCACATACCATAACATCTAACATTCAGAACAGTGATGACTCTGGAGACAATGAAGAACATGGTGGAGACAATGAAATTGATGAGCATTCAACTCAACAAACTGAAGCAAATGTTCCTGTTCAATCAAGTAGCTTGCCCAGAATCACCAGGTGGAACAAGGATCACACAAATGACCTTATCATTGGTGATCCTAATTCTGGAGTGAGGACAAGGAACAAAGTCTCTGCTGACAGCATGTTTTCATGCTTCCTGTCACAGATGGAACCCAAGACAACTGATGAAGCATTGTTGGATTCTGACTGGGTGATAGCCATGCAAGAAGAGCTAAATCAGTTTGAAAGAAACAATGTATGGAAATTGGTTCCAAGACCTAAAGGAAAGTCAGTTATTGAGACCAAGTGGGTTTTCAGAAACAAGCTTGATGAAAATGGATTGGTGACAAGGAACAAAGCAAGGCTAGTGGCTAAAGGTTACTGTCAACAGGAAGGAATAGATTATGATGAGACATTTGCTCCTGTTGCAAGACTTGAAGCTATAAGAATCTTTCTAGCTTATGCTGCACATTGCAACTTCAAAGTATTTCAGATGGATGTCAAAAGTGCCTTTCTAAATGGAGAGCTGGAAGAAGAAGTGTATGTGGAACAGCCACCAGGGTTTGAGGATGCTGAAATGTATAATTTTGTGTACAAACTCTTCAAAGCTTTGTATGGACTAAAGCAAGCACCCAGGGTATGGTATGACACACTTTCCACCTTTCTTCTGGAAAACCAGTTTACCAGAGGAGTTGTGGACAAGACACTTTTCTACAAGCATCATGGAAAGGACATCATTCTGGTACAAATCTATGTGGATGACATCATTTTTGGTTCTACAAATGAGAAGCTGTGTGAGAAGTTTTCCCATCTCATGAGCAACAAATATGAGATGAGTATGATGGGAGAATTGTCATTCTTTCTGGGGTTACAAATTCTTCAACAAACTGATGGAATCTTCATAAGTCAAGCTAAGTATATCAAGGAACTTCTCAAAAAGTTCAACTTGGAAGATTCATCTCCTGCAAAGACACCAATGTCCACAGCAACTAGTCTGGATCTTGACCCTAAAGGAAAGAAAGTTGACTCAAGCACCTATAGAGGCATGGTAGGATCTCTTCTATACCTAACTGCTAGCAGACCTGACATCATGTTTGCTACATGTCTCTGTGCAAGGTTTCAAAGTGATCCAAAGGAGTCACACTTGGTAGCCATCAAGAGGATCTTTAGATACTAAAAAGGCACTCCTAACCTAGGCCTTTGGTATCCTAAGAATACTGGATTTGATCTAATTGGTTACTCAGACTCAGACTATGCTGGATGCAAGATTGACAGAAAAAGTACTACTGGTAGCTGTCAATTCCTTGGTGGAAGATTGGTCTCATGGTTTAGCAAGAAGCAGCATTCAGTTTCTACCTCAACTGCAGAAGCTGAGTATATTGCTGCATGTTAGAAATGAATACTACTAGAAACTAGACAGAGGGGGGGTGAATGGATAGTTTAATATATTTTTCGATTCTTGAAACTATGTATAAGCTGTATATGATTATGATATGTAATATGCGGAATGTAAATAACACACACAATCACTTTAATCTACTTTGTATAAGCAAATTAAATACTACAGCTTTCCAAGAAATTCACAATCGAATTTCTGGCTTCTAAACAAGAACAGTTTGAACTTGCTTGCTTACAGAGAAAAGAGCTTAGCAAATAACTATGTGTATCTCTCTTACAGCTTACAGTTGTGTGTGCACGATATATATATTCACCTATACAAACTAGGCACACACAATATTACACAGCTACCCCTTCTGAAAGTCCAACTTGTCCTGCCATAAGAAGTTCACTGTGTCAGGAAGGACCACCTGCTTTTCGGAGTCTTTCCCGTTTCTGTAGCTGCTTGTCTCTTATCTTTCTCTCCAAGTTTAGCTGTAGATTTGCCATCTGTTCTTTGGACCACCTTGCCAGAACAAATGCTTCAGTATTTGTCTCCTTTGATTCTTGGTTCTGTACCTTGATTTGTCTTGTTATAAACGGCTAAGTGTTGATATCGTGAACTCCACTTTATCCCTGACTTCGCGATCTCCCTTGTGAGGACTACGCGATATAGCCTTTGAAGACTTTGCGACATAGGTCATTTGATGACTATGCGACATAGGTCATTTGATGACTATGCGACATAGGTCATTTGATGACTATGCGACATAGGTCATTTGATGACTATGCGACATAGGTCATTTGATGACTATGCGACATAGGGCTTCTGAGGACTTCACGATCTAGGCTCTTTTGACTTTGCTGACTTCAACACTTCACGACATGTGTCTTGAGGACTTCTCGACATAGTACAAAATGGACTATGCGATATAGTACTTCACGACATGGATATTGGTGACTTCACGACATAGCTTTCTTTTGACTTTGCTATATAATGCCTTAGACAAATTTCTGCAACTTATTTCTCATAGCCTTATTCAACTCTATCCTGCTGCATGAACACTTCTGAACTTCTACCAGGATAATTATTCAATGGCCTATATACAATCTAGATGCAAGAAACTTTACTAAGCTCATTATAAATTTGAGCATACATGATCAAGCTAATGTTCATGAGACCAAGACAAGTACATTTAGAGACCTATACTATATCCCAGTGATAGAAATCACTAGGTCATGTAATGTGACATAGTCACATAGTGTAGGCTTGTTAATAGTGGTATTCAGACATGTCTTGAGCCTAACAATCTCCCCCAAATTGTGAGTAAGACCCTTAGGCACAATTTCATGTCTGATAACAAGCCTAACTAACATAAAAAGAACAGATATAAGGAAGATACAGTTAAGCACAGAATTTGATAACAACTTGGAAATTTAAGCTTACAGAATTCTTCCTTGAGCTACATAGCTTCTGTTTCCAATTGTTTCTCTAAGAAGTCATCATAGATCTTCTTCTTCCTCATTTCTTCATTCTTCTTTATCTCAGAGAAGGCCATTAGAATATCATCTCTAACAGTCATTTCTTCAATGAGAGGAGAGTCCTTTAGATCTTCAGCTGCTGTTCTGAGGGCACTCTCCACATATGAGTGTATAAACTCCATCCTTATCTTGCTTTTTCCTCCATAATGATTTTTGTACTCCACAGTATAAGGATTTTGTTTTACCCTGCACAGCCCTTTCTTTCTTAGCTCCCTTGCTCTTTCTTCTATCTCGGCCAACTTCTTCTCTTTCTTACATCTCCTTTCTTCATTCTCTCTCCTCAGGTCTTCTTCATGATCAGCATGCATTTTCAAGAACCTGGCAATATCTATCTTCCATGTCCTTTCTTCCTTTTCTTCAAAGTTCAGCAAGGCATTTATCCTTTCAAGCTCATATTTATAGAAATGTTGCCAGCCTCCTTGCTTCATTATCTTCTCTCTTCCATCAGTGTACTTAATCTCTAGATGATCTAGCTTCAGTTTGACTTCAAAGATCCTTTGAGCTCTCAAAAATGCTAGGGCATCTTCATCATAGTCTTCATCAAGTGGAAACACATGGATGCCAACAACATTTGTGAGTTTTCCAGTTTTCTTTGTTATCCTTATTCTTTTGGGTACACTCTTGATCTTCATATGCCTCACAAGAGGTACCTTTCTGGAACAAGGTGACTTTGTCTTTACTGCCACATCATTTGGAAGTAGCTTCATTCCTTTGCCCTTAATCCACTGCAACACTCCACTGGCTGTGACCTTGTGGAGGTGTTTTCTTGATTTTTCTTTTGTGGCTTCACCCTTCTTCTGTGGCAACTCAGGTTCAGAAGTCTTAGATACTGATTTTGGAGGATCATTACTAACAGTACTCACCCTAGACTCAGAGTCTTGTGTTTTGGTTAAAGTACTGCCAGCAATGTCCTTGACTTGCTGAGTTCCACTCCTAGTTCTCTTCACTGTCTCCTTTGCCCCCTTTGTGTCATGAGATCTCCTCCTGTGGGTTTTCTCCTCATCATCATCCTCCCCATCCTTCTTCTTGTTCTTTTCTTTGACAGATTCTGGCAAAACACCATGAATCAGAAAAGATTGTAGAATGTTAATCATCTCTAATTCCTCTGCTGTCTTGACTCCTTTCTTTGCTCTCAGCATTTGCAGCACCTGATTGATCTTTGTATTATTCTTCATTTGCAGATCTTTGGGAATGACTAGTTGGTCAATACTTCTGACTTTGGATAGACTTTGAAAAATTACTGTCCTTGGCTTGGGTATGACCTCAGGCAGTCTTTGATTTTGATCCATCTCCAGGTCATTATAAAGACTTTCATTGTTAGCCCCACTCTTTTCAATCAACTCCAGAATTATTGACACTTCAGTAAACCTCAGTTTCTCTAGAGTTTGAAATGCTAAGTGCCACAAGCAGTTGTCCTTGCACACCATGATTATTTCTCTCAGATAAACATCCCTGATTTTCTTTACTGCAACTGTGAAGTACTTGATACTTTCCCTGAGCTTCTTTCTGTACACTTGTGCATCTCCTTGAGCATTCTTGTAGGTGGCTTTCAGAAACTCCAGGAATGCCTCATCATGATAGATGTTAGAGTTGGCAACTTCCTGTAGCTTGGCCTCAGTGATAAGTGTAGCTTGGGTAGGTTTAGCAATTGGAGTAGGTATAGCAGGTTGAGGGGTTGAGATGTCTTTAGGCATTGTGGATGGATAGAATGTTGTGGTGACTGTGCTTTTCTGACCTTGTGCATTGATGACCTCTACAGGGGGAAGATTGATTGGCTTTATTGTCTCTTCAATGAGCTTGCCCTTAAGTTTTGACTGCTTGGCAGGTACTCCCCCTTTCTGTTTCACAATGACCTCCTTAACTTTCTCCCCCTTAGGCTTGGGATCAGACAAAAAGTCTTGAGCTTCACCAGGGATAGGCAGGTTCATGGATCTCATCATTGAGGACATCATCTGTTGTTGCACCAGCAGGATGTTTGTTGTGTTGTTGCCTTGAGCATCGAGCTTGTCATTTAGTTGGCTTAGAGATGTAGATAGCATCCTGTTTTCATCCTTGAGAGTGGCCACTTCCTTTTCCAAGCCATCCACCTTAGAGAATAGTTGTTGAGACCTAAATGAGTTGAGGGATTGATCTTTGACCCTGGCAAAGTCATATTTGGAGATGTCTGACAGAGGAACTTCATCCACCAGCTTATCACCATACTGATTTTTCCACATGACATTCAACATAGCATTGGTGGTGATGGTAGTTTTTGCTTGATTTTCCAGTGTAGAAGCCAGTTTCTTGATGTTGTCTGTGACCATGGCAAGAGTCACATCCATCATGGACACATTTGTGGAGGTTTTCTGGACTTCTTTGAGGATACCATCCACCTTGGGAAAATCAGAGAGATAAGAGTTTCTGAGCTTTGTGAGGGATCTGTCTGTCTCCTCCTGAATTGAAGAAATCTCTGATTGAAGCCCTTTCCCAAGATAATGCAGAGCCTTCAACTGGTTCTTGTACACATCATTTACAGCCTCATAGATGGCAACAGGAGAAAGATCCTTAGCATTGGAGCCCAGAGAAGTGAGGTATTCTTCTCTCACAAAAGCTAGGGCATCCTTGAGATTTACAGTCCTTTTAGAATCCAACCAGGCATCCACATTTTCCTCTGGTTCAGCTGCATTCACAATCTTCTCCTGTTGAGCTTCAACATCCTCCTTATGGCATAGCAGGATAGCTTCATAATCAGCATTTGGAAGGTTGGAGGTGAGGAGATGCTGAGCTATCTTTGAGAACTCATCAATCTGTGCCACATTAAGATTTTGAATGGCTTCCTCTGTCAAGTGTGAGGGCACAGATGATGATCCTGAAGGCCTGTCATGGTGCACAGGCTTCAGCCATTCTGACATTGTGGCCTGAGCCAAGTGAGAGCTAGTGCTAGGCACTTCATGAGATGTGTGAGTTTGAGTCTCCTCCAGCCGTGGAATGGCTGTAGGGTCTGATGTTGTCTCCATTGAAATGGGATGTGTTACAACAGCAGCCCTATATGTCTGTGAAGACATTTCCACATCCCTAAGGATGGGAGAATTTGGCACAGAGTCTCCAGTGAAAACTGGTGAATCCTCCATGTTGGTGTTGGTGTCATTAGGATATGCCTCAGCATGCATTCCCTGACCAACTGAATGTGGGTCCTGAGTGGTGAGCACAGTGTCAAGCACCATGTCACTTGAAGTTGGCTCAATCACAGGGCTGGATTGTGATTGATCAAGGGCAAGATTGTCATGAGAATGACTCTCTTGTTCAGAAGAAATTTTAGTGGAAGAATCTGAGAGAGAAGTGGGGTTCAGATTAGATTTTGGCAACTCCCCCTGAGAAATAGGAGGAGTTTCAACATTGATGTGCTCTCCACTCAGTGTGTGATCACCCTTATCACTCCTAGGGTCAAGAGTGAGGTCTTGACCCCGTGCAGACTCTTTACAACTTGCAGTGGGGAGGCTGCTCTTTTCAATGCCCATGACCTGTTGAGAGGACATAGACAGTAGCAGGTGTACCCCTTTTTCCACATCTGAATCCTGTTGAGAGGATGCAGTGGTGGCTACAGATTTTGATTTCTTCTTTGGTCTGGTGAGAGGTGACTCAGGAATCTCACTTGCTAACTCTACAGATTCATGGATAATAGCCAGGGTTCTCTTCTTCTTCTTTTTAGTGACATCAACCTTTTGAGAGATTGATGCACTTGGCTGACTAACCTCTACAGTGGTGTTTACAGTGGGGTTGCTGGATGGGATAGGGAGGCTTGGGTTAGACTGTGATGCTCCTTCAGTCTCAGCCTCCCCTGTCCAGGAAAGAGCATGGTATATGGGCTTATCAAGTGGATAAGATGCGAATGTGTCCTGCATATGCGGGGTCACACTCAAGATCACATCCACTTGATTCCTTGTGTCCAATGAACCAAACAGAATCTTGGACATGGACTTGGAATAAGCCATCTTTGATTTATCAATACCCTCCAAGTCATGGACATTAGCATCAAGATAATTTAAAATAACTTGAAGAAAACGAGGGTAAAAGATGTCATTACCTCTTCCACGGACTGTCCTCCCTAGCCTTTGAGCCAATTCCTTGAGGATTATTGCTCCAACATTGATTTCCTGATTGTAGGCTAGGGAATAGGCCAGCTTCACAGCAATGTGACTGATATGGTCCCATCCTGTCTTTCTGCAAAGGAACACCTTCTGGAGTGCATCAAATAGAAATGACCACTCCCTCCTTACAAACTTCTTATTCAGCTTTCCAGTATCTATCTCATCAGCATACTGAATGAAGGTCATGAAGTCTACTATTTGAGCATCAGTAGCTTCTTGGTCATGACCCTCCACCTTGAACCCTAATGCTTCATTTATCTCCTTCTCCCCAAACTGGAATTGTTTGCCTCCAATTGAACAAGCTATCTCCTGGAACGAAGTTCCATCTTCCCTGGCCATTGTAGAAACCAACGCCGTTCGCCAAAATCCTTCCAATACATCAACATACAACGTGGGGTTCAAGGTTAGGGCTTGGCTGAGGTAGGAATCGTTCAGGAACCGTACAAAACACTTGTACCTGGGTTTAGCCTCAGCCTCAGAGGGAATGGTGAGAAGATTTGTTTCTTTGGGGATGGTTAAAGGAATAGAGGATGGTACTGTTTGAGATTTGGGTGCCATTTCAAGAGAGAGAGAGTAAGAAAGAGAGTACAGAATTTGTGCTTAGGTTAGAAAGTTTGAGAGCAATAGACAAGATGAAAAGTTGCAAACGGTTAGAAAAAGGTATTTATATGATAGAGACACTGCGATATGGAGTTATGAATGTGTACAGTCTATCTGTATGTCGCGAAGTCAAAAGTGGCCTGTACCGCAAAGTCTTGCAAAGTATATCGCATAGTCTCAACAATGAACTATGTCGCAAAGTCTTCAAAATGAAAGGATCGGGGAGACTTTGCGATATAGTAGAAATACCCTGTCTAAAGCTCTCTTTTAGGAATTTTAAGCAATTTGTCAGACTTTTATCAAATTTTGAAATAAAATTAATTTAAATCAAAATTCTGTCAACTATGGAGACTTGTCGATATAGTTACTCTAAGTCGCGAAGTCATAAAATTAACTATGTCGCAAACTCATGAAATGAACTATGTCGCGAAGTCTCTCAATCTCAACAGTTTGGGATATAAGTCTGTTTAATTTTAACTATGTCGTGAACTCTGAAAATCATCTATATCGAGATGTCTCAAAAGCTCACAACTCCACTAACAAATATGATTTTGAAAAATATGCAGTAAAAATACTGAAATATTTATAAATCATATCTCAGCTAATTTTCACTCCAAACAAATAGATCATTTAAATACAGTGAAAATTTACTGCAGCAACAATTACCTAGCATAGTTACTTGGAACAACTAAATGAAGGATTGAGCATTCCAATTTCACTCACAAGTCTGTTGAAGACTGCTTCATTCAGAGGTTTAGTAAATATGTCAGCTAATTGTTTCTCAGTTGGAACATAAGAGACTTCTATGGTACCATTTGCAGCATGTTCCCTAATGAAATGGTACCTGATCTCAATGTGCTTTGTAGTAGAATGATTAACAGGATTTGCAACTATGGATATTGCACTAGTATTATCACACATTAGAGGAATGTGTTCTAACACTAGCCCATAATCCATGAGTTGATTTCTAATCCAAAGCAATTGAGCACAGCAACTTCCAGCAGCAATATATTCAGCCTCAGCTGTGGATGTTGCTGTGGACTGTTGTTTCTTACTAAACCAGGACACTAACCTTTGACCTAGGAATTGACAGCTTCCAGAGGTGCTCTTCCTGTCAATCCTGCATCCAGCATAATCAGAATCTGTGTAACCAACCAGGTTGAACCCAGTGCCCTTTGGATACCATAGCCCAAGATTAGGAGTCCCCTTCAGATATTTGAAAATTCTTTTGATGGCCATCATGTGAGATTCCTTGGGATCAGACTGGAACCTTGCACAAAGGCATGTGGCAAACATGATGTCTGGCCTGCTAGCTGTGAGATAGAGTAGGGATCCAACCATTCCTCTATAGACCTTGATATCAACTCTCTTGCCTTTCTTGTCTTCATCCAGCTTGATTGCAGTAGACATAGGAGTTTTAGCTGGGGATGACTCTTCTAAACCATATTTCTTTAAAAGATCCTTGACATACTTAGATTGGTTTATAAAGATGCCATCCTCCCTTTGATGTACTTGCAGGCCTAGGAAGTAGGTTAACTCTCCCATCATACTCATCTCATATTTACTTTGCATCAACTTAGAGAACCTTTCACAGAGTTTTTCATTTGAAGAGCCAAAGATGATATCATCCACATAGATTTGAACAAGAATGATATCATTTCCATGCTTCTTGAAGAATAGGGTTTTGTCTATTGTACCCCTAGTGAATTGATGCTCAAGAAGGAATTGAGATAGAGTTTCATACCAGGCTCTTGGTGCCTGTTTGAGTCCATAGAGTGCCTTGAGCAGTCTATACACAAAGTTTGGGAAGTCTTCACTTTCAAAGCCAGGTGGTTGAGACACATAAACTTCCTCAGCAAGATCACCATTGAGAAATGCACTTTTCACATCCATTTGATACACCTTAAAATCTGAGTGAGCTGCAAAAGCCAGGAAGATTCTTATGGCTTCCAGTCTAGCTACAGGTGCAAATGTCTCATCATAGTCAATGCCTTCTTGCTGACAATATCCTTTGGCAACCAGCCTTGCTTTGTTTCTAACTACCACTCCTTCTTCATCCATCTTGTTCCTGAACACCCATTTGGTGTCAATAACATTCTTTCCTTTTGGAGGTGGCACTAGTTCCCATACCTTGTTTTTCTCAAATTGATTCAACTCTTCTTGTATGGCAACAATCCAATCAGAATTCTTCAAAGCTTCTTCAATTAATTTAGGTTCCTCTTGTGACAGAAAGCAGCTATACAGACATGTATTTAATGTTGCCCTTCTTGTTCTAACTCCCTCACTAGGATCTCCAATGATTTGATCCCTAGTGTGGGCTCTGTCCCATTTCCTTGTGTGCCCCTGTTCATTTCCTTGATCTGTTCCAATCTCATTTTGGTTGACAGTTGCATTCTCTTCTTCTCCCCCTGTGTTTGTGAATCCTTGCACAGGTGTTTGAAGAAGATTGTCAACTTCAAGAAATTCATTTTCTAGAACAGTTTGAACAGGGGGTTCATCTTCACTTTCAGAATCCTCAAGATAACCTTGATTCTCAAATCTCAATAGCACACTGTCTTGATCACTTGTTTTCAGTCCTGGAGTTTTCTTGTCATCAAAGGTAACATCCATGCTTTCCATGACTTTGTGTTGCTCAGGTACAAACACTCTGTATGCTGTCCTTTCCAGAGAGTATCCAATGAAGATACCTTCAAATGCCTTAGCATCAAATTTTCCAACATGCTCAGAGGTATCTTTCATCACAAAGCACTTGCTTCCAAACACATGCAGGTGCTTGAAGGATGCTCTTTTTCCAGTCATTAATGAGTAAGGAGTTTTGCCAGACTTCTTATTGATTAATGTTCTATTTTGCACATAGCATGCTGTGTTAACAGCATCAGCCCAAAAGCTAGTGGGTAGCTTTGCATCCAGCAGCATTGTCCTTGCAGCTTCAATGAGAGTTCTATTCTTTCTCTCAACTACTCCATTTTGTTGAGGTGTTCTAGGAGCTGAGAATTGTTGAGAAATTCCTTTATCTTTGCAAAACTCATACAATGTTGAATTTCTGAACTCAGTCCCATTATCACTTCTCAAGGCAACTACAGAGGAACCAGTGCTTTGTGCTTCTTTATCAACTCTCTTGATATGCTCTATTATGACTTGAGGTGCTTCATCCTTGGAGAATAGGAATTCCACCCAAGTATATCTTGAATAATCATCAACCATCACTAGAGCATATTTCTTTTTGGAAAGGGACATTACATTCACAGGGCCAAATAAGTCCATGTGAATTAGATGCAGAGGTTTTGAGTTTGTATTGAGCAACTTGTTCTTGTGACTTGATCTTTTAATCTTCCCTTTCTGACAAGCTTCACATGCTCCATCTTGCACAAACTCCAAGGCAGGCAAATCCCTGATGAGTTCTCTCTTGGTTAGAGAGTTCATTGCCTGAACATTCAAGTGAGACAGTTTCTTGTGCCACAGCCAGAATTCCTCATTTGTGGCTTTTGTGTAGAAACAACAAATTTCTCCCTTATCTGCAGCCTTAAGATTAGCTACAAACAAGCTTCCTTTCTTCACACCAGTTAGAACAACTTCACCACTTTCCCTTTTTGAGATTGAACAAAGGTCTTCATCAAATTCCACTTTGAAGCCTCTGTTGGTAAACTGTCCAATACTCAAGAGATTATGCTTCAGTCCTTCAACAAATGCTACATCTTCAATAATGACATTTCCAGATTTAACACTGCCATATCCCATTGTATAACCAATGTTGTCATTTCCAAAGGTTACTGATGGGCCAGCCTTTTCCTCAAAATGTGATAGCAGGGCCATATCACCAGTCATGTGACTTGAGCATCCACTGTCCAAGATCCATATGACTCTTTTATTCCTGTTGCCCTGCATTCACAAAGTGACTAAGTTGCTTTTGGTACCCACACTTGGTAGGGTCCAGATGATTTAGAAACATTTTGATTAATAATTCTTCTGTCATAAATTGCATTTCTCATAGTAGGAGACTTCACTTTTTCTGTGGCTTTGGAGTTTACACTCTTAGGCACACATGAAGTTTTCACCCTCTCAATCCTGATTGGGGACCCTGTCCTATGAGAATGTATGTGTGTGTGTGATTCACCAGATTGTGCGGAGTCAAGTTTATGTTTAAGAGATAAACAGTTAGCAATCACAGTCACATAGCATGTCATGCAGTTTGGCTTACCACAGAAAGAATCATGACTAGAATTTATGCTTGCAGAAAGGTTACTTAGGTTATCAACTTCAACAATTTCAGGCTTACTACACTTATGAGTCAAATGATTAACAGATAGGCATTTTTGACATTGTTTCCTGGGAGCATTTGGCACATAAGCATAGTTGTTTCCTTTGTTAACACCAACTTTACCATTTCTGTTTTGTTTCCTTTTCTTAACAACTTCTTTCTTTGCTTTAGGACTCTTGACAAGATTGTTTTTGGTCTCTTTCTGATTGACAAGTTCAGGAGAGGAAGAAGTGTTCTTAGCAGCCTCATCTTCTTCAAGTAGTTGTTGCTTGATGATCAGTAGTTCCTCATCAAACTCAACAACACTCTTTCTGAAGATGGGCTGTTCAACACTTGACAGTATGGTTGGGGCATTTTTGTTTGTAAAAGTTTCCTTTCCTTTGCCCTTGACTTTCTTCCTTCCCTTGTCATTATCATAGTCAAAACCAACTCCAACCTTGCAGTCTTCAGTGTGTTCCTTGTGGTAGGTTTGAATAAGTTCAGAGGAGTTTTTGAAGCTTCTTAGTTTCAGTTCAGTTTCAGCAATTTGTTCTCTAAGGGCTTTCTCTATCTGCTCAGCACAAATCACTTTGTTTTTAAGATATTCAACCTCCTTTTTCAAACCATCCAGGTTCACAACCATCAACTCAAGTTGCTCATTCTTTTCTGTAAGCTCAACATTCTTAGCAGTTAGTCTGTCAATTTCTTCATTAGCTACTAACATGCTAGTATGAATATTAAACATCTCAGTGCTCATATCCTCAACAGTTTGCTTATATTGAAGGGGAGTCATATCAAGAGAAGTAAGAATAGGTACCTGACTTGAATCACCTTCATCAGAAAATGCCATCAAGGCATAGTTTGAATACTCTTGTTCTTCTTCTTCATCAGAGTCATCCCAGCATTTTCCCTCAGCAATAAAAGCTTTGCCCTGTTGTTTCTTGAGTAGAGCCTCATACTTAGCTTCAAGCTCTAAGTATGCTTTGTCCTTCTTGACTTGTTTAGGCTTTTTGCACTCAGTGGCAAAATGCCCAAGTTCATTGCAGTTATAGCACCTTATTTTGGTCCTATCCACACTTCCTGTCTTGTATCCACCTTTAGCAGCACCAGCAATCCCTTTTCCTTTATTGAAGGTGTTTGAGCCACTAGATCCACCAGTGTTTCCATTATTGAACTTGGACCTAAATGGCTGCTTTCTTTTAAACCTTATGTTAGGATACCTCCTAGCCATATAAGCAAAAGATTTGTTTTCCATTTTGTCCAGCTCATCTATACTGTAGAACTCATCCTCTTCAGGTAAATCATACACAACCTGAGTTTCATCACCAGTGTCTTCAACTTCCAGTTCCTCAATCTTGACCTGACTGATTTTGAGAGAGTCCTTGCTTTGCTTGAATAGATCTCTTTTGAAACAGCTCTAACTCATATGTCTTTAAAACACCATACAACACATCAAAACCAATCTTTGTCAGATCTCTTTCTTTAAGGGAAGAGATTCTTGGTTCCAAGTGATCTGGCAGAGTTAGTAGAAACTTCATATTGAGCTCTTCTGTTTCATAGTGTTTGTCATAGAGTTTGAGCTCGTTTATCAGCTTGTTGAATCTTTCAAACACTTCTGTGATTCCCTCTTTTGGCTGAGCCATGAAGGCTTCATATTGTGAAACAAGAATCTGCTTCTTGTTCTTTCTTACTTCAGTAGTTCCTTCACAGAGCACCTCTATAAGATCCCACATCTTCTTGGCACTAGTACAATGAGCAACAGTGCCATACATGTTGAAGTCCATAGATTCACAAATGATAAGTTGAAGATGTCCATCCAATGCTACTTTTTCCTTTTCAGGATCAGTGTATTTTAAGGGATCTTTGGGCACATGTTTTGCTGGTACAATCTCAGTGCCAATGGTTGTTTCACCAATCTCGATCATTGGAACGAAGGGACCATGCTTTAGAATATCTAAATACATGGGGTTAGAAGCTTTGATGAAAAGCAACATCTTCTTCTTCCATAAACTGTAGTGCTCCTTGTTAAAGGGAGGAATCTTGATACTGCTTAGTTTCTGTGAACTCATTCTTGATCTTTTCCTGTTTGTACGTTAACAGCCTAAGCTCTGATACCACTTGTTAGAAATGAATACTACTAGAAACTAGACAGAGGGGGGGTGAATGGATAGTTTAATATATTTTTCGATTCTTGAAACTAAGTATAAGCTGTATATGATTATGATATGTAATATGCGGAATGTAAATAACACACACAATCACTTTAATCTACTTTGTATAAGCAAATTAAATACTACAGCTTTCCAAGAAATTCACAATCGAATTTCTGGCTTCTAAACAAGAACAGTTTGAACTTGCTTGCTTACAGAGAAAAGAGCTTAGCAAATAACTATGTGTATCTCTCTTACAGCTTACAGTTGTGTGTGCACGATATATATATTCACCTATACAAACTAGGCACACACAATATTACACAGCTACCCCTTCTGAAAGTCCAACTTGTCCTGCCATAAGAAGTTCACTGTGTCAGGAAGGACCACCTGCTTTTCGGAGTCTTTCCCGTTTCTGTAGCTGCTTGTCTCTTATCTTTCTCTCCAAGTTTAGCTGTAGATTTGCCATCTGTTCTTTGGACCACCTTGCCAGAACAAATGCTTCAGTATTTGTCTCCTTTGATTCTTGGTTCTGTACCTTGATTTGTCTTGTTATAAACGGCTAAGTGTTGATATCGTGAACTCCACTTTATCCCTGACTTCGCGATCTCCCTTGTGAGGACTACGCGATATAGCCTTTGAAGACTTTGCGACATAGGTCATTTGATGACTATGCGACATAGGTCATTTGATGACTATGCGACATAGGTCATTTGATGACTATGCGACATAGGTCATTTGATGACTATGCGACATAGGTCATTTGATGACTATGCGACATAGGTCATTTGATGACTATGCGACATAGGGCTTCTGAGGACTTCACGATCTAGGCTCTTTTGACTTTGCTGACTTCAACACTTCACGACATGTGTCTTGAGGACTTCTCGACATAGTACAAAATGGACTATGCGATATAGTACTTCACAACATGGATATTGGTGACTTCACGACATAGCTTTCTTTTGACTTTGCTATATAATGCCTTAGACAAATTCCTGCAACTTATTTCTCATAGCCTTATTCAACTCTATCCTGCTGCATGAACACTTCTGAACTTCTACCAGGATAATTATTCAATGGCCTATATACAATCTAGATGCAAGAAACTTTACTAAGCTCATTATAAATTTGAGCATACATGATCAAGCTAATGTTCATGAGACCAAGACAAGTACATTTAGAGACCTATACTATATCCCAGTGATAGAAATCACTAGGTCATGTAATGTGACATAGTCACATAGTGTAGGCTTGTTAATAGTGGTATTCAGACATGTCTTGAGCCTAACACTGCAGGCAGTTGCTGTGCACAAATCCTATGGATGAAAAGTCAACTTATGGATTATGGTCTAGTGCTAAGAGAAATTCCTATTTACTGTGACAACACTAGTGTCATAGCCATCTCAGACAATCCAGTTCAACACTCTAGGACAAAGCACATTGACATAAGACATCACTTTATCAGATAGCATGTTGAACAAGGAACTGTGAAGCTGATTTATGTCCCAACTGACAAGCAACTTGCTGACATCTTCACTAAGCCATTGGATGAAACAACCTTCAACAGGTTGGTAAGTGAATTGGGAATGCTGAATCTGGTATGTTAATTTACTAAGGTTTCTAAATTTTCAATTTTCTTTTTGAAGCTCATGACAGCACCTTCAAACTTGCTGTCAAGAGAAGTTACTGTCTACCTGGTCTATGTCTGCTATGTGACAGCATGTCTTGATTTGACTATTCATGTCTGTATTTTGTGCCAGTCTCATACTTTTCAGACCCTGTATGACATTAATGTGGTTATTTGTTTAGTTTGAGAGATTAATGTTTGCTCCATTGGACTTTCTACCTTTTCGCATTAATCTGTAGGATTAAAGGAGGACACGACCTTTAATTACTTTTGTGGTAGTTGTATGGGTACTCTAACTGTTGACCATTAGACTTTAATTCTTAGATGGTTTTGCCTATAAATTAACCTTAGGTTTCACTAGTCTGCTCTCAGTCTTAAAGTAAATAATGAAAAACAAAGTAGGGATCGAAGTTGGACTCAAGAAGTGTGACAGTGAACCCTTCAATGAAGAGATTGAGGAGATCTTCGAGGTGCTTTTGGATGCCCTCGATGAGATAGATGAGGAAAAGGAACAGGAAGAAAAAGCCAAGACTCAGGAAGAAGAGAAGGAACTTCAAGCACTTCTCAAAGAAGAAGGACGCTCTGAAGAAGAGATTAAGGAGGAGACTTTAGACCTAGTTGATAAAATCATAGAATGATGTACTCAATGTTCAATCTTAATGATTTTATTAATAATAATAAAAGTTCCTGTTTATGTGGTTACTGAGTTTATGACTTGTCTGTGTAACTTGTTTAATATCTGTGTTTGAAAGATTACATTGCTAAATTCATATTCTGTTAATTTTAGGTTAAGTATATGAGCAAAGCATTCTAATTAGTTCATGACAAAAACAATTTCCCATTTAAATTACTGTCACAAAGAAGGATACTGTCCTGTGTCTCTTGACAGCAACCTTCTTGATAGCAGGGAAAGACTTTCTGTCATGACTTTTAAAGGATACTGTCACTCCAATGCTTAAAGGTGACAGCATGTTTCTGCGTAATAGTTGCTGTCGCGCAAAACCTACTGTCACCACTACTTATTACTGACAGATTGTTTCTAGCGCACAGGTTACTGTCAACAATAGTGGACCGTTGTAAGTGGATATTCACCCCACGTTTGACAGTGAATAACGGGCAGTAACTCACGTGTTCAGAGAGTGGGTTAAGACACGTCCTTTAACTCCACTTTTTGTGCAAACGTTTGAGATACCCATATTTATTCTCCAGTTACTCAGACATATCACTCTCACAAAACTCAAGGCAAAATACTTTTCTTCAAGCAAAAAGCTACTTTCTCACTTTCTTCTTTTCTTGAAATCCCCATGGCCCCCAAACAGTCTCTCTCTCAGACAAACTTTGCTGGCATATTTTCCCCCAATGATGCTGGTGAAGGTTTCAAAGGACTGGTGTTTTTCTTGAACAAGTCCTATCTTCGTTCAGCCATTACCTCAACCCCACATCTCGACCTAGACAAACTTGAGGCATTTTGGCGAACTGCTGTTGCTCTAATTGTGGGTGAAAACCCAGCTATTCAATTCAAGATTAATGGGAAACAATACATTCTCACAGCTGAGGTCATCAATGCTGCTCTTGGAATTACACTGGAAGCAGGCCAAAACTTTGCTCCACTTGCTAATGATGACACTCTGAAGAAGCTCTTCTTGAAAATTGGGTATGCAGGCCCTATTCTCGAAGAGGGAACAACCAAGTGGTACCCGTCTGGTGAAATGGACAGGAAATATCTGAGGAAGGAGTGGAGCATGATATTTGATGCAATGGTCAAGGTGTTCTCTACCAAGTCCACAGGTTGGAATGGGATACCCTCCTACATCAAGAAACTGACACATTCTCTTGTTCATGGATACAAGGTGAATGTTGGAGCTCTCCTCATGGCACAACTCAGGGCTGCCATAGGTAAGAAGGTATCAATCTACCCTCGCTTTCTTATGATGTGTATCAATTCTTTCTGTGAATTTAATAATGATGCCCCTCGTCTAGAGGTTTGCTCTGTCTTGAAAAAGAACACACACACACACTATTGTCTTCACAGGATCTAAATGCACATATTCCACTTTGTTTCATGATAAGTGGATTTTTAATCCATTTGGAACGCTTCATATCGGCTTAAATTGATGACTTGAACTCAAGTATGTGGTGTGTTTAATGTGTTTTCATTAAGTTTTGCAGAACCAAGAGTTGGAGGTTAATTTGATTAAAATTCGGATTTTCCGGGTAGGTTGCGCAGTCTTCACTGTTTTGGCCATATCTGGAGTTCTACAAGTCCGATTCTGACGATCTTACAGCTCACGCGAAGAGGACAACATTTTCTATAATTCTAGGTAGAAGGTTCTGCGCGGGCGCCCAGGAATTGTACTGGAATTCTGCGCGGCCGCCCAGGAAGTCAGAACCGCCAGAAATTGCCAGAATTCGATTTTAATTAGGAAAGTTTCACAAATTCGACTTCTAATCAATATGGTAATTGCTTGGGGCGGCCAGAAACTTCCAGAATCAGTTGTAAACATGGAATATGCAATTCTTATTGCATTCAAAGACGGAAATTGCCGTAATTCTATTCTAATTCAAAAACGGCAATTGCTTGGAAGAGGGACAACTTGGAGCTATAAATACACACCTTGGGGGGACATAATCAAGACATCACAATACATCACAACACACCAGAGATTAGATTCAATATTGGAGCACAAGATCGAGGAGCCAAGAACGAAGAACGTGACTACGAGGAGATCTAGACATAGTTTTTTCTTGTATTCTTCAATTTTGGTGTAACTTTTGGATGCTTCCAGATTTGTCCTCTAAACCTTTAACTCTTATTCATATTTACATCATTGATTTCTTGTTTTTCATCATGCTTTCATCAAACCCCGTGACGATGAGAAGTTCGATCATGAACTAATCGTTGTCATGGGGTCCTAGCGGATTTATCTATGGATTTTAGTAGTTGATTGTTTTAAAGATTTGTGTGTGATGACTTATTGATATCCTAGTTTGGTTGTGCTTATTCTTCTTGGATGCGTCGCGAACATCTAAGTTGTTTTGTTAATCTCTATTGAATGCGAAAGTGGATATAGAGGTTTAGAACTTGCCATGCTAGCATAGGTTTGTGTATGTTTGTCATGCATGATTCGTAGGTAATTTTAACCATCTTACCTGCCCTATGTAATCTGTATGGATAACTTGCTCGTTAAACCGTTATGTTTTCAAATCTTATAGACATATAGGGTCTAAGCATAATTGGTGTCTGCTTAACTTCTATCTCTTTTGTGGATGTTTGAGTGGTTTGGTATACGTATACTGAAAGGTAGCGTGTACTGATTTCGTGTTATCCGATTAGTTGTCACAACCGTCACATGCATTGATTAAAGACAAAAGACTCTGAATGAAGTATTTAATGAAGTTAGGATCCCATGTTTATTTTCTCATAAGTAATATATCAGCAATCTTTAGTTTAATATAGTCTTGATAATTTGTTTAGTTAATTTAGTTAATCAAAACACAATTTGATACTTGTCTTAGCATTGAACGATAGCCATACATTGTTGCATAAGTGCATAACTATAATAACCATAGCAGTCTCTGTGGGAACGAACTCTACTTATTCTTATATTACTTGTGACCGCGTATACTTGCGTGATATTGTGTGAACATTTCACTCAGCACATGGTTGATCAAGTGTCCAACCTTGATTATCCATTACCTACTGGTTATGATTCTTTTACTCTTGCGAATGAAACTGAATTAGACCCAAATTCAGTTAACCCCCATTCCACACCATACACTCAGCCTAGGCCCTCTAGACTTCCCAAAGCCCAAAGAGAAGCCTTGCAGGAATCCAGAAAAAGGCCCTTAGAAACTGGTGTTGGTGGTAGCTCTGTCAGTGAAGAGAGAGACACTGCACCTAGTGCAGCAAATAAGGAAGGTAATCAAACAGAACCCCCAGTGGTTCCCCCTGAGCCTAAGAAGAAGAGAGCTAGGAGGATCAAAACCACTGTTAGCCAAGCTGCAGTTTCCCAACAAACTGTAGTTACTGAAAGGGATTCACACACCTCCCTAGATGTGCCTTCTCAACAAGGTGCATCTATTGAAATTGGCCTGTCTCCCAAGGCACCCTGTACAGAGTCTGCACAAACTCATGGTTCACAACCTGAGATACCCCCACTTGAAGAAACACACAGTGAGTTAGGGCACAGTGAGGATTTGTCTACTCCTATTGATGATTCACATGTTTCATCTGTGAATCAGCCCCACTCTCTGCTACACTTTCACCTTCTTCCTTCCCTACACATTCTTTTGTTTCTTCTTCACAACCTAGAGAAGGGGACAGTCCCAACCCTTCAGGTTTTGATCATCCATCTCCAATCATGGATGAGCCCCCATCTAGTGGTCCACAAGAACCCATTTCTCAAAGTGAGATGGACACCACTCCTCCAAACACTGAGCAAGGGCAAAGTGGTATTTTGTCAGAAAATGAAACAACCAACACTTTGTCTAACCTCCAAGGAGCATCTTACCTTCAGGAAGATGCTGTCACAGCCTCTGTTGCTGTCAAAGACACTGGGAATGCTACTGTCCTGGCCACAGCTGCTGTGGAGAGAAAGATACTGTTGCTACAGAACCTACTGTCACTCCACATCCCAAAGTTGCTGTCATGCCAGAACCTGCTGTCCAGACTCCAACTGACAGTAACATTCCTACTCAAGATGCTGTCAAGCCCTCCCAGCCTGATTTTGATGTTGTACTTGTTGAGGATGCCTCTGATGATGACCTACCTCTTGCCAAACTCCTAAAGGTACATTCTAAATCTTCTCCTTCCATGCATGTTAGTACTGCTCATACCCATGCATCTAGGTTGAGTGAGGGTGTGCAAAAGAAAAGAGAGATAAAAGAAAAGAGAGGTGAGCATAAAAATGAGAGGCAGCCAAATGAGCTGGCAAAAGGAGAGGGACTTGAGCATGTCCAGAGAGATATTGAGGGAGCCCACACTATTCAGGCATTAGGCCTTGAGAGTCAAACTGTGAGGGGTGATGAGATCACTCAAAAACACCCTGAGAGTGTGAGAACCCCCTTAGCCTCCAAGCCCCTGTCTTTTCCTTCCCCTCCAAGAAGGTTAAGGTATGGTGGCCCCTCTGCTACTTTTGGAAACAGGATTGCAGCTCTTGAAGGACAGTGTGCTACTTTGGACTCCAAACTGGACTCTCTCTCTCAACTGGTGGTTGATGGTTTTGCTGCTACTCAACTCTCTATTCAGTTCCTCACTGACCTGGTAGCTGCCAACTCAACTAAGGGGGAGAAGGTAGCAAGATCAGAATCATTGCCTATTCAAGAATCAGGTGGAACTCAGGGGAAGCCAGTATCTGTGAAGCCCAAAGGGGGAGCAAACCAAGTTTCAGGAGTTAAAAGGAAAGCAAGGACTAAGGGGGAGCAAGCCAAACAAAGCAGGAAACAACCACAGGATAAAGCTGAAGACCTGGTTGAAGTTGAATTGGATGGTGAACAG
The DNA here is from genome assembly GCA_030848705.1 of Heracleum sosnowskyi. Lineage (NCBI taxonomy): Eukaryota > Viridiplantae > Streptophyta > Magnoliopsida > Apiales > Apiaceae > Heracleum > Heracleum sosnowskyi. The sequence goes on along the minus strand of CM061235.1, from coordinate 8,111,585 downwards.
GTGTTGATGTCAAAGGCAACTCAAGATGCAATGCAAAGAAAACCTGCATCTAGACACCCAATCTTGCCTCCTGTGGTGATTAGAGAACCTACTCCAGAAACTCAAGAAACTGCTCTACAGAAGAAATGGAGAGAAATGGAGGAACAAAACAAACTTGGGAAAGGTAAAGGGAAACTGCCTGAATCCATCCTAGATGGAATTATGTGGACAAATTGCACTGAATTTGATCAAGAGGAAGCCAATGTCTTGATGGTGGATTACAGGGAGAGCACATTACACAACCATGACAGTGAGTTTAGCAGTTTGGTGAAAGAAGCAATGGATGCCCCCAGCAACCGTCCAACCAACACCACAAAACTGTTAAAGGATCAAATCACTAGTGTCAGTGTAATGGTGAATGATGAGAAAAGATGGGCTGTAAGTATTTATCTCACTTCTGGCATATCTTATTTCATCACAATGCAACTATTGCAGAGTCTGCCAGCAAAGGTGTTGTGTGCTTTGAAGGGAAAGATCAGGGCAACTCAAACACCATTCAATGAAATATTGGATATGCAAATCCAGAACCTGATCACACAGAAGCTACCTGAAGTCTACTCAAATCCACCAAGTGTTTTCTACAGATCCAAAACTAAGGATGGCACAAGAAGGAACAGCTTCATGAATTTGGTTAGCCCATCCAGAATGGAAACCAAGTCAATTATGAAGGTACTAGATGGAATACTCAGTTCAAATGCCAATCCAGGAAGAGTTCATGCTGTTCAAGAGATCTACAAAATGCTGGTGTTGAGAGACAAGGCACTGGGAGCTAGAATGAAGGAACTAATCACTAGAGCCAATGCCAAAAGAAATGATCAAAGTGGAAGTTGCTTCTATAACATTCCTCCTCATGATGATGATGATAATGATGAAGAAAATGGCGAGGATGGAGGTGGTGAAGCTTCTGGAAATGCTGGAAATGCTGGTGGAAGTAATTCTGGGAATACTGGTATTCAATCTCAGAATGAAGGCAATGAAGAAACTCCTAGCCAGGAAAAGAAAGATGCTGGTGCAACAGATGAAGAGGAGTCAAGAATACTGGAAGCTTTGGAGGCAAGCATTCTTAGATGTGCTATTGACTACATAAATGCTGAAAAAGATGCTGTCACCAAAGGTACTATCGACAAGGATACTGTCATAGAAGATGCTGTCTTGGAAGATGCTGTCGACAAGGGTACTGTCAAGGATGAAGCCAAGGCTACTGTCAAGCCCAAAAGACTGAAAGCTAAAGCTAAGGCATGGTTTTCTAGACAGAAACCTACAGGGAAGCACAAGTACTCAGGAAAGGAAAAGGCCACTGGATTTGGCAAAAATCTTAAAAAGCCAATTCAATCAATTCCTCCCAACAGTCTTAAGATTCAACAAATGCAATCAAAAGAAATTAAGAGTGTTGAGGTTAAGCTGGATGAAAATCAAGAGGCCACTGAGTACATTCTGTGGTGGGAAGAATCAAGGTCAGCCAAGATTGACAAGGACTTCAATCTGGTAGCCACATCAACCAAGAAAAGAACATCAACCATAGATAAAAGAAGAATTGACTTCTTCTACCTGGAAAGAATGGTAGAGTTGCTGGAGAGCTATGATAATGTTTCAGAGGCTGTCTTGGAACATGTTCTAAAATATCAGGCAGATAGGGATGCTGAATTTTATCAGAAATTTGGCTATAACTTTGCAGATTTTGATGATGCTGATATTTTAACTGATCTCCCAGCCTCTCCTATACCATATCACTGGTACTATGAGTTTCATGATTTACCCACAGAAGAAGGGCAAGCCCAACCAACTCAGGAAGGGCAACCCAAGCCAAGCAAAGGACCTGAATCTTCTGAATATTCTCAAACTCAGTCAGAGCTTGATAAGAAGGAAGCTGAATCACTGGAAAAACACAAGGCCTCTAACAAGGCAGAAAGTGAAGCTCCAAATTATCAACCATATATGCTGGAAAATCCCCTAAGAGTCAAGTTCCTAAAAGAAGAAATCTATGTTTGCAGCTTGCATAAGCTTAAAACATCCACTCTGAAGGATTTACAGTATATGGTAGCTGGTTCAATTCATCCCTTGGAGCAGATTTGTTCTGATGAGATAGAGAAGTTATTGGAAGGGAGAAAAGGAGAAGACTCAAAGCTGGACAAGCAAAGAAGAAAGTCTCTCAATGCTTATCCTGGAAGCAGATTCAAGCTCATTAATGAAGAACTTCACTTCAGGACCTATCCATATGATATAGAGCAATGGATGAATCTCAGGGATGTTAGTTCTCTCATCTCCCCTTCCATAAAGCAGATCATTGATGAAGTAGAGGATGATGCAGTGTCAGCTGCTGAAATTTCTCTTGTAGAAAGTCTAAGAGGCTGCTTGGCAGAAGCTCTCAAAAGAGAGGATGTAGCAAGACAGAAGAGGAAATCTCAAGCTAAGTAAAAACTCTTAATCCATTCTGATCTTGTTAGTTAAGTTGTCAGCACATATTGTAAATTTGTTGTTATTTTCCATAAAAACAAATTGGGGGAGATTGTTGGGATTTATGGGTGATAGCATAGAAACAACTTAACTTTGAATGTACTTAATTTTTTAATTAAGTAGAACATACTGTCATAGCCAAAGTATGTTCTTGTAATCAGTATGTAATGTTATTCTAGTTGTGTTATTTGAAAGAAGTTCACTTATGTGTTCAAGCCTCAAAGAATACTTTTTGGATGACAACATAAATAAAGGTTACTGTCCTAAAGCTGTGACAGTAAGATTACAAGAAGACAGAATGTTGCAAGTCACGACAGCATATTCACTCTGACAGCAACATTGGCGGAAGACTACGCAACAACAACTATTGCCCTCGACAACAAGTTTGGAATCCTCGACAGCACTCTATGCGGGGAACTCATACTGTCACCAAAAGATCATTCCTGTGACAGCAAGCTTTGTGGCAAAAGTAACTGTCTCGATAAAGATCCTTCTAGGTATCTTTCTCAGTCAAATCCCGTGACAGTTTAAATGTTCAAGAAACAGGCGTGATGCAGTATCCCTAAGCTGCACCAAGTCTGCAAGACTACGATAGAAGCTTCAAGCACTACAAAACAAAAGCGAATCAATTCAAGAGCAAGGTCAAGTCTTTATCTGCTGAATTGTTTTAGCTGGAAATGGAATGAATCTAGGTTGCTTTCTTTGTAATGTATATCTGACATGTTAGCAATTTAGGAAAGTCACATGGGTAAGACAATCTGTAAGAAGCTGCCACTTGACAGTGACAGCAGCTTCACAAACCCGTGACTGATAGTGATAGGATTAGTCTTATACCTACTATCAATTCATTCTAGAGTTGTAAGAAAGACAAGTAAGTGTCTTGAAGAAAAACCGAAGCTCGAGAATTCTTTCTTGAGGTTGTAGCAACACTTTGCAAAATAAATAAAACATTTATTTTGTGAATCTTGTTCTTACTGTATACTGTTCGTGATTGTGTATATTGCTGATAACGTTTAATCTTGATTTTAGTTGTTGAAATTTAGATTGAATTTTATCAGTATTGCATTCATCCCCCCCTTCTGCAATACACAAGGACTAACAACATTTTTAATTTTTCTTACTAAAACCCCTCATTTTCCAAAAATATAATGGACAAACCCATACTTATTTATTTTAAAATCTATTTTAATGTTTTTAATTAATTAAAAGTGTTTAGCTATTTTAACATGCTTACTTATTTTTTGCACAACTACAATTAATAAAATAATAATAATATAACAATTAACAATCCGTGCATCGCACGGGTTTTAATCTAGTATATATTAAATCGAAAACATACAACTGCAATAATATATAGTGATTGAATATATAGATATATAAAATTACGAAAAGGAAAAAAGAAAAACAAATTTAAATAAATAATTCAAACCAAAATTTTATTTATTCAAACATCAAAGCAAAAATAAATAATATAAGAGATAAAAGACGTGTGTTATCTAATAAGTTTTTTGAAATAAACTCAAAAATGCATGTAGAATAGTGGTTAAGCTCATGGATATCTTGGAAGGAGGTTGGAGGTTCGAATCTTTGTAGTAACACATCTATTAAAAAAAATTGTATAAAAATATACGAGTGACATGAAAAGGAAAAAAGAAAAACAAATTTATATAAATAATTCAAACCAACATTTTATTTATTCAAACATCAAAGTAAAAAAAAAAATATAAGAGATAAAAGACGTGGGTTATCTAATAAGTTTTTTGAAATAAACTCAAAAAAAACATGTAGCATAGTGGTTAAGCCCATGGATATCTTGGAAGGAGGTTGGAGGTTCGAATCTCTGTAGTAACACATCTATTAAAAAAAATTTGTATAATAATATATGAGTGTCATTTTTGTTATTTTTCAAAAAAAAAGGTAAAACGGTAATTTTGCTGAAAAGGAAAAAAGAAAAACAAATTTATATAAATAATTCAAACCAACATTTTATTTATTCAATCATCAAAGTAAAAAAAAAAATTATATAAGAGATAAAAGACGTGGGTTATCTAATAAGGTTTTTAAAATAACCTCAAAAAGACATGTAGCATAGTGGTTAAGCTCATAGATTTCTTGGAAGGAGGTTGAAGGTTCGAATCTCTGTAGTAACAATCTATTAAATTTTTTTTGTATAATAATATACAAGTGGCATTTTTGTTATTTTTCAAAAAAAAGGGTAAAACGGTAATTTCGCGACCATTTAATTGGCAACTTTTGCCCACCTATTATATATAGTAATAAATAGATATGAAAAGATTAATGGCAAATTACCCGTTTACAAGTTGATGTGTGCAAATATACTCCCCAATGCTGGCAAAAACCACAATGTAGTAGTAGCGTTTATGTAATTTGAACAAACATATCTTCCACATTAAATACAGTATCTTCTTCGTTTTTGAATAATTTTCCCACCTGGGGTGGCCGTTCTAGCAATGTGAAATCAATGTTACACACCTCCCAAACATGAAAAATAACGTGGTTCATATTTTAGAGAAAATTGTCTACCAAATAATTTTATTCATTCATCAATCAAATTTTTGAATCATTTTGATCATTCAAAAATATTAATTATTCAAATAAAATATATTTAAATTTGTCAAATAACCCCTAAATTATTTACACTGCTCAAATACTTTAGGCATTTTCCCACTAAAAGAATTCAAACTTCAATCTTAAACCCATGACAATTTATACGCTAAATTTGTCTTTTAAACTATAATTTTTGTTTGATGCTTTGTAATTAAGAGATTGAAACTTAATCCTGTATTTTTTTAATTTTAAAATATTGTATTTGTCGTATGGTAAACATCGGATTGGAGAAAATAATACAAGTATTAACAATAGGGCAGTTTAAACAGTTGGGCGTGACAGTATATATATTAACCGGAATAACGTCGGTGACGATATTTTATATAAATGTTGACGGATAAATGAGAAATACTACTACTATTACTAATAATGAATAGTGATTAGTGTTGTTTGTCTTCTTGTCGGATTATGAATATTCCAGGTCAATTCAGTCGGCGGGCTGCCACGTGCCATTGCCCTTTATATAGTGATAGCAGAAAAATTCAATTTGATGTATACTCGATTCATTTCGATCCGATTGAATTTTATCGAATCCGATATTTTAAATTTAAATTTGAATTTGAATGCAATTTTTAAACCCGAAAGAATTTGGATTTGGATATTAGACAATTCGATTCAAACCCGATCCGAAATCTAAAACCCAATCCAAACCCGAAATTCGAAAAAAATTCAAATAATTTATATTAATATTTATGTTATATGCATTAATAGTTTATTTTTTTCAATAACGTAAAATTTGGATTCGGATAAACCCAAACCCGATCCAAACCCAAATGGATTGGATTTCAATTTCAATTTTAAAATTCAATTAAATTTGAATTGGATTTGAATTTAATAATAATATTTATAATTAATTTGAATATCTTATAAATTCAACTCGATCTAACCCGTTTCCGTCCATACTTATATCATCGACTCTTGGTAAGGTTGTCTTCCGTTAGTTCCAATCCCCATTTTATCCTCCCTCGTCCCTCGTTCGAAATTTTAATTTACGAATAAAAATCATGGAGTACTCATAAATTTATGAATTGTGCTTGCAAATTTTTTGTTAAAATTGAAGAATAGTCCTAGTTAATACACCAAATGAGCCATATTAATCGAATATTATCAAATTTTAATTCAAAATTCAAGTAACTCATGTTCAAACGAGATGAAGCCATATGTATTAAGTTTAATATTTAGCTCGATAAATTTGAACCAACAATTTAATTGGATTAAACCTCTAATATTAGTGTGTGATAGTTATCAGATTAAAATAATTTTTTGAACTCAAAAGACTAATTTTCAAATAGAGAATTGTCTTGTATTTAGTTGATATACAAAAACTAATTGAAACAGCTAATTACCAAACAATCAATCTATACTATATTATTATAAGCAAACTAGCCTCTATTTGGTTGGTTGGTTGTTGGTTAGTTAGTATTTTTAATAACAACCGTTAGATTGAAATAGAGATAAAAGGAGAACCGTTAGATGTAATGTTAAAAGAATATTTCTTTCTTGATATTCAAAATACTCTCACGGGTTCAAGTTTCGAATCCCGTCAATAACATAGTTTAAAAAATATTTCTTTTTAGATATTTAAAATGTTCCCACGGGTTCAAGGTTCGAATCCCGTCAATAACATATTATTATTAAATATTTATATTACTTATTTTTCTAAGTTATATCCCGTCAATAACACATTATTATTAAATATTTATATTGCCTAAGCTATATTCAGAAGTTCAAGATAGTATTCCTGTCGGCAATATATTAAAAACATTTATCCTCAAAATACAAAGACATGCTTACACCAACATCATACATACATTATTAATTTTTAAAAATTTATTTTTCTACTAATAAAATTATATAATCAAAATACATATAATAATATAAAAATTCTAAAATTCATCCGTGCATCGCACGGGTTAAATGCTAGTATATATATAAAGGAGGATACGTGGGAGATTAGGTGGCGCCCCTAAGATCGTCTCAATCTATATTTCTAATTTTCTAGAATTTTAGAATTTTAAATATTGATAAATAAAAAAATATCCTTTAACCTATTAGAAGTAGAATAGGTGTTCGAATTTATTGAGGAGAAGAGTTCGAATTTATAGCGAATACATATAATTAAAAGTTCTATTTGAAGTAGAATAAGTGTTTGAATTTGTATAGGGAAAGAGTTCAAATATAAAAGAAGTACTTGCAAAGTTCTATTTGAAGTAGAATAGGTGTTTCGATTTATTGAGGATCAGAATTCGGATATAAAAGAAGTACTTGCAATTAAAAGTTATATTGGAAGTAGAATAAACGTTTCTAATACATAACTAAAAGTTCTATTTGAAGTAGAATATGTAAAGTTATATAGGTGTTTTTTCAACGAAAGAGTGTCTCATTAGAAAGGAGTATGATAACATAAAAATTAATATATAAGACAAATATATATTCAATATATTAAATTTGAGATTTTGATATTAAAAAGGAAAACGTGTTTCACGGGAGAACGGCTTATTAGCTAGAACCGAGTAATTTTCGTAATATATTTGATAGAGTTTTTTTTTAAAATTATTACGCCGCCGCGAAGCGCGGATTTTTCAACTAGTTTCATATAAAATAGGTAATCAAATTCGTTAATCAAAATAACTAACTCAATCAGTTAACCACTATCAGCTACCAGCTAATTACCAAACATGTTCATTAGATTAACGTTATTAAGTTGAGAAAATTTTAAATGTGATATGATCGTTTGAATTTGACCTGATTAAATATGTAAATAAATAAATATCAAATTACTTTCTAATATATAAATGTATAAAAAAATATACTAATTCGTTTAGGTCGAGGATCACAAATTGAGTAATTTACAATCGGCTTGACTTATTTATATAGTAGTGTTACTTGAATGGCTTTGCCTTTCACCGTATGAATTGTCGTATTGGTCAATTGATTGTATGAAACCCACTGCTGGAAGCCTGGAACAGCAAACATTCAGATTTTTCGGTGGCCGGATTAAGCGCACTAATTTCATGAATCCTGCCCATCATAATCCTTTTTTTTATTATAATACCATGAGTTTACCATATATCAGTTAACCAATCAAAAAATTTTAAATTATTTTAAAAACAATCAAATGTCAATCCTAAATTTTAGATCAAATCATAAAAACTTAAAAACTAGAATTTAAATACATTAAAACTGTTCTCATATAATTTTATTAAGTAAGGGTGGTTAACCAATGAGATGTTAGTATTTATATTAGCTTGATAATATATTCTATACAAATTTCTGAAGTTCAAATAGTAAATCGGTACGTTACTTCTTCTTTTTTAAAATCTTAATGTAGATGGATACGATATATCATTTTATGAGTTTGCAGTGTCGAAAATGTAACCCGCGAAATTATGTAACATTAACCACACATACAAATATGCTAAAATCGTCTAAAACCCGAATTAGAGACATCAAGTTCAATGAATCAATTTCTTCGAAAATATTTTTCTTATTATCCTCTTTATTATTATTATATATAATTTTTTTTAGGTTTAGAGTACCCCTCTACATTGGGCCTGTTTGGCTGCAACTTAAAGTTGCAGCTTGTGGCTTATAAACCCAAAAGTGCTTATTGGGGGTGTTTGTCAAAATAAGTGAAACCAACTTATGGCTACTTAAAATGGATAAGTTGAATGTTAAGAATCCTTAACATTCAACTTATAACTTATAACTTATTCTCGATACACGCAATATATAATATCCTTCAAATCTTCAAAACCATATATCTTTTGATCCGTTCATTAAAAAATTGATATGTATATATCAAATTTCTCTACTCATCGAGATCTATCCATTGATATCCATTTATATATATTAAAAAATAAATATTTTAAAAATAATAAAAAAAAGTTAACTTATAAGTTCTAATTTACCCAAACACTCTACTGCTTATAAGTTCTGATTTACCAAACACTCTAGGACTTATAAGCTCAGCTCTACTTATCACTTATAAAGCACTTACTCATTTTAAGCTATAAGTCAACTTTTGCTTGATACCCCAAACGCCCACATTATAACAAATGTTGACGACAACCTTTGTGATCAAAGGTAATAACGTACTAAATACAAAATCCTAAAAATATAGCATATTAAATGTAAGTTTAAAATTTATTCAAACAAATTTAAAATCTTCATCATTACAAGAAAACGAAAACCAGTATCCTTAGAAAATTGAAAATCATTACATAAAAAATTCAGACATTCACTATATTTTTGAATGATTGAAACATAATTCATAGCAATATACATAGGATCCCAACAATTACTCGAAAATTTTGGTAAGTGTAGATGCAAGTGCATCTTAATGACTAGTTGTACTTGAACACAGCAGTAGTCGAAAAACACTCGTGCATGTAATGCCAAATAAAAGGATGTTTTCGTGAGACTGCAGTCTAGTGCAAGTATATTCCCTGTTGTTTCCCACATATATATACTACTTCAACTTTAATTGATTCGAATGTGCGTAAAGTTTCATTTTGATTTGTTGATTTCTTCCATCCCAGGCCAACTATATGTTCGTGCTTTGTCTGGTTCTTAACAGAGTTAAACAAGGGAGTAAAAATGCAGACTCAGGGCCTAGCAAAAAAGAGAGGAGAACAGATGTTGACGTGAAGTAAAATTAACGGGTGATTATTAGCAATATAAACTGGACTTCGTACATTCACATCGAAAATACTAATTCATCACACGCACCACTATAACTTGCTATGATACAATATGTTGTGATACAGTATACTGCAACAATCGTTTGTCGTAGATAGTAATTTCTTTTAGCTTTTATTCAAATGAAGTTCGATAAACATTCATATTTGAAACAAAATTTTCTCAAATTCCTTGGATTGACCCCAAGAAAACACTAATTGAGAAGACAAGAAAGAAGTTGGCCAATGTAATTGAGCTGTGCTATAATAATTAGCTTCACTTATTAATCTCCCCTTCCATCCAATTATGCATTCAATAATTTTTCAAGAAATCTCATATGACTTGTTACAATAAAAATATATAATAAGATTTGGCAGTAGAGACACAGCAAAGACAAATTACAGGACTCCTCTGTCATTAACTTTTGTTAATCACTCCTCTGTCTAGGTAAATCTCCCTAATCACAACATTAAACTTGTCAAAACTGTCTTTATCTGCTAATTATTAATTAAGGAAATAACAGTAAAGGTATCATGTTGTTTAAATTTAACTCTAATTTTTCCACATTGTCTGCAATTATTACTCACAACCTTTACTATACAAAATTCGACACATACGTCCAACACCGACCCTTCATACTAAAATGAACAACAAAGCCACATGGACTCTGCTCTCAACCATATTTATTTATGTCACCCCCATTTATTTATTTATTTTAATCTAAAAAACAAAATTAATAGAAAGCTGTTGGTTTCGTATACTACAGTTGACAAATCATTTATCCGTTAAAATTTTATACCGAAATTTGATTTTTTTTAGAAATTAAGTGTAAATAGAGTGACGTAGCTCCGAGCATTTACATCATTTTTCAATATCAATCAAATTTACCTGCAAATTTATGGTTGATCAAAGTTGTTACGACCTCCGTCCCTAATTACATGTCCATTTTGTTTTTCTAGAAGTCAAATTGACTAATTTTTAACCAAATATTACAAATAATCTATTTATTATTTTTAAAAACTGAAAGTTACATTTGAAAATAGACCAAATATACTTTTTAAAGATATAATTTTTTTCAATTATCTAATACATGTAAAATTCAATCAATTTGACTGGTCAAAAATCAAAATGGACGTGTAATTAAAGACGGAGGGAGTAACATCTTTTTTGTGGGGAACAATTTGCTACTTCCTTTCTTCCTCCCTCCATATATAGTGCCTTGTGTTCCTCCTAATTCTCCACTCCTTCTGAATTCTCTCTTCTTACATACATTACACATATGTATGTTTATGAACACATAGCTTGAGCTTTCCTTCCATCTTGAGTGGTTTATTCAAACTTTTAGCAAATAAACCTTACCAACATTGCCACTTTGTGATAAACATCTCTGTTTTTCTACAAAGCATTATTGATATTGTATAAACATATACACACACATATAGTGAAATGGAGAAGTTGATGAAAGTTTCTTGTTTGGGTCCTCTGTTTCTGCTACTTGGTCTTCTTCCATTTGCCATAGCTGGTCATGACTATGGTCAAGCTCTTACTAAGAGCATTCTTTTCTTTGAAGCTCAAAGATCTGGTTATCTTCCAAGTAACCAGAGAGTGAAATGGAGGAGTCATTCTGGCCTTGAAGATGGCAAATCCAGTGGGGTAATTTTCTTCTGTCTCAATATTATTGTCCTGTCCTTCGACACATATAATATTCGGAAAGTGTCAGTTGCAGAAATTTAAATACGTAAATACTCGTTTATACTTCACGAGTCTAACCTTGTACCACTTTAAAAAATGTTTGCAGTAAAAAAATGTTTGTGATCATTATATCAACCGGGTTTAATTCTTTAACTTAGTGCTAGATCTGTAGAGTAAAAGAATTTAAAAAAAAAAATGTATAAATATTTGCAGGTGAATTTGGTTGGAGGGTATTATGATGCAGGGGATAATGTGAAATTTGGACTACCAATGGCATTTACAATAACAATGATGTCATGGAGCATTATTGAATATGGGAAGCAAATGGCTTCAAGTGGTGAGCTTAGCAATGCCATGGAGGCTGTTAAGTGGGGTACTGATTATCTCATCAAAGCTCATCCTGAACCCAATGTGTTTTACGGAGAGGTATTCATTGTCGAAAAAGCAATAATGTGTTGAGTTACCGGTTCTCCTAAAATTTTAAAATTTTACGAGTTTAAAGTGTTACGAGAAAAGGTTGATATGTACATTATAATTATGTTAATCATAAAATTTGAACAATTATAGGTGGGTGATGGTAACACAGACCACTACTGCTGGCAAAGGCCAGAAGACATGACAACTTCAAGACAGGCTTATAGAATTGATCCAAGTAATCCGGGGTCGGATCTTGCTGGAGAGACTGCTGCTGCCCTGGCTGCTGCTTCTATGGTTTTTCGACGATCCGATCCTTCTTACTCGAAAACTCTGCTTTCTCATGCTTACCAGGTATGAATCCTAAGTTTTCTTTTAAGCTAAATTTAATCGAGTTTGCCAATTAATTAAAACATTCCTTCGTATTTAACATGCCGAATAAGAACATTCTAGCACTAATGTTGATACTTTTTGTATGATAACCTTATTTTTAAATGCAAATAATTTTACTATTATGCAAATCCCAGAATGATAATGTGAAAAAATCTGAAACATACCTAAGTGGCATTGAGAGTTGAATGGTGTAGAAGGGGCCTGGAGAGATTTGGTGTACAATCAGATCTCAACTGCCCAGAAATTTACCTATGATCCCAAGCTTTTTTACAAAATAATGTCGGTGGTGACGTGGGATCACTAAATCCTCACATCATGCTCATGCAAAGAGTCTGAGAAATTAATCATGTGTGCTGTGCATAATTTTATTTCAGCTGTTCGATTTTGCGGACAAATACAGGGGGAAGTATGATGGCAGCATCACTATAGCCCAGAAATACTACCGTTCAGTCAGTGGATATGCTGTATGTTATCTGTCATTTCTGGTGTTAATAATTTTATATATTCACTGTCTAGATTTTGGTACACATTTGATGATACTTTCTCCTGGAATTATAGGATGAATTGCTCTGGGGAGCTGCTTGGTTGTACAAGGCCACAAACAGTGAATACTATCTGAATTATCTTGGCAACAATGGTGATTCTCTTGGTGGGACTGGTTGGGCCATGACTGAATTTGGTTGGGATGTTAAGTATGCTGGTGTCCAAACTCTTGTTGCTAAGGTACACTTTCTGGATATATGGCCTGTATTAGATGTGACCGCTTTTGACACGATCCACAACCCGACTCATATTTAAAGGGATGAAATCTCGAAAGATATAAAATGACACGACTTAATCTATGCTTTTATCAAATTTTGATAGATTTTAGAACAACACAGACTTGACACATTTACAAATAAACTATTTTTTTTAATCTATGCTAAGGAGCTAACACTCTAAATTGGTTAAAATTGTTGTTGCAGTTCTTAATGGGAGGGAATACAGGAAACCATGCATCTGTTTTCGAGCAATACCAGGAGAAAGCAGAGTTTTTCATGTGTTCATGCCTTGGAAAGAGCAACCATAATGTTCAAAAAACTCCAGCAGGCCTCATATTTAGACAGAAGTGGAATAACTTGCAGTTTGTAACTAGTGCCTCATTCCTTCTCACAGTTTACTCCGACTATTTAACTTCAGCCGGTAAAACTCTGAAGTGTTCTTCAGGCAATGTACAACCATCCGAGCTGCTTTCATTTGCTAAATCACAGGTAAAAACATAGACCTTATGACTCTTTAAGCGGGTTTATTTAGAGTTAATCAGGAATTCATTGATTGAGACTTTAGGTTAAACGATTTATGATAGTAATGTTTAGGTGCATTCTTTGTTTAAACCATTAGGTGGACTATATTTTGGGAGACAATCCGAGAGCAACAAGCTATATGGTTGGTTATGGAAGCAACTATCCAAGACAAACTCACCACCGTGGTTCATCAATTGTGTCAATTAAGAATGATCCTTCATTCGTTAGCTGCAGAGGAGGCTATGCTACATGGTTCAGTAGAAAGTCAAGCGATCCCAATCTCCTTGATGGTGCCATTGTTGGAGGACCTGATGCCTACGACAATTTTGCAGATGAAAGAGACAATTATGAGCAAACTGAGCCAGCTACTTACAACAATGCTCCTCTTCTTGGCCTTTTGGCCAGACTACATGGTGGACATAGCGGATATAATCAGCTTCTTCCCGGTAATCTATACTTTCTTCGTTTCTTTGTTAATGATAAGATAATATCCAATTAATTTTTGAATCATCAGCAAGCTATTAGCTTATGTTTATGCCATACTAATGTGCAATTTGCTTTTTATGTACAGTTATTCTTCCAACTCCCAAAGCCATTGCAGTGAAATCAAAGCAAACTCCGGATGTTACATCAACTCCAAGCCCAGGTATTGTTTTGCTTGTTGTAATAGTTTAAACTGCTAAAATTCTTAAAATAGATTTTTTCGGTGAGATCATGGATAGTGGAAGCAAGAGTATGCTTTGGTTAACAATATGACCGAAACATTTGCTATTTTATTGTGGTTCTGCAGCTGCATCAATGCAACAAATTGCAGTTGAACAAAAGATTACAAGTTCATGGCTATCGGGAGATAAAACCTACTACAGATACTCTACTACGGTGACCAACAAATCTGGCAAAACATTGAAAAGTCTAGAGCTTTCGGTGTCAAAGCTCTATGGTCCTTTATGGGGTCTAACAAAATCTGGTGATTCATATGGCTTTCCAGCTTGGATCAAATATTTGGATGCTGGTAAAAGCATCGAGTTTGTGTACATACAATCTGCATCTCCTGCAACAGTCTCTGTCTCAAGATACATTTTGGCCTAATCGACAAACAAACTGAGAAGACCGTATCAAAGAAGATTAATGTGGTTTTCCAGACTTGCCATTTATTGTGCAGTTTTATATACAGTATGCAGTCCTAGAAAATCTGTTTTCTCCAGAGAGTTGTAAAAATAATAATGAAGATTGCAGAGAGAAAGGAGCGAAGAGACGAATCAAAGAAATGTGCTCATCCTCTTTCTCCTTCAATTCAGGTTGTGATATATTTACGCGAGACAAAGGAGAGAGTGAACGGAGTTTCATTTGAGAAGTAAAAGAACTTCTCAACAGAGTGCAGAGTGCAGAGTGTGTTGTATGATAGCATTAGTTTTTCTGTGTTTTTGTGTTGTAATGTTGTAAGCTTTAGAACATTAATGGATCATTGCAATATAAATATAGTTTGCAACAAACCTTACTGTTGTTGGTCTTGATTTGTAAGGTTACGTATTTATAATTACCCGAATTCATCGATCTAAGATTTCAGTATTCTCGAAATATAAACAAATGGATGGGACGGAGGGAGTATTACGTGTGGTCTATTCTGTGCTTTAAGCATAGAAAATAAGAACTATTGGAGCATGTGTTTGTTGATGCTTATAGAAAAAACTAATATAGTTGGCAAGGACTTGGGCTTTTGGCTAATTGAGCCTCTTTTGAAGAATTTTAGTAAGGAAGAAATATTGAGAGGATGCATCCTAAGCACTTGACTAAACTAAAAATTATTGGTTTTCAAATATTCTAACACCTTCTACAACATTAGATAAATAAGTATTGACATCGAACATCAACAATGTATATTAATAAAAATTGATTAAAATCTATTAACTTATAGGTACTCTTTTCCCTTATTTTCTCGATGAATCTATATTCAATTAATTTTGGTTAAAGATTCAATATATTAATAAGTACTAGTGTTTTACCCGTGCTACGCACCGAAAACATAATCTTAAAATTTTTAAAATATATTTTATAACAAAAATTATATTATTTTTTCTTTCACATAGTTTTACTAAAAATTAATATTGTTACCACAATGTAGTTGAAGTGTTCTTTATGCATATAGGCATGCATGTATTACTAAATACGGAAATTATCAAAAATACCCATTTTTCATTTATATTTTTTCAAAAATATGTTCAAAGTTGCATATAAGGTTGCAAAACAGGTTGAAAGTAGTTGCATTTCAGGTTGCAATATTTGCAATTGAGATTGTACATGAGGTTGTCCTGTATTTTTCAAAGAACTTTTGCCATAATTGTATTTTTGAAAGAACTTTTGCAATCTAGATATTTTTGAAAAAGACCTAATAAATATAAGTTAGGTTATTAGCTGCTAAGAAGATAAGTGTTTATAATTAAAATTTTAATATTCAATTCACAAAATATTGAGTGAAAAGATAAATAAAATGTTACCATCATAACAAAATAACATAAAAGTACGATATTAGAATTTGTTTGAAATGTAACATCAATTTTTAATTAATAAAAATAAACGTCCTTAACCATTATAATTTTATACTTCTTATTAACTCTACTATCTTTATTGTGGATATACTTTTATTTGTTCCCTATTTCGACTCTAGATTATTCTCAATAATTATAATTATTAGCTGAATCAGACATCTGCTTCAAACAAAACAAAATGGTTGTGTTAATAATAAAGAGAAAGACATATTTGACGTTCGACAAATATCACAATTAATTTAATTGAAAATTTTACGTTCACTACGACAGAATCAATATTATATTATGTGATTTTAGATTCTTGTAAAGGCGTTAAAACTATAGAGTTTGAACTAATTTTACCAAATTCGAGGCGAAGTATATTGTATTGTTAGGGACTAATTTTCAATTATTCAAAGATATAGTGAATGTTAGATTGTTTTCTGTGATGATTTTTAATTTTTTAAGATACTGATTTTCATTTTCTTCTTATGATGACGGTTTTATGTTTGTTATATATAAATTTTAATCTTACATGCTATACTTTTAGGATTTTGTATTTATTATGTCATTATCTTTAGATTCTAACCAATGAGGTCATCATCAATATTTGATGATATTAATCGTCTCACTCCACAATATTTGTGAACTACTTCACTTGAGTTAATAATGTAAAAAGGATAAGAAAAATAATATTTTCGAAGTATTTGATTTATTGAATAGATGTTTGGGTTTGAGACGATTCCAGATTTGTATTTGTATGTATGGTTAATGATACAAAGTTCTCATGCGTATATGTTACATCTTCGACACTACAAACTCATAAATGAGATATCGCCTCCATCTACATTAAGATATTAAAAGTTCAACGTTTTAATTAAATTTTATATACAAAAGATTTATAAAATAAAAGTTACCATTCCAAATATCTATTAATATATTAAGTAACATTTTTTAATTTTTTTAATAGATTCAATTAACATCTTTGTTTAATTACAATAAAAAATATTGGTATTGGATTATTACCATCACATCTCAATGTAGAAATCTTAAATTACAACATTTAATAATTAAATAAACAAAAATATAAATTATAGATTGAAGTCGTAAGTATTTATACATATACTCATAATACTTCGTCCTTAAGTGTATTTATCATGGAGTGTTATTAAAAGTTTATGTATTATATAGACGATTCTATATTAAACGCATAGTACGATTGTTGATTAAAATATTGAAGTATATAATATAATAAATGATTTAATATAATAAAAAATATATCATTTTTAATTAATTAATAAATTCTTGAAATATATAAATCTAATAGTTATTGGATTTAATTATTTTTTTAATATAATCAATTAACATCAGATTTAATACCCTCACATCTTTATGTAAAAACCTTAAATTACAACCTTTAAAACTTAAATAATGAAAAATATAAATTATTGATTAGAGTCCTAAAAAATATACATATACTCGTAATGCTTCTTTATTAAATGTGTTAGAAAATAGAGTGGTATTAGATGTTAATGAATAAAATAAATGAATATATTAAAAACCTAGTACAATTTGTGATCAAAATGTTGAAATATATAAATATAATAAAGGATTTAAATTATAATTATAAAGAAAACAATTTTAATTAACAACCGAATTCTCGAAATATATAAATATAAAAGTTAATGAATTTAAATTATTAATCGTAACAATTTTTTATTTTTTTTTAATTTTAGTTGGTTAATCGTATTGTATGGATATAGTCTACCCACCATTGGTTAATAAAATTATATGAAAAAGGTTTTAATAGATTTAAATTTTAATTAAAAAAATCATTATTGTATGTAGATTGGTTAATCGGGTTGTATGGATAGTCTAAACACATTTCGTTAATAAACTTTTTTGAGGAAAATTTTAATTGATTTAAATTCTAATTAAAAACAAAATATTTTGTGAATTTTGATTGGTTAATCACATTGTATGAATAGTCTAACCAAACATTTTATGGAGATTCTAACCACCATTGATTAATAAAATTATATGAGAAATTTTTTTATGGATATCTATTAATATATAAATTGGTCTAAAATTTAGGAGTGATATTTGATTTCTCACTCAAGTATTATAATAAAACATATATAAATTCATGTTTACTTAGGCTTAGTCCATTATAATTTATGATCAAAAAATATAAGTTATATCGACGACACGTGGAGTTTTAATAATTTTAAAACTAACCTTTGTAATAATTTGATAATTATTTCTTAATTAATTTTCTGATACGGATAGAAGATATTTAGGAAAAGGTTGTGTTAATACGTACGTCTAAAATTCATTTTTTTTCTGTAATGTGATTTGTTGATTAAAATATAACTAGCTCCCTAACCCGTGCAAGGCACGGGTTTGCTTTAAATAATAGGTTTCATTGATATATTATTTGTGGTATTTTGCTTCCTTGATTGTAATCTATGTATATAATAATTTCCGAACAATTTTAAAGGGGTAAGAAGGTAATTTCACTTTCAAAAATAATTTTAAAAATAGCCACGTCAGCATTGTTATAAATTTAATCATTAATGTTATTAATTAAATATGGTTATCACAATCAATCATGCATTTTATTGTTTTTTTCACTAATTATGCTAAGTTTTGAAATCAAATTTTAGATTACTACAAATAAATTAAGTTATGCACATTAACATCTTTACATTTGGTATATCCAAAAATTAGATCTTCAAAAAATTTCTATTCCTTTCTTTGATCCTCTCAATTTATTTTCTCTTCCTTGAAAACTATCAAATCAATATTCAATTTTGATTTTAATATAATTCAAAATTAATTAACTTAATTTAATTTTTTAAATCTCAATATATGTTTTTTTTTCTATAAATCAATGATATATGCATGTGTAAGATTCTACTATACGATGAAAATTTCTTAGTTTTAATTTCTTAATGCTTAATCATATAGTATTTTTATTATTTAATTGGTACACCAATCAGACGACATGATATAAATATTTATCACTTAAGTTATCTAATCATCACAAAATTATGTTAAAAAAGAAAATAAATCATCTTGGATCTTTTTTTGATAAAAAAATTTAAATTTAAATTTTGAATAATTTATCAGATTGACCAAGATTTTTTGAAACTTAAATGGTGAGTTTTGAAAATAATTATATTTACTTATAAGTATAACTTCTTTTCTCTAAAATAAAAATAAAATGTACATAGTTTATCAAATCAAATTTTATATTAACGGTCCTATAAATCTACTAATAAATCACTTTTGTTTTCTCTAAAATAAAGATAATCATTGACTTAATTGAGTCAAACAATTTGAATCAAGATTTAAAAAGTTAAAAATTTCTCAAATATCTTTCAAACACGTCTTATATCTTCATAGTTGAAGCTCCTTATGAGCTACCACCATATCTCGAAAGACACCTTCAAATCCAAATTCAAAATCTTAAATATATTTTATAAAAAAAATTTATAAATATTTTAATACTTTTATCAACATCAAACCCACCTTCTCCTAACAGGAAGTAAACTCATGGTCAAATGTTGCAAGCAAAAAGATTAATTTATCGTAAAAAAAAAACAATTACAAAACGAATTTCTACCTATAAATTATAATTATAGGTTTTATCATTAAATAAATCAAAAGGATGTGATATAGTTAATAAATAAATAAAAATTGGAAGCCCGTGCGCGGAATGCGGGTAAGAAAACACTAGTTGATTATAGTGGAAGAAAAATTATAAAACAGTAATTATAGGTTTTATCATTAAATAAATCAAAAGGATGTGATATAGTTAATAAATAAATAAAAATTGGAAGCCCGTGCGCGGAATGCGGGTAAGAAAACACTAGTTGATTATAGTGGAAGAAAAATTATAAAACAGTTGTTATTATATGTTTATCAAGGTTTATTACAATTTTAGACACATGTATTTTGATACATGTATAATGCTAACAAACCTCTAACTCGCTTGCAAAGGAAGAACAACAAAATATTTTGAGCATAAGTGAAAACTCAAATTGAAGTCAGCTATGCGCTTAAAGAAAGTGTTCAAAATTTTCGTGTAGGACATGAGTACAATTGTAGAAGGTCATTGGTTCGATTCCCAAATCTAGCATAATTAAATCTAGTTTTTGCATAAATATACTAACGTGGTTGAACCGTGGAATAAAATATTTCCCCAAAAAATGTATGTTGGAGTATTAGAGTAACTATATACTATTCAATATTCTAGAAATAATATAAACCAATATTTATTTACTCAAAAATAAAAATCAGAAGAAATGGGAGAAAATGTGGTTTATGTAATAAGAGGTTTGAAAGTAATCTCAAAACAAGGTGTGGCACAATTGGCCATGACATGAGTTCAATTGTATAGAAGGTCATTGGTTCGATTCTTTGCTATGTCATAATATTTTTAGACTTAACTAAGGGTTAGAGGGGTAAGAATGTAATGTCACGCGAATAAAATCACTCCCCAAAAACATCATGTTCCAGTATTAGATATAGAATAGATATAATTTTGTTCTTCAGAATTCTATTATCTCTAATGTGATTTATTGATTAAAATTCAATTTTCAAATTACTCTAAACTTGAAATATCGTTTATATTATTTTTGTTTCCGTAGAACACTAACCAAGACGACACGTAAATATTCGTATATGTTTTTCAAGAAGTCAAGACAATAGTCTAACAACAGTATAAGTTAGGAATTTTGGCTGAAGTATTGTGTAGGCGGGCCGGCTAAGTGTGGTCATCAATTTTTTAATGATTATTAATGTTTTTTATTTGAAAATTTTGCAAGTCGATTGTGTGTATAATTAGAATTTCGAATTAATCATGGTTAATAAGGCTAAATGATAATGATAAATAAGGAAAAAATTTAATATAATGTGATTGGTCTAAAAATTAGGAATGATCTCTGATTGTTAAAAAATAATTCATAATTTTCTGATTGATTAACTGTATATTATGGTTAATTTATGAGAAAATTTTAATAGATTTAAATTTTAACTAAAAATTAAATAATTTTTAAATGTTGATCGGTTAATTTGCATTGTATGGATAGTCTAACTAAAAATTATATGAGGAAAGTTTTAAAAAATTTAAATTCTAAATTAAAATTAAATATTTTTTAATTTTTGATTGGTTAATCGTTGTTTGGATAGTCTAACCACCATTGGTTAATAAAATTATAGAGGAAAGTTTTTAAAGTCTTGTGATTGGTCTAAAATTTAGGATTGACATCTGATTGGTGCTAAAATAATTCATAATTTTCTGATTGGTTAACTGATATGTGGTAGATTCGGGTATTATAATAAAGGATTGTCTCTCCATCCACTTTTAACTACTTTTTCTTTCTAATATATAAATAAATGCGTAAAAACCCGGAACTTAAATATAATTATAATTTTGAAATTCATATCAAATGTAAAGTTTAACATAAAAATTAATATTTTATACTAAATACAAGAATATTGTCTAATATTATCCATTAGAAAGTTAAATATTGGATTTAAATGGGAGGCGGAATATTTAAAAATTAGACACTTGGAATTAAAATTAGTGGAGTAGTGGACTAGCAAGAGCAACTTTAACATAGCGGTCGACGGCGGTGCATCGTAGGGGAATAAACGAGTCAAACTGTTCGTGAGCCCGGTTCGATAAATATTCGAATTCGGCTCAATATTAATCAAGCCGAGCTCGAGCTTGAGCTATTCAAATACTTTACCGAGCCAAACTCGAGTTTCAAAATACTCGGCACGTAAGGTTCGCGAGCCTAATCGAGTCTTTATTAATTTTTTAATTTTATATATTATAAATATATTTTATATAAATATTTAGATATAATTTCTATATTTAATCGAGTCGAACTCGAGCCGAACCTATCTTATTCGAGCTTTTCTCTATATTTGGTGAAATCAATTCAAGCTTTCGAGATGAACTCGAACATATCGAACTTTTCACGAGCCGAACTTCGAGCTTGAAATTAAAGGCTCGGTCGAACTCGAGCCCGAGCTCGAGCCCGAACTTTTTAGTCGAGTTCGAACTCGAGCCTGGCAGTGTTCAGCTCAGCTCGACTCGATTACAGCCCTGGTGCATTGGTTAAATGTATTATCTCTCTTTATAAAAGCTAAGTTAACTCACATATATTAGTTAAAATAGTCTTCGACCAATGAGAAATAAGGATTTTATTTTTTAACCAATGAGAAAAAGGAAAAGTTTAAATGCACTTCAAATAATGATTTGTTTCCTTTTTAATTTTATATTCTATTAAATACTTTCCATGTCAAATTAACTTTTATTTATTCATTCTAATCAATATAAATATTAATAATAAAATAGTAATATGAATAAAATTTATATCACTTAATTGAATAAAATTTAAATTAAATTAATGTAATGATAATAAGAGGGTTTTTCAGAAATAAGATTTTTTAAATTTCTTTGCAAAAATACGTTTTTTTTATAATTTTTTTGAAAAATTACGATTTCCAATTTTTTTTGCGTTGTAAATCGTAAGAAAAAGTTACTTTTGGTTACTTTTGGTTGCAAACTATATTTTCACAAATATATCTAAAAAGTAGTAGAGCAACAAAAAACTTAAAAAAAATTAGTATTTTTGGTAATTTCTCTAATAATAATAAAATTCAAATTTTTTTAATAAATTGCAATTTCATTAGAAAAACAACTTTCAGAGTCTTACAGGACCACGGAAACCACTGAAAAGTGACATGCAGAAGCAACAGATACAAGACATCATAGAAAACTACCACAAGCAAACTCAAATGTAAACGAAAAACCATAAACAGAAAGCAACTCATCAGAACAAGACCAGCCATTTGCCAACACTCAAATTCTTTGCCATGCATACATCTAAATCGAGGTACGTCTCTTTATCTTCCAGGACATCAATGGCGTCCTGCGAAAATAGGCCATTGTTATTATAAGATACATTCCCAATCAACTTATTTTTACCTTTATCGAGACCATTCCCCATGGTTGAAATTCCTTTAGTTATCATCAACTAGAGCAGATCTTACAAGATATTTTGAATTATAATTTGTTTTAGATTGATTTATATTTATCAAAAATTAAAAAAATCATGTAAGATATTTTTGAATGATAATTAATTTTAGATTGATTTATAGTAATCAAAACCTTAAAACGCAAGATATTTTTTAATGGTAACTGATATTAGATTAATTTAGATCGTGTGTAATATATATATATATATATATTAATGTAAATGATTGATTTGAGTCAAAATTAAATAATAGCTATATAATCTTATACCTATAAATAAGTCTATGTGTATTTGTTAGATAACTCACCAATCCCACTAACACATCAATCACTTCTACACATATAAAGTTCAAAAGGCAAGGAACTTACTTTAATCGTATTGCTTCCTTGACATGTGAGAAGACAAACCGGCAAATCAAAGTACGCTTGACCAAGATGTGGCCTAGGATTAACGGCGCTACATGTGAGTTCAAATGTCTAATTCTAATCATATTGGATGATGACGCAAGTACTGTTTTTACTTATACACAAATTTAGTGACCAAAGAAATATAGATTCATAAGTGTTGATAAAATTAATGCTCATGTCTTGGATCGTGTACCAGGTGAGGAACATGTATATCTACGTGTTGATAGCATTGACGAAGGTCCTATGGATGAGAATGATTTAAATTCAGCTTTTCCCGTGGATTTTTTTTTAATTCAATCGATATGCCTGGAATGCCTAAGCACGAACTTATATTGAAAACCAGTTGTTGTTATGTTAGTAAGGAATATAAATTAGGTTCTTGGACTGTGCAATGGTATGAGAATGGTTATCAAGAAACTATTCAAGTGGACGGTTGAATGTGAAATAATAACTAAAAGCCATACATGAGCTACTCATATTATTCCGAGGTTTGTCACAACATCCAGTGACAACAACTTAAAGTGGCCTTTCGTATTTAAGAGGAGACAATTGTCATTGCAAGTATGTTTTGCAATGACAATTAATAAGAGTCAAGGTCAATCCATGAAAAAGGTTGGTTTGTATCTTCCCAGTCCTACTTTCTATCATGGTCAACTCTATGTTGCTCCCTCACGTGTCA
Source organism: Heracleum sosnowskyi (assembly GCA_030848705.1). Taxonomy (NCBI): domain Eukaryota; kingdom Viridiplantae; phylum Streptophyta; class Magnoliopsida; order Apiales; family Apiaceae; genus Heracleum; species Heracleum sosnowskyi. The sequence goes on along the minus strand of CM061235.1, from coordinate 8,087,336 downwards.
CTTCACCAGCCGATCTCCATATCCTTGTAGGAGACGGAACTACAGAAAATAAAAATAGCACAAAAAATATTGTTTACGAAAAAGGTTTCTACAATTTATCCGAGTTGTAGTTTTTAATTTGTATGCCTAACGTTATAAAGGCCACTAGTTTTTTTTGGTGAACATGGAAACCACTAGATAATCAGTTTGCAATGTTTTAATGTCATTTATTTTTTATATTCGTTTTCTTTTAAAATATAAAAATATACAAGCTATTAATTTTTTCCATATCAGAAAGATCTTTTTAGTTTAAAACAAATTCCTCTTAATCTATGCATTAATACATCGTGTATATCTAAATTTCGAAAATTTGAAATCTGCTACTATAATTTGCAATATATAAATATAATTGATTTTGATTGATATTATGCATAATCATAGCCATAAATTGAATAATTAATTAGAGAATATAATAATTCAATTACAAATAACTTTTTACATTTGTTTCTTGAAAATTTAGAAAATGTTGGGTAAATATGGTACAATAAATCAACCATCATATAACGAACAATTTATTTTTAATGCACTTAAATTTGGATGTTTATTGTTTTTTAAAATATGTATTCTAATAATATTTCCAAGTCAAGTAAACATTTATTTTGTTTATTTTTATCATTTAAATTAAAATCTAACATTTCTTTACAACAAAGATTAATGTCATTTAATGTCTAATATTCGCTTTCATTCAAAATATACAAGCTATTAATGTTTTTCAAATGAAAAATATCTTTTTGGTTTACATTTACAACAAATAATGTTTATTTGAATTTCAAAATTTTAAAATCTACTACTATAATATACAAGGTATGAAATTAATATAATTAATTTTAATTGATATTATGCATTATCATAGTCATATATTGAATAATCAATCAGAGAAATTTTTAATCAATCAATTAGAATTTACTTTTTACATTTGCTTTTTGAAAATTTAACTAAAGTTAACTAAATGTGGTACAATTTGCTGGAATTGTATTCACTGAATATAGATTCTCTGAATTCTTTAAGGTAAACGGTCTTAACCTAAAATGTGGCTTGAGTTTAAAGTTTTTTCTTGGAAAACAAAAAATGTGTACATATAACACATAGTACATCTAACCATCACTATTAGGCCATTTAATGGGCTGATATTACAAAAGTCAAATAATACTTTTTAGTTTATTTTTATCGTCTCAATTAAAATCTAATAAATCGTATTAATAGTATTAATATCACTTTGTAGTAATAGTAAATTTAATAATAATAATAATAATAATAATAATAATAATATTTTTAATATAATACTAATAAATAATAAAAATAAAAATGCTTTTTTTGTTTCAATCTATAGAAAGTGTATATTATATAATGATGACATGATTACTTAAAACCAATTTCCAAACAATTTTAACTGTGATATATGTGGATAAATACAATTGATGTTAATTGATTTATACATAAATAAATCTTGACTCATGAGTGATTTTAGGTTGAAATTTTTTGTATTTGAAATCTGAATTAATTATATTCAAAACATAAAAAAAAACAGCAAGATACGGTAAGATACGTAAAATAAATATAATTGATACTGATTGATTCATATGTACTTTATTTGTATTGAGATACTGTAAGATATTTGTATTTATGTAATTGATTTACAATCTATTTTATTTATATTGAGATGTTGTAAGATATTTGCATTTATATAATTGATTTGGGTTGCATTATATGTAATTCAACTTTAAATAAATTTAAAACAAACCTTCAAAACAATATATAAAGATTCATTAAGTAAAATAAATCTTGGAGATCAAGATACAAACTCCCTTCACATTTTTTATCACTTTATTTCATATTTTTTTGATCACTTTATACATTGTCATAGTAACTGGTTTAAGTATTAACATCTTCATACAATTGAATGATTTATAGAAGGCGATATGTTTCATTGTCTTTCTTCCCTTGATATGTCTAACAACAATTGGAGAGTTAAAGTTCGTGTTACAAGGATATGACCTTCAATATCTCAAGAACAAATTTTAATTGGCTTTAATCTTTTCTTCTGGATGACCAGGTAAATCTTATGCAATTGATAAGATTAATATGATGTCTACATTTGTAAATTGTAGCATAGATAAAATTAACGATTCAATTTACTGTTTGTAACAGAACTATCATATGCATGTATCAGAATACATATCCATCCAATTAAAAACTTCTTAATTTTTGATGATTATTACATTTTACATATGTGACTGGAGTAGTTGAAAATCTTCAACCGGTGCAACATCAAAATACAATATTGGACTAAAAACCTCTGGTAAAATTCAGCATTGGTCATGGAAGGTAGCAAAATTCATTTCGGTGTTTATTTTTTCAGTCTTATTATTCATATTAACGATTCAATTTACTATTTGTAACAGAACTATCATATGCATGTATCAAAATACATATCCAATTAAAAACTTCTTAATTTTTGATGATTATGACATTTTACATATGTGACTGGAGTAGTTGAAAATCTTCAACCAGTGTAACATCAAAATACAATATTGGGCTAAAAACCTCTGGTAAAATTTAGCATTGGTCATGGAAGGTACCAAAATTCATTTCAGTGTTTATTTTTTCAGTCTTATTCTTCATATTAAAAAAAATGAAAGAAAAAATATGAGATTGTATATGTTCAATACAAGGTACTCAGCAAACGTTCATATATGGGGCGAATTGACACATATTATGAATCCGTTATATGAAGAAGTATCAGAAACACATGCGATAATTGTTTTTGCAAGTGCTAAAGTTGAGAGGCGCGAGGTTAAGATTTTACTATCAAATTTCAATAAATATAATAATATAATGGAATTAGATTTGTCTAAATTAATTAATTATTTATTTCATTTAATCTCATTATCAGTTTCAATAACAATATACCATCATCAAAATTATACATTAATCCTAATTTGTATGAGGTTTTCTCTATGAGGCACTGACAAGAATATTCTATAACTTCAAATTTCAATATTAAGTTTTTACTTTGACCTATTCATATTCTATATTTTTTTCAGGTTTGAAGTTATTGGATATGATGGTCCTAACAAAGATACATAAAATTAAATGAAATGATGTTATGAATTTTAGGATGGTTAAAAATGTTATACATTTCTAATATTTATTTTTATTGGTGTTATGTTAAGATGCTGAACTATTTTTATCACATTGTCATCTATTTAAGTTGTATTTCTTTAATTCTGCATTTCCATAAAATTTTGTCGACATTATCTTTCAAGTACATTATTATATGATAAGTGATAACATTACACATCTTGATTACAATTTTCAGTCTATGTGCTAAACAAATATTGTCTATTAAAATAAATAATATTGTAAATTAATAATAATGTAATTTATGTAAGAAAAAAATATATAGCAAAATGAGGAAAAAAAGAAATATCTAGGTGCGAAGTATGAGTAAAATACTATTTAAATTTTAAATTCTAGTTAATCTAAAATATTTTAGTAATTATTAATTTCAACATTACTCTTTATATTATTATTATGACATTATCTTTAAAATTTAGATATTTAAGTTGAACCAAGGGAGGAGAGTAATAAATATTTTATTATTAATGAATTTTATTGCCTTTCAATTTTAATTTTAATTAAGATAAATAAGACACGAGACGAGAGACAACAGAGGTCCTATCTATTATTGTCGGAGCTTTTGTCTAACATTTTGTTGGATGAAGTAGTTGAAGTTGAGATTACTAAGTAGGGTTTGCCCCTTTTTGCTATATGGTATTTTATGTAAATGTATGTGTATATGTTGTTTAGAATGTTCTTTTGAGGTAAGATTATTCAATAGTAAGAGCTTTGAATTTAGACAGAGATGGGGTGTTTTGAGGATGAATTCTTTAATTGGAATACCAGCAAATTAATAAAATTACAGTTTTTTAATGTGGTATATTATGCCAAGTTATATCTGACAATTATATAAAAAGATAAGGTTACTTTGTTACTTATAGTTTTGGTGATTAACAGTCTTGCTTAAGAAAAAATATTGTTTATATTGTTCGTTTACTTGTCATGTGGTGATTAACATATAGGTTTGTTTGGTTGATAAGACCATATCTTAATCTTGGAAAATTATATGTTTGATTGTTAGCAAGATTATTGAACTTACAAGTGTTCAATGATATCCCGGCGTTATAATAATAATAAGAGATTTCAAGTTCCGGGCATATTGAGTGCCGTTTTCAAGTTTTTCTAATAGGGGATTTTATCATGGCCTTATCTTCTTGCTCGTCTGTCCAATCTTCTTTTCCGATAAGTAATGCACTAACCCTTTGCATATGGATTTGATACACTCTTTGCATATGCGTATTATTTATTTGTAAATCTCCTAGTCTATATACACCACTACATCGTATTCAATATACATACATTTAGTATATATATATATACACATATATACATGTTTTGAGGATTTGTTGATAAATGGTACAAAATGGGGTGGGAAAATGTGAATGAGATAGATAATTGTGTGGAATCAGTATAGGGAGAGATTCTTCACTCACCCTTCAAACAATCAACTTTTCGGTGGGTATAATGACCTAATTTTAATGAGTATAATGTGTGTAATGTTTTTGTGCAAGGGAGGGAGGGTGTTGGTTTAGGATGGTTACAACCGGATCGGGTAAATCATAATACGTATTTAGGAATTGCTTATTAGGGGATTATTATTAGTAAAATTGTCACTATTTCTCGGGAAGAGAAGATGGGCATATTGAGTGGTGTTTTCAAGTTGATTCGATTAGGATTTTATTATGGCCTTGTCCTCTTTGTCGTTGGTCTAACTGTCTTTTATGTCAAATAACAAACGATGCAATTACTAACCTAACATATTGTGTAACACTATGCTATATAAATTATCAGTGATTTATTTTACAAGTTAGTTTAAAGTGAGAATATCTTCGAATTGTCTATTGTAAGTTGCAAAATAAATGGACACCTGACTATTAATCCCAGTAGTAAATAAATGTTTTTGCAGAGAGCATGGGTAGAACAAGTCATAATACCATGAAAAATTTGCACTTATAATTGTTTTGATAATTGTTTGTGAAGATTACATTGTCATTTTATTGCAAGATCCGTCTCAGCTGCATGAGAAATTGAAAAAAGTTGTGTGGTCGATTAAAATTGTCGAAAAAGTAAAGGAAGAAGTAAATGAACAACCATTTGTATTTGCTCGTGGTTGTGTGGTTGTGGTTTCAGTGTTACTCCCAACGGATATATAATGACATCTGCAAGAATATTCATCACCTTCGACTCCAACAACATGGAGATCAAGTCTCGTAGACTTGATCAAGACACATTTAGAAAAGCCAAGTTGAAGTTGACACGACCACAATGGGATTTGGCGTTGTTAAAGATTAAAGTGGGTAAATTGAATGTTTGTGAATGTGAATCATTTTCAGAAGATGGAACACTTCGTGCTGGTCAGCCAATACTAACAATAGGTCGTACTTCTAATTTTGTGGGATCATGTAGATACGGAAATTCGGTTGTTGGATGTACGCAAGCAACAAGTCTACGTCTACCACGATTGAATAGAAATAGAAAGTGTGAAGATCATTTTTATCATGCATATTTTACAACACCCAATCATCAAATACTCTAAACATGGGTTGTTTTTGGAACCTGCATTTTTTTCCTGTAGTAGATCCAGCTGAACCTGAACCTGAAAACATTAAACTTTACGAATTTGAAAGACAAATTCATCCACATGTCCCTGTCATCCAATGTGATGGTTTTTCTATAAATAATGATCAATGCTTTGGTAGTCCGGAAAGTCAAGGAAGTCCGGTTTTTAATCTTACAGGAGAAATTGTAGGAATGTTGAGTTCTAAGTTTCACAACTTTGACATAGCCATCCATGTGAGTGCACTTCCTAGGTTCAAAACTGATTCACTCTCTGTAGGACATGTTTTTAGATGCCGGAGGTTTGTTTTAATCATTTCAATAATATTAGATAGGAAATGCTTTATATTTCCCTATTACAATTTCAATTCTTAACTCTGTTTTTTATTGTTTTCATAAAGGTCGAAAAGAAAGGCTGTGTTGCAAAGAAAAAGAAGAAAACACAGATTTGGAAAATTCCATATGGTAAGAATTTAATATTAATATCGAAAGACATGTTGCATCCATAAAACATTATCGATTAGATCATGAATGTTTTGTTGATTTATGAGGAGCCGGTAATTTTTAAATTTCTATTTTTGATGGTTGCAGTTGGGCATAAGGAGGACATGAGTGGAAGCCCAGTGAAAAAGCTTGATTAGATTACTAAATGTGCCTAGACCAATTATGTTTTTTTAGAAATTAGAGTGAAACTAGTGATGGATTTTGGAACATAATTAAAAACATAATTGATACCTAAGGTACCGTTCCAGCTCCATAAGACAGAAATTCACGGTTACATTCTAGAAGAGTTCAAGAGCTTAGAGCTCAAAGTTTTTAATTATGTTCCAAAACCAATCACTAGTTTCCCTCTCATTTTTAACAAAACATAATTGGTCCAGGCACATTTAATAATCTAATAATCTTTTTCACTGGGCTTCCACTCATGTTTTCCTTATGCCCAAATGCAACCATCAAAAACAGAAAATTAAAAATACCTGCTCCTCATAAATCAAAAAAACATTCATGATCTAATCGATAATGTTTTATGGATGCAACATGTCTTTCGATATTAATATTAAATTCTTATCATATGGAATTTACCAAGTCTGCGTTTTCTTCTTTTTCTTTGCAACACAGCCTTTCTTTTCGACTTTTATGAAAACAATAATAAACAGAGTTAAAAATTGAAATTGTAATAGGGCAATATAAAGCATTTACTATCTAATATTATTGAAATGATTAAAACAAACCTCCGGCATCTAAAAACATGTCCTACAGAGAGTGAATCAGTTTTGAACCTAAGAAGTGCACTCACATGGATGGCTATGTCAAAGTTGTGAAACTTAGATCTCAACATTCCTACAATTTCTCTATAAGATTAAAAACCGGACTTCCTTGACTTTCCGAACTACCAAAGCATTGATCATGATTTTTAGAAAAACCATCACATTGGATGACACGGACATGTGGATGAATTTGACTTTCAAATTCGTAAAATTTAATGTTTTTAGGTTCAGTGTTTTCAGGTTTAGTGTTTTCAGGTTCAGGTGGATCTACTATAGAAAAAAATGCATGTTCCAAAAACAACCCATGTTTAGAGTATTTGATGATCGGGTGTTGTAAAAATATGCATGATAAAAATGATCTTCACACTTCCTATTTCTATTCAATCGTGGTAGACGTAGACTTGTTGCTTGCGTACATCCAACATCCGAATTTCCATATCTACATGATCCCACAAAATTAGAAGTACGACCTATGGTTAGTATTGGCTGACCAGCACTAAGTGTTCCATCTTATGAAAACGATGCACATTCACAAACATTCAATTTACCGACTTTAATCTTTAACAACGCCAAATCCCATTGTGGTCGTGTCAACTTCAACTTGGCTTTTCTAAATGTGTCCGTGAATTTCTGCCTTGTAGAGCTGGAATGGTACCTTAGGTATCAATTATGTTTTTAATTATGTTCCAAAACCCATCACTAGTTTTCCTCTCATTTTAACAAAACATAATTGGTCTAAGCATATTTAGTAATCTAATAAGCTTTTTCACCGGGCTTCCACTCATGTTCTCCTTATGCCCAACTGCAACCATCAAAAACAGAAAATTAAAAATACCGGATTCTCATAAATCAACAAAACATTCATGATCTAATCGACAATGTTTTATGGATGCAACATGTCTTTCGATATTAATATTAAATTCTTATCAAATGGAATTTACCAAGTCCGCGTTTTCTTCTTTTTCTTTGCAACACAGCCTTTCTTTTCGACCTTTATGAAAACAATAATAAATAGAGTTAAAAATTGAAATTGTAATAAGGCAATATAAAGCATTTACTATATAATATTATTGAAATGATTAAAACAAACCTCCGACATCTAAAAACATGTCCTATAGAGAGTGAATCAGTTTTGAACCTAAGAAGTGCATTCACATGGATGGCTATGTCAAAGTTGTGAAACTTAGAACTCAATATTCCTACAATTTCTCTGTAAGATTAAAACCGGACTTCCTTGACTTTCCGAACTACCAAAGCATTGATCATGATTTATAGAAAAACCATCACATTGGATGACAGGGACATGTGGATGAATTTGTCTTTCAAATTCGTAAAGTTTAATGTTTTCAGGTTCAGTGTTTTCAGGTTCAGGTGGATCTACTATAAAAAAAAATGCATGTTCCAAAAACAACCCATGTTTAGAGTATTTGATGATCGGGTGTTGTAAAAATATGCATGATAAAAATGATCTTCACACTTCCTATTTCTATTCAATCGTGGTAGCCGTAGACTTGTTGCTTGCGTACATCCAACAGCCGAATTTCTGTATCTACATGATCCCACAAAATTAGAAGTATGACCTATGGTTAGTATTGGCTGACCAGCACTAAGTGTTCCATCTTATGAAAACGATGCACATTCACAAACATTCAATTTACCGACTTTAATCTTTAAAAATGCCAAATCCCATTGTGGTCGTGTCAACTTCAACTTGGCTTTTCTAAATGAGTCTTGATCAAGTCTACTAGCCTTGATCTCCAACAACATGTTGTTGGAGTCGAAGGTGATGAATATGCTTGCAGATGTCATTATATATCCGTTGAGTGTTTATATTTAGGTTTAGGTTTAGTCACATCTACTAAATGAAGAAGCGGCAAGATTTGCATTAGTACGTTATCAATATTAAATTGTGCTTATTTATAAATTTATATGTGTGTGTTTTAATGAGGTGTAAAATAGGTGAAACTAAAGGTGTGAAGTAATTTGTTCATAAATTTGTATATAACTAGCTCTTTAGCCCGTGCAATGCATGGGCATACTTTAAATATGAGTAAATTGTTTATTTTTTCGGCAAATTTTTGTACGTCCTCGTATTAGAGTAGCAATTGATGAGTTATACGACATTAAAATTAGTACAAGTTTGTATTACACTTATATACATGAAAGTTTTTTTTTTGTTAGCTTGTACTGATTTGGACCGTATTTGTACCGTAACAAATATAATACTTAAGGAATGTCAGAAATTATGTATAGTTTGATTTAATAGAGATAAATAATTACAATTCACAGACATGCTTTAATTTATAAATTTTCTTAATTCATAAATTTACAATAAATCTAAATGATACTATAATAGTTTGAGATATATAATATGTAAGTGTATATGGTCATATATTATCATAAATTTACATAAATATAAGTATTTATATGTATACATACGTATATATATATATTCAGGTAAATGTTGTATGTATATATAAGTATGCATATTAATTTGCAGCATTTAATAATATGTAATAAATATATATGTATAAGTTTGGAGCATTTAATAATATGTAATAAATATATGTATAAGTATGCATATTAATTTTGTAGCATTTAATAATATGTAATAAATTTATTGATGTTAAAATACCAAAATAACCCTAAAAATGTATAGTATAAGTAAGGGTAAAATGGTCCATTTGATTTAAATTGCTTATACCAAACCCCTTGTTATGGTATTATATATATATATATTCAGGTAAATGTTGTATGTATATATAAGTATGCATATTAATTTGCAGCATTTAATAATATGTAATAAATATATATGTATAAGTTTGGAGCATTTAATAATATGTAATAAATATATGTATAAGTATGCATATTAATTTTGTAGCATTTAATAATATATAATGAATTTATTGATGTTAAAAGACCAAAATAACCCTAAAAATGTATAGTATAAGTAAGGGTAAAATGGTCCATTTGATTTAAATTGCTTATACCAAACCCCTTGTTGTGGTATTATATATATAATAATAGATTAGTTGGAAGAATTATGTAGTGATAATTTAGGGTTTTTGTGAAATATTTTTAATTAGTGAAATAAATATTGATGGTTGTAAGTAAAAATAAAACTCATTATAAATAACTCATAAGCACTCATAGTATTAACTTAAATGAAATGACACCTACATTAGACTACATGACTGTTCAAACAGACACTCCCAACTAATTATTCTAAATAACCCTTCAAACATGGTTCACCTATTTTACACCTCATTAACTCACATATACAAACTTATAAACGTAAAAACCTTTTCGTATAAAAAATTGAACATTTTTTTTAAAGACATTTAACCCCCTTGTACTATAGCCTTTAGCTACACATGTGTTATAGCCAAAATTCGTTAATGGGTTTTTAGGTTAGGTTCGGGTCAAGTAGGAATTCAATTAGGCTATCTAAAATGTAATTTGATAGGTCCAATGATAGAAATGGTTGGAGCTTACCCTCAAGGGGTAAGGGCGCACCCTTTTAGGCCGTCCACCCCTTGAGGGCGCGCCCTCAAGGTAAGGGTGGCATGATGGATGTCTTGATAAAGGATAACGGCTATTTTGACATTGCATGTGGAAGGTTTGGGACTTGTCCTCTTAGGGGAGAAGGTGTGCCCTTTCCGGTCATTCAACCCCAAAGGACGCGTACTCTCTGTATGAACTGACAACTTAGCCTGAATGGAAGATTTTATAGGATAATAACTTCATTTGAAATAAGGAAGACATAGGGCTTGTCCTCATGGAGACGAAGGCGCGCCCTTTAGGCTGTCCACCCCTTGAGGATGCGTCCTCTTGGTTTGAAGTTGCGACATGATAATGAAGAATGGTTCCTGTGGCTTGGTACTGGCAAAATATTGAAGAATTCCCTCCTAGGATGTGCCCTAGGAGGGGGATGTCCGTGGCTGAAGGCCTCCTCCTGTATTCAATGGGCGCGCCCTCATTGGGGATGTGAGGTTAATCTTGGTGTGTGCTTTGGGAGCTCTGTTCCTGTACTCAATGGGCGCGTCCTTATTGGGGAACTTTGGAGTAATCCTGCACTTTGCACCCAAACACTTGGGATCACTTGTCCTGATATCTGGTGGGTGCTTCTCATTCGGGAGCCAAGGATGAGTCTAGCATTTAAGGTAAGTCATGGCTATACCGGTGTCTATGAATTAAGGAAATAGTTGGTAATGGATAGGACTAGTCCTCGATGGGGGAAGTTTCCTTATTCATGAAGTCCTGACGTCATAGATAAGCCTTTGGCCTTTGTGACTAGGCCTTATCGTTAGACATTCCTAAAGTGAGCTAAAACTTCAAGTCAGGAAAGATATGGATGTCTTACATTCAAGTAAGGAAAGATATGGATGTCCTACGTTCATGTATGGAAATATATGGAAGAGTCCTACGTCTAAGTAAGGAAGGCGGTAGAAGACTTTGACTGGACCTTGAAGATCAGAGACCAAGCCCATGGAGGAAACTTCCTCCCCAAGAACTACGTTGGCTTGATTCCCTATATAAGGGATACGTAGGCACATTGTAAGGGGTCAAAAGTTGAGAGCTCTGAGGCAGCCAACATAAACCCTAAGCAATCTCAGCCACCAATTAAATACAAACACCATACTCCGACGAATTTACCACCCAAGGACCACCATTGTAGATCTTGATTCCGGCGACGAACCCCAAACTTTGTTAATACGAAATTCCTCCGTTAACAAATTGGCGCTAGAAGGAGGGGCTGCTAATTAAGATCTAAATCTTTGGAGGAGAAGATGTCACACAATCGTAACGAACGTCCTGTGGATGAGGTCGGTTCAGATGACAGTGAAGGGAGTGAACACGCTCACCATGAAGAATATGTTCCCCAGAGTGTTCCAAATCCTGCTTATGGAACGCCTATCGTTGGGGGGCAACCACCGGTGCTCATAAGTAACTCAGATCTGATGGAGCAACTTTACCGCATGGGTGATGCCTTGAATGGTTTCGAGGCAAGGCTGGACACGGTTGAGCGAAGTGAAGTAAGGGGTCGAGTCAGGCGACAACCCCATAATCACCATTGGACAGGAAGAGGCACCGCAAGACAGGGGGGGTGATAGATCTCATGCTGGAAGGTTTCAGAATGTTACCCCAAGAAGGTTAAAATATCAAGAAAATGGAGTCCCTATTGTTGAACTTCCCGATGATGAGACGGACAGTCAAGATCGACCTAGGAGGGAACAACGTCCATCCCCACACCCTCATAGGTCAGGGCGATCCGAGAGTGAAGTTCGAAGGGCTGATGAACTCCACCAAGACCAAGAACAACGCTTGAACAGGTTGAAGGATCGTCTTGCTATAAGACTTAACAACGACGATCTACGGTTGTTATTGGTTGAATGGCAAAGGGACAGAGAAGTACGAGGGGACCAACCTCTTGATCCACAGAGTGAGCCCCCTGTTGACAGGTCGAGGCCCCATGGACAAGAGCATACTCGTCCTCGCGATGATTCAAGACGTAACCTAGAAGTGCAACCCCGTGATCCACAGTGAGAGCCCCCTGTAGACAGGTCGAGGCCCCATGGACATGAGGAAGCACCTCTACGAGATAATGTACAAAGTAATCAAGGTGAGAGGCCCCGTGATTCACAAAGAGTGCCCCTTAATCTCAGGTTGAGGCCCCGGGATCATGAGCGACCCCCCCAAGTTGAAAGATCAGGAAGGAGACGGGATACAGAATTGGATTATTGGAGCAGGGGTATCGATCGAAGGAATAGATATGATGCCCCTTACCGTGGAGGACCCTCTGGAGGAAGAGATCCGCACATAACACATGTCTCGTCCCAAAGTAGATCAGGAGGAAGACAAGAAGAGCCAAGGACGCGCCCTCATAGCCAAGAGGAGAGGATGCGCCCTCCAAGTCCTAATCCAAGGTTGTAAGAAACTCCTGCAGCCCAAGAAGAGACCCAACCTCCTCAACCACCACCTCAACCTCCTCCAATTGTGCATACCCAACCTCCGCCTACTGGAAATGCTCGGACTAATGTCCAAACTATCCCAGGTGTGGGAAGTTTCAATGTGGATGACCTGAAAAAACTCCTCACACATCATGAGGGATGAAGAGTTACTTCAACGGCTCAAGCCCCCTCCCCTTTCTCTAATGCAGTGAGGGAGGCACAGCTTCCAGCGGGGTATAGGAATACAACCAATGACTTGCGCTTTCATGGGAATGCTGACCCTGTCGAGTTTCTGGGAAGGTTCAATATAGAGATGGATATATATCAAGTACCTGATTTGGCTAGGTGTCGTCTTTTGGCAGCGACCTTTAGGGAAAGTTCTCAACAGTGGTTTCAAAAGCTTGGACCAGGTGTGATCACTTCATGGGAGGTCATGAAAACTCTTTTTCTGACAAAATTCCAAGCTACTGTGAAGTATGCCCCACCAGTGACTACTTTGGCTAATATCAAGCAGAAGGAAGGAGAAAGCTTGCAGTCGTACTTCAAGAGGTTCAATGCTGAATCTACCATGGTCAGAGGAGCAACAGACGAGTCACTCAAAAGTTTCTTGATTGCAGGACTTCAAGTCGGAATTAATTTCTGGAAACACCTTCAAGGGAAGGACCCTGCAACTCTGGCAGACCTCTTTTTCTTAGGCAGAATACTTCAAGATCGTGGAACAATCTCTAGCCGATAACAAAAAGTCTGATCCCCAAGGGAAATGGAAAGGTTCTAAAAGGAAGGATATGTCTCCAAGTCCCGACTACAGGAGGAGAGGATATAGCCCGAACTGGGTGAATGTCGCTAATGCTAGAAGAGGTTGGACACCACCAGATTACGACAGGCTGAACAGATATCAAACATGGAGTTATACATTAGCAGCCTCTATTTAACATATCTTTGAAGTAAATAAGGACAAAGGCTTATTCAAGAAGCCCGCACCTTTATCCTCGTGGCAAAGCAGAGATAAGAAGAAGTATTGTGCATACCATGAGTCTGCTGGACATAATACTCACGAGTGTCGAAAATTAAAAGAAGAAATCGAAGAATTGATCAAGGCAGGATACTTAACTGACTGGATTGTTAGAGAAGTGAAGAAGCATAAAGATGAACCCGATAGAAGGATGGAAAGAGAGCGCGCTCCAGATAGGAATGATGAGGATAGGTCTAAGGATGTTCATTTTACCCGAGCTGGAAGCATTCATACTATCTTTGGAGGGAGCCATCTTGGTGGAGACAATAACAACGCCCTAGAGAGGTATGCTAGGGAAGCACGTCATAAGCCCTTAACTAGTGTGAACAGCTTGGAACTCAAGCCTCCCAAGTTGTTCAAGGGGGAACCAGTGGATATCACCTTCACATAGGAGGAGGCAAGATGGGTACATCACCCCACTTACAGGTCCTATGAATGTGCATCGAGTCTTTGTGGACAATGGAAGTTCAGTTAATATCCTTTATTACAACACTTACAGGAAGTTAGGTTTGCCTGATAAGGATATCGTCAGAGAGGATGCTTGGATTTATGGTTTCACAGGAGAAGCTGTCAGAGTTATGGGCGCAATCAAGCTTCCAGTCACGCTTGGTGAAGGACCCTTATGCGTAACTCAAATGGTGGAATTTATGGTGTTGGATCAAGAATCTACCCACAATGCCTTGATAGGAAGACCTTTGCTGAAAGAAATGGAGGTGGTTACTTCCATTTATCATTTGACAATGAAGTTCCCTACTCTCAATGGGATTGGTTCCTCCGTTCGAGGGTCACAGTATGATTCAAGGGAATGCTACCATAGAACTGTCAAGGGTTTTCACCGCAAAGGACTAGGAGGACGCGCCCTTCCTCAGGAAGATTCTCAGGGAGTGCTCAAAGGTGCTAAGGGGGAGATCCATGCTCATTACACAGTCCAGGAACCAGAAGAGGACGTCCCTCTATGGAGGGTGCGCCCTCAGATTTTATTGTTGGAGGCGCCTCCTAAAATTGATGAACTCCAGGAAGGGATTGTGGAGGATGTGTTCACTGAAGATTGTGGAGGAAATCGTCAGGAGGATTTTGAAGGTAGTCATATTCTAGAAGGCGCGCCCTCATGGAAAAAGAACTACTGGAAGGCGCGCTCTCAAGGGAGGAAGAGCTTGTTATAGACGCATCCCCGAGAGATGAACTTGTTGACATCCTTGCGAGGGAGGAAGAAAATACTGAGGACGCGCTCTCAAGGGGGGAAGGATTCGTGGAGGACGCGCCCTCGGAGGGTGAAATGCCTGTTAAAGACCCTCGCCTTTTTGACCTTGATCTTGATCCGAGAATTCCTATCCCACATGAGAAGACAGGTCCTGCGGAAGACACGATTTCGATCCCGGTAGACACAACAGATCCCAGTAAGGTTCTCAAAATTGGGTCACAACTAAGCAATGAGTTGAGAGTAGGCCTGACTAATTTCCTTATGACCAATCTGGATGTGTTCGCTTGGAGTCATGCCGATATGATAGGGATTGATCCTAATGTCATGTGTCATCACCTAAACATATATCCTAATAAGAAGGGAATGCGTCAGAAGCGGCGTGCAATCAGTGGTGAGAGGGCAGTAGCTTTAAAGGAAGAGGTCGACATACTCTTGGATGTAGGTTTGATCAAAGAGTCCTTCTATCCTGAGTGGTTGGCAAATCCAGTGTTGGTGAAAAAGCCTAATGGAAAATGGAGAACTTGTGTGGACTTCACGGATCTGAACAAAGCTTGCCCAAAGGATAGTTTCCCGCTTCCTCGAATTGATCAGTTGGTAGATGCTATGGCTGGACATGCTCTCTTAAGTTTCATGGACGCTTACTCAGGGTATAATCAAATTCCCATGTACGGACCAGATCAGGAACATACCTCATTTATCATTGACAGAGGTTTGTATTGCTATATTGGAATGCCCTTCGGTCTTATCAATGCAGGGGCAACTTATTAAATGTTGGTGAATATGATGTTTAAAGAGCAGATTGGAAAAACCATGGAGGTGTATGTAGATGATATGCTTGTCAAGTCTAAGGAAGCAGTAGACCATGTGAGGCACTTGGAGGAAATGTTCGGAATTCTGCGCAAGTATAGGATGAAGTTAAATCCTCAAAAGTGTGTCTTTGGCGTTGAGTCGGGAAAGTTTTTAGGCTTTATTGTGAATCATAGAGGGATTGAGGCTAATCCGGAAAAGATTAAGTCACTCCTTGAAATGAAGTCTCCTACCAGTGTGAAGCAGGTTCAAAGCCTTTGTGGACGGATTGCGGCTCTAAATCGTTTTGTCTCGAAGTCTTCCGATCGTTGCAAAGAATTTTTTAAAGCCATTAGGGGGGTTGATAAGGATTTTATGTGGACTCCTGCTTGTGAAGATGCTTTTCAGAAAATCAAGGAACAATTAGGTAAGCCCCCACTCTTGGCCAAGCCTGTAGATGGTGAAGTGTTGATTCTGTACCTAGCCATCTCTGTTTACTCCATTAGTGTTGTGTTAGTACGAGAAGAGGATGGTTTGCAATCGCCGGTTTACTATGTGAGTAAGAGGTTTGTAAGACCCCAGATTTTGGGTAGAATTAAAACTTTTATTGTATGATGATGTATATATATATATGTGGATGGTGGTAATGGTTTTTGGAGAATTAAGTATGAAATGAATATGGATTTCAGTTTTCAAACATTTTGAGAATAATAAGAACGGACTGAACGCATAAATAAGAACAATCAATCTGGAAGATAAGAATACAATACTCCAAGGAAGAGAAGTATTTTTATGTCATCCAAATCAATATCTGGAATACATCCGACAACTCCGTAAACAAGATAGCGTACGCCCGAGAAAGCACTAGAACGTTTTCTAAGTGCAAAGAGTAAAGAGAAAATGAACCAGGAATTTTGGAACGGATTTTGATCCAAAAAGATTATAGAAAACCACTGATGAATAGTAACTCTTCATTTAAAAGTTTTCAGACCACCCTATATGCGGGACGATATAATAAACTTTCAAAGTCGCATTAGTGATCTACGATGGAAATAAAGGAATGCAAAAGCTGTCAGAATCGGAAAAATAGCATTTTTCGTTTTTCCGAAATTTCACCAAAAATGGACTAAATAATTATTATTTGAGGATATTTAAGGATTTAAATTATTAATTCTATGGATGTGGATTAATAAAAGATTTAGAAATATTAAGAACGTTTACGGGATTAAATGTAGACATGGAAGTAACATGTAACGAGATTAGTTCAAGGGATGCGACATTTGGATCATCCGTGTGAAAAGAAACGAACCGATAAAGCTACTTTAGCAGGAGCAATGCATGTGCGCCAAGTGTCGCAAGAAGAAGCATCAAGGACCAATGAGTCATCACTTTGACCATTTAATTACAAAATACAAATGATTAAAACAAAGAAAAGTAGAAAATAAAAAGAAAAGAAAACACCACCACCATTTCCATTGGAAACTCTCGGCCAAGAAGAAGAGGAAGGAGAAGTGGAGATTTCCTCCACCATTAATTGCAACCTAGAGCTTAAAACAAAGCTAGTAAGTAGTACAAGGTAAGCCATGAATCTTGTAGCCATCCTTTTAGTATTTCATGTTCAAATAAGTGAAAGAAGATGATGATGAATAGTAACCAAGTTTTTGTTTGATTTTGATTTTGAATCTATGGCTTCTAAAGGTTATATCAAGCAAGAATCCAAGTTCATATAGGTGTATTGGAAGTAAACAAGCTTGGAGGAGGTATGAACTTTGAGCCTTTGAATATTTTAAGTGATTTTTGAAGCTTTAATGGTGTAAAAGCATGTTTATGATCTTAGTAGCTATGATTGGGCTTTGTTATGAGTTGTATCGAGTTTTAAGAACGTAAAGGCATTGCTTGGCCTCAGTTATTGGTTGAATCAGATGTATATGTTGATGGGAGTGATTGATGAGCAATTTAGATGGTTTGAAATTTGGGATTATCCGATTTATAGCCGTCGTAATGACGAAATTTCTAAAGCCCTTAAAAACAGAGCATAACAGTTAAGATAGGCCTCGGGTATGAATGTTTATATGACTTGTACTTATAGATTGTTGAACGTAGATCGTTTTGGTGCGAAAATCGAAGCAATACGATTTACGGTTTAGGAGATATGGTCAAATTAGTAAAAGTGGTTCGAAAACGAGAAGAAAAGTTCGTAACTGAAGTTGAGATTGCTTAACTGGATCTTTGCAGGGGTTAAACATGATAATTAAATACTAGAGACAGAAAGGAAAGTGTGGGAGAAGACCTTGTGTGAAAAAGATCGTTTTTCGATTTTATAAAAATGTTTGAAGTTAGGATAAATGCGAGAAACCCCTTAAAACTAGTACTTGGGTATAACTTTGGTAAACTTTGAGAAATGAGTCGAAAATCTTGAAATGAATCATACGAGGTTGACCCTAGAATATTTATAACTTCAAGACAGATCAAGAGCAAGTCGGGATGATGTCCTTTGATAACAAACGAGTACCTAATTATAAGGTGTCGGTAGAAATTGCAAGGGTTAGGATTATATAGTCGCCTTAGTGCGGTGTTTAAGTTTAAGAATCATGTTTTGCTTGATTCCTAAGTATGAGTTATTGATGAAAGGTATTTTATTGTTGATAGATCGCCGGACTACTGCAGGACACCACCCACCGACTAAGAGATCAGGCAAGTTTTCAAACCTATACCTTTTTAAAAACTGTTGTGGTGATAATTAAAGATTTTGAGATATATGCTGCATGTGTATGATTTCGAAATGATTTCTATGATGCTAAGTCAAAGGTAGTAACACAAGTTGGACTTATAAGCTAGGGTTATGGCGATACTTATAAGCCGATATGTTAAGAAAAACCCTCAGTAGGGGGAATATACTTTGCATTTATATACTTTGGACCGGGAAGGGTATCAGTTGTTATCTAGAGATATATTATATAGTCTCTATATTTATTTTACATACTAAGAATGGTATCAGTTGCTATCTAGGGTTATTTTATGTTATTATTACAATTAATCCCGATATGTGGTTTACAAATTAAAGATCATTCGGAGTTTAATCTATTAAGGGTATATTTTAAATATATGTCGAATAGCTGTTATCTACCCTTTTTGATAAGAAAGTACTTGAGAAATATTTCTAAATAAATATTCTTTATTAAATATAGTTTGCATTAATTATTTAAAGCCCTACTTCTTAAGGAAGTATTTCGTGAAAACTATTTTAAACCCTAGATAGCTAATAAAGTATATTTCAGTCAATTTTATGATGAATAGAGAAGGTTCCCAAATCTATTTCCTGTTTAAGTCTATATTCAGAAAGACTTAAATGTTCGCTCAAACTACCAATACTCGGGGGACCTTTCTCAAGTTTTAATGTTTGCTCAAGTGGACTGCCCGGTCCTAAACCTTTTTGAAACTACTCCTTCACCAGCTTTGTATCCAACTATCAAAAATGATTTGAATACTCCTTCAAGACTCGAGGAGTAAAAGCAGTGAAATCAGTTGTATCCATGAACAAGCATCAGCTTGGGAAATATGGGTGAATTTTCCTTTCCAACCAGATATGACTACTTTGTGGAGTCGTATACTTGGGGAACAAGGGAAAGGAACTTGATGTTTCAAAGTTATGGATATTCTCGAACTCGGAGAATGTGTAAGGGACTGAGTGGCGACCTGTCCCCTAAGGGAATTACGCATAGACCAGCAGTCTATGAGCGGGTCTGTTCTTCCCTTAGATGATTATCAGATAGTGCCCGACCGTAGGATGAGAGAAGAGTATCGGAGGCCCCTAAGGAATGGGTACCCCTAAGGAATGGGTATGCTTTTCCCCCTACAACCGATTGGCGGGGAGGTAGGTCAGTTAGCGTCTGCCCTATTTTCCCTTCTACGTAGAAAAACAGCAGTGGGGAGTTGCCTTACGACTGATCATCGTAGAGGTATCCCTGTCGCCCAGAATCTCCAGTAAGAGTTCACCATCGATGAAAGAGCATGTTTCATGCGCGATTTCAGAAAAAGAAAGTTTGTTCCAGTTATTCAGTTTCATGAAAGTTTTCAAAGAAAGATAGTTTATTCCAGTTATTCAGTTTTCATGAAAGTTTTCAGAAAGGTTACTCAAGAGTAATCCAGTATGTTCCAGTATATGAGTTTATAAGAAAGAGCATGAATTTACGAAAAGTATATGATTTTATCTACAGGATATACGTGATCAGATGAGTTTAGAAAATGAATTGGAAATAAATTTACATTGTTTTATTTCCAGATTATATATGAAGTAAATGTTTCCTATGAAAGTTGATACTTGATTATATATATATTGTTTATCAGTTCAGCATTATTTTGGTGGGCCTTGTTGCTCACCCTTG
Organism: Heracleum sosnowskyi; assembly: GCA_030848705.1. Classification (NCBI taxonomy): domain Eukaryota; kingdom Viridiplantae; phylum Streptophyta; class Magnoliopsida; order Apiales; family Apiaceae; genus Heracleum; species Heracleum sosnowskyi. Next base: position 8,067,018 of record CM061235.1, on the reverse strand, counting down.
CTTGTTTTTATATATATCACCACAACAGATAAACCAGATGTTTCGCACCACCAGCCGCAAGAGGGTTTTGGAACCCAGAGGACTCTCCCCTGATACTATAGCCGCCATAGCTGAGGTAGAGCCTACTAGTGATATAGACTGGTAGTTCAGATTCAACTTTTAATTATATGTATGACGTAACGTAAGAAGTGGCAGCAAACTTAAACTTGTAAATTATATTTGGGCTTGTAATCACTTATGATATGTTTAAGGACCCTGTTAGCAGTACTTATTTCAAGTTCATCTCTGGGACTATAACTTGTGTGTGTGTGTGAGATAGATGGTGGGGTCATAGCATGTTGTTTATTTGTATTGATTCAAGTCAAGCATGATGTATGGAATGATGACCGTAACGACCAGATTCCTGACCCCGGATCTGGGGCTGTTACAGAGATGGTATCAGAGCTAAGAGTTAGACATCCCAGAGATGATGAGACGTTACAATTATAAACTCACTAAGATAATAAGAACCCTTGCCAGGTTCACCTAAAACCCGTATGGGAACCTTTAAGTATCATGATAGTAACATAATTCGTTATTGTACAGGCGGGTGATATGTCAGACCCCGAGGCGGTAGCAAGGCAGCATGATGAGGAGCTACTTCGGACCTCAGACCCATACTATGAGAGATCAGGAGGTGAGCATCAGGAGGAGGATCCGGAGGATGATCCAGAGGAGGATCCCGAGTGGGCCCCGGCCACTGGGTTTGACGAGGAGATTCCTGTTGTTGAGGTAGATTCAGAGGAGGAGACGGGAGGTGAGGCTCAGGCTGAGGAGCAGGGTAGGGATGATTCGGAGAGTCCCCCTAGTTCCCCACCTCTCCCACTGAGTCCTCCTGCGGATCATGAGGAGCAGACCCCAGAGCCCACTCAGGCAGAGGATGTCCCGCTAGTGATCCCAGTCACTCCGCCCCATGCCCCCCTAGATGGTGTGCCGGTTGTTGTGCATGGGTGGATTGTGAGCAGGTTGACGACAGACTTGACAACAGCAGAGGCCAGGTTGGCAAAGTCTCGACTACAGCTCGCCGCGGAGAGGACTGAGAGGCTTAGGCTCCGGCGCGTCAGGAGGACCATTCGCCCCCAGGTCTTTAGGAGGGAGGTGAACCGCATCGAGCGCCGGGCACGAGCGAGGATTAGGGCCTTACAGACAGACGGAGGTGGCAGAGTGTCCCGGTTTGATACTGAGGAAATCGTTCGTCTTGCTATGGTCAGGGTGAGGGCCCTGAGCCGCGCTCGTGGCTGATTCCAGATACAGTGATATGGTAGTCTAGCCTTCTAGTCTTGCCCGACCATGGTAGAGTGCCGACTTTTGTAGGGTTTGTTTTGTGGTATATAGTTTCCCGTAGGCAGACTAGATGGATGGACTTTGTATTTCACTTTTATGCTAGTTGTTGTTATCAGACAGGTGTACTCTAAAACTTGGATGTTGGCTCAGATGTTATGTTTTGGCAGCCTTATGTATATATGGATTTTCGTTTCAGTTGCACCAATTTTAGTGACATGGTCACCAGTGTGTATGATTTTATCTGTGCGTATTTTCGATTAAATTGCCATATATATAGGACTGGGGATCCTAAATCCCAAATATATTATCATTGCGTAAGGAGAAATCCTACAAAGCAGGTGCATAAATTTAATGTGATTTTCTGAAATTTCAGTAAGATGCCTCCGCGGAGAATTGCGACCAGGGCTAATCCCCGTGAGTTTACCGACCAAAAGAGTCACAATCAACATAGTGAAAACCTTGAGTATGATGAAGAAAATGACGAAGACTATAATGAGCAGGAAGACTCCCGGTATGGGGAAAGAGACGAAACCTTTTATACCGCGGAATTTGAGGATGAAAGGGAAGAAACTGAGGTTGAGCAAGAGAGGGAGGATCGGAATAGAGACCCTATGGGTCAGTTCATGGACTTGCTTAGACAAAATTTGGTTCGACAACCCCAACCACCTCAAGGGGACAGCAGTAATGTGGCCAACTCTTTTAGGGCCTTTAAATCATTGAAGCCTCCTGAGTTTACCGGATCAGCCGACCCAGTAGAAGCGAGAGCATGGATTAAGGAGATGGAGAAGTCATTTGAAATTTTGAGTATTGAGGAGGCACAAAAGACTGTTTTTGCATCATACATGTTAAAGGGAGAGGCCAACTACTGGTGGGAGGCCAAGAGAAATATGGAAGCAGGTGCTGTGATAGCTTGGGAAAGGTTTAAGCAGTTATTTCTGGAAAAGTATTTTCCGAGGTTCATGAAAACTCAGATGGAGCTCAAGTTCTTGGAGCTAAAGCAAAATAATCTATCAGTAGCGGAGTATGAAGCGAAGTTTACCGAACTGTCTAGGTTCGTGCCCGAGTTCGTGGACACGGACGAAAAGAAAGCTAGTAGGTTTCAGCAAGGGCTGAGGCCAGGGATCCAGAATCGGGTAGCTATTCTGGAAATTATAGATTATGCCACCCTAGTACAGAAAGCTTCAATCGCCGAAGCAGGTATTGATCAAGTCCAGAAAGATAGGGGAGGAAGAAAAAGGAAGCATGTGAGTATGGGAGGAGGTTCGGAAGGGGGCAACCCTTCAAACAAGTTCAATCGCAGAGCGGTTTCCCTACCTGGTAGAAATGAAGGTTCCAGGCCAACCAGGAGCACCAGTGTAAACCAGGGTAATAAGCAGTTGGGAGCACCCCAGTCCCAATCGTTTCGACCTTCATTTCCGGCATGTACCACCTGTGGAAAGAGACATCTAGGTGTATGCAAAATAGGGACGATAAATTGTTATAAGTGTGGACGACCGGGCCATTATGCCAGTTCTTGTACCCGAGATTCCCTTAGTGACAGCAAGAGTCCTACTTGTTATAATTGTGGTCAGCAGGGGCACATATCAAGAAATTGTCAAAAGAGCAAGCCAGCAGCATCAGGGGCCAGCAAGGCTGCCTCCAACAAGCCCCCAACGGCCAGAACTTTTAACATGACAGTACAGGATGCGGTAAGGGATACCGATGTGATAGCAGGTACTCTTTCCCTCAATTCAGTCAGTGCAAATGTTTTATTTGACTCTGGAGCGACTAAATCCTTTATATCAAAGGACTTTGCTTATAAACTAGGACTTAAAGCTCAACCCCTGAGAGGTACCTTACAAGTAGAAATAGCCAATCATGAGATAGTTCCAGTTAATCAGATTCATCCCGGATGTGAGTTAAAGATAGGAGATCAATCGTTTTCTGTTGATTTGATTCCTTTCAAGTTAGGGGAGTTTGATGTCATATTAGGAATGGATTGGTTGTCCCGTAATAACGCTCAGATAGATTGTAAAGGAAAGAAGATTAGATTGAGTACCACAGGAAAGAAGGATATAGTTTTTAAAGGGATAAGACAGACGCAAAAATTCTTAACCATGGCCCAAACTAAGAGATTGTTGCGAAAAGGAAACGAAGCCTACTTAGCTTACGTGGTGGACACCCAAAAAGAGGTGCCCAATCTGCAAGATATCCCCGTAGTCAACGAATTCGAGGATGTGTTTCCCCAAGACCTTCCAGGGTTACCACCCGACAGAGAAATTGAGTTTGCAATCGAGCTAGCCCCAGGGGCAGCACCAGTGTCCAAAGCCCCGTACAGATTAGCCCCAGTAGAGGTGAAGGAGCTGGCTACCCAGTTGCAAGAGCTGTTAGAGAAAGGTTTCATAAGACCTAGTGTGTCGCCTTGGGGCGCACCAGTGTTGTTTGTTAAAAAGAAAGATGGGAGCATGAGATTATGCATTGACTATCGCGAATTAAACAAGTTAACCATAAAGAACAAGTATCCTTTACCAAGAATCGATGATTTGTTTGATCAGCTAAGAGGTGCTGTGTACTTTTCTAAGATTGACTTGAGAACTGGATATCACCAGTTGAAGATTAAACCTGAGGATATTCCTAAGACTGCATTCCGTACCCGTTATGGACATTACGAGTTCTTGGTGATGTCATTTGGATTAACCAACGCCCCCGCAGCCTTTATGGACTTGATGAATAGAGTGTTCAAGAAATATTTGGACAAATTCGTCATAGTTTTCATTGATGACATTCTTATCTATTCTAAGACAGAAGCAGAACACGCCGAGCATCTGATGATAGCCCTAGGAATTCTCAGGAAAGAGCGGTTGTACGCCAAGTTTTCGAAGTGTGAATTCTGGAAGGAGGAGGTGCAATTTTTAGGACATGTGATTAATAAAGAAGGAGTGTTGGTTGACCCCTCCAAGATAGAAGCAGTTTTGAATTGGGAGCGTCCAACCACTCCAACAGAGGTAAGGAGCTTTATTGGACTGGCCGGTTATTACCGGAGATTTGTGCAAGATTTTACAAAAATAGCCGCCCCGTTAACACGACTTACCCGCAAGACGGATGTTGCCCAGTAATAATCTATTGTAGAAGGGGGGTTGAATACAATAGAGTAAGATAATCGACTTCTTAATGTATATATCACAAATATGAAAAGAAAGATAACAGCTTTATTAAATCTGATATAAAACTGTTACAAACTCTCTCAAGAAATTCTGATGTTCTTGAGAGCTGTTAGTTTACAAAAACTCTCTCAAGAAATTCTGTTCTTAAGAGCTTCTCTTCGATTATGTTCTCTCTCTAATGAATACATAAATCGAAACCAAGACTGTGTTTATATAGTGCACACAGCTTCTCTATCAATAACAAGATAAGTCCTAATCAATAACAAAGATAGAAACCTATCCTTAATCGATAGCTACATTCTACAAACCAGGAACAGATAGAATAAACTTCCATGTTTATCTAGACTCCAAATATAACTCGAAGTAGGAATCCTGATCAGCTTCAAGTTCTGATGATCAATCTTGATCATAGTCTGAGTAGGAATCCTGATGATCAATAAGATACTGACGCTTGATCAAATACTGATGACCATGCAATACTGATGACGTCAGCAATCCTGATCAGTTGAGTCTAGCTTCTGACGATCATTGAATTCTGATCTAACAATCTCCCCCAATCTCATACTTTGTGAAATAAAGTATAGATTCCAAATATTCAATGATGTCAAAAACATGTATCAAAATGTACAAGTATCTTCAGAAACAACTTATCTGTTTAAGCTTTTTGATAGAACAGATTCATCTTCAAGAAGTTGGATAATAAACTTTCTTCTTTTTCTTCAAGAATTTGAATCAGTCTTTCTTTAAGATTTCTGAGTTCTTCATCTTCCTCATTAATCTGGTAGATAGCTGCTCTGAGATTCTGTATGGTGTTCCTTTGAAGACTATGCTCTTCTAGCATAAGATAAGCAATTTCCTTCCCATCAGGACTGAGTGAAAGATGAGTCATGCCAAAATTTACTTCTTTAACAGCAGTACCCCTTTGCATTTCCACATCCTGACCTCTTTGATTTAAGTACATGGGAATATAATTACCATCGAAATTACTGTTTCCATCCAGTCTTCTTCTTATCGTTGACAAAATCATGTCACTCCATTCTTTGTACACTTGGTTCTTCCATCTTAACAGATAGTGAACATATTTCAGTTCCTGTGTAGTTTTCATCAGCAGATCTTGAATAGATAGAATCTTCACATTACCATCTTTCATGAAGTACAGAAGCTTTTCTTTCTTTTCAAAACCATCATGACAATCTATAACTATATCAACAGCTAATAAATTGTTCAGGTTTTCAGAAGTTAAAGTACCTCCAATTTCAGTTAAGGAGTAAGGATCAACATAAGTCATGTTTAGAAATTCAGCATCCCTGTGTCCAATACCTCCTCTTGTGTAACTTGACATTTGCTTCAGATTCGAAAACATCTTTATCCAGAGTGTTTTTGATCTAGCCATATCAGACAAATCAACAACACTTGAAGCACTTGTTATAATTCCACCAGACTGAAAATTGATAAGTTTATCACACCTTAGTGTACTTATATGTTTCCACTTCTTGTATTTCTCCTTTTCATGAGCGTAGCTTCTTTCAAGTAAAGATTCTTGCCTGCTTGTATTTCTCCATTGTCTTTCATTTGAAACTTTAAGCCTTTGTAGATAGAGATTGAAATCTTCATATGTTCTTTTTGTAATATCTCTTCTTCTGGCTTCTTCTTCTTCATCTACTTCTTTGTTGTGACAATCAACAACAGTAGATAAGATTATCAAATCAACCTCTTGCAGAATTTCAGATTCATCAGGATCTTGAATGATGTCAGGATTAGAATCTTCAATTTGATTTGTATTGCTGAGAGTTGATTTACTTGACTTTCTTCTCAATTCAGGTTCTTCTTCAACAATTCCATCATCACCAAAAGTAGATCTGTCAGGAACTACTAGAGTTTGAATAGGTTCAGGAATTTCTTCAATTCTTAACCCTCTAGACCTTGTCTGTCTAGGTACTGTTTGAGTTGAAGAACCTCTTCTACTTCTTCTAGCTCCTCTCCTACCTCTGCCTCCTCTACCTCTAGCAGGGGCAGTATAGCTTTCCATTGTCTCTCTTTGTAATCTCAAAAATTCTTCATGTGAGAGATCTGGATATTCTTCACTTGCTGTAGAGAGTGCTTTTCTGGCAAATAATTGTTGAACTCTTTTATCAGTGTGATAAAGAGTAACAATTCTACCGTCTTTTGTAGAAAACTTCTGGAATAAATTTGATGCATCTTCAGGATTATCAATAATTACATCTTCATCACCTTCAGGAATTGTAGCAAGAATATGTCCATGACCAGGTGTCAGGATTTGATCTTTCGTCAGGATCTGAGATTGCACCAATGTTCTTACTGTCTTAACTCCAGAATCAGAAACATGAGTTGACTGCGTTGTTTGACTTTGAGAAGTTTGAATTGTAGACTTCAAAACCGCAGCATCAGAAGTTTCTCCTTGTATCACTTTGTCACCACCATCATTTCCAGTATCATCATTATACTAGATCAGGTGTACATTTTGTCTGAATAACCTTCTCCCCCTTTTTGACATCAGGATTTGACAATAATTGCAAAATTAAGGAAAGAGAGGCTTGATTTCAGTTACCTTAGTATCCAGAGAATCAATTCTTTGTTTGATGGAGGTTTGTTCTGAAACAACAGATTTCACTTGGGATTCCACTACCCTCAATTGTAAAGTAGTAGGCACCTTTGTAAAATTATTAAAGATATCAGTCCTCACTTTTTCAGTTGAACCCTAGATAGAATCAATCTCACTTTTCAGGCTCTTGGATAACAGAGTTGTAGCCTTCAGATGATTCTTCAAGTCTTGATTCTCTATAGATTTCACTGCATTATAGGCATGTCCAATAGCAGAAGAAAAACTGATAGATTCATCAGAATTGTGCCATGAACTGTTCCATTCATTCTGTCTAAATGCCTCTGCAGGATCAAAGGAAGGAATAGAAAAATCTTGTCTCTGATCTTTCCTAGTGGAAGCATTGCTAGCCATATATGTACTTGATGAACCAAAATTAGTTCCAAGACTAATTTTGAGTGCTGTAGCAAGCTGTTCCTTCTCTTTTCGATTCTCATTATCATCACTATCATCAGAGTCATCATCATCAGTACTATGAGTAACATCAGGATCAGGAATTGCAATACCTTTCTGTTTATCCTGTGATTCTGAGATAGGATGATCCATTGGTCTTGAACGAAGTGGCTGTATCAAAATAGGTTCATTATCAGGAGCACCACTAGCGTCAGGATGAACATCGTCAGGATTTGATATGCTTGCATCAGTATTTGCTACCAATGGTTCTTGTGGAGCTTGAGGTTCAGAAGCTGCTTCAACACTTTGAGCTAAAGGTTCTTGTGTGCTTCCCTCATTGACAATGTTCTCGACCAATCTTTCAATAGAAGCTGTAGCTTTGCCTGCATCTTCACTTTGAGAAGATGGTTCTTGTGTAGCTGGAATGTTGATGTCTTCATTCTCCCTTTGAGAAAATGGTTCTTGTGTGACCATTCCACTAGCTAAGCCTTCACCCAAACTTTGATTGAGTGGTTCTTGTGTGGCAGGATCAACAGTAGCTGCTGAATTACTCTGAAATTCAGGTTCTTGTGGGCTTGATCCTTTCAGCTTCTTCTGTCTCTGATAGACTAACTCTTCTGCATTCCTCTTTTTCTTTGATGTAGGTGTAAGACCAACCAAGGAAGCAGTTGTAGAAACCTTCTCCCAACAAATTTCTCTAATCTGAGATGGAGAGGCTGGAGAGTCTGATATAGAGACAACTTTTGTTGTTGCATCAGGAATACTAACATCAGGATTTGCTAGAGCATCAGGAGTAGATGACTCATCAGGATTTGATGTCTGAATATCAGTATCCTTCATTTGCACTGTCAAAGGAATATGATACCTGCTCTTTGATAATTTCCTTGTCTTTTGTGGTTTTGATGAAGGTACCACAGCTTTAGTAGCAGTATCAGCAACTTCCTTGTTCACATTCATCACAGAGGATATAGGTAAGTCATCCTCTGAATCACTTTCATCAATCAACCTTAACTTTCTTTTCACAGGAACATTCTTAACAACCATATCAGCTTTCTTGACCAGGACCCCTTGTACACCCCCCTTGTATCTTCTTTTTATTGAGTGGTGTAGAGGAAAAATCCTTTGAACCTGATTGCCTTCCAGACACATCAGTTCTAGCTGATTTCTTTGATTTTACAACTAAAGTCTTTTGAGAGACAGTAGAGGTGGTTGTTAACTGTTTAGACTGTTTAGGTTGCATGCTTGTGTCAGGAACAAGGTGGGTTGGGCCTTGCCCCATAGCATTAGAAAGTAGTCCATAACGAGTAGGCATTTTCTGATGTAAGAAAAACCTAACCTCATCAGGAATAAAAACATTTCCGCACAAAATATTTTGCCATATCAGGATTGAAAAAAAAATATTCAATAAGATTAAAATGAAATTTTATTTAAGAAAACAAAATTTATTTTAACAATCCTGAATAGCGTTTTGGTTTAAGAAAAATAACCAAATTAATGGTCATAGAAATATTTATGGAAAACTGAACCGTCTCATCGAGATTGTAGAAATGACCTGCACCCTTAATACACATTCTCTATAAAAGAGAACTGTTAATCATAACATCATTTATTTATTAAAAGCACAAACCCTTTCCAGAGAAAAACTTACGAAAACCTTTCACCTTCTTCGTTTTTCAATGGCTGCCAACAATCAAAACGATTTACCTGATGAGGAATATGATGATCTCGCATTAATCTGGCAAGAGATGGATGAAGCTCTGGCTGAGATTGCAGAGCACGAAGAACCACAACCTGTTCCTGACCCTCAGGAACATGAAGCATTTATCAACGCAATGACTGAAGTCCTTGTCCATAACTTCCAGCAGGTTAATCCTGACTGGAATCCTCTTCACAACCTAGTCATCGTCGATGAAGAAGAGCCAGAAGACGGTGATGATGAAGATGATGAGGAACTCGAGCGAGAGCTTGAGAAAAATAGAAAGATCCGTGATGCTTGTATGTCTTGCAAGTTGGAAGCACAGAAAAGTTCCGGTGATCAAGGGGACGAGCCACCTTCAAGTGCGTCTACTCCTCTTCTTGTCCTTTAAGGATGGACATAGAAATCTTCCAATCCTGATGGACTGTGAAGCTGCTCAGGAGCATTCATGCTAATTTGCAGGGCACGTGTTCATGCTTATCTGTAAAGCATGAGTTCCTGAGTAGAAAATAGACTAGGAAAACAATTATGTAATTTCCATATTTCATGTGTAATTGATATTCAAGAATTAATGAAAATTATCTATTTTCTCAACTGTTTTCTTCCTGTACTTGCCTGCAAAATTTGTTAGTAACACTCATAGTGATATAGAAATGATAAATAATAAACTCTGACAATAATAAAATTGAAATTGATAATTAAGACTGAAAACTTAATCAAAGACTAAGTAATAATCTAATTGTCCAGAGTTTACCAGGAGTGTTAATGACAAATTAGAACCTCTGGTTTTCATACCAGCTTCAATATCTGAGCATCAGGATTTGACCAATTGATTTCCTGTCAGGATTGATTCCTATCAGGATTTGATCAAAGATACATACCTTTCTGAATAACCATCAGGATTTGACAGTTATCAGGATTTCCTCTCTGTAGCTTTTCCTCAGAAATTCTCATAATTCATCATTCCAAGTTCATTCACCAACTTATTGAAAGCAGCTTCAGGCAGTGGCTTGGTGAATATATCAGCTAGTTGTTGATCAGTAGGAACAAAGTGAAGTTCAATTGTTCCTTCCAGAACCTGTTCTCTTATAAAGTGATATCTGATACTGATGTGTTTAGTAAGAGAATGCTGAACTGGATTTCCTGTCATTGCAATAGCACTTTGGTTATCACAATAAATAGGGATTTTTGAGTATGACAGACCATAATCTAACAACTGATTTCTCATCCACATTATCTGAGCACAACAACTTCCTGCAGCAATGTACTCAGCTTCTGCAGTTGAAGTGGAAATAGATTTCTGCTTTTTACTGAACCATGAAACTAGTCTTCCACCCAAAAACTGACAACTTCCTGAAGTACTTTTCCTGTCTATTCTGCATCCTGCAAAATCAGCATCTGAATAACCACACAACCCAAAATCTGATTCCCTTGCATACCAAAGGCCAAGTGAAGGAGTGCCTTTGAGATATCTGAAAATTCTTTTGACTGCAATCAGATGTGGTTCTCTAGGTTTTGCTTGAAATCTTGCACATAGACAGGTTGCAAACATGATATCTGGTCTACTGGCAGTGAGATACAATAAAGAGCCAATCATTCCTCTGTAGTGAGTTACATCTACCTCTTCACCTTGATCAGGATCAAGTTTGGTAGTTGTAGCTATGGGAGTTGAAGCAGGAGTACTGTCTTGCATGTTAAACCTTGTCAGTAAATTCCTTGTGTATTTAGACTGATTAATAAAAATCCCTTCATCAGTCTGTTTAACTTGAAGACCCAGAAAGTAACTCATTTCTCCCATCATGCTCATTTGATATCTTGACTGCATAAGCTTGGAAAACTTTTCACACAGCTTATTGTTTGTTGACCCAAAAATGATATCATCAACATAAATCTGAACTAACAGCAACTCCTTACCATGATTCAAATAAAATAGAGTTTTATCAATTGCACCTCTTTTGAATCCACTTTCCAGTAAGAATTGAGCTAAGGTTTCATACCATGCTCTTGGAGCTTGCTTTAGTCCATAAAGTGCCTTATCCAGTCTGTAGACATAATCTGGATAATTAGGATCAATGAAACCAGGAGGTTGTTCAACATAAACTTCTTCCTCCAGTTCACCATTTAAGAAAGCACTTTTAACATCCATCTGGAAAACCTTGAATTTCTTATGTGCTGCATAAGCAAGAAATATCCTGATGGCTTCTAGTCTTGCAACAGGAGCAAAAGTTTCATCATAGTCAATTCCCTCTTGTTGGGAATACCCCTTTGCAACTAGTCTAGCTTTGTTTCTGATAATGACTCCATCAGAATCAGTCTTGTTCTTGAAAATCCACTTTGTACCAACAATTGATCTATTCTTTGGTCTTGGTACCAGTTTCCAGACTTCATTCCTTTCAAATTCATTCAGTTCTTCTTGCATTGCAGTAACCCAATCAGCATCTTTAAGTGCATCTTCAACTTTCTTAGGCTCCTCCTTGGACAGAAAGTTATTGTATAGACATTCATTCTGAGTTGCACTTCTTGTTTGAACACCTGCATCAGGATCTCCAATTATCAAATCAGGAGAATGATCTTTTGTCCATTTCCTTGCTGGTGTCAAATTGTTTCTTGAAGTAGATGCTCCCCCTGGATTGGTGTTATCTTGATTGAAAGAATTTGATTGATTTGAAGCTCTCCCTGAATTATTGCTATGCCCTCCTGATGTATTATCAGGATCTTCACTTGAATCAGTATCTGAAGAATTCTGTCCTGATGATTGAGTTGACTCTGAACTTGTAGTTGAATGCCGTTGCTCCCCCTCAACATTAGCACTACTAGTTGTATTACTGTTGTTTGCATCATCAGTATTAGCACCATCAGTACCTAGTGTGTCATCAGGATTTGGTGACCCATCAGGATCTGATGTATTGACAGCTTCTGATTCACTTTCTTCAGGTTCCTTGGAAGCTTCATTTTCAAATAACAATCTATCATGCGAGTCTTCAATGATTCCAGTTATCTTCTTGTCATCAAAAGATACATGAATTGACTCCATGACAGTTCTTGTCCTCAAATTAAAAACTCTGAAGGCTCTTGATGTAGGATAGCCTATGAATATTCCTTCATCAGCCTTCGTTTCAAAATTTCCCTAGCTGTTCAGGATGAGTTCTGAGAACAAAACATTTACAGCCAAACACATGCAAATGCTTCAGACTTGGTTTCTTCTCCTTGAGTGACTGATAAGGAGTGACACCATGCCTGTTTATCAATGTGAGATTTTGTGTATAGCATGCTGTGTTGACTGCTTCTGCCCAGAAATATGTAGGTAATTTAGCTTCTTCTAACATAGTTCTGCCAGCTTCAATAAGAGTTCTATTCTTCCTTTCTACTACTTCATTTTGCTGAGGTGTGCCAGGAGCAGAGAATTGTTGAATGATTCCTTTATATTTGCAGAACTCTTCCATCTTTGAATTCTTAAATTCAGTACCATTATCACTTCTCAGAATCTTGACTTTGTACTTTGTGGTTGTCTCAATCATTCTCACATGATCCAACAGAACTTCAGGAGTTTCATCTTTTCTGTGCAGAAAATACACCCAGGTGAATCTAGAATATTCATCAACAATTACAAGAGTGTACCTTTTCTTACTGATGGACATGATGTTGACTGGACCAAACAGATCAAGATGTAGCATGTGATATGGTTCTTCAATAGAGGATTCTGATTTACTCTGGAATGATGTCCTTCTTTGTTTTGCTTTTTGGCATGCATCACAGAGTCCATCAGGTGTATATAAGACATTAGGTAATCCTCTTACTAACTCTTTCTTAACCAACTCATTGATGTTGCTGAAGTTGAGATGAGAAAGCTTCTTGTGCCAATTCCAACTTTCATCTACTGAAGCTTTACTGATGAAACATGTAGGGGAGCCATCAGTATCTGAGAGAATGTTGGCTTCATATATGTTACCATGCCTGTAGCCAGTTAGTGCTATCTTTCCTGTTGCTTTACTGACTACTTCACAATGTGTAGAATAGAAATTGACATGATAACCTCTGTCAGTGATTTGACTAATACTCAACAAGTTGTGTTTTAGTCCCTTCACTAGAGCTACTTTTTCAATGATGACATTTCCAATGATTATATTGCCATATCCCAAGGTTTGTCCAATGTTGCCATCTCCATAAGACACAGTTGGGCCAGCTTTTTCCTTATATTCTGATAACAGGGCTTTGTTTCCAGTCATGTGCACAGAACATCCACTATCCATGACTAACACATTTTTCCTTTTACCCTGCATCAGAATAATAAAACACTAGTCAGAATGTTTAGGAACCCACACTTGTTGGATTCCTTGTTCATGCATTTTATTAAATTTAACAGCAGAAGACTTTTTGACTTTAGCAGTCCTGACAGGATTTACTCCATCAGGATTTGCTTTGTCAGTATCAGTATTAACAAAAGCATGCTTCACTATGACATTTTTAGTCCTATCAGACTTTGTACTACTTTCAAACTTAGGCAATGGATCATAAAAGTTATAGTACAAATCATGATACTCTTTACATGTATAAATAGAATGCCATAGACTACCACAATGAAAACAGGAATTCTGTGGTTTGTAAAATACTGATCTATTCCTAACATCAGACTTAGGAATTTCAGCAATTTTCTTCTTACTCTTTTTACAATCAATAGCAAGATGATTAGAGTTACCACAGTTAAAACAACTCTTTCTAGGTGCATTTGGGATATACTTATAACCATTTTCTTTATTGATCCCAATTTTACCATTCCTGTTTCTCTTAACAGTAGCTTCCTCTTTCTTATCTGTACCCTCACAGATTTTATCCTTAAGTTGTTTCTGAGACAATAGACCTACATTCTTAATGACTTTATTCAAGACAGGTTTAGACTTAACGATTTTAATTCCTTGAGTAGAAGAAGATCCCTTTTCAAAAGTAGAATTGGAATCCTTACCAAAAACAAAATTAACAGGAGTAATCTTAGATTTGGTTGAGTCTATAACATGTCTATAGGTCTTTGGACTGACTGTCTCATCAATGACAATTTTCTCTGCTGATTTATTATCCTCATCTGACTTATATCCTAGACACTCTTTCCAATTCTTAGAGGTATTAATCTCATGAAATTTCCTACCAGAGTCTGTCCAGGTTCTGATTTTCTCATTAGCATAATCAAGTTCTTTTTCAAGGGAAGTACATTTAGATGTCATCTCTAAGTGCATGTGTTTAACATTATCACATTCTTTTTGTACTTCTTGCATACGAGAAAATTCAGCTTCTAATATCTCATTCCTTTTTCTAAGGTCAGACATCTCAGATAAGATTCTAGTATTCTCAGCAGTTTGACTTCTAAAGCTAATATGTAATGACTTTAGAAAACGTCTTAACTCATAAGCATTATCAGTATCAAAATCAAAGATAGTATTTAGTACCTTATCATCAGGAGCAGCAGTTACATCAGCATTGGCCATTAACGCATAGTTGACTACCTCAGTATCAGATTCTGAGGAAGAGTCCATCCAATCCTTGCTTGATGTGATGAGTGCCTTTGTCTTGTTGCATTCAGAAGCAAAGTGACCCATACCATTACACTTGTAGCATCTAACCTTTGACTTGTCAAATTTGCTACCCTTGCTGTCCTTTTTGATATACTTGTCTTTGTCTGCTTTGAAGGTCTTTTTCTGAAAGTTGCCTTGTCTTCTATTCTTCCTGAACTTCATCCTTCTGAAGTTTCTGACAATCATAGCAACCATCTCTTCCATGTCTGAATCAGAAGATTCATCACCAGTATTGGCATCAGGATTGCCATCAGTATCTGATGAAGAGTCGTCAGGATCTGATTCAGCTGCTCTTGCTTTCCTTCTAGAGACCTCCATAGCTTTCCCTTTTGATTTTGCTTCTACATTCAAAGCAATTGACTTTGCCTTGCTGCTTTTCTTATTCTTCCTCTGTTGAACTTCAAGATCATGAGTTCTTAGCATCCCATAGATCTCATCAAGAGACACAATGTTCAGATCATACTGGTGTCTAATGATTGAGGTCTGAGTATCCCATTCTTCAGGTAAAGCTCTTAGAAACTTGGTGTTGGAATCTTCAGTTTCATATACTTTGTCAACTAAGGATAAGCTGTTCAATAGTGTCAGGAATCTATCATATAGCTCAGTCAGGCTCTCTTCAGGTCTTGTATCGAATTGTTCATATTCTTGAATCAAAAGAGCCCTTCTGTTCTTCTTGACAGATGCAGATCCCTGGCACTGAGTTTCCAAAGTATCCCAGATTTCTTTTGAAGACTTGCATGCAATCACTCTGTTTGACATAACAGCATCAAGGCTATTATGCAAGATATTCTTTATCTTTGGTTCCCTGAGTACATGAGCTTTTTCTTCTGGAGTCCATTCAGATTTAGCTTTGACCACATAATGTTCTGGTACAGTATCTGTTCGTTCTACGAACCTTGTTGGTATATATGGTCCATCACGAATCCTGTCCAAGTAATCGGGATCCATAGCCTCCAGGTACATCAGCATCTTTACCCTCCATGTAGGATATTCTGATATCTTTAAGATGGGAATCTTCATGCTTTCATACTTGGTTGTCGACATCTTTAGATCGTATCTGATTCAGAATTAAATCAGTTTGCTCTGATACCAATTGTTGCCCAGTAATAATCTATTGTAGAAGGGGGGTTGAATACAATAGAGTAAGATAATCGACTTCTTAATGTATATATCACAAATATGAAAAGAAAGATAACAGCTTTATTAAATCTGATATAAAACTGTTACAAACTCTCTCAAGAAATTCTGATGTTCTTGAGAGCTGCTAGTTTACAAAAACTCTCTCAAGAAATTCTGTTCTTAAGAGCTTCTCTTCGATTATGTTCTCTCTCTAATGAATACATAAATCAAAACCAAGACTGTGTTTATATAGTGCACACAGCTTCTCTATCAATAACAAGATAAGTCCTAATCAATAACAAAGATAGAAACCTATCCTTAATCGATAGCTACATTCTACAAACCAGGAACAGATAGAATAAACTTCCATGTTTATCTAGACTCCAAATATAACTCGAAGTAGGAATCCTGATCAGCTTCAAGTTCTGATGATCAATCCTGATCATAGTCTGAGTAGGAATCCTGATGATCAATAAGATACTGACGCTTGATCAAATACTGATGACCATGCAATACTGATGACGTCAGCAATCCTGATCAGTTGAGTCTAGCTTCTGACGATCATTGAATTCTGATCTAACAACGGAGAAGTTTGAATGGACAGATAAATGTGAGAAAAGCTTTCAAGAGCTGAAGAGAAGGTTGGTGACGGCCCCCGTGTTGGCGTTGCCTGATGAAAAAGGGGATTTCGTAATTTACAGTGACGCTTCGCATAAAGGATTAGGATGTGTGCTTATGCAGCATGATAAAGTAATCGCGTATGCGTCAAGGCAGCTAAAAGACTACGAGATTCGATACCCAACTCACGATCTAGAACTGGCAGCGATAGTTTTTGCTTTAAAGATTTGGAGACACTATTTGTATGGGGAAAAATGTGAAATCTATACTGATCATAAGAGCCTTAAGTACATCTTTACCCAAAAAGAGCTTAACATGCGCCAGAGAAGATGGCTAGAACTGATTAAGGATTATGATTGTGAAATTCGTTATCACCCGGGTAAAGCCAATGTGGTGGCTGATGCCCTTAGCAGAAAGGAGAGGCTTAAGATGATGACTTTAGAGGAAGCCCTGATAAGAGATATGGAGAAGTTGGAAATTGAGATCAAAATTCCAGGAGATAGCCAAGAGAAGTTGATGGAGATTCAGGTCCAATCCCCATTATTAGAAAAGATCAAGTTGTGCCAAGAGCGAATGCTCCAAGATGAAAGAGAATCCCTGACAGGGGAAGAGTTGAGGACTGAGAAAGACAACCAGGGCTTAATGAGATATACTTACAGAATTTGGATTCCTAACGTCCCAGAGCTGAAAGATGAGATTCTGCATGAAGCTCACAATAGCAGATATTCAATTCACCCAGGGGGAAATAAGATGTATCAAGATTTGAAAGAGTATTACTGGTGGCCTAACATGAAAAGAGACGTGGCAGAATGGGTAGGCAAATGCCTGACCTGTCAAAGAGTGAAAGCTGAACACCAAAGGCCCAGTGGACTTCTACAACCTCTGGAAATTCCCGAATGGAAATGGGATCATATAGCAATGGACTTTGTCGTAGGTCTACCAAGGACCAAGGCCAATCATGACGCCATATGGGTGATAATAGACCGACTAACGAAGTCAGCCCACTTTCTACCAATTAACGAAAGATTCACTGTTGATAAATTAGTGGATATTTATATGAAAGAGATTGTGGCCCGGCATGGAGTCCCGGTGACCATCGTGTCGGATCGAGATCCCAGATTTAATTCGAGATTTTGGAAGAGTTTTCAGGAATGTGCCGGAACCAAGCTGAATATGAGTACTGCCTATCACCCTCAGACAGATGGGCAAAGTGAAAGGACCATCCAAACACTAGAGGATATGCTGAGGTTCTGTGCCCTAGATCTTAAAGGAAGTTGGGATGATCACTTGCCATTGGTTGAGTTCTCTTATAATAATAGTTTCCATGCGAGCATTGGAATGCCGCCTTATGAGGCCCTTTACGGAAGAAGGTGCAGATCTCCCTTATATTGGGATGAAGTTGGTGAGCGTAAATTGCTAGGGCCTGAAATGGTTCAAAGGACAAAGGACATAGTGGATTTAATTCGAGGACGGCTAGTAGCAGCCCAAGATAGACAGAAAAAGTATGCAGATTTGGCTCGGAAGGGCAAAGAGTATGAAGTAGGAGACCTAGTGTTCTTGAAAGTGTCTCCTTGGAAAGGGTTGATGAGATTTGGAAAGAAAGGAAAGTTGAGCCCTAGATACATTGGGCCATTTGAGGTTTTGAGATGTATTGGAAAGCTAGCGTATGAACTGGCACTACCCCCATATTTGCAACAAGTCCACAATGTGTTTCACGTTTCGATGCTAAGGCCCTACAAGTCGGATGCTAAGCATATAGTGGAATACGAGCATGTAGACATACAACCGGACTTGACCTATGTGGAGCAGCCAATGGAAATTATAGATCGAAAGGAACAAGTGCTCCGAAACAAGGTCATCAAACTAGTCAGAGTGGTGTGGAGGAATCATAATGTGGAAGAATCAACTTGGGAGCTAGAGAGCGAGATGCTAGAAAGATATCCCCATTTGTTTTCAGAATGATTCCGGGACGGAATCCTTTTAAGGAGGGGAGACTGTAAGACCCCAGATTTTGGGTAGAATTAAAACTTTTATTGTATGATGATGTATATATATATATATGTGGATGGTGGTAATGGTTTTTGGAGAATTAAGTATGAAATGAATATGGATTTCAGTTTTCAAACATTTTGAGAATAATAAGAATGGACTGAACGCATAAATAAGAACAATCAATCTGGAAGATAAGAATACAATACTCCAAGGAAGAGAAGTATTTTTATGTCATCCAAATCAATATCTGGAATACATCCGACAACTCCGTAAACAAGATAGCGTACGCCCGAGAAAGCACTAGAACGTTTTCTAAGTGCAAAGAGTAAAGAGAAAATGAACCAGGAATTTTGGAACGGATTTTGATCCAAAAAGATTATAGAAAACCACTGATGAATAGTAACTCTTCATTTAAAAGTTTTCAGACCACCCTATATGCGGAACGATATAATAAACTTTCAAAGTCGCATTAGTGATCTACGATGGAAATAAAGGAATGCAAAAGCTGTTAGAATCGGAAAAATAGCATTTTTCGTTTTTCCGAAATTTCACCAAAAACGGACTAAATAATTATTATTTGAGGATATTTAAGGATTTAAATTATTAATTCTATGGATGTGGATTAATAAAAGATTTAGAAATATTAAGAACGTTTACGGGATTAAATGTAGACATGGAAGTAACATGTAACGAGATTAGTTCAAGGGATGCGACATTTGGATCATCCGTGTGAAAAGAAACGAACCGATAAAGCTACTTTAGCAGGAGCAATGCATGTGCGCCAAGTGTCGCAAGAAGAAGCATCAAGGACCAATGAGTCATCACTTTGACCATTTAATTACAAAATACAAATGATTAAAACAAAGAAAAGTAGAAAATCAAAAGAAAAGAAAACACCACCACTATTTCCATTGGAAACTCTCGGCCAAGAAGAAGAGGAAGGAGAAGTGGAGATTTCCTCCACCATTAATTGCAACCTAGAGCTTAAAACAAAGCTAGTAAGTAGTACAAGGTAAGCCATGAATCTTGTAGCCATCCTTTTAGTATTTCATGTTCAAATAAGTGAAAGAAGATGATGATGAATAGTAACCAAGTTTTTGTTTGATTTTGATTTTGAATCTATGGCTTCTAAAGGTTATATCAAGCAAGAATCCAAGTTCATATAGGTGTATTGGAAGTAAACAAGCTTGGAGGAGGTATGAACTTTGAGCCTTTGAATATTTTAAGTGATTTTTGAAGCTTTAATGGTGTAAAAGCATGTTTATGATCTTAGTAGCTATGATTGGGCTTTGTTATGAGTTGTATCGAGTTTTAAGAACGTAAAGGCATTGCTTGGCCTCAGTTCTTGGTTGAATCAGATGTATATGTTGATGGGAGTGATTGATGAGCAATTTAGATGGTTTGAAATTTGGGATTATCCGATTTATAGCCGTCGTAATGATGAAATTTCTAAAGCCCTTAAAAACAGAGAATAACAGTTAAGATAGGCCTCGGGTATGAATGTTTATATGACTTGTACTTATAGATTGTTGAACGTAGATCGTTTTGGTGCGAAAATCGAAGCAATACGATTTACGGTTTAGGAGATATGGTCAAATTAGTAAAAGTGGTTCGAAAACGAGAAGAAAAGTTCGTAACTGAAGTTGAGATTACTTAACTGGATCTTTGCAGGGGTTAAACATGATAATTAAATACTAGAGACAGAAAGGAAAGTGTGGGAGAAGACCTTGTGTGAAAAAGATCGTTTTTCGATTTTATAAAAATGTTTGAAGTTAGGATAAATGCGAGAAACCCCTTAAAACTAGTACTTGGGTATAACTTTGGTAAACTTTGAGAAATGAGTCGAAAATCTTGAAATGAATCATACGAGGTTGACCCTAGAATATTTATAACTTCAAGACAGATCAAGAGCAAGTCGGGATGATGTCCTTTGATAACAAACGAGTACCTAATTATAAGGTGTCGGTAGAAATTGCAAGGGTTAGGATTATATAGTCGCCTTAGTGCGGTGTTTAAGTTTAAGAATCATGTTTTGCTTGATTCCTAAGTATGAGTTATTGATGAAAGGTATTTTATTGTTGATAGATCGCCGGACTACTGCAGGACACCACCCACCGACTAAGAGATCAGGCAAGTTTTCAAACCTATACCTTTTTAAAAACTGTTGTGGTGATAATTAAAGATTTTGAGATATATGCTGCATATGTATGATTTCGAAATGATTTCTATGATGCTAAGTCAAAGGTAGTAACACAAGTTGGACTTATAAGCTAGGGTTATGGCGATACTTATAAGCCGATATGTTAAGAAAAACCCTCAGTAGGGGGAATATACTTTGCATTTATATACTTTGGACCGGGAAGGGTATCAGTTGTTATCTAGAGATATATTATATAGTCTCTATATTTATTTTACATACTAAGAATGGTATCAGTTGCTATCTAGGGTTATTTTATGTTATTATTACAATTAATCCCGATATGTGGTTTACAAATTAAAGATCATTCGGAGTTTAATCTATTAAGGGTATATTTTAAATATATGACGAATAGCTGTTATCTACCCTTTTTGATAAGAAAGTACTTGAGAAATATTTCTAAATAAATATTCTTTATTAAATATAGTTTGCATTAATTATTTAAAGCCCTACTTCTTAAGGAAGTATTTCGTGAAAACTATTTTAAACCCTAGATAGCTAATAAAGTATATTTCAGTCAATTTTATGATGAATAGAGAAGGTTCCCAAATCTATTTCCTGTTTAAGTCTATATTCAGAAAGACTTAAATGTTCGCTCAAACAACCAATACTCGGGGGACCTTTCTCAAGTTTTAATGTTTGCTCAAGTGGACTGCCCGGTCCTAAACCTTTTTGAAACTACTCCTTCACCAGCTTTGTATCCAACTATCAAAAATGATTTGAATACTCCTTCAAGACTCGAGGAGTAAAAGCAGTGAAATCAGTTGTATCCATGAACAAGCATCAGCTTGGGAAATATGGGTGAATTTTCCTTTCCAACCAGATATGACTACTTTGTGGAGTCGTATGCTTGGGGAACAAGGGAAAGGAACTTGATGTTTCAAAGTTATGGATATTCTCGAACTCGGAGAATGTGTAAGGGACTGAGTGGCGACCTGTCCCCTAAGGGAATTACGCATAGACCAGCAGTCTATGAGCGGGTCTGTTCTTCCCTTAGATGATTATCAGATAGTGCCCGACCGTAGGATGAGAGAAGAGTATCGGAGGCCCCTAAGGAATGGGTACCCCTAAGGAATGGGTATGCTCTTCCCCCTACAACCGATTGGCGGGGAGGTAGGTCAGTTAGCGTCTGCCCTATTTTCCCTTCTACGTAGAAAAACAGCAGTGGGGAGTTGCCTTACGACTGATCATCGTAGAGGTATCCCTGTCGCCCAGAATCTCCAGTAAGAGTTCACCATCGATGAAAGAGCATGTCTCATGCGCGATTTCAGAAAAAGAAAGTTTGTTCCAGTTATTCAGTTTCATGAAAGTTTTCAAAGAAAGATAGTTTATTCCAGTTATTCAGTTTTCATGAAAGTTTTCAGAAAGGTTACTCAAGAGTAATCCAGTATGTTCCAGTATATGAGTTTATAAGAAAGAGCATGAATTTACGAAAAGTATATGATTTTATCTACAGGATATACGTGATCAGATGAGTTTAGAAAATGAATTGGAAATAAATTTACATTGTTTTATTTCCAGATTATATATGAAGTAAATGTTTCCTATGAAAGTTGATACTTGATTATATATATATTGTTTATCAGTTCAGCATTATTTTGGTGGGCCTTGTTGCTCACCCTTGCTTGTTTTTATATATATCACCACAACAGATAAACCAGATGTTTCGCACCACCAGCCGCAAGAGGGTTTTGGAACCCAGAGGACTCTCCCCTGATACTATAGCCGCCATAGCTGAGGTAGAGCCTACTAGTGATATAGACTGGTAGTTCAGATTCAACTTTTAATTATATGTATGACGTAACGTAAGAAGTGGCAGCAAACTTAAACTTGTAAATTATATTTGGGCTTGTAATCACTTATGATATGTTTAAGGACCCTGTTAGCAGTACTTATTTCAAGTTCATCTCTGGGACTATAACTTGTGTGTGTGTGTGAGATAGATGGTGGGGTCATAGCATGTTGTTTATTTGTATTGATTCAAGTCAAGCATGATGTATGGAATGATGACCGTAACGACCAGATTCCTGACCCCGGATCTGGGGCTGTTACAAGGTTGTTGGATGCAGAAAACCGATATACTAGCATAGAGAAGTTGGTATATGCCTTGGTGCTGGCTGCACGAAAGCAACGTCCGTACTTTCAAGCTCATAAAATTGAAGTCCGGACTTCTTATCCCATGAGACACATTTTACAAAAACATGAAGCTTCAGGAAGGATGTTGAAGTGGGCAATTGAGTTGGGGCAGTATGATTTGGAATATGTTTCTCGAATGGAAATCAAGGGACAAGCCTTAGCTGACTTTATTCTGAAGTTTGAAGATGAGAGTATGGGACGAGAAATCATTCTGGTGAACCCTAACCCTCTTGAGCAAGAGGCAAGTCCTTTAAAAGAAGAATATCCTTTCCCTTAGTGGACCATGTATGTGGATGGAGCAGTCAACAATGACGGGGCAGGTGATGGAGTTGTCCTGACCTCTCCCGAAGGTCACCTTCTTATGAGTGCTATCAACTTCAAATTTGCAGTAACTAATAATGAAGCTGAGTATGAGGCATTGATTAATGGCTTGAAGTTAGCTTTAGAAATGAATGTGAAGAATTTGGTAGTATTCAGTGATTCAAAGTTGGTTGTTCAGCAGGTTGAAGGAGGGTTCCAAACTAAAGGACCAAAGACAGAGGCATATATGATGACTGTTCGTCGTTTGATTCAACTGTTCAACATAGTCAGACTTGAAGGAGTTCCTCGTGAAGATAATTCTAAGGCTGATGTTTTAGCCAGGCTGGGTTCTCAAAGAGACACGGTGTTGATGGGAGACATTCCATTGGAAATTCAAGAGATTCCAAGTATCCCAGAGGTAGAGCTAATGGTTGTGGATGAAGCACCAATGATAACTTGGATGACTCCCATCCAAGAGTATATACAAAAGGGAATTCTACCCCATGATAAAGGAGAAGCCAGATGTTTAAAATACCAAGCAACAAGGTATGTGGAGTATGATGCGGTGCTATGCCGGAGAGGTTTTAATCAACCCTTGCTAAGGTGCGTTGATGGAGATGAGTGCAACTATGTCTTGAGAGAGATATATGAAGGAATATGTGGCAATCACTCGGGGGTAGTTCTCTTGCCATGAAGGTGTTACGACAGGGACATTACTGGCCAACCTTGAAGGACGATGCTATGAAGTTTACAAGAGCATGTGATCAGTGCCAACGCTTTGCAAACTACTCATCTATTCCTGCTACGACATTGATCTCAATGATGAGTCCTTGGCCTTTTGCTATGTGGGGAATTGATCTTATCGGAGAGCTTCCTACGGCCAATAGGGGTGTCAAATATGCTGTTGTGGCGGTGGATTATTTTACCAAGTGGGCAGAGGCTATGCCCTTGGCAAAGATAACAGCCAAGAAAATCAAAGATTTCGTTTTTAACTCCATTGTTTGTAGGTTTGGAATTCCCTACAAGCTCATATCTGATAATGGAAAGAAGTTTGACAACAAGGAGTTAAGAAAGTTGTGTGAAGATTAAGAAAGATTTTGCAGCAGTCTATCATCCTCAGAGCAATGGGCAGACTGAAGCTATCAACAAGATAATCAAGCACACCCTGAAGACCAAGCTAGAAGAAAGTAAAGGTAACTGGCCTGGGGAGCTTCTTATGGTGTTGTGGTCCTACAATACCACACCAAGGTCTACTACTGGGGAGTCTCCATTTATGTTATCTTATGGCTTTGAAGCAATGGTTCCTGTGGAGGTCGGGTCTGGATGATTATGACAAGGAGTCTAATGAGGTCAACCAACGGCTTTATCTTGATTTTCTGGAAGAAACACATGCAACATCATCCTTATGATTAGCTGCATATCAGAAAAGAGTGGCCAGGTTTTATGATCGAAGAGTGAGGGTACGTCGCCTCAAGGTTGGTGATCTTGTGTTACGAAGGGTGATGCCTCATACCAGAATTTCCAGTCATGGGGTCTTTGGAGCAAATTGGGAAGGACCTTACAGGATCAAGTCTGTGCTTTGGGAAGGAACTTTTCACTTGGAAGATTTGGGTGGCAATCCTATACCGAGAGCATGGAATGTGGAACACTTGAAGAAATACTACCAATAGGGAGTGGTTGTGTACTGTTAGATCAGAATTCAATGATTGTCAGGAGCTAGACTCAACTGATCAGGATTACTGACGTCATCAGTATTGCATGGTCATCAGTATTTGACTAAGCGTCAGTATCTTGTTTATCATCAGGATTCCTACTCAGACTATGATCAGGTTTGATCATCAGGACTTGAAGCTGATCAGGATTCCTACTTCGAGTTATATATGGAGTCTAGTTAAACATGGAAGTTTATTTCTGTCGGTTCCTGGTTTGTAGAATGCAGCTATCGATTAAAGATATGTTTCTATCTTTGTTATTGATTAGGACTTATCTTGTTATTGATAGAGAAGCTGTGTGTAGTATATAAACACAGTCTTGGTTTCGATTTATGAAGGAGAACATAATCGAATAGAAGCTCTCGAGAACATAGAATTTCTTGAGAGAGTTTTTGTAAGCTAGCAGCTCTTAAGAACATCAGAATTTCTTGAGAGAGTTTGTAACAGTTTTATATCAGAGTTAATAAAGCTGTTATTGTTATTGATCTTTCATATTTGTGTTATATAAAGTCGAGAATCTTATACAATTGTATTCAACCCCCTTCTACAATTGTTATTTACTGGGCAACAATTAGTATCAGAGCAAACTGGTTTATTTTTAAATCAGAGACGATCTAAGATGTCGACAGCCAAATATGAAAGCATGAAGATTCCCATCTTGAAGATATCAGAATATCCTACATGGAGGGTAAAGATGCTGATGTACCTGGAGGCTATGGATCCTGACAACTTGGACAGGATTCGTGATGGACCATATATACCAACAAAGTTCGTTGAACGAACAGATGCTGTACATTATGTGGTCAAAGCTAAATCTGAATGGACTCCAGAAGAAAAAGCTCATGTACTCAGAGAACCAAAGATAAAGAATATCTTGCACAACAGTCTTGATGCTGTCATGTCAAACAGGGTGATTGCATGCAAGTCTTCGAAGGAAATCTGGGATACTTTGGAAACTCAGTGCCAGGGATCTGCATCTGTCAAGAAGAACAGAAGGGCTCTTTTGATTCAAGAATATGAACAATTCGATGCAAGACCTGAAGAGAGCCTGACTGATCTATATGATAGATTTCTGACACTATTGAATAGCTTATCTTTAGTTGACAAAGTATATGAACATGAAGATTCAAACACCAAGTTTCTAAGAGCTTTACCTGAAGAATGGGATACTCAGACCTCAATCATTAGACATCAGTATGATTTGAACATTGTGTCTCTTGATGAGATCTATGGGATGCTAAGAACTCATGATCTTGAAGTTCAACAGAGAAAGAACAAGAAAAGCAGCAAGGCAAAGTCAATTGCTTTGAAGGTAGAAGCCAAATCAAAAGGAAAAGCTATGGAGGTTTCTAGAAGGAAAACTAGAGTAGCTGAATCAGATCCTGAAGACTCTTCATCAGATACTGATGGCAATCCTGATGCCAATAATGATGATGAATCTTCTGATTCAGACATGGAGGAGATGGTTGCTATGATTGTCAGAAACTTCAGAAGGATGAAGTTCAGGAAGAATAGAAGACAAGGCAACTTTCAGAAAAAGACCTTCAATGCAGACAAAGACAAGTATATCAAAAAGGACAGCAAAGGTAGCAAATTTGACAAGTCAAAGGTTAGATGCTACAAGTGTAATGGTATGGGTCACTTTGCTTCTGAATGCAACAAGACAAAGGCACTCATCACATCAAGCAAGGATTGGATGGACTCTTCCTCAGAATCTGAAACTGAGGTAGTCAACTATGCACTAATGGCCAATGCTGATGTAACTGCTGCTCCTGATGATAAGGTACTAAATACTATCTTTGATTTTGATACTGATAATGCTTCTGAGTTAAGACGTTTTCTAAAGTCATTACATATTAGCTTTAGAAGTCAAACTGCTGAGAATACTAGAATCTTATCTGAGATGTCTGACCTTAGAAGAAGGAATGAGATATTAGAAGCTGAATTTTCTCGTATGGAAGAAGTACAAAAAGAATGTGATAATGTTAAGCACATGCACTTAGAGATAACATCTAAATGTACTTCCCTTGAAAAAGAACTTGAATATGCTAATGAGAAAATCAGAACCTGGACAGACTCTGGTAGGAAATTTCATGAGATTAATACCTCTAAAAATTGGAAAGAGTGTCTAGGTTATAAGTCAGATGATGATAAGAAATTGAAAGAGAAAATTGTCATTGATGAGACAGTCAGTCCAAAGACCTATAGACATGTTTTAGACTCAACCAAATCTAAGATTACCCCTGTTAATTTTGTTTTTGGTAAGGATTCCAATTCTACTTTTGAAAAGGGATCTACTTCTACACAAGGAATTAAGATCATAAAGTCTAAACCTGTCATGAAGAACCTAGGTCTATTGTCTCAGAAACAGCTTAAGGATAAAATCTGTGAGGTTACAGATAAGAAAAAGGAAGCTACTATTAAGAGAAACAGGAATGGTAAAATTGGGATCAATAAAGAAAATGATTATAAGTATATCCCAAATGCACCTAGGAAGAGTTGTTTTAACTGTGGAAACTCTAATCATCTTGCCATTGATTGTAAGAAGAGTAATAAGAAAATCGCTGAAATTCCTATGTCTGATATTAGGAATAGATCAGTATTTTATAAACCACAGGATTCCTGTTTTCATTGTGGTAGTCTATGGCATTCTATCTATACTTGTAAAGAGTATCATGATTTGTACTATAACTTTTATGATCCATTGCCTAAGTTTGAAAGTAGTACAAAGTCTGATAGAACTGAAAATGTCATAGTAAAGCATGCTTTTGTTAATACTGATGCTGACAAAGCAAATCCTGATGGAGTAAATCCTGTCAGGACTGCTAAAGTCAGAAAGTCTTCTGCTGCTAAAATTGATAAATTGCATGAGAAAGGAACCCAACATGTATGGGTTCCTAAGTGTTCTAACTAGTGTGTTTCTATTCTGATGCAGGGTAAAAAGAAAAATGTGTTAGTCATGGATAGTGGATGTTCTGTGCACATGACTGGAAACAAAGCCCTGTTATCAGAATATGAGGAAAAAGCTGGCCCAACTGTGTCTTATGGAGATGGCAACATTGGACAAACCTTGGGATATGGCAATATAATCATTGGAAATGTCATCATTGAAAAAGTAGCTCTAGTGAAAGGACTAAAACACAACTTGTTGAGTATTAGTCAAATCACTGACAGAGGTTATCATGTCAATTTATATTCCACACATTGTGAAGTAGTCAGTAAAGCAACAGGAAAGATAGCACTAACTGGCTACAGGCATGGTAACATATATGAAGCCAACATTCTCTCAAATACTGATGGCTCCCCTACATGTCTCATCAGTAAAGCTTCAGCAGATGAAAGTTGGAATTGGCACAAGAAGCTTTCTCATCTCAACTTCAGCAACATCAATGAGTTGGTTAAGAAAGAATTAGTAAGAGGATTACCTAATGTATTATACACATCTGATGGACTCTGTGATGCATGTCAAAAAGGAAAACAAAGAAGGACATCATTCCAGAGTAAATCAGAATCCTCTATTGAAGAACCATATCACATGCTACATCTTGATCTGTTTGGTCCAGTCAACATCATGTCCATCAGTAAGAAAAGGTACACTCTTGTAATTGTTGATGAATATTCTAGATTCACCTGGGTGTATTTTCTGCACAGAAAAGATGAAACTCCTGAAGTTCTGTTGGATCATGTGAGAATGATTGAGACAACCACAAAGTACAAAGTCAAGATTCTGAGAAGTGATAATGGTACTGAATTTAAGAATTCAAATATGGAAGAGTTCTGCAAATACAAAGGAATCATTCAACAATTCTCAGCTCCTGGCACACCTCAGCAAAATGGAGTAGTAGAAAGGAAGAATAGAACTCTTATTGAAGCTGGCAGAACTATGTTGGAAGAAGCTAAATTACCTACATATTTCTGGGCAGAAGCAGTCAACACGGCATGCTATACACAAAATCTCACATTGATAAACAGACATGGTGTTACTCCTTATCAATCCCTTAAGGAGAAGAAGCCAAGTTTGAAGCATCTGCATGTGTTTGGCTATAAATGTTTTGTTCTCAGAACTCATCCTGAACAGCTAGGGAAATTTGAAACGAAAGCTGATGAAGGAATATTCATAGGCTATCCTGCATCAAGAGCCTTCAGAGTTTTTAATTTGAGGACAAGAACTGTCATGGAGTCAATACATGTATCTTTTGATGACAAGAAGATAACTGGAATCATTGAAGACTCACATGATAGATTACTATTTGAAAA
This sequence comes from Heracleum sosnowskyi, assembly GCA_030848705.1. Lineage (NCBI taxonomy): Eukaryota > Viridiplantae > Streptophyta > Magnoliopsida > Apiales > Apiaceae > Heracleum > Heracleum sosnowskyi. The sequence continues at coordinate 8,037,948 of CM061235.1, read as the reverse complement.
TGAAGCTTCCAAGGAACCTGAAGAAAGTGAATCAGAAGCTGTCCATTCATCCAGTACTGGTGGGTCACCAAATGCTGATGACACACCAGATACTGATGGAAGTAATACTGATGATGCAAACAATAGTAATACAACTAGTAGTGCTGATGTTGGGGGGGAGCAACAGCATTCGACTACAAGTTCGGAGTTAACTCAATCATCAGGACAGAATTCTTCAGATACTGATTCAAGTGATGATCCTGACAACACATCAGGAGGACATAGCAATAATTCAGGAAGAGCTTCATCTCAAGCAAATTCTTTCAATCAAGATAACACCAATCCAGGGGGAGCATCTACTTCAAGAAACAATTTGACACCAGCAAGGAAATGGACTAAAGATCATACTCCTGATTTGATAATTGGAGATCCTGATGCAGGTGTTCAAACAAGAAGTGCAACTCAGAATGAATGTCTATACAATAACTTTCTGTCCAAGGAGGAGCCTAGGAAAGTTGAAGATGCACTTAAAGATGCTGATTGGGTTACTGCAATGCAAGAAGAACTGAATGAATTTGAAAGGAATGAAGTCTGGAAACTGGTACCAAGACCAAAGAATAGATCAATAGTTGGTACAAAGTGGATTTTCAAGAACAAGACTGATTCTGATGGAGTCATTATCAGAAACAAAGCAAGACTAGTTGCAAAGGGGTATTCCCAACAAGAGGGAATTGATTATGATGAAACTTTTGCTCCTGTTGCAAGACTAGAAGCCATCAGGATATTTCTTGCTTATGCAGCACATAAGAAATTCAAGGTTTTCCAGATGGATGTTAAAAGTGCTTTCTTAAATGGTGAACTGGAGGAAGAAGTTTATGTTGAACAACCTCCTGGTTTCATTGATCCTAAATATCCAGATCATGTCTACAGACTGGATAAGGCACTTTATGGACTAAAGCAAGCTCCAAGAGCATGGTATGAAACCTTAGCTCAATTCTTACTGGAAAGTGGATTCAAAAGAGGTGCAATTGACAAAACCTTATTTTATTTGAATCATGGTAAGGATTTGCTGTTAGTTCAGATCTATGTTGATGATATCATTTTTGGGTCAACAAACAATAAGCTATGTGAGAAGTTTTCTAAGCTTATGCAGTCAAGATATCAAATGAGCATGATGGGAGAAATGAGTTACTTTCTTGGTCTTCAAGTTAAACTGACTGATGAAGGGATTTTTATCAATCAGTCTAAATACACAAGGAATTTATTGACTAGGTTTAACATGCAAGACAGTACTCCTGCTTCAACTCCCATAGCTACAGCTACCAAACTTGATCCTGATCAAGGTGCTGAGGTAGATGTAACTCACTACAGAGGTATGATTGGCTCTTTATTGTATCTCACTGCAAGTAGACCAGATATCATGTTTGCAACCTGTCTGTGTGCAAGATTTCAAGCAAAACCAAGAGAACCTCATCTGATTGCAGTCAAAAGAATTTTCAGATATCTCAAAGGCAGTCCTACACTTGGCCTTTGGTATACAAGGGAATCAGATTTTGGATTGTGTGGTTATTCAGATGCTGATTTTGCAGGATGCAAAATAGACAGGAAAAGTACTTCAGGAAGTTGTCAGTTTTTGGGTGGAAGACTAGTTTCATGGTTCAGTAAAAAGCAAAAATCTATTTCCACTTCAACTGCAGAAGCTGAGTACATTGCTGCAGGAAGCTGTTGTGCTCAGATAATGTGGATGAGAAATCAGTTGTTAGATTATGGCCTGTCATACTCAAAAATCCCTATTTATTGTGATAACCAAAGTGCTATTGCAATGACAGGAAATCCAGTTCAGCATTCTCTTACTAAACACATCAGTATCAGATATCACTTTATAAGAGAACAGGTTCTGGAAGGAACAATTGAACTTCATTTTGTTCCCACTGATCAACAACTAGCTGATATATTCACCAAGCCACTGCCTGAAGCTACTTTTAATAAATTGGTGAATGAACTTGGAATGATGAACTTTGAGAATTTCTGAGGAAGGTTACAGAGAAGAAATCCTGATAACTGTAAAATCCTGATAGTTATTCAGAAAGGTATGTATCTTTGATCAAATCCTGATAGGACTCAATCCTGACAGGAAGTCAACTGGTCAAATCCTGATGCTCAGATATTGAAGCTGGTATGAAAACCAGAGGTTCTATGCTAATTTGTCATCAACACTCCTGGTAAACTCTGGACAATTAGATTATTACTTAGTCTTTGATTAAGTTTTCAGTCTTAATTATCAATTTCAATTTCATTATTATCAGAGTTTATTATTTATCATCTCTATATCAATATGAGTGTTACTAACAAATTTTGCAGGCATTTACAGGAAGAAAACAGTTGAGAAAATAGATAATTTTCATTAATTCTTGAATATCAATTATAAATGAAAATTGGAAATTACATATTTGTTTTCCTAGTCTATTTTCTACTCAAGAACACGTGCCCTGCAAATTAGCATGAACGAGGAGCTTCACAGTCCATCAGGATTGGAAGATTTCTATGTCCTTCCTTAAAGGACAAGAAGAGGAACTGATGCACTTGAAGGCGGATCGTCATCGTGATCACCGGGATGCTTCCTTGCCTCCACTGTGCATGAAGCACTTGCATCAAGCACTTTCTTTCTTCTCCTCTCTCGCTCTTCAACGAGGTCCTCATCCTCTTCATCATCCTCATCGTCTTCATCCTCTTCATAGATGAGATTCTCAAGAGGATTCCAGTCAGGATTGGCTTGCACAAAGTCGTGCCACACCACATCAACCATAGCGTTTATAAACGCTTCATGTTCCTGAGGGTCAGGAACTGGTTGTGGCTCTATCTCAGCAAGAGCCTCCTCCATCTCCTGCCAAATCAAGTCAAGTTCTTCATCAGGTATGTTGTTTTGATTGTTGGTAGCCATTGCAAGAATGAAGAAGGTGAAAGGTTTTCTATGGAAAAGGGTTTTGTGTTTGTTGGAAAATGATTATTATGCTTAACAGTTCTCCTTTATAGAGAATGTGTATTAAGAATGCAGGTCATTTTTACAATCTCGAGGAGACGGTTCAGTTTTCCATAAATATTGTTGTCTCGCTTGCTGGTAAGTGTGTTTTTAATGATATCTACGCCATTAATTTGGTTATTTTAAAAAAAAAACAAAATCGTTATTCAGGGTTGTTAAAATAAATTTTGTTTTCTTAAATAAAATTTTATTTTAATCTTATTGAATATATTTTTCAATCCTGATATGACAAATGATTTTTAAGGCAAAAGGTTTCATAGGAAATGCTTTTATTCCTGATGAGGTTAGGTTTTTCTTACATCAGAAAATGCCTACTTGTTATGGACTTCTTTCTAATGCTATGGGGCAAGGCCCAACCCACCTTGTTCCTGACACAAGCATGCAACCTAAACAGTCTAAACAGTTAACAACCACCTCTACTGTCTCACAAAAGACTTTAGTTGTAAAATCAAAGAAATCAGCTAGAACTGATGTGTCTGGAAGGCAATCAGGTTCAAAGGATTTTTCCTCTACACCACTCACTAAAACGAAGAAACAAGGGGGTGTACAAGGGGTCCTGGTCAAGCAAGCTGATAAGGTTGTTAAGAATGTTCCTGTGAAAAGGAAGTTAAGGTTGATTGATGAAAGTGATTCAGAGGATGACTTACCTATATCCTCTGTGATGAATATTAACAAGGAAGTTGCTGATACTGCTACTAAAGCTGTGGTACCTTCGTCAAAACCACAAAAGAAAAGGAAATTATCAAAAAGCAGGTATCATATTCCTTTGACAGTGCAAATGAAGGATACTGATATTCAGACATCAATTCCTGATGAGTCATCTACTCCTGATGTTAGTATTCCTGATGCAACAACAAATGTAGTCTCTATATCAGACTCTCCAGCCTCTCCATCTCAGTTTCGAGAAATTTCTTGGGAGAAGGTTTCTAAAACTGCTTCCTTGGTTGGACTTACATCTCCGTCAAAGAAAAAGAGGAATGCAGAAGAGTTAGTCTATCAGAGACAAAAGAAGCTGAAAGGATCAAGCCCACAAGAACCTGAATTTCAGAGTGATTCAGCACCTACTGTTGATCCTGCCACACAAGAACCACTCAATCAAAGTTTGGGTGAAGGCTTAGCTAGTGGAATGGTCACACAAGAACCATTTTCTCAAAGGGAGAATGAAGACATCAACATTCCAGCTACACAAGAACCATCTTCTCAAAGTGAAGATGCAGGCAAAGCTACAGCTTCTATTGAAAGATTGGTCGAGAACATTGTCAATGAGGGAAGCACACAAGAACCTTTAGCTCAAAGTGTTGAAGCAGCTTCTGAACCTCAAGCTACACAAGAACCATTGGTAGAAAATACTGATGCAAGCATTTCAAATCCTGACGATGTTCATCCTGACGCTAGTGGTGCTCCTGATAATGAACCTATTTTGATACAGCCACTTCGTTCAAGACCAATGGATCATCCTATCTCAGAATCACAGGATAAACTGAAGGGTATTGCAATTCCTGATCCTGATATATCTCATGGTTCTGATGATGATAATTCTGATGATGATAGTGATGATAATGATGAGAATCAACAAGAGAAGGACCAGATTGCTACAGCACTCAAGATTAGTCTTGGAACTAATTTTGGTTCATCGAGTACATTTATGGCTGGCAATGCTTATACTGGAAAAGATCAGAGACAAGATTTTTCTATTCCTTCTTTTGATCCTGCTAAGGCATTTAGACAGAATGAATGGGATAACTCATGGTACAGATCAGCAGATTCTGTAAGTTATTCTTCTGCTTTGGAACATGCTTATAATGCAGTGAAGTCTATAGAGAATCAAGACTTGAAGAATCATCTGAAGGCTACAACTCTGTTATCCAAGAGCCTGAAAAGTGAGATTGATTCTATTAAGGATTCAACTGATAAAGTGAGGACTGATATTTTTAATAATTTTACAAAGGTGCCTACTGCTTTACATCTAACGGTAGTAGAATCCCAAGTGAAATCTGTTGTTTCAGAACAAACCTCCATCAATCAAAGAATTGATTCTCTGGATTCTAAGGTAACTGAAATTCAAACCTCTCTTTCCTTAATTTTGCAATTATTGTCAAATCCTGATGTCAAAAAGGGGGAGAAGGTTATTCAGACAAAATGTACACCTGATCTAGTATTAAGGAATAATGATGATGATACTGGAGATGATGGTGGTGACAATGTGAAACAAGGAGAAACCTCTGATGCTGCGGTTTTGAAGTCTACAATTCAAACTTCTCAAAGTCAAACTACGCAGTCAACTCATGTTTCTGATTCTGGAGTTAAGACAGTAAGAACATTGATGCAGTCTCAGATCCTGACGGAAGAACAAATCCTGACACCTGGTCATGGACATATTCTTGCTACAATTCCTGAAGGTAATGAAGATGTGATTATTGATAATCCTGAAGATGCATCAAATTTATTCCAGAAGTTTTCTACAAAAGACGGTAGAATTGTTACTCTTTATCACACTGATAAAAGAGTTCAACAATTATTTGCCAGAAAAGCACTCTCTACAGCAAGTGAAGAATATCCAGATCTCTCACATGAAGAATTTTTGAGATTACAAAGAGAGACAATGGAAAGCTATACTGCCCCTGCTAGAGGTAGAGGAGGCAGAGGTAGGAGAGGAGCTAGAAGAAGTAAAAGAGGTTCTTCAACTCAAACAGTACCTAGACAGACAAGGTCTAGAGGGTTAAGAATTGAAGAAATTCCTGAACCTATTCAAACTCTAGTAGTTCCTGACAGATCTATTTTTGGTGATGATGGAATTGTTGAAGAAGAACCTGAATTGAGAAGAAAGTCAAGTAAATCAACTCTCAGCAATACAAATCAAATTGAAGATTCTAATCCTGACATCATTCAAGATCCTGATGAATCTGAAATTCTGCAAGAGGTTGATTTGATAATCTTATCTACTGTTGTTGATTGTCACAACAAAGAAGTAGATGAAGAAGAAGAAGCCAGAAGAAGAGATATTACAAAAAGAACAAATGAAGATTTCAATCTCTATCTATAAAGGCTTAAAATTTCAAATGAAAGACAATGGAGAAATTCAAGCAGACAAGAATCTTTACTTGAAAGAAGCTATGCTCATGAAAAGGAGAAATACAAGAAGTGGAAACATATAAGTACACTAAGGTGTGATAAACTTATCAATTTTCAGTCTGGTGGAATTATAACAAGTGCTTCAAGTGTTGTTGATTTGTCTGATATGGCTAGATCAAAAGCACTCTGGTTAAAGATGTTTTCGAATCTGAAGCAAATGTCAAGTTACACAAGAGGAGGTATTGGACACAGGGATGCTGAATTTCTGAACATGACTTATGTTGATCCTTACTCCTTAACTGAAATTGAAGGTACTTTAACTTCTGAACACCTGAACAATTTATTAGCTGTTGATATAGTTATAGATTGTCATGATGGTTTTGAAAAGAAAGAAAAGCTTCTGTACTTCATGAAAGATGGTAGTGTGAAGATTTTATTTATTCAAGATCTGCTGATGAAAACTACAAAGGAACTGAAATATGTTCACTATCTGTTAAGATGGAAGAACAAAGTGTGCAAAGTATGGAGTGACATGATTTTGTCAACTATAAGAAGAAGACTGGATGGAAACAGTAATTTCAATGGTAATTATATTCCCATGTACTTAAATCAAAGAGATCAGGATGTGGAAATGCAAAGGGGTACTGCTGTTAAAGAAGTAAATTTTGGCATGACTCATCTTACTCTCAATCCTGATGGGAAGGAAATTGCTTATCTTATGCTAGAAGAGCATAGTCTTCAAAGAAACTCCATATTGAATCTCAGAGCAGCTATTTATCAGATTAATGAGGAAGATGAAGAACTCAGAAATCTAAAGGAAAGACTGATTCAAATTCTTGAAGAAAAAGAAGAAAGTTTATTATCCAATTTCTTGAAGATGAATCTGTTCTATCAAAGAGTTTAAACAGATAAGTTGTTTCTGAAGATACTTGTACATTTTGATACATGTTTTTGACATCATTGAATCTTTAGAATCTATACTTTATTTCACAAAGTATGAGATTGGGGGAGATTGTTAGATCAGAATTCAATGATTGTCAGGAGCTAGACTCAACTGATCAGGATTACTGACATCATCAGTATTGCATGGTCATCAGTATTTGACTAAGCGTCAGTATCTTGTTTATCATCAGGATTCCTACTCAGACTATGATCAGGTTTGATCATCAGGACTTGAAGCTGATCAGGATTCCTACTTCGAGTTATATATGGAGTCTAGTTAAACATGGAAGTTTATTTCTGTCGGTTCCTGGTTTGTAGAATGCAGCTATCGATTAAAGATATGTTTCTATCTTTGTTATTGATTAGGACTTATCTTGTTATTGATAGAGAAGCTGTGTGTAGTATATAAACACAGTCTTGGTTTCGATTTATGAAGGAGAACATAATCGAATAGAAGCTCTCGAGAACATAGAATTTCTTGAGAGAGTTTTTGTAAGCTAGCAGCTCTTAAGAACATCAGAATTTCTTGAGAGAGTTTGTAACAGTTTTATATCAGAGTTAATAAAGTTGTTATTGTTATTGTTATTGATCTTTCATATTTGTGTTATATAAAGTCGAGAATCTTATACAATTGTATTCAACCCCCTTCTACAATTGTTATTTACTGGGCAACATGTACCCCCTATGTTATCTATTTACATAAACTAGAAGAAATAAGATTCCTCCTAGTCTAGGGGGTAGTGCATGTATACCTCCCCTGGAGTGGTTGAGATGCTTTTAATTATTGTTATTTCCCCACAGAGCATTAGTGTTAGCTCGCAAACACGCAAGTATACGTGGTCACAAAATAGCAAGTGGTAAATAAAAGTTCGTTCCTCAGGGACAAGGTGTACTGCGAATATAGTGCCTATGCAACAGAGTATGATTACTTCTTACTGCCTGACAATTTATCAATTTCAAGTTTTTATTATTCTAAAATTATCAACTAAGCACGTAATATCGGAGAATGAATTAACAAGAAATTATCTATAGCAAGAGAGACATGGGATTCCAATTTCATCTACAATTTCACTCATAGCTGGCTCAATATAACGACTCGGGTCATAAATTCAATAATTAATCAGATAACACAATGACGATACGAGCTACCCTTCAGCAAACTCGCATCAAACCTCTAATTTCCCACAACAGATGGAGTTAAGAAGACACCAAATTATATTCAGATTACATATGTCTATACAATCTGAAAATATAACTGATTTAAGCTTAGGTTATCAATACGATTACATGGGGCAACGTGAAATGGGTTAAATCACACTACAAATCAAGAATAATTAATTACTCAAGAACCCATGCTAAATTGGCGACATCTACACCCTAGAATCCACTTTCGCAATCATCTAGGATTGAATAAATAAGATGGTAGCTAATCATCTTTAAATTAATTCAACCAAATTTAGAGTACCGAAATTTAATCACCCGGAATCAATCACGACTCAAGCACAAAAGCTACGTTATAGAATCCATTGGAACCCCATGAAAAAGAATTAGTTCATGTCTGAATTAATAATTAACATGGAAAGGATGTAGAACATAGATCTGAAATTGCACATGATAAATAACAAGATGGGAATAATTAAAAATATAAGAACAAGAGATAGAAAATAAAACCCAATTGAGAAGTGAAATTCTGAAGGTTGAAAGTAAATTGAAAAATTGAGTTCTTGTCACCTCAAGAACCCTAGAATTCTGATGTACGTTCTAAGACAAAAACTTCACTGATAATAATCTCTTCTTCTAATATTAATAAGTTTAAAAACTTAACTATTACACAAGCCCAAAAGAATTAGGCCCAAAAGGTTTTTAGTTAACCCGAAAGAATTAAAGAACCAGGAAATACACACCACTGCGCTCCTGCGCCTAGGACATGCGCTGCTGCGCGCTTGGACAGAGGGACGCCTGCGCACCTGCGCGACTCTGAAGCGCTCCTGCGCCTGTGGACAGACGGTCGACCGCGCTCCTGCGCGCTATGCTGCGCTCTTGCTCGCCATGCTGCGCTCTTGCTCGGCTGTGAAGCGCTCTTGCGCGCTTATGCCTCTGGAGAATGCCTTGGCTTCACACTAGAATGTCTTAGCTCCTAACCCACATTCTTCCACCATTTAATGTCTTAGCTTTATTAAACAACTATCACCATAACACCACATATAGCACTAGAACGCCGTCAACCAAACACCTACATGAATTACACAAAAACACGTAAAAATAACCACGAAACTCAAGGTCATGCATCCGTTTTAGATCCGAACGGAAGATAATTAGTGGATATAAAATCCACTATCAAACCCCCAAACTTAAACCGTTGCTAGTCCTCAAGCAATGCAAAATAACCCGAAATTATGCATGAATGCAACTAATTACCAAATGTCATGATAATGCAAAATGACCTAATGCAATGACTCCAAACACAAGTTACCGTAACCAACTCTCAAGCCAACACCTCAAATTACGCAACAACGGCGAACAGAGCTCGACTAAGTCCCCGTATACCAACAATACATGCACGGAAACGTGGTGTGTGCAATTCTCACTAAAAAAAAAATACTCTCGACACTAGATCAAAGGCATAACCAATTCTTCGCCAAGACAATCACATGTTTATAACCAGAATGAACTCTAGCCACAAGAAACCACTTAAAAACACCGCCATCATCATTCAAGGTAGACAAGGACTCATGCTTAACTACACAACACAAACACACATGCTTATCGACCGTGCAATGGGTGAGACCCCTAAAGGCTTATACAATAGCACCCTTGTAGCGAGCGTTAGGTTAGTGGATCCCAGACCGGAAAAGTCTTAGGTCACTAGGCATAAAATCCCCTAGAACTTACTTGCTCGAGTACTACAGAGCTCACCCTAGTCAATTAGCATACACACACTCTCACGATCACTCAATTTTTTTTAATTCTTACCACTCTTTTATTTTCTTTTTCTTTTTTTTTCTTTTTTTTTTTTTCTATTTTTGCTTTTTTTTTTTTTACACATGGGTGCACTATCTCACCCTCCTAGACTACTCATATTAAATATGAGCGGCTACTAGCCATTTGACGCCTAGCCATTATTACACTACAACACAACACGACACGACACCTAGCATGAAATCCATGTTTTCCCCCAAACTTATACTTAAGTGCTCCTACGGCATCAAGGGAATAACGAACATTCTAGATATAAATAAGTGATTAAATCCTAACCATCAAACTAGGTATGACTCGATCTAGCCCAAGAGCAAACAGTGAGACCGTGAAAAGATTGTGTTCCCGACACACGCAAGTCAATTTCATAGAAACTTAAACCAACCCTCTATTCATTGTCATCACATTCAAATTAGCATCAACCCAATGAGCCAGAAACAAACACTCGAGTGGAATCATATGATATGCATGAACAAAATGATATTACAATCCTAAATAATTCTATATGGCATGGCATCCTAAATGTAAACTAAATGACATGGCACAACTAAATGCAACTACTATGAACTAACATGAATATAAACTAAATGCAATGCATGACTCTAGCACCCTAAAATCACCCCCAAACTTATTAAGTTCAATGTCCTCATTGAAGGTAAATAAAAGGGTACAAGAGATACTCCCCTACTCATCGGCATCGTCACCCTCCTCAGGTGGTGTGTCAGGTGGTGGATAGACGTGGTGTGCGCCAAAGGTGGGCCATGTGACCTGGATTCCCTGCTGGTGATACACTCCATCCAACGACTGCGTCAAATCCGAGGCGAATCTACTCAGCATATCATGTGTAGTGTCATAGCGCCGCAGCATGCGCCTATACTGAGCATCACTAAAGACCACAGTGCCCTGACTCGGCTGGCTCGTCTGAGCGTGGGAAGGACCCGCTCTATTAGTTGGACGAGTAACCCTCTGCACTAATGGTGGGGCCTCCTCGCCCTCGTCAACAACATATCCCAGTCCCCTAGGATGCGGAGTGCCGACCTGCCACTCTGCCATCCTCCTAATCACATGGTGATTAATCGAACCCATCGGCCGAAACAAGGTCTCATCAACAACCCAAGTTACACCAACATGAACACATAAGTTAGCAATGACAACCGCATGAGGAATTCCTCCTGTAGTGCTACCACCCAAGAACTTCATGATATTTTGGTAAATGAGATACCCGAGATCAATATACTTTCCGTTCAAGATGCCCCACAAAATGATCGCCCTCTCAATAGTGACATCAGTAACATGCGAAGATGGCATGATGCGAGCACACAAAAATAGGAACCAAGCTCTCGCATACCGTGTCAAAGCAGCTGCAGGAAAGGTACGCTTCTCATTTGTACCAGGCTTGCACTTCCACACCGTGCCCGGTATACACATCCCCTCTATAATGGCATCCAAATCAACATTATCGCGGGTAGTCCGTGCCCAATCCTCAGCACCACTAGGCTTAGTCGGTTGGTGTATAACACGACGAATGTGGGACGGCTTGTATGCCACGGCCTTCCCCCTCACCATGGTAATGCCGTTTTTCTGATCTTTTGCGTTAGCATAGAACTCTCGTACTATGCTCAACGGAACCTCCTCGGGTTTAGAACAAAATACATCCCATCCCATCTCAGTAATCATCTCTTCTAACTCTCCATCCTCACCCGAAGGCTCAAAACCCCTTTCTTTGATAACCCCCTTCTCCAACAAATTATCAAATTCATCGTGTGCCATCTTAGACACAAATTTCTCCCCATCAAAGTCGGGTTCTACCTCCTCCTCCGAACTACTACTAGCCACAACACGGGTTCTTTTCGGGGCCATTCAACAAGAACAATGTAACACTTCCACAATTTCAACAATTAACCAACAACACCCCAAAAAAAAATTTTCACACAATATCCCAATTCCAATAATCAATCTCAATTCAATAAAAAGAGTAGTAAAGAATTTTACCCATGGATTGAAGATGAGAACCTTAAAAGCACTCCCCCAAACTTGGATTAGAGATTCCTTGAAGCTTTAATGGAGGTTGGATAATTTGGAACAAAGAGGGGATTTGTGTGTATAGGTGTATGTATATATATGGATGTGTAGATGTTGGAGGTGTTTGAATGATTTAAGATTTGGGTGGGTATTTGAATTTGTGGAAGAAATTGATGTAGGTGTAGATGAAGAATTGGAGATGGGTGTTTTAGAGGTTTGTTTTGGTCGACCAAAACAATAGCAGTAGGCATATGGAGGCTGGTGGGATAATCGGCCTTTATTATTTTTTTGTATTTTTTTATATTTTTTTTTTTTTTTTTTTTTTTTTTTTTTTTTTTTTTTTTTAAGAATAACAATTACACTAGAAACACAGCTTAACTTCATACCAATTACGTGGGTTGCCTCCCACGAAGCGCTTCTTTAACGTCACTAGCTTGACTTGAAGCTTGAGTTTACATCGAACCAAGAACCACCGTTCTTTTCTCGCGATCCACCATTCCACCAAAATAATGTTTCAATCGCTGGCCATTGACCTTAAAAGCTTGATCAGGTGATGTTTCGAAAATTTCCACAGCACCATGCGGATACACCGTTTTAATGGTGAAAGGCCCTGACCATCGTGATTTGAGCTTTCCCGGAAAAAGCTTGAGTCGAGAATTAAAAAGAAGCACCAATTGGCCTGGTTCAAAGGTTTTGGGCACCAATTTCCTGTCGTGCCACCTCTTTACTTTCTCCTTGTATAACTTTGAGTTCTCATAAGCTTGCAGACGGAACTCATCAAGTTCATTCAGTTGTAACCTCCTCTTTTCACCAGCAGCTGTCATATCAAGATTCAACTTTTTCAATGCCCAATACGCCTTGTGCTCAAGTTCTGCGGGCAGGTGACAAGCTTTTCCATAAACCAGCTGAAACGGAGACATCCCTAAAGGAGTTTTATAGGCAGTCCTGTAAGCCCACACAGCTTCATCCAATTTCGTGGACCAATCCTTCCTCGAAGGATTCACTACCTTCTCTAAGATTCGCTTAATTTCCCGATTCGAGACTTCGGCTTGACCATTAGTCTGCGGATGATAAGCTGTTGCAACGCGGTGAGATACTCGGTATTTGGCTAGTAAAGCCGTGAACTGGCGGTTGCAAAAGTGAGTGCCTTCATCACTGATAATAGCTCGAGGGGTCCCAAAACGAGTGAAGATCTGCTTATGAAGAAAGTTAAGCACGACCTTAGCATCGTTCGTTGGCAAGGCCTTCACCTCTACCCATTTGGATACATAATCCACTGCCAACAGAATGTACTGATTGTTGAATGACGACACAAAAGGTCCCATGAAGTCGATACCCCACACATCAAAGATCTCCACTTCAAGCATATTATTCAATGGCATCTCGTTCCTCCTAGAAATATTGCCAACTCTTTGGCATCGATCACATCGCAGCACGAACTGATGTGCATCTTTGAATAGGGATGGCCAGAAAAACCCCGCCTGAAGCACACGAGCAGCAGTTTTATCTCCACCATAATGACCACCATAGATGGTGTCATGGCAATCTCGTAGAATACCCTCTGTCTCACTGTAAGGAATACACCTTCTGAGAAGCTGATCCGGCCCTTGCTTGAATAGATAGGGCTCATCCCAACGATACCACTTGACATCATGAAGAAATTTCTTTTTCTGAGCGTACGAAAATTCAGCTGGGATGATGTTGCTCACCAGATAGTTCACGAAATCAGCAAACCATGGTACTTCCCCTTGTACCTGAAACAACTGCTCGTCTGGAAAGTGCTCATTGATTAAGGTCTCATCCTTTCTGCCTCCTTCACCTTGCTCCAATCTTGAGAGATGATCAGCTACTTGATTTTCCGTTCCTTTTCTGTCCTTGATTTCAAGCTCAAACTCCTGAAGTAAGAGTACCCAACGAATCAGTCGGGGTTTAGCATCCTTTTTAGCCAGAAGAAATCTGATAGCTGCATGGTCTGTGTAGACTGTGACCTTTGCACCAAGCAAGTAAGACCTGAACTTCTCGAATCCATACACCACTGCGAGAAGCTCTTTTTCAGTGGTGGTGTAATTCAGTTGGGCATCATTGAGGGTTTTACTAGCATAGTAAACCACATGAAACACGTTTATCTTCCTTTGCCCCAACACCACGCCCACGGCGAAATCACTTGCATCACACATCATCTCAAACGGTTCATTCCAGTTAGGAGCTGTGATAACTGGAGTAGTTGTAAGCTTCTTCTTCAAGTGCTCGAATGCCTGCAAACACTCATCAGTGAATTTGAAAGGAGTGTCCTTCTCTAATAGACTGCAGAGTGGCTTTGTGATTTTAGAGAAGTCCTTTATAAAACGCCTATAAAACCCGGCATGCCCCAGAAAACTGCGGACTCCTTTGACAGAAATAGGAGGAGGAAGTTTTTCTATTGTCTCCAGCTTGGCTTTGTCCACTTCTAAACCCTTTCTAGACACCTTGTGACCAAGAATGATGCCTTCCTGTACCATGAAGTGGCACTTCTCCCAGTTGAGCACTAAATTCGTTTCAACACATCGCTTCAACACCATGCTCAAGTTGTGCAAGCACTCGTCATAAGATGACCCAAAGACCGAGAAGTCATCCATGAACACTTCGACATTAATACCAATCATATCAGAAAAAATGGCCATCATGCATCTTTGAAAAGTAGCTGGAGCACCACATAGTCCGAATGACACACGTCGGAACGCAAAAGTTCCAAATGGACATGTAAAGGTAGTCTTCTCCTGATCTTCAGGAGCTATAGCAATCTGATTGTAGCCCGAATACCCATCCAGTAAACAATAGTACTCATGACCGGCTAGCCTGTCTAGCATCTGATCAATGAATGGCAGAGGGAAATGATCCTTCCTAGTAGCTTTGTTCAATTTTCTATAGTCCATGCAGACTCTCCAACCTGTGACTGTCCGAGTTGGAATGAGCTCATTCTTCTCATTAGCTACCACTGTCATGCCCCCCTTCTTTGGTACACACTGCACCGGGCTCACCCAAGAGCTATCCGAAATTGGATAAATGATGCCTGCATCCAGCCACTTCAGAATTTCCTTCTTGACAACCTCTTTCATGATAGGGTTTAGCCTCCTCTGATGTTCCACCGAAGGTTTGCACCCTTCTTCCATTGGAATTTTGTGCATACAGTAAGAGGGGCTGATGCCCTTGATATCTGCAATTGTCCACCCTATCGCTGACTTGAATTCCCTCAGAATCCGCAAGAGTTTTTCTTCCTCACTACCTGACAGGTTAGACGCAATAATAACAGGTAAAGTAGAAGCTTCACCAAGAAATGCATACCTGAGATGATCCGGCAGTGTCTTGAGTTCAAGTTCAGGAGCTTCCTCAATAGATGGCTTTAGACGAATCTGTGATTTTTGAAGCTCTGCTAAGCCAAGTGATGTTAGTGGAGCAATCACTTTCCTCTGGTAGGGGTTAGCATTCAACATCTGCATACATTCTGCAATTTCTTCATCCTCAAAATCAGAGTCACCTTGTAAAGTGCTTACCAAGGCATCTGATCTCAACAGCTGATTCACTTCCTCATGTTGCAGTGATTTAACCATATCCAGTCTGAAACATTCTTCCTCTTCAGTTGGCAGTTGCATAGCTTTAAATACATTGAACGTGATGTTTTGATCATGCACCCTCATCGTCAATTCCCCTTTTTGAACATCAATCAACGTTTTGCCCGTAGCCAAGAATGGCCTTCCCAAGATAATGGGGATGTTCTTGTCTTCCTCGAAATCCAAGATGACAAAGTCAGCGGGGAAGATGAGTTTATCCACTTTGACTAGAACGTCTTCGACTATCCCACGAGGATATGTGACCGACCTGTCAGCAAGCTGCAATGAAATGTTTGTTGGCTTAGGGTCTGGAAGACCGAGTGTCAAGAAAACTGAGAGCGGCATCAGATTGATGCTTGCACCAAGATCACACAAGCATCTGTTGAAAGATACGTTCCCAATAGTGCAGGGAATGGTGAAACTCCCTGGATCTTTAAGCTTTGGAGGAAGTTTCTGCTGCAGAATCGCGCTACATTCCTCCGTCAATGCAACTGTCTCATAATCAGCAAGCTTTAACTTCTTTGAGAGGATCCCCTTCATAAACTTGGCGTAGCTAGGCATTTGTTCCAAAGCCTCGGCAAATGGAATGTTGATCTGTAATTTTTTAAACACCTCCAGAAATTTGCCAAATTGCTGATCCCTTTTCTCCTTCTGAATTCGCTGAGGGAAAGGTGGAGGCGGGTAGACTGGAGGCTTGACCTCTGAAGGAACCGACTCCTTAGTTGGTTGCTTTTCCTTGTCCTCAACATCCTCTAGCTCGGCCTGTTTTGAAGTCTGCTCAAGATCTGAACCCCCTGTAACTTTTCCTGATCGCAGAGTGATAGCCTGTACCTGCTCCTTACCCTCTCTCTTTCCTGGATTCGGTTCTGTGTTGCTAGGCAGAGTTCCCGGCTGCCTATTTAGTAGGGCATTAGCAAGCTGGCCAATCTGATTTTCCAAAGTTTTCAGAGAAGAAGCTTGACTCTGGAGTGAAACTGCTTGGCTTTTGACCATGGCTCTCAACTCTTCAAGTTCTGACTTTTCATTATTCTGCTGAAATCCTGGAGGCTGATACTGCTGCCTCGGTGCATATTGCTGCTGGCTCCCTGAGGGGTTGAACTGCCTACCCCCAAACTGCTGGTTAGGAGGTGGAAACGATTGTTGCTGCGCATTGTTCTGACTATTACCCCAGCTGAAATTGGGGTGATTCCTGTTGTTCGGATGATAGGTGTTAGGAACTGGGACTTGTGGCCTTTGAAAGTTGCTCACAAATTGTGCCGACTCAGTGGATATGGCACATTGACGAGTATCATGGCTACCAGCACATAGCTCGCAGACGCTAGCGACCTGTTGCATCCCAAGATTAGCCAATGAATCAACCTTCAAATTAAGGGCCTCTAACTGAGCTGAAAGTGCAGTAGCTGTGTCAACTTGAAGAACTCCTGCCACTTTGTTCTGCTGCAATCTCTGAGAAGGATTCTGGTACTCATTTGCAGCCATCATCTCAATCAGATCATAGGCCTCCTCATAGCTTTTAGCCCACAATGCTCCACCAGAAGCAGCATCTACCATAGGCCTAGATTGGTTTCCAAGTCCATTGTAGAAGCAGTTGATAATCATCCAGTTTGGCATCCCGTGATGGGGACATTTCCTGAGCATCTCCTTGTAACGCTCCCAAGCTTCACATAGAGATTCCCCTTGTGTCTGAGTAAACTGAGTAATAGCATTCCTAATGGCAGCTGTTTTTGCCATAGGAAAGAATTTGGAGAGAAATTTTTGAGCAAGCTCTTCCCAAGTAGTGATTGATCCGGCTGGTAGAGAATGTAGCCAGCCTTTAGCTTTATCCCTCAAAGAAAAGGGGAAGAGTCTCAGCTTCACAGCATCATCTGAAACACCATTGAATTTGAAGGTGTCACAGATTTCAATAAAATTCCGGATGTGCATATTAGGGTCCTCAGTTGCACCACCCCCAAACTGCACTGTGTTCTGCACCATCTGGATAGTTCCCGGCTTGATCTCGAATGTATTCGCAGCAATTGCAGGCCTGATGATACTTGACTGAATGTCATTTATCCTTGGCTGCGAATAATCCATGAGTGCTTTTGGAAGTACCTCTGGATTTAGATTAGCATCTCCCATTGTAACAACCGGTCCAACTTCTCCTTCTTGTTTTCTTTCTTGTTCCGCCTTGGTTTGAGATCGTGTTCGCATGCACGGTTAGTACCTGAAACACAATAAGGCAAAGCGACACAAGATGGATAAGTAATCACAAATCAAGTCAGTAATCTATAACGACCACTGATGACAAGCATATAAACTACAATAACACCGTAGTCCCCGGCAGCGGCGCCAAAAACTTGTTAGCTCGCAAACACGCAAGTATACGTGGTCACAAAATAGCAAGTGGTAAATAAAAGTTCGTTCCTCAGGGACAAGGTGTACTGCGAATATAGTGCCTATGCAACAGAGTATGATTACTTCTTACTGCCTGACAATTTATCAATTTCAAGTTTTTATTATTCTAAAATTATCAACTAAGCACGTAATATCGGAGAATGAATTAACAAGAAATTATCTATAGCAAGAGAGACATGGGATTCCAATTTCATCTACAATTTCACTCATAGCTGGCTCAATATAACGACTCGGGTCATAAATTCAATAATTAATCAGATAACACAATGACGATACGAGCTACCCTTCAGCAAACTCGCATCAAACCTCTAATTTCCCACAACAGATGGAGTTAAGAAGACACCAAATTATATTCAGATTACATATGTCTATACAATCTGAAAATATAACTGATTTAAGCTTAGGTTATCAATACGATTACATGGGGCAACGTGAAATGGGTTAAATCACACTACAAATCAAGAATAATTAATTACTCAAGAACCCATGCTAAATTGGCGACATCTACACCCTAGAATCCACTTTCGCAATCATCTAGGATTGAATAAATAAGATGGTAGCTAATCATCTTTAAATTAATTCAACCAAATTTAGAGTACCGAAATTTAATCACCCGGAATCAATCACGACTCAAGCACAAAAGCTACGTTATAGAATCCATTGGAACCCCATGAAAAAGAATTAGTTCATGTCTGAATTAATAATTAACATGGAAAGGATGTAGAACATAGATCTGAAATTGCACATGATAAATAACAAGATGGGAATAATTAAAAATATAAGAACAAGAGATAGAAAATAAAACCCAATTGAGAAGTGAAATTCTGAAGGTTGAAAGTAAATTGAAAAATTGAGTTCTTGTCACCTCAAGAACCCTAGAATTCTGATGTACGTTCTAAGACAAAAACTTCACTGATAATAATCTCTTCTTCTAATATTAATAAGTTTAAAAACTTAACTATTACACAAGCCCAAAAGAATTAGGCCCAAAAGGTTTTTAGTTAACCCGAAAGAATTAAAGAACCAGGAAATACACACCACTGCGCTCCTGCGCCTAGGACATGCGCTGCTGCGCGCTTGGACAGAGGGACGCCTGCGCACCTGCGCGACTCTGAAGCGCTCCTGCGCCTGTGGACAGACGGTCGACCGCGCTCCTGCGCGCTATGCTGCGCTCTTGCTCGCCATGCTGCGCTCTTGCTCGGCTGTGAAGCGCTCTTGCGCGCTTATGCCTCTGGAGAATGCCTTGGCTTCACACTAGAATGTCTTAGCTCCTAACCCACATTCTTCCACCATTTAATGTCTTAGCTTTATTAAACAACTATCACCATAACACCACATATAGCACTAGAACGCCGTCAACCAAACACCTACATGAATTACACAAAAACACGTAAAAATAACCACGAAACTCAAGGTCATGCATCCGTTTTAGATCCGAACGGAAGATAATTAGTGGATATAAAATCCACTATCAATTAGCCCTTGGGACCAGTGTGGATTTCACACCGGAGCGCATTATTTATCAAGAATTTTGAAGATTTGTTTGATTCTTTAGAGATTATCAAGTTTTTTAATTTTGCTTAATAAGGGCACACCCTTAGAAATGGCAAGGAAAGATGCGTCCTATACCAATTGATAAAGGGAATAATTTTAAAACATAAAAACATACTTGTTAGACGCGCCTCAAACAATTTTCATAACGAGGACGCGCCCTAAACAGCTTTCCAAATAAGGACGCGCCCTCATCATGATTCGTAAATAAGAGATGCATTCTCAGGAAGAAGTAAGCATGGAGTGCAAACAGTTAAGGCAATCAAGCAAGACATGCATGAATATGTATGGAGATTATTTGAGTTGTTTAAAACTTCATTACCTAACACAGAGAATTGTTGACCACTCATTGCAATTTACAAGTTTTTTCAATTTTTGCACAAAGAAGGCGCGCCTTAGGCAGATTAATATTCTTTGAAAAATTTACTCATTGGGAAAGATTTGAAGAAATAGACTATACAATAAGACAGGTAGATGACAAACATTGGATAGAAACATTTAAAAAGTTTTCAAGGGAATAAACCCTTGATAAGAGTTAATCAAAAGTCGGCATAAGTTAAGTTACAACTTGCAAGGCATCAAAAGAGGGCCTGCACCTCGATGTTTGAATATATAAAGCTTTAGGACGCGTCCTAAGCTTGGTCGTTTGGTTTGGCACTAGGATTTTTAGCCACATTTGAAGTCTCAGCTGTGTGTTCTTTAAGAGGAGTGGTAACATCATTATCATTCTCAGGAGACGCACCCTCCGAGGACGCGCCCTCTTCCTCATTTCCAGGTTCAGGGGACGCCTTCTCAAGGCCTAGGAACACCCTCTTAGCCTTTATTTCAGCAGCTTCATCAATCTTAAATTTGTTGATCCATAACACAGTTTCTTCCCCAAACTGGGAAAAATCATAGTTAGGATCTTGAGCTAAGAATCCAGAGGCGTAATTCCTGAAGCCTTTCATGAAGGATGCGCCTTCGATTCTCTTTTTCTCTTTAGCCCAACCATTTTGCTGATCTTCCACGAGCTCAGTCACTCGATTGTTCAGTTTGTTGTTCTCTTCTTTAAGACCATCAATGGTAGTGCCTAGGTCACTTATAACCTCTTCTTGTGTTTTCAACTCATGCTCATAATAGCTCTTTTCTGTAGAAGTTCATTTTTTACTTTATCAAGGCTTTTATTGCAGTCATCCACTTGTTTTAGGAGTTTGCTTTTTTCTTCTTTAAGTGATTTGATGCGCGCCTTATCTTTCTGGAGAAAGCTTCGACGATTGAGAGCAGAAACGAGTGCTTCAGATGTACCCTTGATGATTGCTTCATTTTCTTCAAGTGAGTCTCCTTTTCTCCACTTGGTAATGTCATCATCAGTTACAAAGGGAATTGCAAGGGGGCTTAAGGAAGATGACACTAAGGAGAGTGAGGAAGATTTGGATTTTTTAGAGGACGCGCCCTCTGTAGTAACAACGACCTCAGCATTGTCCTTCCTTTTCCTATCTTTGTCTTTTTCCAGTTCAATTACTGCCTAAGGTTTTTTAGTCTCAGCTACTGTTTTCTTGGCATCCTTCCTATGAGCACGCGTCTTAACCCTTCTGGCAACCTTCACAGGAGGAGCAACACCCATCTCGATACCCCAACCACTTGGAAGATTTTCCATACCTGAATACAATAAAGAAAAATGTTAAGGCATCATTATCATATTAATTCATTAACAAAGTAACATATATATTCAGAATAAAAGTAAATTCATATAGGGTTACCAGGCTGTAAGGGCGCGCCCTTATCAGTTTGGACATCCTCCTCAATCTCAGCGTTGTCATCATCGTCTTCAGAATCATCAAACTTGGATCCCATAATAGGAATTCCTCTTCGAAAATGTTGAAAAGGGACGATGGTTCCCACTTCTTTCCTAAGAATTCCTACTCTTTTCAGATTTTCTTCTGTAACCAAGGTTTTTAAATGAAATCGAGAGGGAGGAAGTGAGGTAATTTTGTCAGCTGTCCTTTTGGCCTCGCCAAAAAGTTCTTTGGTGTTTCTATTATCTAAGGAAAAATAAAAATACAAAGTATAAGTTCTCGGCGAGCCCTAAAGGGACGCGCCCTCAAATGATAAGTAAGTAATTGGGAAGAATTCTTACTATGATCATAGTTGAATATAACTCTAACCCTTTCAACATTCCAGATATAGAAGAATGGTTCCTTCCAATTTTTCTCGTGGCTTATCCTCCCACTTGAGAAACCCATCTTGTTGTGTTAATGTTGAGCAGTCAAAAAGAAATAGCCTTTTGAGCTCTTCCTGATGCTGAAAAAGTAGCTAAACTCTTCCATGGATGGTGGAGTGGATATTCCTTCATCATGATACAGAATAAATAAAGCGAGAGCCAACTTGTATGAGTTTGGGGATAATTGAATAGGGGCAATGTCGTACCATTATAATACACTTTTGAGATAGGGGTGAAGGGGCGCGCGCCCACTCCTAATGCCATCAACTTTGGGGAAGTGACCATCCTAGGTACTTTAAAGGGTTCTGGAAATTTAAAGATATGAGGCCTCATCATAGAGGGAGGGCGCGCCCACTTACCTTCCATACCATAGTATGTCATGCACCAAGATATTTCTTCCACAGAAACTGTGGATGACATTGCCACACAAAATAATTTATTATTTTGCTTCCTCATTCTTCTTTTATCAGCTTCAGTAAGTGTGTTTTCATATTCACCACAGTCAAGATCTATCTCTTCTTCAGCGACTTTGTTAGGAATATGTTGTTCTTGATGATAATTATAAAAACACTTAGTAGATTTTGTATTAAGTCATTTTGTAACTGTCAACGAAATGGCATGCTTTGCAGCATTCCGTTGACAGGTAGCTCATCAACGAAATGAGTGATGTAGCAATTGCACTGTACAATACTTCATAGTTTGATATGCATTTTGATGTATGTATTAGATAGGTTTCCTAAGTCATGTTGACTAAGTATTAGATAGGCAAAATAGGTTGGTTAATTGTAAATATCTTGTACCTTGTAATTTTGCCTAAGTGAAGACATGTCAACGGTATGAGGATTACTCTATCAACGAAACAAGGATACACCATCAACGGTATGGAGTTTACTCATCAACGAAACGAGAGAAACACCATCAACGGAATGAAGAATAAAGCTATCAACGAAACACATCTCCCTGCTATCAACGAATCATTATTGCTTTTCTGAATAGTTGACAAAGTGATAGTGACAGTTTACTGAACAGATCTAAAGGTGATGTGGAAGTGTACTTTGCATTGGAAACCATTAAAATGGACATGGGGAATAAGGAAACATCCCAGTTTCCAATTGGGCTCTTGGGAGTGATCATAATAAGCATGAAGAAAAAAGCAAGGATCTCCAAGGACCACTGGACAAAGGGATGAAAAGCAAACTATTGGCGGTTACCTTTAGTGTACTTTAGTGTAGCCAAAAATAGTATTGTAAACTTGGGGAATATATAACCAAGTGTAGCAGTTAAGATAGAGTGAGAGAAGAGAAGAAAAAAATAGTTTGTATTAGCTATCTTTGGGAGCATTCTTCTCTACAACTCTGTAACTGAGCAGCTGTGTACTTTTGTATCACAGATTATTTCCGCAATAAAAACACTTCAGTTGGATCATCAAACAATCCAACTGAATTATTTATATCTTGTGTTTTTATTTATTCAGTTCAATTTTATTTTATAAAGTGTTTTAAGTTTAAGAAAATATCAAGAATTGTATTCAACCCCCCCTTCTACAATTCTGTTAGGTCATTTGGGATTAACAATTGGTATCAGAGCAAGCTTCTAACATACAAGAAGTTTAAAGATCAAGACCAAAAACAGAAGCCATGGTGAAGAAGGATGCAGGTGTGAAGATACCAGTTCTTGATAAGGACAATTACTTTCACTGGAAAGTAAAGATGCATTTACATCTCATGTCTATGGATGAGAGATATGTAGACTGCATTGAGAAAGGTCCACACGTTCCCATGAAGTTTGCATCTAGAGTTGGAGTGCCAGATGATGCTCCTGATGTAGAAATTCCAAAACTTGTCTCAGAATGGACTATTGAAGATCTTGCAGAAATCCATAAAGATAAGAGAACCATGAACATTCTGTTTAATGGTTTGGAGCAAGAGATGTTTGACAATGTCATCAACTGTACAACCTCCAAAGAAGTATGGGACACTGTTAGAACTCTCTGTGAAGGTACTGAGCAAGTTAGGGAAAACAAAATGCAACTCCTTATACAACAATATGAGCATTTTCATTTTAAAGCTGGTGAAACCCTAAATGACACGTTTAGTAGGTTTCAAAAGCTTTTGAATGGATTAAAGTTGTATGGGAGGATCTATCAAACCAAGGATTCAAACCTTAAATTTCTTAGAGCTCTTCCAAAAGAATGGAAGCCTATGACTGTTTCTCTCAGAAACACTCAAGAGTACAAAGACTACACTCTTGAAAGGCTTTATGGAACCTTGAAGACTTATGAGCTGGAAATGGAGCAAGATGAGGAAATTGAAAAGGTACAGAAGAAGGGTGGATCTATTGCATTGATTGCATCTGTGAACCAACTGGAAGATGACACTGAAGAAGCTGCAAAGGCCACAACTAGTCGAGCTAGTTGTAGAAGTGATGTTAGCAAGGGTAAAGGTAAAATGACAGAAGAAGAAGAACCAGAACCAGCCAACTTGGATGACTTAGATGAGATTGATGAACACATTGCTTTTCTGTCAAGAAAATTCTCTAAGTTCAAGTTCAAGAGAAACTCAGAAGCAAGGCCACCAAGAAGAGACTTTCAACCTAACAAATCAAACTGGATTGAAAAGTCTAAGTCAAAATGTTTCAATTGTGGAATGCTTGGTCACTTTGCTGGAGACTGCAGAAAGCCCAAGGTTGAGAAGGGCAACAGGAAATTTGAGCCTGTTGATTATAAAAAGAAATACTTTGAACTTCTCAAGCAAAAAGAAAAGGCTTTCATGTCTCAGGAGTATGATTGGGCTGGTAATGGTGAAGATTCTGATGATGATGTTGAATATGTCAACTTGGCTCTTATGGCTAACAATCATGAGCAGGAAGCAAGCTCCTCAAGCAACCAGGTAACAATTACTAATCTTTCTGAGCTTTCTAAAGAGGAATGCGATAGTGCAGTAAATGAAATGTCTACTGTATTATATAATTTGCGTGTTACTCTTAAATCACTTACCAAAGAGAATTCAAGAATTAAAGAGACTAATTTGCTCTTAAGTGATAGGAATGCAATGTTAGAAGCACAGCTCATTGAATTTGAGAAAATGAGATGTGTTAGTAGGGATGCTAAGAAGGAACTTGAGAACGTATTACAAAGGGAAGAAATTCTTAAGACACAACTTGAAATAGAACAAAGTGTGATTGCTAAATGGAAAGATGCCAGGAATGTTGCTACCAACATCATTAATGTTCAAGGTATGGAATCTTTCTGTGAACAATCATGGAAAAAGAACAAAGAGAAACTAGGGTATGTTGGTGAAACCTTAGAATCAGAAACAGAGTCAACAAACAACAATGATCATTTGTTGAAGGTTGATATGTCAACGGAATGCAATGTTTCGTTGACACATGAACCATCAACCGATCAGGCTGTTTCGTTGACAGACAAAAGAAAAGATAAACTCACTAGACTTAATGACAAGTATGGTCCTGTCACCAAGAACTTTGTTCAAGGTGAGTCTAGTAAATCAAAGAAAGTTGAGAAGCCTGTTGAAAGAGCTAATGTAGGTCACTTATCCAACAAGCAATTGAAAGATAAGTTAGAGTATGTTCAAGTTGAGGCTAAGGGAAATAAAAGGAATAACATGAATGGCAAAGTAGGAATTAACAAACACAACAATTACACACCTGATAAATATGCTCCTAGAAAAACATGTGTTAATTGTGGAAGTGTTAGTCATTTATCTACTAACTGCAAATCTGTTAAGAAGACTGTTAAAGTGAAAATTCCCAAGCCTGCAATGAATAGTTCTATGCCTACAATGCCTGTTATGCCTAACATGTTTGCTCCATATGCACAATTTCAAAATCCATATGCCAGCATGCCATTTGTGTCTAATCCATACATGAATATGTTTAATGTGCCACAAATACCATGGAATATGAATAACATGTTTGTTCCTCCAATTATGCATGCTAAGAATGAAAATGTGAGCAATCCTCAGAAATCAACACCAAGGATGAAGATTGATTTAAATCAATCTGAGCCCAAGGTGAAAAATGATATAAAAGGAAAAGCAAAGGCTAACAAAACAGGACCCAAGGAAACTTGGGTACCAAAATCGACTTGATTTGGTTTTATTGTGTGCAGGGAGACAAAAGGAATCTTTGGTACTTGGATAGTGGTTGTTCAAGACACATGACTGGTGATTCTACCCTGCTCACAGAGTTTCAGGAAAGAGCTGGCCCTTGTATTGCTTTTGGAGATGACAGCAAAGGCTACACAAAGGGATATGGCTTGATTTCAAAAGAGAATGTCATCATAGATGAGGTTGCATTGGTGGATGGTCTTAAGCACAACTTGCTTAGTATCAGCCAACTTTGTGACAAAGGATTTTTAGTTACTTTTTCTAAAGAAGCCTGTGTTGTTTCTAAAGGAGGAAACAACAATGTGGTAATGACTGGATTCAGAAGAGGAAATGTGTACATTGCTGAGTTTAGTAGCACAAGTCCAGAAACCATCACTTGTCTTTTCAGCAAGGCAAGCAAGGATGAAAGTTGGCTATGGCACAAGAAATTATCTCATCTGAACTTTAAAGTTATGAATGATTTGGTGAGGAAAGATCTTGCTAGAGGAATTCCACAAGTGGAGTTTTCCAAGGATGGTTTGTGTGATGCCTGTCAAAAAGGGAAACAAAAGAAGGCATCATTCAAAAGCAAGACAGAGTCATCAATTGTCCATCAGCTTGAGTTGCTTCATATGGATTTGTTTGGCCCTGTAAATGTCATGTCTATTTCAAAGAAGAAATATTGTCTTGTGATTGTTGATGATTTTTCTAGATTTACATGGACTTTCTTTTTGCTCTCCAAGGATGAGGCAAGTGAAATCATTATCAATCACATCAAGATGGTAAACAATTATCCTGACTTGAAAGTTAGAAGGATTAGGAGTGACAATGGGACAGAATTCAAGAATTCAAGCATGAAGGTGTTCTGTGAAGAAAATGGTATTTTGCATGAGTTTTCAGCAGCAAGGACACCACAGCAAAATGGTGTAGTTGAAAGGAAAAACAGAACACTTATTGAAGCTGCAAGGACAATGCTAGATGAATCAAAGTTACCAACTTATTTTTGGGCTGAGGCAGTTAATACAACTTGCTTCACTCAGAATATTTCTTTGATTAATCAGGCCAAAGGAATGACCCCTTATCAGCTACTCAAAAGAAAGAAGCCACTATTGGATTTTCTTCATGTCTTTGGATGCATGTGCTTTGTTCTGAGAAATCAAGCTGAGCATTTGGGGAAATTTGAAGCAAAGGCAGATGAAGCAATATTTGTGGGTTATGCAGCAGGGAAAGCCTACAGAGTCTACAATCTCAGAACCAACATTGTTATGGAATCTGTACATGTTGTTTTTGATGATCTCAAAATTCAGGGTCTCTGTGATGAAGGTTTCCATGAAAGTCTCTCTTTTGAGAATGAGGAAGGAGAACAAATGGATCATGATAAGACTATTGAGAAACAGTCCAAAGTTGTTGTATCTAGCACAGATGAAAGCAGCAGTGAAGATGAAATTGCTGCATTAAGATTGAAAAGAATAGCTGCTAGTAGGCCAAATGGTCATTCCGTTGACAGTCAGAATGAGCGTTTCGTTGACAGTCAAAATGGTCATTCCGTTGACAGTCACAGAAATGCTTCCAGGAGTGATCAATTAGGGACAACAAACTCAGGGGGAGTTTCTCAAGGACAAATATCTAATCTAGGCAATCATGATCATGAAGCTACTTCTTCAAGAGCAAATCTACCTCCCTCAAGGAAATGGACTAAAGATCATCCCTTTGAACTTATTATAGGTGATGTGTCTTCAAAAGTCCAAACTAGAAGAGCAACTCAAGAAGAATGTCTATATAGCAGCTTTCTGTCTCAAGATGAGCCAAAGAAAGTTGAGGATGCACTTCTAGATCCAGATTGGGTCTTGGCTATGCAAGAAGAGCTAAACCAATTTGAAAGGAACAAAGTTTGGAAGCTGGTGCCCAAGCCTAAGGACAGGAGTGTCATAGGCACAAAATGGGTGTTCAGAAACAAGATGGATGAAAATGGCATAGTCACAAGGAACAAAGCTAGATTGGTTGCAAAAGGCTACTCACAGGAAGAAGGAATTGATTTTGATGAAACCTTTGCTCCTGTTGCAAGACTAGAAGCAATAAGGATTTTCCTAGCCTATGCAGCCCATGCCAATTTCAAGGTCTATCAAATGGATGTGAAGAGTGCTTTTCTAAATGGGGAATTGGAAGAGGAGGTGTATGTAAGTCAACCTCCTGGTTTTGAAGATGATGATTTTCCAGAATATGTATACTTCCTCCTCAAAGCACTCTATGGTTTGAAACAAGCACCTAGAGCCTGGTATGACACACTTTCACAGTTCC
This sequence comes from Heracleum sosnowskyi, assembly GCA_030848705.1. Lineage (NCBI taxonomy): Eukaryota > Viridiplantae > Streptophyta > Magnoliopsida > Apiales > Apiaceae > Heracleum > Heracleum sosnowskyi. Next base: position 8,009,781 of record CM061235.1, on the reverse strand, counting down.
TCCTTGAGAATCACTTCAATAGAGGTACTGTAGATAAAACTCTTTTTCATAGGATTGTGAATGGCTCTACAATACTTGTTCAAATATATGTAGATGACATAATTTTTGGGTCTACAGATGAAAAACTTTGTCAAAAGTTTGCCAAGCTTATGCAAAGTAAGTATGAAATGAGCATGATGGGAGAGTTAACTTATTTTCTTGGTCTTCAAGTAAAGCAAGTTAATGAAGGCATTTTCATTAGTCAAACCAAGTACATTAATGATTTGTTAAAGAGGTTTAACTTAATGGAATGCTCTCCTGCCAAAACACCCATGCCTACTGCCACCAAACTTGAATTGAATACTAAGGAAAAATCTGTGGACATTTCAAGTTACAGAGGCATGGTTGGCTCACTTTTATATTTAACAGTTAGTAGACCTGATATTATGTTTGCTACATGTCTATGTGCTAGATTTCAGGCTGATCCTAGGGAATCCCATTTAGTTGCTATTAAAAGAATTTTCAGATATCTCAAAGGAACACCAAACCTTGGCATGTGGTATCCTAGAGAATCTGGTTTTGAACTAATTGGTTATTCAGATGCAGATTATGCAGGATGTAAAATTGACAGGAAAAGCACAACAGGAACCTGTCAATTTCTAGGAAACAAGCTTGTATCATGGTTCAGCAAGAAACAAAACTCAGTTTCCACCTCCACAGCTGAGGCTGAGTATATTGCAGCTGGAAGTTGTTGTGCACAGATTTTATGGATGAAAAATCAACTACTTGATTATGGAATAAGAGTTGAGAAAATTCCTATTTTCTGTGACAACACTAGTGCCATTGCCATTACTGAGAATCCAGTGCAGCATTCAAGGACCAAGCACATTGACATCAAGTACCACTTTATTAGAGAACATGTTATGAATGGTACTGTGGAGTTACATTTTGTTCCAAGTGAACAACAACTTGCATACATCTTTACCAAGCCACTTGATGAATCCACATTCTCAAGATTAGTAAGTGAGCTAGGTATGCTAAATTTCTCTTAATTATTTTGAGATTTTTGCAAGTTAAAATGCAGCCAGGAACTTGCTATAATTTTTCTGTGAATTGATTTTCTCAGGAAAAGGTGAAATTTTGTCTAAGTCAAAATTACTATGTCAACGAAACGCACCATTTCGTTGACAGTCTTAGCATTTTTATGGGTGTTTCGTTGATAGCTCTTTTATATCAACGAAACGCAGCTTTATCAACGAAATAAGACTGGACTTTAACCGCCCAATCCTGATTCGTTGATATAGCGCTTTTTAATCTGAACCGTTGAAATTTCACGTTCTTTATCACGATCTATACATACACCCCTGTAAGTATAAATCGTGGTAATTTTTTTTAATTCTAACGGTTACTTTTTTAAGCCAATCAGGTAATTTAGATTAATTATTGGACTTAATTTCTGAGAATTTTTGGGGGAGTATTTAAGGAACTTTAATTTCTTTATTTCATTTCTACCTGTTCTCAAAAATTCCAAAAGTTTTTCTAGCTTCTTCTCTCTAACAAGCAATACAGCTCGAAGCTTTTCCTCACTCAACAATGGCACCCATAGTCAAGCTTATGTCTGCTGGTGGGTTCATCTATGAGAAGAACAATTCCATTCCATTTGTTGTTAAGGAGAGTCCGAACAGCATCTTTTTCAAAATGATGGATTTCATGAGGAACTGTAAATTGAGCTATGCGATGTTTCACTCTACAATGAAGTAATCGAGGAGATTTGGACCTCATGTGAGTATAGTGGAACAAACGGCACACTGCAATTCACTCTTCAAGGTAATGAGTACCTAGTTAATTCTGATGTTTTGCAAGCATGTTTACATATTCCTGATAATAACTGTGATGCTTTGCCTTCTAACACTGAAATAACTACCATGCTAAATTCTATAAACTACTCTTTGCCTACTGATAATCTGGGTAGAATTATTAGGAGAGGTTTGGTTAGGGAATACAGTTATTTAGCTGATGCATTCATTAAGGTCTTTTCTGGAAAGATTAGTAATTTTGATGCATTAACTAACTCTATGTTAATTCTCCTAACCATGCTTCTAAATGATAGATATTACAACTTTAGCACCCAACTTATTTATGAAATTGGTGCTAAGTTGGGTGATAAGGCAAATAGGAAGAAAAATATCTATTATGCAAGGTTTCTGATGATGCTGGCTAATCATGTTAACCCTACTGCCAGGTTTGAGTGCTTTGTGCAAGAGAAGAGAGTATTGACAGACATACTGAGGCTGAACCACAATGGTGATGTTCCAGTGGTGTATCTGCCAATCATTGAGGTAACTACTGCTATCCCTGTTAGTATAGCTGTTACTTCCATTGTTTCATCCAATCCAGTTGCTATGGAGTCTGTAGCTGTGACCCAACAGGCTCCTGCCCCAGCAACAAAACCAAAATCTAAGAAATCCTCCAAGCCAACCTCAGGTGCTTCTCAAAAGGCACCTGTTGTAAAAACTACCACACAACCTAAGGGGAGTGAGTCTGGAGTTGTGAGAGGTGAGGGAAGGGGTGAAAGTCAAAGAAACCCCAAGGATAAGGAAGGTGAGGTAAGTGTTTCCCAGCCTAGCCCCATTGTGTCTTCCCAACAAGGCACAATGAGTAAAACGGATTTAAGCACAAGTCTAATTGCATCCTCCCAAAAGGATGTAATTATTGAAACAAGCTCTCAACCTAGAGCACAGTCCAAAAGGGTAAGGGACACTTCAAGCCCACAGTCTACATTTTCCCAATACCAAAGGAGAGTGAAGCAAAAATCCCAGGTTTCACAGGGTGCACACACACTGGAAGCAACACTTCCAGTTTCTCAAATTCAGTTTGATGTAACCCCTATTATCACTCTGGGGTTACAGTCCCATTCTCTAAACATCAATCTTGAATTATCTCCATCAAATTCACCAACTCAATCTCTAGATGTGGACATGATCCATACATCTATTCCTGATTCTCCAACTCTAATCTTGGAGAAGCCCCACTCTGAAGCTGGTGGCCATCACTTGTTAAGTGATTTGTTGGGCCATCAACCAATTTTTCCTGAAGTTGCAAGGGGATCTGTGGACCAATCTCTCAAATCAATCACCACAGACTCTACTGTAATTTCTCATTCTCAAAGTGCTTTCTTGACTTCATCAACGAAACAGTCTATTTCGTTGACAAGTGTTTCTCCATCAACGGTATCCATACCGTTGACAATTCAAACTACCATTCCGTTGATAGTTCACTCTGCACCTCTAATTGAAAATCAAGTTGTTTCCACAACTAGTGCAGATGATCTAGTGGTAGTTGAGACACTTCTAGGATTGAGAGGGAGTGAAACTGAGAGGCTGGCTTGCAGCCAGGCAAAAGGAGAGAATGAGAGTGAGAGGCTGGCTATTTCTTCCAGCCAGGCAAAAGGAGAGATTGAGAGTTCCACCTTAGTAGGTGAAGGTGAGGGTGTGAGAGGTGTGAGCCATGGGGAGCCCATGATGCAAGAATATAGAGGAGAGAGAGAAGGGACTACAGGAGTCATAAGGAAGGAAGCAGCCATTGCTAGTGAGTCAATGGAGGTCAATGAGGGAGAAAGGGAACTTACCTTCCAAGAGCATTATCAACAAACTCTGGATAGTATTTCCCTGGATCCTGAGACCTTTACTCATCCTGTGTCAGCCTATCAAGTTTTGGCTCAACAGGGCAATGTGGAGGCAGAGAGGTCACTACAACTAATTCATACAACTGCATCAATGCAAAGAGCAAAGGATGCCTTGACCAATCTATCTCCAGCAGCTGCAGCAAGTGGTGAGTTTGATTTCTCTGATGATGAGGACAGCTTTGGTGACAATCAGGTGGCCACTACTTCACAGACTGGGACTTCTGTGGTGCCTCCTACACCAAACTGGCTTTCTCAAGATTTACAAGGAAGGATCTCTCTGGATGCTGCAATCACAAGGCAGTACAATGAGGCCTATCTGGCTCATGAGTCTGCAAATGCCAATGACAAGAAATTCTACAAGGCTATTATGGATTCACTGGAAATCCAAAGGCTACAGATGATGCAGACAAGGATTGAGGCTAGAGAAATCAAGGACTCAATTAGCAATCTCAAGGATGCTAATGACAGGAGGCTAGATGAAAAGCTTCCTCTTCTCACTGTGTCCAAGATGAACAGGTTTTTCACTAAGGAACCTGAGGTGGCTACCTCCTTGAAGACTCTCTCTTCTAGAGTGGACAAGGTGGAAGCTACTTTATCTAAGATGCAAAAGGAACAGGAGAAGCAGACACAACTATTGGCCCAGGCCCAGCTAGTGGCAGCTCAAGGACTCCCAGTCATCTCTCTTGATGATAACAAAAAGGGGGAGAAATCTAAGGAGCTAGATCTAGACATTCAAATCACAAAGGTTATGGTCCCAGCCATTTCCCTGCCAAAGGAGCCACTAGCTATGGGGGAGTCAGGAAAAGCTAAACTGGACAGCATTAACCTGATTCAGCAAGCATCTATGAAGCTACAGCTTGCTGAACAAATTAAAGACCACTGGTCCAGGATAGATGAAAGAGTCAAGAAGTTAGCTGGTACTGCAAAGAGTTCAAATCCATCAACGGATCAAGCTTCTTCTACAGAGCCATCAATGAATGCCATGGTTCTAGTGTCAACGGAATGGGAGCCACAGACCAATTCTTTCTATAAGATAGAGCCCCTTCTACATGGAGTCACTCAAGGACCAAGAAAGGAGAAAGGACAAACTTCATGCATTAGGGATGTGGAAAAAGCTACATTGCAAAGAAGCCTATCTCCCAAGTCTCCTGCTAAACCAAAGGGCAAAAATACAGAAAGGACTTTCTATCCTGCACCTTATCCAGATGAGCACAAGCTTCTTGGTCTACTCATCACAAAAAGCAAGGAAAGCAATGATTATGAGATAAGGAAGCAAAGGGCAATTGTCTACAGGAATGGACAACAAATCTGTGTTTGGGCTGGTCACCCAAACTTTGCTGAAGCTAAAGCTGAAGAGTCAGAAAGAGCAGCAATGCAAGCACTTGCAGTTGCTCAATCTCTTGATGAAGAAGAAAGACAGCAAGAAGAAAAAGCCAGAGAGGAAAGGAGTGCAAAGAAGAGCACAAGGCAACCAAAGGCAAGAGCTAGGAGAAATATAGCCTTTGAGAATGATGACTCTCAGAGTATTGCATCAGACTCTTCTGTACCAACTGCTCCTCCAACAATTCCTGATCCAGCTCTAGGGGAAAAGTTAGCCTGTGATCCTAAACATCCTGTTAATTTCCATGATCAGCCAATTGAGCCAAAGGAAGAGCCAATTGAGTTTGATGAGGCCAACTTTCCAAAATTCCTCTTTGAGATGGATCCAAAGAAGAAATCTAAGCAAAGGGCTACCAAGGCTAAGCCAATTCTAGTAAGGAGACCACAAGCTGAAAAACCTCCTACCAACCCAGAAGACTTCATCTACATTGCTGATATCAGGGAGGAGTCTGACCTACACATCAATCTTGATGACCTAGTTGAAGTGAGAGGAATAGCAGCTTCTTACAAACTACCAGAGAGATTGGTGTTTGTCTACAAGGGTGGGAGAGAACAGGTTTGGCCTCTACATAGAATTCTAGGAGAAGACTATCAGACACTGCTATCTGTGTTCAAATGCCTGAAGAAAGATTTTGGCTTCACCAAAACAGCTAAGTCTGAAGTTGTTTCCAAAATCTGCCAAATCAAAGCTAGCTGGAACAAGCCTGGTGCACTTCCCAGAGTATTGAAGGTCCCTCAAACAGGAAAGAAGATTCATCTCCAACCTTTTTGGATGATGGAATTCAGAGACAAGGACAACTGTAGAAGATTCTTCAGAATAGAAGACCAACTGGAGAAGGCATCCAATGAAACTTTAAGATTAATGCAATCCAAGTTGGGGAATGAAGATGAAGAAGAGAAGATTTTCTACAGAAGACTTCAAGCTCAGATTGAGGAGAACAATGCAAGAAAAGGGAAGAAAACAAGACCACAGAGGCAAAGATGAAAAATCTGCTCAGTCTAGAGGAGCAACTCTGTGCACTTGTTTTGTAAGATTTTCTACTTTGTATTTTAATTAAATTCAATGAAGCTCAATGCAATCTCTACTTTTATCATGTGTAATTTGACTGAGTGTTTTTGTTATCATCAAGGCTCTTGATTTATGGCTGTTATTCTATCAGTCATAAATTGGGGGAGATTGTTAGGAATATGTTGTTCTTGATGATAATTATAAAAACACTTAGTAGATTTTGTATTAAGTCATTTTGTAACTGTCAAAGAAATGGCATGCTTTGCAGCATTCCGTTGACAGGTAGCTCATCAACGAAATGAGTGATGTAGCAATTGCACTGTACAATACTTCACAGTTTGATATGCATTTTGATGTATGTATTAGATAGGTTTCCTAAGTCATGTTGACTAAGTATTAGATAGGCAAAATAGGTTGGTTAATTGTAAATATCTTGTACCTTGTAATTTTGCCTAAGTGAAGACATGTCAACGGTATGAGGATTACTCTATCAACGAAACAAGGATACACCATCAACGGTATGGAGTTTACTCATCAACGAAACGAGAGAAACACCATCAACGGAATGAAGAATAAAGCTATCAACGAAACACATCTCCCTGCTATCAACGAATCATTATTGCTTTTCTGAATAGTTGACAAAGTGATAGTGACAGTTTACTGAACAGATCTAAAGGTGATGTGGAAGTGTACTTTGCATTGGAAACCATTAAAATGGACATGGGGAATAAGGAAACATCCCAGTTTCCAATTGGGCTCTTGGGAGTGATCATAATAAGCATGAAGAAAAAAGCAAGGATCTCCAAGGACCACTGGACAAAGGGATGAAAAGCAAACTATTGGCGGTTACCTTTAGTGTACTTTAGTGTAGCCAAAAATAGTATTGTAAACTTGGGGAATATATAACCAAGTGTAGCAGTTAAGATAGAGTGAGAGAAGAGAAGAAAAAAATAGTTTGTATTAGCTATCTTTGGGAGCATTCTTCTCTACAACTCTGTAACTGAGCAGCTGTGTACTTTTGTATCACAGATTATTTCCGCAATAAAAACACTTCAGTTGGATCATCAAACAATCCAACTGAATTATTTATATCTTGTGTTTTTATTTATTCAGTTCAATTTTATTTTATAAAGTGTTTTAAGTTTAAGAAAATATCAAGAATTGTATTCAACCCCCCCCCCCTTCTACAATTCTGTTAGGTCATTTGGGATTAACAGACTTCATGATGGACAAATGGGATTGGAGAAATTTCAGGAGGCGGCATACGATCATCCTCAGCTATATACGGATATGGGATATCTGGAGACGCGTCCTTACCGTTGGATTCTGTCTCAGAATTGGACGCGTCCTTAGAATCGGACGCGCCCTCAGAATTTGACGAAGATTCAGAATTTGATGATTCCACTTGTTTTCTTTTTCTTTGTCGAGAGATATGAGCTCCTGAGTTTTCTATAACATCATATTCATCCTCTATTATTGGTTTAAATTGATTAGGGCGCGTTCTATTCTGTTGACTTGTAACTTCAAAATTAAGATCATCAATGTGGGGAAGGGATGAATTAGAAGTCATGGGAGACGTTATAATTTCTATGTCACCCTTAAATGGAGATGTGTCGCGCAACTATTCTACTGTTTGAGTATGGAACGATTTAATAGAAGAAGAACTCTGTGCAGGAAAAGAGAGTGATGGCGGGGAATAAATCCCAAGGCGTTTGTTGAATTCCTTAAAAGGATGAAATGAAGAAGGCGCGCCCTTACCCTCCAGCTGAAAAAAGAAAGAAACATTGGTAAGGACGCGTCCTGAAAGAAAAAAAATGAATTTGGAAAACAAGGGTAAAATCGAAGAATGAGTTAGCAGTTAGTTGAGAAATGTCGAGGACGCGTTCTAAAAGGGTTCTAAAGAAACTAAAAGATGCAAGGAAATTTAGCTTACTGAAAACGCGTCCTAGGAGTATCTACGAACTTTAATTAGAAGGCGCGTTCTAAATCCACATTTAATACTGGAGCGGCAGAAACATAATTCAAAATCAAACTTATACAAAATACATATCAAATGTAGATAGATACATATATATATATATACATTTCGAAATTCAAGAACACACAAAGAAGTCCAACGGTCATATCGTCGATTCAAGTAAGATACATGGTGAAAATACAAAATGAGTACATGAAATCGTACCTTTACAGTTGCTGAACAAGATCTGTGAAGAAAATCAACGAGAAACGGGACAATTTGGCTAGATTTTGCTCGGGAAAATGGAGTTGCGGCGGTGTTTGTTTTTCTGGAAAAAAGAGTAAAGTAAAACGGTAAAGTGACTTTTAGGTATTTATAGGCGAAGGCTCGCCTAGTGGGTAACAGCTGTCAAGCACGTGCACCATGACGGTAAAAGGAGGACGCGTCTCTTGTAAGGACGCGCCCTGTTTAGCAGAAGATCAAGAAATTTTGAGAAACAGCTTCAGGAAATTCAATGTATTGTTTTTAACTTTACACTGAATTGGGGGGTAGTTGTTATAGCCAAAATTCGTTAATGGGTTTTTAGGTTAGGTTCGGGTCAAGTAGGAATTCAATTAGGCTATCTAAAATGTAATTTGATAGGTCCAATGATAGAAATGGTTGGAGCTTACCCTCAAGGGGTAAGGGCGTGCCCTTTTAGGTCGTCCACCCCTTGAGGGCGCGCCCTCAAGGTAAGGGTGGCATGATCGCCCTCAAGGTAAGGGTGGCATGATGGATGTATTGATAAAGGATAACGGCTATTTTGACATTGCATGAGGAATGTTTCAGACTTGTCCTCTTAGGGGAGAAGGTGTGCCCTTTCCGGTCATTCAACCCCAAAGAACGCGTCCTCTCTGTATGAACTGACAACTTAGCCTGAATGGAAGATTTTATAGGATAATAACTTCATTTGAAATAAGGAAGACATAGGGCTTGTCCTCATGGAGATGAAGGCGCGCCCTTTAGGCTGTCCACCCCTTGAGGGCGCGTCCTCTTGGTTTGAAGTTGCGACATGATAATGAAGAATGGTTCCTTTGGCTTGGTACTGGAAAAATATTGAAGAATTCCTTCCTAGGATGTGCCCTAGGAGGGGGATGTCCGTGGTTGAAGGTCTCCTCCTGTATTCAATGGGCGCGCCCTCATTGGGGATGTGAGGTTAATCTTGGTGTGTGCTTTGGGAGCTCTGTTCCTGTACTCAATGGGCGCGTCCTCATTGGGGAACTTTGGAGTAATCCTGCACTTTGCACCCAAACACTTGGGATCACTTTTCCTGCTATCTGGTGGGTGCTTCTCATTCGGGGGACAAGGATGAGTCTAGCATTTAAGGTAAGTCATGGCTATACCTGTGTCTATGAATTAAGGAAATAGTTGGTAATGGATAGGACTAGTCCTCGACGGGGGAAGTTTCCTTATTCATGAAGTCCTGACGTCATAGATAAGTCTTGGGCCTTTGTGACTAGGCCTTATCGTTAGACATTCCTAAAGTGAGCTAAAACTTCAAGTAAGGAAAGATATGGATGTCTTACATGCAAGTAAGGAAAGATATGGATGTCCAACGTTCATGTATGGAAAGATATGGAAGAGTCCTACGTCTAAGTAAGGAAGGCGGCGAAAGACTTTGACTGGACCTTGAAGATCAGAGACCAAGCCCATGGAGGAAATTCCTCCCCAAGAACTACGTTGGCTTGATTCCCTATATAAGGGATACGTAGGCACATTGTAAGGGGTCGAAAGTTGAGAGCTCTGAGGCAGCCAACATAAACCCTAAGCAATCTCAGCCACCAATTAAACACAAACACCATACTCCGACGAATTTACCACCCAAGGACCACCATTGTAGATCTTGATTCCGGCGACGAACCCCAAACTTTGTTAATACCAAATTCCTCTGTTAACAAATTGGCACTAAAAGGAGGGGCTGCTAATAAAGATCTAAATCTTTGGAGGAGAAGATGTCACACAATCGCAACAAACGTCCTGTGGATGAGGTCGGTTCAGATGACAGTGAAGGGAGTGACCACGCTCGCCATGAAGAATATGTTCCCCGGAGTGTTCCGAATCCTGCTTATGGAACGCCTATCGTTGGGGGGCAACCACCGGTGCTCATAAGTAACTCAGATCTGATGAAGCAACTCTACCGCATGGGTGATGCCTTGAATGGTTTCGAGGCAAGGCTGGACACGGTTGAGCGAAGTGAAGTAAGGGGTCGAGTCAGGCGACAACCCCATAATCACCATTGGACAGGAAGAGGCGCCGCAAGACAGGGGGGTGATAGATCTCATGCTGGAAGGTTTCAGAATGTTACCCCAAGAAGGTTAGAATATCAAGAAGATGGAGTCCCTATTGTTGAACTTCCCGATGATGAGACGGACAGTCAAGATCGACCTAGGAGGGAACGACGTCCATCCCCACACCCTCATAGGTCAGGGCGATCCGAGAGTGAAGTTCGAAGGGCTGATGAACTCCACCGAGACCAATAACAACGCTTGAACAGGTTGAAGGATCATCTTGGTATAAGACTTAACAACGGATGATCTACGGTTGTTATTGGTTGAATGGCAAAGGGACAGAGAAGTACGAGGGGAACAACCTCTTGATCCACAGCGTGAGCCCCCTGTTGACAGGTCGAGGCCCCATGGACAAGAGCATACTCGTCCTCGCGATGATTCAAGACGTAACCTAGAAGTGCAACCCCGTGATCCACAGCGAGAGCCCCCTGTAGATAGGTCGAGGCCCCATGGACATGAGGAAGCACCTCTATGAGATAATGTACAAAGTAATCAAGGTGAGAGGCCCCGTGATTCACAGAGAGTGCCCCCTGATCTCAGGTTGAGGCCCCGGGATCATGAGCGAGCCCCCCAAGTTGAAAGATCAGGAAGGAGACGGGATACATAATTGGATTATAGGAGCGGAGCAGGGGTATCGATCGAAGGAATAGATATGATGCCCCTTACCATGGAGGACCCTCTGGAGGAAGAGATCCGCACATAACACTTGTCTCGTCCCAAAGTAGATCAGGAGGAAGACATGAAGAGCCAAGGACGCGCCCTCATAGCCAAGAGGAGAGGACGCGCCCTCCAAGTCCTAATCCAAGGTTACAAGAAACTCCTGCAGCCCAAGGAGAGACCCAACCTCCTCAACCACCACCTCAACCTCCTCCAATTGTGCATACCCAACCTCCGCCTACTGGAAATGCTCAGACTAATGTCCAAACTATCCCAGGTGTGGGAAGCTTCAATGTGGATGACCTGAAAAAACTCCTCATACATCTTGAGGGAGGAAGAGTTACTTCAACGGCTCAAGCCCCCTCCCCTTTCTCTACTGCAGTGAGGGAGGCACAACTTCCAGCGGGGTATAGGAATACAACCAATGACTTGTACTTTCATGGGAATGCTGACCCTGTCGAGTTTCTGGGAAGGTTCAATATAGAGATGGATGTATATCAAGTACCTGATTTGGCTAGGTGTCGTCTTTTGGCAGCGACCTTTAGGGAAAGTGCTCAACAGTGGTTTCAAAAGCTTGGACCAGGTGTGATCACTTCATGGGAGGTCATGAAAACTCTTTTTCTGACAAAATTCCATGCTACTGTGAAGTATGCCCCACCATTGACTACTTTGGCTAATATCAAGCAGAAGGAAGTAGAAAGCTTGAAGTCGTACTTCAAGAGGTTCAATGCTAAATCTACCATGGTCAAAGGAGCAACAGACGAGTCACTCAAAAGTTTCTTGATTGCAGGACTTCAAGTCGGAACTAATTTCTGGAAACACCTTCAAGGGAAGGACCCTGCAACTCTTGCAGACCTCTTTTTTCAGGCGGAATACTTCAAGATCGTGGAACAATCTCTAGCGGATAACAAAAAGTCTGATCCCCAAGGGAAAGACCAAAATAATAAAGTGAGTATCTAAATTCTAATAATAATAATAATAATTTTATTATTATATTAACGCCAATTTAATTATTATTTTGATATAAAATATTGTATATATAGATATGTTAAATAAAATCATTATTGTATTTAAGTTAAAATTATTAAATTAACCATGGTTAGTAAAATAAGATTAGAATATTAAATAAGGAAAACTCTTACTATAACATGATTGGTCTAAAATTTAGGGGTGAGCTCTAATTGGTCCTAAAATAATTCATAGTTTTCTGATTGATTAACTGGACTTGAACTGCATACCTGGGTAGACTCAGGTATTATAATAAGAATTAATAAGTAAGAAAAGCCAAATTATTATATGTGCAGCTAAAGGCTATAGTAAAAGGGGGTTAAATGTCTTTAAAAAAAATGTTAAACTTTTTATACGCAAAGGCTTTTACGTTTATAAGTTTGTATATATGAGTTTTAATGAGGTATAAAATAGATGAATTGTTTAGAATAACTAGCTGTTTAGTCTGTGCAATGCACGGTCATATTTTAAATATGAGTAAATTGTTTATTTTTTCGGCAATTTTTTGTACGTCCGCGTATTAGAGTAGCAATTGATGAGTTATACGACATTAAAATTAACACAAGTTTGTATTACACTTATATACATGAAAGTTTTTTTTTTTTTAGCTTGTACTGATTTGGACCGTATTTGTATCGTAACAAATATAATACTTAAGGCATGTCAGAAATTATGTATAGTTTGATTTAATAGAGATAAATAATTACAATTCACATACATGCTTTAATTCAAAAAATTTCTTAATTCATAAAAATTTACAATAAATCTAAATAATACTATAATAGTATGAGATATATAATATGTAAGTGTATATGGTCATATATTATCATAAATTTACATAAATATAAGTATTTATATGTATACATATATATATATATATATATATATATATATATATATATATATATATATATATATATATATTCAGGTAAATGTTGTATGTATATATAAGTATGCATATTAATTTGCAGCATTTAATAATATGTAATAAACATATGTATAAGTATGCATATTAATTTTGTAGCATTTAATAATATGTAATAAATTTATTGATGTTAAAAGACCAAAATAACCCTAAAAATGTATAGTATAAGTAAGGGTAAAATGGTCCATTTGATTTAAATTGCTTACAACAAACCCCTTGTTGTGGTATTAGAGCATCTCCAATGCTATAAAACACTTAGCTAAAATGCCTATGTGGCATCTATGTGTCACTTTTTAGATATTAGGTAAAAGTGTGAGCACTCCAACCATATACCCCTTAACAAAAAAATTTAGCCAATCATATTTGATTGGCTATATTTGTTGAACCACCAAACCTCTTGGGTATAATTTTACCTAACAAAAATTTAGAGAACACCATTGGAGTACATGTATTTACCTTTAGCAAAAAATTTATATAATCATTATAGCCAACCACAATAGCCAACCATTTTAGCTATTGCCCTTGGAGATGCTCTCTATATATAATAGATTAGTTGGGTGTGTCTGTTTGAACAGTCATGTAGTCTTAATGTAAGTGTCATTTCATTTAGGTTACACCTATTCAAACTTATGACGTTCAAGATGAAGTATACTAATGATTAAGTAAAATTTAGTTCAGAAATTCAAAGTAACAATCCTAAATAGACAAACCTTTCTAAAATATTATAAATCTGCTTCAAATTTGACTCGAATTTTGTTCGATAAAGTAGTCAAATCCAGTTCAAAGTGATCGAGTTAGAACACAAGGAAACTCGAAAATATTCTAATTTTTTTTTCAGTAAAAATTATCAAGATCAAATTAACGGTTAATTTTTAGCAACAGGCTCATAGCTTGTCATTTAATTATTTTTAAATATAAAACTTAAGTATTCATTCAAATAAAATTGTACTTCACATTTCTTTCATATTTAACTTCTCATGTTCCTCTCCAAAAAACAAAAAACATATTTATATTATTCTATTTAGTTTTGACAAAGTGGACTAATAATGATAGTTTCTTAATATTACAACCCATCATCTTCAACTTCTGAGGAAACGAGCAAGTTTTAGAAGTAAACTGGGCAATTTTTTCATCAAGTGGCACTTCCCATGTCAGCACTCTTTTCATACAAAATTGGTCTCTGTTAAACCTAGATGAACATCCCTAAGCAATACTTGTTTGTGAACAGGCCACCTGAAGCAGTAAATGAATTTATACGTAAGCACAAGTAGCAATGCTGGTGTCAAACTTGTCTCCATCAATAAAAAAATTCTTGGAGGGGTGGGGGACGGGGGAAGATAATAACTGACCTGTTAAGTTGAGCCGATGTCGCCTCAACAAAAACTATATTAAGTTGTGCAAGGGTATCATCACCCGCTCGTATGAGACTCAATTCTATAGGAACTCCAACCTTCTCCAATAAGATTTCAAAAAGCTAAAAGCAACAAGGGCAGGAAGAGAAGAATTAATGAATTTATAGGTCCAAGTGTAAGAAACTAGTGCTCATTTTTGACACACAATGAAAATAGATCACGTTAATGGGCATCGCTATCTTCAAATTATCAAAAGATACCACAATGGCGCAATACAAGAAAAATATAACAAATGATTACTATATAATGATGTGTGAATTTGATGATTACGCAGTACATGGCCTATTACGAGCACACCTACTAAAAAGTTGTCAGGAATCATTTGGTTCCTGAGCTCTTTTGAGACTTCTTTTGGTGTTTTCTGTTTTAATCAAGTAAAATACAACTAGATGTAGGAGAGAACTAGCTAATCACAGAGATATAGATGAGAATTGAGAGAGATAGACATAGTTGAGAGATCAGATAGACAGAATTTGAGATGAGAGAGAAGTAACCTAGAGAGAGAAAGAGTTGAGAAGTTGGTTATAGAGAGAGAAAGAGAGATACTTGTGGAACAAGTTCCTTTTCATATATTTCAGATAATACTCAATGTCAACATACAATTGCATTTATAGAATCACATTACTTGGGCATAAAGACTGAAATACCCTTATTGAACAAACTAAGACCAAATAGACTAAGTAAGTCTTCCCATTCACTGCCTTACTGTACTTAGCCTATATCAATTCTCTGATCCTAACATTCCTTCCCCCTTGAATATGGCCATGTCCTCATGGCTTTGGTCAAACATTCCAGGACTCTGGTTAGGCTCTGCCTCATGCATTCTGCTTAGAGCATCAGCCACCTTGTTTTCAGCCCCCTTCCTATATAGAATAGTGTAGTGATAACCTAATAATTTGCTGATCCACCTTTGCTGAAGCAGGTTGCTAATTTTCTGTTCTGTCAGATATTTCAGGGCCCAATGGATAGTCTTGATATAAAAATGCTTGTCCATAAGATAGGAGGCCCACTTCTTAAGCTCCTTTTCATAAGTAGACATAGCTTGTCCTCTTGGTCCCTGGTCCCAATGCCTTACTAAAATATGCCAAGGGATGTCCTCCTTGAGTCAAAACAGCCCATATACCACTGTTTGAAGCATCAGTTTCTACAGTAAATTCTCTTGTAAAATCAGGTAGCTTTAACACAGGTGTACTTGTCATGGCTCTCTTCAACTCATTGAATGCTTTGGTAGCCTCTTCAGTCCATTTGAAACTGTCTTTCTGAAGTAGATTGGTTAGGGGTTTTGCTATAGTTCCATAATCTTTTACAAACTTCCTATAGTATCCACTTAACCCCAAAAACCCCCTCAGCGCCTTAATGTTTTGAGGTAATGGCCAAGCCAACATATCAGTTACCTTACCTCTGTCCACTGCTACTCCTTCATGACTGATTACATGACCTAAATATGCCACTTGACTTTGCATGAATTCACATTTGGATAGCTTAGCACACAACTGTTGCTGCTTCATTACTCGAAAAACCTTCTCTAAGTGGTATAAGTGTTCACTAGCAGTCCTTGAATAGATTAGAATATCAGCAAAGAACACCAATGTAAACTTCTTCAAGAAAGGTGCAAATACTGTATTCATTAAATTCTGAAATGTTGCTGGAGCATTAGTGAGGCCAAATGGCATCACCGTGAATTCATAATGACCAAGGTGTGTCCTGAAAGCAGTCTTCTCAATGTCCTTCTCCTTCATCCTTACTTGATGATATCCTGCCCTTAAATCCAATTTTGAAAAATACTTAGCTCCATGCAATTCATCCAGCAATTCATCAATCAAAGGTATAGGGAACTTGTTTTTTATGGTCAAAGAATTCAGCTGTCTATAATCAATGCAGAATCTCCACGTGCCATCTTTTTTCTTCACCAACAAAATAGGAGAAGCAAAGGGTGAACTACTAGGCCTTATAATTTCTGTTTCTAGCATTTCTGACACCAACTTTTCAATCTCATTTTTTTGATCATATGAGTTTCTGTAAGGCCTTATTGAAAAAGGTTGTGCTCCTTCCTTTAACTCAATACTGTGCTCAATGTCTCTATGGGGTGGCAACCCTATTGGAGGTTTGAATATATCATCATAGCTTCGCAGTAACTCCTGTAGTTGCCCTGTTTCCTCAGGTGCAGAGATCAATTCCTCCCTGCCAGAAGTATTAGATGTTGCTGATGGTTGACACAGTTCTTGCACCAAGTATATAAACCCATGTCCCTGCCTTTGACAACTCCTAACAAAGGATTTAGCAGTCATCTGTTGAATTCTGGGTGTGACAGGTTGTATATTTCCTTGAAGCACCACCATCTTATCCTTAAGTTGAAACTGTAGAGTTAACTTTTTGTAGTCAAAAGTGACCAGTGCTAAGGACCCCAACCAGTCCACCCCCAATACCAAATCATAGCCCCCCATAGGCAGAGTTCTGACTGAAGTTTGAAATTCATAATCCCCTACCTTCCACTTAAACTCTTTGCACTCATACAGGCTTTCTAAATGATTACCATTGGCAACTTGTACTCTCATTGGTAGAGTTTTCACCAGTTCACATTTAAGTTTACTGGCAACATGCTCATCAATAAAGCTGTGAGTACTTCCTCCATCTATCAATATGGCAAACTGATGCTTACCTCTCTGTCCTGTCAATGTGATTGTCTTATTACTATGAAAACCCTCAATTGCATGTACCGAGACTTCCATGGTTTCCTCAGTTGAAATTTCAATCTTTTGCTCCTTAATCATCACCTCCTGACCTTGATGATTGTCTTCTTTGTCACTGTTTACATCTAGATTAATCATAAACTGACAAGGTTGCTTGCAATAATGTTTTACTGTCTCTTTGTCTTCACAGTAAGGACAAAACCCCTCCTCTAGCCTTCTTTCCATCTTCCTAGAGGTCAACTCAATCACTTTCACTTGTTTAGTTGCATTTCCTGATGAACCCTGTAGGTTAGCCAACTTTCCCTCTGTAATTGCAGGTCTATCCACTTTGATTTTAGTAGACTCACCATTCCTATTCTCTCTTGCTTTAGCTGGTTCAGGTTCTGCACATTGTTTAGCCAATCTGTAAGCTTGTAATATAGTAGTGGGACTGATCAGTTTTAAGGTGTCTCTGGCCTTGGTTGACAGGCCACCAATGAAACACTCCACAAAGTATGCTTCAGTCAGGAATGGCATCTGTTCCTTAAGTTGCTCTTGGTATTTCTCAAACTGTTCTAGATACACTTCCATAGTAGAGTGTTGTTGGAGTTGTTTAAAGTTTTCATGTAAGAGTTCTTGCTCCCAAGCTCCAAACCTAGCCACCATCAGCTTACAAAATTCTGGCCACTGTAACAGTACACCAGGTCTTGCCACTATCTGAGTCTGAAACCAACTTCTGGTACTTCCTTGCAAGTGAAGTCCTGCTACTGCTACTTTTTTATTATCTTCCACCTTGAACACTAGGAAATATTGCTCACAATCTTGTATCCACTCCGACACTCTAGCTCCTTCCACAAATTTAGGAAAATTGAGCTTTAGATGCTGCAATGATTCACCTCCTATGTCTTTTTTACATCCTAATCTTGTTCGGACACTGTGAATCTTCTTCTTTTTTGCTTACTTCACTTGCAGCAAGTTCAACTGTTGAGCTGCTTCCTTTAATGACTCCTCCAACTCCTGAAATCTCTTATCAACTGTTTCTTGATAGTCTACAATCTGTTGGTGTAGTGATGATACAGGTACTTCACAATTTAGTTCTATACTTGCTTCCATCTTATTCTCTCCACCACTAATAACTCCAGTTCTCAGAAACAATTTAACAAACACCTTCCGTGCATACACTTTCTGATTCAATTCAACAGTATTCTAAGCCTCAGAATTCACACAGTCAATTTCTCAAACACCTTCAGTGCATACACTTTCTGATTCAATCTTTCCTCAAAAATCCACACTACTTTACTCACAATATCACTTTAAGGTCACACAAAACACAGATCACAACAACTCAGTGATTATCAATGTTACAACTACTCCAAATCAATGAATCACCCAAACTACGGCTAACAAACTCCTTTTGTAATTTTCTGGTAATGAAACAGTCGAACTATATAAATCTAATATAAACGAACTGAACTCAACAGAATCACACTCAAAACTTCACAAACAAGCTTCATTACTGCAGATCTTTGAAGAACAGTTAAGAACAGAGTACCTTTACTGAAATCTACAAAGCTGGAGACTTAAAACTGCGATTACTGTGATGTTTGAACCGCTCCACTCGTCTTCACCAGCTAAACACAACCGAAGCAGTGGTTGGATCAATTTAATGCTTTGATACCAATTTGTCAGGAATCAGTTGGTTCCTGAGCTCTTTTGAGACTTCTTTTGGTGTTTTCTGTTTTAATCAAGTAAAATACAACTAGATGTAGGAGAGAACTAGCTAATCACAGAGATATAGATGAGAATTGAGAGAGATAGACATAGTTGAGAGATCAGATAGACAGAATTTGAGATGAGAGAGAAGTAACCTAGAGAGAGAAAGAGTTGAGAAGTTGGTTATAGAGAGAGAAAGAGAGAGACTTGTGGAACAAGTTCCTTTTCATATATTTCAGATAATACTCAATGTCAACATACAACTGCATTTATAGAATCACATTACTTGGGCATAAAGACTGAAATACCCTTATTGAACAAACTAAGACCAAACAGACTAAGTAAGTCTTCCCATTCACTGCCTTACTGTACTTAGCCTATATCAATTCTCTGATCCTAACAAAAGTTCACCTAAAACCTCCCTCGAAAGAGAGATTATTCCCAGTCTGAGAGTCGCTTCACTATAATGAAGACAGTGCTTCCAGCCTCCTCATATGTATGCTACTAGATACTTCCTTTGCTATGTATTGGTGTTATATAACAGGATTCGTTTCTAGTACTATATTACATTTGTTACTGTTATGCTATTTCTATTCATATTTCTTCCTGCCTGAACAGTTGTAGCATGTTTTGAACATGTTTTTTTATCACTAATATCAGACTTTTAGTACTAGAACTATGTTTTCTACTACATTACTGGATTGCAAATTGTAAAAAGTGCTTTTGTAGGTCGGTTGGAAATAGATTATCTACGATCCTTTGGTTACAGTTTATGACTTAAGAGTACAACCTAACATTCTTGACTACTACTTGAGAGTAGGTGGTCATTTCACAGAATATTATCCAACTACCTCTGCAAAAGAAGCATAGACTTCAAAGCAAAGTAAGGTAATCTTGCATCTTACATCTGAGATCCAATTTAAACATCTCCAAATATTCCATTATTATCTTGATGACATTAACCATGACATTTCACAGAACATACACTAAAATCACATAATATAAGTACATACCTCTAAGAAACTCTGAACAGGTTTTCGATCACATTTTACGATAACATCACCGACATGTAATCCTGCCAAATAAGCCGGTGAATCTGGTACGATCTGCACAAGGATGCACAAATACAAAAAAGGTTGCAATTAAGAAACACGGGTCAATAAATACAACCTTTTTGTCTGATTAGGCATCGACACGAAAGTTGACATTCGTATCACCTCAAAGAATCCTACACATTCATACAAATCTTTTTTTATGTAGAAATTATAAATCTAATTCTATGCCCTTACACAATCAATTTTGAAAATTCTGCACCATTGACAATTCTTGAGTTCTTATAATTGTATATATACATCAGAAACAAGATAGGTGAGATGTACATAACTGGAATTTTGAGTTGCACGACAGAACACCATTTCTTTAAAGCTTACACAGAAAGATATTACCTTTTCAATAACTAATCCTTTAGGAGCATCAGGAAAGCTGTGTATCACTCTCTCCATAAGGCCTATATCGGCTGCAAACAGGCTCGCTGCTTCAAATCCCAGAAATGGACGGCGACATTTCCTACTGCTTATTGTAACATGGATAATTTAGTTCTACTAAAAAATAGCAATGGCTTTGGCAACAACTTATTTATATGACATACTCATAGACTGCGTTTGTTTCACCGGATTATATTACATCCCTGAACTTAGCTTACTTATAGTTCTTAATTACATTTCAACATTAACTTATGGACAACATATTTATCACCACACTACAATACAACCAAAGGATTAGTTAGTAAAATTATAGCTATACAAGTAACATTCATCTTACAAAGCAGAATGTGGCCAGATATTATTCATAGACATTTAAATACTATATTAAACTATACTTGTTACAGGCCCATATTCTTTGTAGTGTTCCCACCACTTACAATCTATGTTTCTAGGCAAACAAGGAGTCGAAACGGGAACTAATGGGAGGAAGGGAGGGAGGGAGGATGGGGGGAGAGAGAGAAATAGCACTTGTTAGTACAGATAAATATATAGCTGAAAACATTTGCCTTAACTGCACAATGTTCGCAAACAATCAACCCAAGTTTGTATAATAAAAACAATTCCAATTCTGGATCTCAAAACATTAGAGAGCGAGAGAGGGCAATTGCACTTGTTAGTACAGATGAATATATAACTGAAAACATTAGCCTAAATTGCACAATGTATTGGATTTCAAGTAAACAATCAACCCAAGTTTGCAATAAAAAGAAGGCTTAATGACCTTTTAGCCCCTGAGGTTTACTCCCATATACCCATCAGCCCCTATCTTTTAAAAGTGTACCTTTTAGCCCCCGAGATATGAAATTCGTACCTTTCGACCCTTAAACCCAGTTCAGTTAAAAAAATCGGGTTTTAGCTGAGGGGCAAAACTGTCTTCTGCAGTGTCAGTTCCCTCCAAAAAGGGTCGAAAGGTACGAATTTCATAACTCGGGGGCTAAAAAGTACGTTTGCTAGCTCGACTTATGATATACATTTGGTTGACAGGAAACAAGTTTCAACATCACCAGAAAAGGTTTTAAGCTCCAATCAGTTTGCTGGAGCAAAAAGCGAACACTCAACTTCTTCCCAACTAATACGAGGACACACTCTAATACCTCGTATTTCTCAACTAATGAATTCCACTGAAAAAGATGCATCTACTTCCACTCAACATCAATCGGGCGAGAGAAAGAGAGAGTTACCCTTGTGATTTTGCAATTCGTACTGAAAAGCTCTTTGCAATCATATGATATCTTTTTAAGCCTACAAAGAAATCAAGAATAAGTAATCAAAACTCATGATTACTCTTCATGTTATCACTGTATTGAACTCGTTTTTCAACAAAGAACGGACGGATACAGTTTTAAATATTAACAAATTATGATTTATGATTGATATGTCAAAACCATTTGAATAATCTAACCAATATTCACCCGGAGCAGCCATAGGTTCAAATGGTTCGGCAAAATAACGTCCCATGACAATAACTCTATCTCCAGGGATAAGCTTATGTGACCTTGAATGTGGAAGAAGGTGAGAAGGTGGCCGACTTGTTTGATGTGAATAAACATCTACCGAATCATAAACGCGTGCTACCTTTGCAACCTTGGCAGCTCCAGAAGGAGGTATAGATGTGAACCTTATGACAGCAAGATTATAATCATAGTTTACTTGGACACATGTTTTAAGTTGACCAACTACACAAATGACATTTCCTTTAATCTACTAAAGTGTAGTCTAAACAGATGTGAATAAGAAACTCACATAAATTAGGGGTGGCTGGTTTCCGTTCCCAAGGGTTCTTCCTCTTTTTAAGTCCTTCAAACCGTCTATACATGATATCTTTCTGCATGTCAAAACAACATAGTGAGCAGATTGCAGGCAGTTTTTTTTTAGTATGTTTCTGGGCAGATTTTAGTATATTGCAGAATAAGTGACTAAATTATGCAGATTTTATGTAGCCCGTCTTTTGCAGAATCTGAAAAGGTAATGTACAGAAAACGAAACACAAGTTTAACTGTTGTAATCACGTGTTTGAAAGTTTTCTCAAGTGTAAACGCATTCAAAAGTTTTAAGTGTAAATTATTTAAAAATCTGGCCAAATATGTTTGTTAATCAATATCATGCAACTAAAGAGAACCAATGTGGGCATATACAGAACTTGCCAGAAGAAGCAAGTGTCGGAAATAATAACTACTATTACAGCAACATAGAGGCAGCAGTTATATAGAATATTTAACAAGTCCAGGCCAAGACCACAATTAACGAAACAAAACATGAAGGTAAACAACATGCATATCAGTGACTGGATAAATAAGGAACAGACAAGAGAAATACCAGAAGCCATAGCCATAACAGTGTACAAAATATGGTAAAAACACAACAGCTGAGTCGCCAGGCCTTGCAAGAAGATCTGACTGCTCTTGAAGAGATAATTGCCCCCACTTACTGTGTCGGGATACTTGCAACACCTCCACCAGGATAAAACAGCTCCGAGCAATGGGTTCACAGCAACGCCGATGCTCTACTTCGAATGGTACCTCAGTCGCCGGAGAAAACCACAAGCTGAAGCAGACAGCTAAAGCTAAACAGAGGGAAAAAATGCAGAGAGTGGAGAGAAGGAGAGAATGTATGGTGTGGTGCATAGAAATCAGTAACTTAGCTCTCTATTTATAGTAGAGGCTAAGCATAACTAATACCACCCTAATTAATATTAGAATCGTAACTGACGATTTACATTTAATACATATTTAATCCACATATCATTTAATATTTTCGAATATATCTATCAAATCATGTCCAGGTTCATTCGAATATCAAATCCTGTCCAGGTTCATTTGAATATCAAATCCTGTCCAGGTTCATTCGAATATCAAATCCTGTCCAGGTTCATTCGAATATCAAATCCTGTCCAGGTTCATTCGAACCCAATTTTGATAAATTAATTCTAATTAAAATATTAAATCACCTAAATAAAATCCCTCGCCCAGGTCGCCTCGCGTACGTGAGACGCCGAGACATTCGCCCAAAACGCCCTTTATTTAGTTCAATGTGGGACAAATACACATTTTCATTTCAAGCTCTTTCAAGCTACTTACTTCAACTCTATTTCTCTATGGATTTCACTAAGAAAATTACTTAGATCCATATATGAAAATTTAAGTCCCCATAACAAGGAACAATTTCCAATCGTTAAAATCCGGAATTAATATCAAGAACATATAAATACATATGCTCCAAAACTCCATTTTCTAACAATCCCCCACAAATCCATACAGAAATGCATTCAGGTTTCTCATCATGACTTGTTTTTCAGAGTCGGTACCCTTCCGGGTTTGAACCCTCCTGAGTCCCCTACTTCGATGGCTACCGGACTTAGATGGAATGTTTCACCTTGAATCTTAATCCGTTTGATGTAACCATGTTCCATAAACGACGACAAGTCAAAGGCTATGGTACCAATCTACGGCTTTGAGACATTAATGGTCTTGTCTCGATCCTGTTCGTCGAATGCTTTCAGAGAATAACCCTTTCCCCTAATTGCGACCACACAATTACATTCGCTTAGCTGGGCATCTCCAGAGATGTACTGCTATCATCTCGTCAATTGACTTGACCCCATTCAGAGTTATAAAACTCTTGCTTTCATAGCAGTGTCAGTACCTTCTAGGTTTTCAGGGAATAGACTCAGATACAAAAGTATCATTTATGTAGCAAAGGTACTACCAATTCATCCTTACAGCTTGTTATTACCACATTGAATACACTTTCAAGGGATCTCCTCTCATGTGTATTGGGTTTCCACTGTCGATGAATCATGATGGGTTGACAGTCCCATTCTCAACCTTGACTTAAGGACCACTGCAGGTTCCAGTCCTTTTGTCAAAGGATCAGCTATATTATTCTGAGTTCCTATGAACTCTATAGCTATAATCCTATCAGACACTAAACCCCTTATAGACTTGAGTCTAACTTGGATGTGTCTCTTTGTTTTAGCATTATACTTTTTACTGCTAATCTTGTCGATAGTTGTTCGACTATCACAATGAATAGCAATCGCAGGAAGCGGTTTGCTTACTCCAGGTATCGCAGACATAAGTCCGTGTAACCACTCAGCCTCCGTCACAGTGGCATCAAGCGCACACAACTCAGCCTCAAAAGTCGACCGAGTAATAATAGTCTGTTTAGTTGACTTCCAGGATATTGCTGCACCCGCTAAGGTGAATACGTATCCAGTCACTCCATTGGAACCAGACTTCTTAGCTATCCAACTTGCATCACTGTACCCCTCAAGTACACCAGGAAATCTCCTATAGTGT
Source organism: Heracleum sosnowskyi (assembly GCA_030848705.1). Classification (NCBI taxonomy): domain Eukaryota; kingdom Viridiplantae; phylum Streptophyta; class Magnoliopsida; order Apiales; family Apiaceae; genus Heracleum; species Heracleum sosnowskyi. Next base: position 7,985,218 of record CM061235.1, on the reverse strand, counting down.
AAACTAAGGCACATTGTGCCTTTGAGATATCTAAGTACTCTATCAAGAGCATCCCAATGAGTTCTGTTTGGACAGCTTGTATATCTAGCCAACTTAGACACAGAGTAAGAAATATCCGTTCTAGTACAATTAGCAAGATACTGCAAGCTCCCAATAATCTGAGAATACCTTAACTGAGACACAGGTACCCCTGAAGTATTCTTGACAAGGGCAACTTTAGGATCATACGGTGTACTAGCGATTCTACACTGTGAATAACCATATTTCTCAAGTATAGATTTCTCTATATAATGAGACTGTGATAAAGTTATTCCCTCAGCTGACTGAGTCAGCTTGAGACCAAGAATCACGCTAACTTCACCCATATCCTTCATTTCAAAATGCCTTTTTAAGAAAGCTTTTGTCTCGTTAATAATCTCAATGTTGGTTCCAAACAGTAATATGTCATCTACATATATGCATATGATGACATATTCACTACCTTTAACTTTGCTGTAGACACACTTGTCACTTTCATTAACAGTAAAACTGAAAGGCAAGATAGTTTCATCAAACTTTTTATGCCAATCCCTGGGAGCTTGTTTCAAGCCATAGATAGACTTGATTAACTTACATACTTTCCTTTCATTTACAGAAGCAACAAATCCCTCAGGCTGATCCATATATATCTCTTCTTCAAGTTCACCATGAAGAAAAGCTGTCTTTACATCCATCTGATGGATGATAAGACCATGGACGGAAGCCAATGCTACAAGCATTCGGATTGTTACCATCCTAGCAACTGGAGAGTATGTATCAAAGTAATCAATGCCTTCCCTTTGCTTAAAACCCTTAGCTACCAGTCTAGCTTTGTACTTATCTATTGAGCCGTCAGGGTTCAATTTCTTTTTAAAGATCCATCTACACCCGATAGTAGAACACCCCGGAGGGAGATCAACTAACTCCCATGTCCCATTAGAAACAATGGAGTCAATTTCACTCTTTACAGCGCCCTTCCAGTGCCTAGACTTCGAGGAGTCCATAGCCTGTCGGAAAGTTAAAGGTTCATCCTCGACATTGTAAGTGATGAAATCACTTCCAAAGTCCTTGACTACCTTTGCACGTTTACTCCTCCTAGGTTCCTCTTCCTCCATAGGAGTAGAGCTGCTACCAGGTTCCGCCCCCACATTTGTCATCTTTTCCACATGATCAGGAATAGAACTTGATGTGTGAGTGGGATCTTCCTCAGAATTACCTTGAGGTATACCAGTCTTCATAGGATAGACATCCTCAAAGAATGTAGCATCACGAAATTCAACTATCGTGTTAGCCACTATACCATCTATGTCAGATTTTAATACCAAAAATCTCATAGCTGTAGTGGTTTCAAGATAGCCCAGAAAGATACAATCAACCGTCTTAGGACCTAGTTTCTTCCTCTTGTGTTCAGGGACAAGTACCTTTGCAAGGTACCCCCACACTCGAAGATACTTGAGACTAGTCTTCTTGCCTTTCAACAACTCATAAGGTGTCTTATCCATGTGTTTCAGAGGGACTCTGTTCAGAATATGGCAAGCCGTATTCAGAGCCTCTCCCCACATGTATTTAGGCAACCCAGAGTTAATAAGCATACTGTTAATAATATCTTTGAACGTTCTGTTCTTTCGCTCAGCGACCCCATTAGACTCAGGTGTGTATGGTGGAGTAACTTCATGAACTATATCATTGCTTGCGCAAAATTCATTAAATGCGTTACTCGTATACTCACCACCTCTATCAGATCTCAATCGTTTAAGTACCTTACTAGTTTGTTTTTCAACTTCAGTTTTATAAATAATGAATTTACTAAGTGCTTCATCCTTATGTCTAAGTAAATAAACATAACAATATCTGCTACTATCATCTATAAAGGTAATAAAATATCTAAACTGGTCCTTAGTCAACACACCACCAAATTCACAAATATCAGTGTGTACTAAACCTAACAAGTCTGAATCCCTAACAACATTATGAAAAGGTTTCCTTATTTATTTAGCAGACACACATACTTGACATTTAGAATTCTTTTCTATAGTATGTCTTGGAATCAACTCTAAGTTCATCATATTTTTAAGAGCACCAAAATTTAGGTGACCAAGTCTAGCATGCCATAAATTTGTAGATTCAACACAGTTAACAGAAGGAGTAATATTCAAAGTTCCCAAAACGGGCTCCGCATTAATTACAAATAAACCATTCGACAAGTAACCCTTGCCAAAAAATGTACCAGTATGAATAAGAACTACTTTATTACATTTGAAAGAGATTTCAAAACCATTAGAAACTAAACAGCTTCCGCTTATTATATTTCTACGCATGTCGGGAACATGATGCACTCTAGTCAGGGATAGAATACGACCCGAAGGGAACTTCAAGTCCACGTTTCCTATTCCATGTACTTGAGCAGCACTAGCATTCCCCATCGTCACTGTCAAGCTATGACTCTGTTGATAAGATACAAACAAACTAATGTCAGCACAGATATGCACATTAGCTCCAGTATCAATCAACCATTCATTCAACAGATAAGTGGAAAATAGTACAGGGTTGTAGGTAACATACCGGTCCACGTTGGTTTCAGAAGCAGTAGCCTCACCAACAACCATGTTCACTACAGCCCCACTTGCGGTTCCAAGCACAGCATTCGCTTGCGCTACCACCTCGGTTTTTCTTCGCTTTCTTTGTAGGACAGTCCTTACTCCAGTGCCCAACCTGCCCACAAGACCAACATGGTTTGTTTGCCTTTGGTTTCTTGGCCTTGTCCTTGTCATTTTTAGGTTTATTACTATTACCCTTCTTAGCAACAAACTTCCTCTTCTGTCCTACAGTCGCTACATTCACCTTCGAGCTTCCGTGCTCAGTTGGCATCACATGTCCCTGTTTGGACTTGTGTTGTTCTTGCACCGAGATGTCTAGCATAAGGTTAGTCCAGGTGATCTCTCCTTTCTGTCTTTTCAGGGAGAGAGCGAACTCTTCCCAAGATTTCGGGAGTTTTTCAATCACACTCAAAACCTTGAACTTTTCAGGGAGATCCATTCCGGACTCCTTCAAAGCATGCACTATCATCTCGAATTCATGCACTTGCTCAGTCATGGATTTATTGTCCACCAGCTTGAATTCAAGGAACCTAGCCACAGAATACTTTTCCAGACCTTGTGAGTCAGTATTATGTGTCTGGTCCAGCTTCTCCCATAAGAGTTTTGCAGAGAAGTCATCTGATGAGTAAACATCAAACAAGGTGTTTGTTAGAGCAGCCAAGATGGCCGCCCTAGCCACCCCGTCCTTCTCATTCCACTTTGCAAAAGCCTTAACTGAATCAGCCTTTTCTTGATCCAAAACCGGCTTCTCATACTCCACAACATGCCACAAACCCTTTACAGTCAACCACAACTTCATCCTTTTCTGCCAACGAGAAAAGCCGATGCCACCATTAAATTTCTCTGGCAAGCCAGTTAATTCAACGGGTTGTGGAAAACTGTAAGTGGTCCAATCAATGGCCCCAACAGATGCACCAGAACTACCACTAGCAGGAACTTCAGTTTCGTTAACCATTATGCTAAATAATATATAACAATTTATCTCTTCAAGAATGTTGGAAATAATAACTGCTATTACAGCAACATAGAGGCAGCAGTTATATAGAATATTTAACAAGTCCAGGCCAAGACCACAATTAACGAAACAAAACATGAAGGTAAACAACATGCATATCAGTGACTGGATAAATAAGGAACAGACAAGAGAAATACCAGAAGCCATAGCCATAACAGTGTACAAAATATGGTAAAAACACAACAGCTGAGTCGCCAGGCCTTGCAAGAAGATCTGACTGCTCTTGAAGAGATAATTGCCCCCACTTACTGTGTCGGGATACTTGCAACACCTCCACCAGGATAAAACAGCTCCGAGCAATGGGTTCACAGCAACGCCGATGCTCTACTTCGAATGGTACCTCAGTCGCCGGAGAAAACCACAAGCTGAAGCAGACAGCTAAAGCTAAACAGAGGGAAAAAATGCAGAGAGTGGAGAGAAGGAGAGAATGTATGGTGTGGTGCATAGAAATCAGTAACTTCGCTCTCTATTTATAGTAGAGGCTAAGCATAACTAATACCACCCTAATTAATATTAGAATCGTAACTGACGATTTACATTTAATACATATTTAATCCACATATCATTTAATATTTTCGAATATATCTATCAAATCATGTCCAGGTTCATTCGAATATCAAATCCTGTCCAGGTTCATTTGAATATCAAATCCTGTCCAGGTTCATTCGAATATCAAATCCTGTCCAGGTTCATTCGAACCCAATTTTGATAAATTAATTCTAATTAAAATATTAAATCACCTAAATAAAATCCCTCGCCCAGGTCGCCTCGCGTACGTGAGACGCCGAGACATTCGCCCAAAACGCCCTTTATTTAGTTCAATGTGGGACAAATACACATTTTCATTTCAAGCTCTTTCAAGCTACTTACTTCAACTCTATTTCTCTATGGATTTCACTAAGAAAATTACTTAGATCCATATATGAAAATTTAAGTCCCCATAACAAGGAACAATTTCCAATCGTTAAAATCCGGAATTAATATCAAGAACATATAAATACATATGCTCCAAAACTCCATTTTCTAACAGCAAGATGTGAGCACCAGCATTATATGACCATTTTATGAATATCCTCTGAACTCCTATCTGGAAATATTAGTTGGATCACTACAGAGTTGGGTTAGAAAACCTAACTTTGTTCTCAGAAGCATATTTATGAAGATGTCATCCAGTGATCTCCTAAGTTAGTAGACAATAAGCTACTGACTAAGCATATCTACGTTCCTCGACAAATGTACTATGTTTCCTAAACAGTTATTATCTTGTTATCGTCTTGCGAGTTCTATTGCATCGATGTTTCTGAGTAGAAGTTTATCATGCCAGTGATGGAGGCAGAATATACACATGAGTAACTCTGTGAATTACAGACTTAGTATACCCACCTCCAGAACATGGATACTAAAGCCCTTGTACCTTACTAGAGATAAATTTAGGATTGTGTTTCCTAAATTCTAAGGTTGTGAGCAGGGGGACAAGACCAAATGTTAACAGTCAGATCATTTAAGGTAGTCAGTCTTGTCTTTATTTTTCTTTGGGTATTTTTACTTTAGATGTCAATGGACATGATTCTTGTTTTGCTAGTTGTTTCTTGTTCCTACACAGCCAGCCATTAACAAAATAACTAAAAGAATATTCATATCTTATTTTCTGCAAAACACTTAATTAAATTTCTCTTACAATACACTTAATTGAATTTCTGTTTTATCTAAATCTTAACTAAAAGAATGCAAACTTTTAACATCAATACAAACTAATTAATTTATCCTGTTATAATCTAAATTTATCCTGTTATAAGAATGCAAACTTAATTAAATAATTCTAAATTAATGTTATATCTTTATCCTGTTTCCTTCCTAAAATCTAATTTTTTTTCTTTAAATTCGAATCTATTATATCTATTATAGGAGACATGGATTTTCAAGCCTATTTAATAATTTATTAATATACCCATTTAACATATTAATATTTAGAAAAAATGCTTTTATTAGGAATTGAACTATTGACTTTCTCGTATCATTTTTACAATTTAAAATTTTTGTCTATCTTTAATGATGAAAATTATTATTTTTATTTTTATTTTATGAGATTAAAAAAAAATTAAGGTCAATAACCACTTTGTTGAGTAACTATTCTGTCCCTTGATGAGAATCGACCCCTAACCCTAACAGCCTTAATAATATTTAGATCTACTTGTTTTCTTCATCAATAAAACCTTCTTCATTCTCACAATCCTCTCCCTTTCTCTCATCTAATCACTATAGTTCTTATTTTTTATTCAATAATCATCCTTTATTTGTAAGGATTGATGTACCCAATTTTTTGAATGTTTTGTTTGTCCTTCTTTTGGAGTGGTTACTATATTTTGGTATTTGTATTTTGTTGTTTTGTCTTGTTGGGAATGATTCAATTGGTGTTTTGGGGAATCTGAAAAACCCGCATCGAGGCTGGGTCGGTGGTGAAAATCGCAAAAGCTCACATTTAACAACGGAATATTGTTCATATTATGAGGGTATCTGTCCCTCCAATTTCAGTTGGTACAACTGAAAGTTCTGAATATTGGACTACAACCGGACTTAATTGTGTAAAGGTCAATTGTGATGCTACTAGCTTCAGGGATGGTGTAACGATCCGTAAACAAAACGGATAATTGTTTAGCTCTTATTTTTTAAGCTGATTACATGGTCGAATGGGGATTTATCCCTATCAAGTTATTTTCAAATTAATAAAATTTGCTTTAAATTTATATAAAAAAAATACATAACATAATAAACATTTATGAATTCAAGTAGAATATCCTTTATCGATCGGGTATGGCTCTGACTAGCAAAATGTGTATTCAATTCATGTTCTTTAAAATCGTGCGAATATAGTTTGATTATACATACTATTTACCAAAGAAACGGTGAATTTAAACTAGAAAGGAAAAAGAGATTCATGAGTTAAGCAAGACTGTAAGAGCATTAGGCAAAACTAGGGTAAAAGCCCGTGCAAGGCACGGACATTACAATAATTTCTCGCCCGAAATTGTTTATATATTTAGATAATTTTGTAATTTAAAATTCGAAAAAAGATAATATTTCGATTTTATCTTATATTTTAATAGTATTTTTGTAATATGGCATACCAATTACATTAACCAGATATTCTATAATTTGATTAAATTTCATAAAATTTAGAAAAATATCCTTACGATAATAATCGCATGATTACATTTAATTGCTAAAATATTAATATGATTTTCGATGACGTGATTAGAACTTTATCAAATTGAACATTTGAGTATATAATAATATGGTTTTTGATGACATCACTTCATCAAATTGAACATTTGAGTATAAAATAAATAAATATTTTTGAAAATTGTCAATATATAACATAACAACGTGATTTTAACTTAGTTAGAGTACATTTATAAATAATCGATATATACGTAAGGCGAAAACATATTATGAAACTATTAATATTATGTGAAAGTCATCTTTGCAGTGTATAGCTCATTTTTTTATATTACATACATATTTTAACATTTTTAAACTCAAATATTTAGTTTTAGTCTAAAATTTATTACACAATATCGAAATTCTATTTTAAAATTTTGATAAATTGAAACATTTTTTATCTTATAATATGAATTATTTTTTAACTCAACTTGAAATTTTACAAATATTTTGATCAATGTAAATTATGATTAGACGACCTTAATGACTGTACATCAACATAATATCTAAGATGAAAGTTTTTGGTTTCATCATAGGTTGATCTAAGTATATGTTATAACTCAACCATCATATATTATGCTGATTGTTTGATCAATTTAGTATACTATATAAAATTCATATTACCATACTTTAAGTTATAGTCTAATTGGTCATTGCTAATAATTATTGCAATTTTGTAATATTTATAATTCAAAAAAAACATATTTTTTTTCATTTTCTATTGAATATTAATTATGTTATTTTTTATATATACAACATAAATCTCATTTTTGGAGTTGTCATTTTTCTTAAACATAAATTCAATTATTTTAGTTTCTTTTAATATTTATGTTTTTAGATCAGTCACACTTTTAAATCGCCGAAAGTCTAAATAGTTGGTCGACCAAAAATCTCTAATATGACTCGCGTATTTAAAATTTTATATACATAAAAATTATGCGAGACAATCATTTATTATGTATAATTTTATAAATAAAATTAAATATTTCTTAAAACCAAATCTTAGTTTTTTATTTCAATAGTTTAATATCTACACAGAGGAGAATGTAAATAAATTCATATTTTTTTAGGACTCGATTACATTTATGTATAATTTTATATTATTTAAAATTTTATTTTTTATATCAATCATTTAAAATGACAAAATAGAATTATAGAGTATACTCAATTCATTAAAATATTTTTTGTAATTATATACTATGCAACATTCTATAAATAATATAAACCAACGTTTTATTTACTCAAAAGTAAAAATAAAAAAATGGTAGAAGAGCAGAAAATGTGATTTATCTAAAAATATTTTTAAAGAAAACTCAAAATAACATATAGTATAATGGTTATGGTATGAGTTTGATTAGAGAAGGTTAGTGGTTCGATTTACAATACTAACATAATTTCATCTACTCTTTGCATAAATATAAAACAAAAGGTGTTTTTTATAATTTTTTAACATATATGAGCAAAATCGTATATTCATAGGTATTAAAATGACATATATCAATAATTTAAATTGACAAAAGAGAATTGTAGATTATGCTCAATCGATAAATATTTTTTTTTTAATTATATATTGTGCAATATTGTAGAAATAATATAAATCAATATTTATTTACTCTATAATAAAAATTAAAAAAAAAAGATGGGAGAAGATGTGGTTTATCTATTAAGATTTTGAAAGTAAACTTAAAACAAAGTGTATCACAATGGTTGTGGTGAAGTTTGAGTGTAGAAGGTCACATCTTCAATTCTTAAGATTAACATAATTTAATTTATTTTTTGCATAAACATTAAAAGGGTGGCGTTTTTGTAATTTTTCAAAAAATAAGGGCAAAATCGTAAATTTACATGCATTAAAGTGGCACTTTTTGCCCTTGTGTTGTGGTTTAATATATAGTAATAGATAGCTATAGTTATTTATATAATTTGGTATCAAAAAATATTTTTTGATGTTAAATTAGAACTTCAACTCAAATGCTAATTATATTTTGCATCTAAATAATTATATATTTAACTAATTTTTTTGTTTCTCTCTCCTAACTTTCATATAAAATACACCAACATGCAATTCATATATAATTAAATGATAATATGATATGAATGTATCAATGCATCTTTAGTTTCAACTTTAAAACCAAATATACATAAATGCATATTTGTATTCAAATATATAACTCCTTTAAAATTAAATTTTATAACATTTAATTTTAAATTATAAAAATTGAACTTGGTCTAATAACACGCAAAGACATAAACAAAGGAGTAGTAATGAAACGGGGTCTTGTCAACCCAAGAAGGCTGAACTGCAAAAATGTGTTACTTTTTGGGTGACTACTTACAACTCCATGCCACACCGTTGATATTCCATAATTATTTTTACTGTACGTCCTTTCTTCTCCCATCCATCCATCCGCCTTCTCACTTGCTCATTCATTTTCATCGATATCTGTTTGGGTAATTTTATCCATCCGCCTTTTCACTTGCTCATTCATTATCATCAATATCTGTTTGAGTAATTTTATGTTACAAGTGATTTATGAGTTATTAAAATTGTAATAATAAAAATAAACTTGATAAATAATACATTTAAATTGTTATATTACTTTTATCAAATAAAATCAGTCAAAAAAAACAAATCATTCAAAAAAGTACATCCTACCAACTTCTGACTTTAAGCTATTTTTTTAATTTTAAGTCATTTTCTGACTTATTACACAAATATACATTTTTCAGTTTAAAGTCAAAAATTACTTTAAGCTTCGACCTCTTAGATGGAAGTTGAAAATAGTAATCGACCCGAAAGGATGGTTTAAAATTCGGATTAATGAAAATGAAAATGAAATGGAAATTTAAGAGATGGAAATGGTTGTTCAAGGATATAAAAATTATATTGAAATATTTTTTCTGATACCTTAAAATTTTAAATAAATTAATTATTTTACATGATATTATAAATATCATTAATATACACCCAAAAGAATCAAGTACAATATATTATTATTATTAAAATGTATATAAATTCGTATATTGTACGGGCTACACGTTGATTCACGTTAATATGTATTTTTAGTTTTCCAAAATAATGAAACAATGATTTTAATTTACTGTTAAAATTAAGTGAATTTTATTACAAATAGTTAAATAAGACAGATAAATTGACACGAGGGAATATGAAATAAAACTTGCATGTTGGGGATACAACATTTTAGCAATCTAAATATTAAAAAGATGAAGACGGGGTATATTAATAAGCTTCTGCGTATCTATCTATACTATTCTATAATAGCAGAAAAATTGGAAAGTTTGATTTCCTGTCCTTTTGGTTTTCGATTATTTATTTTAATTAATAAATAATAAAATAATATAAATAATATTAACTGGTCGATTGCCTTTTCAACAAAATACGATACCTTTTAACTAAAACATATTACCTTTTTCAAACACACATAAAAATAACATTGACTGTTTTGATTTTTTGTTTTTTTAAGTTTTCGATCAATTATTCTAATTAATAAATAAATAAATAATGCAAATAATATTAACTGATCAAGTGCCTTTTCAACAAAATACGATACCTTTTAACTAAAACATATTATCTTTTATAAACACATATAAATATTTCACTAATATCATACACGATATCTTTCAATAATTAATAATTATTAAAATTAAAATATAAAAAACTCATTAATACACACCCAAAAATATGATATAGTATATATTTCCTTTTACATAACTAAAATATCAATATTATAATTATCAATAACTAATCAATGTCATGTAGCACTTTATCTTCTATATTTAATTTCACTAAACTTTCTTCTTTTCTAAAAATACTGCAGGCACTTTTATCTAATAACATAATAATATAATAAATAATTACTAGTAGTATCCAAATAGCTTTTACAGCTAAAACACGTTAATATTCTATTTTTTCTATCCAAAAACTATTCATTTTCAATACGGGTAATTTTATTTAAATAAAAGAAAATAATAGTATTATAATATCCAATAACTAACGAAGTATCTTTTTCAGCTAAAATGTATCATCTTTTCTATATTTACAAACTAAAATATTTCTTTTATAAATATCACGAGCAACATATATATAATAATTATCAAGCATGCCATTAAAAATTTCAAGTCAACAAAAATTTCATGTCTTAAAATTTTCAATTCAAATTAAAAAAATATTCATATAATATCAAAGGAAATCTGTGCATCCGTGCGATGCACGGGTTTTAAACTAGTATAATGTAAATATAGATTAAATACCTTTTTTTGTAAGACATTCTAGTTTTATATAAGATACTATCGGGAGTCATGACAGAAATCCGTTCCAATACAGGAGATAGTTCGCGCTTGCACAAGAACAAACAAAGTTCACAAATTAAGTTACAAACCAAATTAAGTTAAACTAACATAAGAAAACCAACATGTTAGGATTTATGGGTGATAGCTATGAGACAACTTAACTAGATATTTTATATGCTTAATTTTATTAAGTATGAACATACTGTCACAGCCAGAGTATGTCTTTGTAACCATTTTGTTTATTGCAAATAAGATTCTGGTACATCTTGGTAGAAGTTAATTTATTTGTTCAAGCCTCAAGAAGTGCTCAAGATGGACAACAAGAATAAATGTTACTGTCACAGCATTGACAGTAAGGTTACAAGAAGACAACATGTTGTAAGTCACGACAACATATTCACTCTGACAGCAACATTGGCGGAAGCTCTCAGACAACAACTTTACCATAGCCTGACAGCAAGCTTGGAACTCCTGACAGCATCCTTTGCGGGGACTTCTTACTGTCACCAAAAGCACATTCTTGTGACAGCAAGCTTGAGGATCAGGATACTGTCATGAAGGGATAACATTTGTATTGGGGATCTACCCAGTCAAACTTGTGACAGTTTCGATGTTCAAGAAACAGGCGTGTTGCAGTATCCCAACACTGGATCAGGTCTGCAAGACTACGACCGAAGCTTGAGAGATCACATGACAAAGCTTACCAATTTAAGAGTATGACAAATCAACATCTACTGAATTGTGTTAGCTAAATATAGAATGTATCTAGATTGCTTTTCCCAGTAATGTTAATCTTGTTTGTATAGCAATTTAGGTAATGCTCACAGGTAGACAATTTGTAAGAAGCTGCCACATGAAAATGACAGCAGCTTCACAAATCCGTGATGATAGAGATAAGATTAGTTTACTTAGACTATCTCTCAATTCATTCTATCTATCACTCGAGAAACTGAAGCTCAAGAAAACGAACATTTTCTTGAGGTTGTAGCAACCTATTGCAAAATAAATAAAACATTTATTTTGTGAGAAATTCTTTTGTGTCTACTTGTGTTTGTAATTTATAAACTGATAAACGTTAATCTTAGTCTTTGTTGTTGAAGCGTAGATTGGGATTTATCAGTATTGCATTCAACCCTCCTCCCCCCCCCCCCCCTCCCCCTTTCTGCAATAGTCAAGGACCAACACAACATAACACATTTTTACTGGTCCTTCTCCCCGTAGCTTTAAGTCTACTTTATCCATCAACACCAACAGCGGCACCAACAACAGAGACACCAAGTGCACTATGGTTCATTACATCATCTCCTACTCTGTTATCAAGAACGCACTTTTCCTTCTTAGTAGACCTCTGAGTATAAGAACCCTAGTTCACCATCTTGCTCTGAGAAAGCACATTAGGGGTGGCTTGTAATTTCCGTGGGCGACCTCTACCTCTTTTTGGAGGTGTTTACTCAGCCACTATGGGGCGTAGAAGTACCATCATCAGAAATCTGGTTCCTCAGCACCGAAGTACTAGCACCAAGAACCTTGTCCCTAGACACAGTCACGACCACAACAGTCTCAGACTTACGAGGCCTACCTCTCTTCCGTATAGTACCCTTTACATTGTCCTTCACAGTGTCCATAACATCACCACTTTTAGAATTCTCTTTGGTCACAGAAACAGAGTCCACAATATTCAGAGTAGTTCTAAAAGAACTCCAACCATTAAGGTTCATTTGTTTAACAAAATAATAGAATTCCAAACCTCCTTCGGATTGCACAATTCATGGTCACATGAGAAACTTGATGACATATATCGCAAGCTTCAAAGTTAGACAGGTAAAGAACTTGAACCTTGGTAAGGGACTCATTCTTGTTATCAAGACTAGCAATGGGAGATGTTGGTCTAGAGCTGAGAACAAACATTTTCACACAGACAATAGCATCATTTGTGGTACGCAAAAAACTCAAAATTTTCAAAGTACGTTGATCGAACCCCATGGGAGTACCCAACGCACTTGCCAACATATAGACACTCGTAACAGACCAGTAACAAAAGGGAACCCTTTGTAATTGGACCCATACCTTCACTAATTCCCCAATCCTATGAAACAGACCTTCATTCCATGGTTTAAAAAACAACTCACAAGAACCATTATTGTAGTTTAACACTAATAAACCTTTATTAGTAGCATGTAGTAAATTCTGGAAAGTATTAAACTTAAGTACTACCCAAAATGGTGTTTAAACACATTCAAAAGACCATAAATCTTAAGTTTAGTTATAGCTAAGTTGCGAATAAAGGAAAAATCCAAATTTTCCTTAATCGTAGCAAAACAACTACATTTTCATTGTTTCGAAGTATCAACAAAAACACGGAAAGAAAATAGGAGAGGGAAAAAGGAGGTGGGGAAAGGAATGGAGGTTGAGTGAATTGGGTTGGGAGTTGAAGAGATGAAGGAGAAAGAAGAAAAAGATGGGTAGAATAATGGTTTTTGGGTTATCGAGCCGGCTCTCATTGAGAAAGTTTTATCAATTTTGATCGATTAAATACCTTTTGGATATTATAATTGTTTTTTTTTTGTCAGTATCATAATTGATTTTCTGGTTAAAGATTTCTTTTTTTTTTTTTTTTTGAATAATTATACTTAGATGCCTTATAAACATCTTTCAGTTTAACGATTGTCTTTCTTCAATTTTTTTTGAATAATTAGTCTTACATGCCTTATAAACATTTTTCTATCAAATCTGGTTATAAACATTCCTGAATTAATATATTTATAAATGTTATGCCATATTTTGGCATAGTCCAAATTTCTCCGTTTAATAATTATTAATTCAGATTAATAATTAATTGCTTAAACAATAAGCAATATCCTCTCTCTGAAACGAGGAAAGAATCAATCTCAATCGAAAAATAACGGAAAATATCTTCAAACGATATTCTTCAAATCATGGAAAGAAATGCGGAGATGCCGCGAGATTGTAGGAAAACGTGTGAAGACCGGACTATTTATGGGAACTTGAAGAGGATTGATAATCCTTGAACTATTTATGGGAACTTGAAGAGGATTGATAATCCTTGAACTATTTATGAGAACTTGAAGAGGATTGATAATCCTTGGACTATTTATGGGAACTTGAGGTGGATTGATAATCCTTGAGCTGTTTATGGGAACATAAATCTTGACTATCTTATGGGATTGGACTGAATGAACTTATCCAATGACTTGTTTTCCAAGAACTACGTGAGGCTTGATCCCTATATAAATGGGTACGTAGGCACCTTGTATGGTACAGTGATACAGTGGTACAGTGGTACAGTGGTACACGACAATTGACACTCGGGAAAGAGGTAGAGAAAGAACTCATTCTCTATTCAATTTCTGAGGAGTCATCATACGAGCTCAGCCCCAAACATCCAAAAATCTCAAATCCCCCTATTTTCATTATTCGTTATTCCAGCAACCTCCGATTTGGGTTGTTACGAAATTCCTCCAACAACAATTGGCGCTAGAAGGAGGGCATTATTTTTTGATTGTGGAGGACAATCAAATCATCTACATCATGCACAAGGGGGGTTTTATCGGATCTGGAGCGGCTTTAATGGAGGAGCAGAACGATGGAGGCGGTGATTCATGAATCTTTTCAAAATTAAGATAAGTTTTCGTATTATCTTATTAAATTCGTAGTAAATTTAATACATGTCAGATTTTGATGATTTTTTATGATCTGGAAATCTTTCGTGATTTCCTATAACTTTCGTTCTTGGTATTTTCTGAGATTATGTTCAGGTCTATTTTTGAAATCACAAAACATAATCTGATCCCGTTTTTCAGTATTGAGAAGTTAATCAGCAGACGTTTTATTTGATTCCTGATTCGTTATAAGTCCGTTTCTGACGAGCCATATATCATCGGAAAGATCTTTTCGTTTTCTACATCTTTCATGTTTTGTGTTTTGCAAGAAAACATCGTTTACAGGGGCAAAAAGGTGAAAAACAGATCTGGACAGAATCTGAATCATGGAGATGTTAAAGAATTGTGATGCAATATTCGTAGCGCGTGATTTGATTACTTCAATAGCTCGTGCATGGACAAAAATAAGTGTGGAAGGTCCTTATCTGATAAGGGTAATGTTTTCGAAAGCTCTCTTTTCCAAGGAGGATTAATATTGAAGACCCTACTCTCAGAGGAGAGTCCATGAATAAAATTACATTATTGAAGGTCCATTGGTAGATGGATATTTCTTGGTTGTCACAAGACATTCCTACAATCACGGGAAGAAATGCGGAGATGCCGCGAGATTGTTGGAAAACGTGTGGGACCGGACGTGATATGGTTGGCACGAGACATTCTTACAATCACGGGAATAAATGCGGAGATGCCGCGAGATTGTAGGAAAACGTGTGGGACCATACATGATATGGGCTGAAAGCCTGACATTTGAAATTGGGTGACTTATTAAAGCCTCAGCTCGGGGGCTCGCGGATAAATGAATACACATTCTTATGTGGACAATGACACTTGAAAAGTGTGTACACCAATTCGGACTATATACAAAACTCTAAGCGACCGAAGAAATTTGGAAGCTCGAAGATTTTTAGTTCTCCACTGCAGCAAGCTACATTGAAGAACTGGGGGCTTGTTGTTATGCCATATTTTGGCATAGTCCAAATTTCTCCGTTTAATAATTATTAATTCAGATTAATAATTAATTGCTTAACCAATAAGCAATATCCTCTCTCTGAAACGAGGAAAGAATCAATCTCAATCGACGAATAACGAAAAATATCTTCAAACGATATTCTTCAAATCATGGAAAGAAATGCGGAGATGCCGCGAGATTGTAGGAAAACGTGTGAAGACCGGACTATTTATGGGAACTTGAAGAGGATTGATAATCCTTGAACTATTTATGGGAACTTGAAGAGGATTGATAATCCTTGAACTATTTATGAGAAATTGAAGAGGATTGATAATCCTTGGACTATTTATGGGAACTTGAGGTGGATTGATAATCCTTGAGCTGTTTATGGGAACATAAATCTTGACTATCTTATGGGATTGGACTGAATGAACTTATCCAATGACTTGTTTTCCAAGAACTACGTGAGGCTTGATCCCTATATAAATGGGTACGTAGGCACCTTGTATGGTACAGTGATACAGTGGTACACGACAATTGACACTCGGGAAAGAGGTAGAGAAAGAACTCATTCTCTATTCAATTTCTGAGGAGTCATCATACGAGCTCAGCCCCAAATATCCAAAAATCTCAAATCCCCCTATTTTCATTATTCGTTATTCCAGCAACCTCCGATTTGGGTTGTTACGAAATTCCTCCAACAACAATAAATATTAAAAAAAATCCGTGAATTGTATGAGTTATAAGTTAGTATTAAAGAAAAACTTTAAATGTATAAGACAATTTCGTATTATTTCAACACAAAAAATGAATATACCAAACAAAATCATGGTAGAAAAGCAAAACAACAAATGAGAATTTTGATTGCATAACAACTGATACATGACACAAAAAAGAAAAAAGAAAATATAGTAAACTCATGAAAGATTTTGGACATTGGGGTTTAGTGCGTGTTCGAGATATCACAAAAAAATTGATTTATAACTTAAAATGAGTAAGTGCCATATAATAAGTTGATAATTCTTATAAGTTATACGTGTGTTTGGATAAATTTACTTATAAGTTAGTTAAAAGTTTGCTAAATTAAATTTGAAAAAATAATTATTAAATACAATAATTTCAACCCTTACATTTTAAATTAAAAAAAATATTTAAAAACATAAAGATAAAAATATAAAGTATTAAAAAAACAAAGAAATCAAGTAATAAGTCAATAAGTTCAGGAAAATGTACCTCATTATTAACATTCAACTTATCAACATATAAATTATAAGTTGGAATCATAAATTGGGTTAACAAACGTCCCAATAAACTCTTACGGGTTTATAAGCCTCGCCAAACAGGCCCTTAGTGTGGTGAAATAGTAAAGTAAGGTCTTCTTCTACTAGGGTTTATTGTCTGAAACAGGAAAGTAAGCTCTTGTCCTCACAAAAGCTTCCCCCATTTTCTCCAATCCCGAGGTAATCTCCTGCCCCATTCACTAGTTGTTTTCTGCGTAACTTTTATTAATATCCCAGAACATTTCTTGGCTGTAATATGTCCTCACAACTAACGTTTGTAACTCAGAACTCACACCTCCACCTATGGATTCCAGCTTCAGGTTTTTTTTTTTTTTTTTTGGCTTCTTTTCATATAATATACATTATTTGTTATGAAGTTAAGGGTGTCACTTGAATAGTCTTCTTGATAGTTGAAATTATTTTCTTGATTCATTTGTAGCTGAAATCTCCAAGATTAATTAATAAAGGGGCTACAATCAAAATTTTTGGACTGATTCAGGGTGGTTTATAGTTCTTGAGTTGTTTTATATTTTTTAAATATTTACTAGTAAGTTTTGCATTGTGCTATGTTAAAGGAGTGTTAAAATGCGTGCCGAGCCCCCATCCCCCGACGTAAATAATTGAGGGGGACGGAGGGAGTATTTTTTAAATATTTACTAGTAAGTTTTGCATTCTGCTATATTGTTTTTTTATGATGGAAGGGTCTCATGGGTCGAGTTCACCAGCCCGGTTTCTTACAAACACATATGAAATGATTCAAAACCAAGTGACTGACTCTCTAGTCTCTTGGAGTCATACAGGGCATAGTTTTGTTGTCTGGAATCCTCTAGAGTTTGCTAAAGATTTGCTTCCAACATACTTCAAGCACACTTCTCCAGCTTTGTCAGGCAACTCAATACATATGTAAGCACATTAATCTTTAATGCTTTTGCTAAATAGTAATCTTTTTATTTTCCTAGTATATCTTGTTTTGTTTGTAATTTGTATCAATGTACAAGTGCGGCGAGTGAGAGAGGAATCCCTGCTTCCTAGCTTAAAAATCATTTTCTGGTTACTACTATAAGCTCTGTACTAGCAGGGAGACTTCAAGTGACACTTTGTGTTGATTATCTACGTTCACCTAAAATGTTAACGGTGAAATCAAGGGGTTGTGATAGATTTGCAATGCTTAGTTTTAATAAAAACTTCTTAAGTCGAAAATACTATTGAAATACTAGCATGAATGATGAGCTTATAGGTGTCTTGATTTCTTGGGCATAGGTTAGCGCTAATTTATATGAGAAAATTGCTGATATGTTATATGGAGACTGGAGGTTTAAGTTGTAACAAACTGTTAGGTACTTTATATTCGATATCCTTTTTTCTCCAAAAATGGTCAGTGAAGAATTCTGAATACATACATTCACTAGAAGGTTTGCCCCTACACTCTATGTGAGACGTGATCAATTCGTCACCATATTAATATTTGCAATTTAGCATAATTTGTTATCAACTACAGTATTTAAAATATCTTGAATTTAAACCAGCCAAGAATATGGCTGAAAGAACAAAACCATATCACCTCTGTTTTTACTGCCGACTGGCTATATGAAACAGTAACACCGGTCTATATATTATGGAACAACCAGCGGCTACAAACTTATAAACAGATGTCCTTACAAACGCAAGGTACCATATTTCACTAGGTAAACACAAGGTTCACAGTATAAATGAGTGGAGATTGATGTTTCAGCGAGTACTTTAACTAGGATGTGGATGATAAAAAGATGCAACAGCCATATCTGACCAGTGAACTCAAAGAGCAAGGCTACATAGTATGAAATAGTTCAGAATAGTTGCAACTCTAAGATCATACAATCCAATCAGGATAGCTCATGGACAAATGAAGCATATATGAAAGTTTTGTGAAAATTAGGTGGACCACAAATTTCCTCTCTACTATTCCAAACTGACGGTTTTATTTTCAGGGTTTTAGTTACTTGGACAAGTTCTCATATCACAACACGGCGGTTGAAAGACTTAAGGCTGATAAACTAACGAGCCAGACAATACAGCACACAAAAAACACACCAAAGGATCAAAATTCAAACTAAAATCTAGATGTAGAACAACTAACTGCTCGGTTAACTCACCTGATAAACTGCACTGTTATACCAAAACAAAATCATTTTTAGTTTTGAAGTTGTAATTGCAAAAATGACAAAAGAGCTGAATTTAACGCCAAGGCAAGTGAAAGTGTGGTTTTAGAACAGGAGATCTAGTTGAGAAATTTGGTTACTCTACCAGGGTTATCATTGGAAGATTATTTTATGTGTGTGTATCTGTATTTGCAATTGCATGTGTGTGTGATTATAATTGCTGGACTTTACGGTTGGTTGCATATATTACCTATATTTTATTTTATATCCAGGTAACAAGGCTGGTAGATTAGAGCCGGAAACAAATGTATTTGAAAATAAGCAAACTACCGGATACACAGCTGCTGATGCATCTATTATAGTGTATAAACATGTATATTTTAACAATGCTGCCTGCTCTCTAATAACAGCAACTCAAACTACCAGCTGAACTTTATGTAACTGACTTCTCTTTTGTTTGTTAGTTCCTATGTATATGATTTGAGCATGGTGAGTAATTTACATCTTGTAGAAATGAAATGTAGTATGGAGTTACTAAAATATGTTATGTTTTGATTCTGCATTTTTTTTTCAGTAGGCACTGATGGCTCAAAACAATGAAGTACCCCCTTTCCCCTGCCGTTTCTTCCTTGCACATGCGTGCATATGTGTGTTTGTACATATATATGTGTGTGTGTGTTATTTTGTAAGAATTAAATGGCTGATTTCTGTGAATATTGGTATATGTGTGTGCCTCCGTGGATTTAAGTTAAATGAAATGAAGGATTTTGTATATGCAGGAACATAGTTTATTTTTGGATCATTTTGTCAAAGATGTCAAAGGAGAAACCTACGAGTGCAAACACTGTGGAAAAAAATATGGGCTGAATTTATTAGGCAACCACTTAACCAATTGCGCGGTAAGTGCTGGGTGTACTTTCATATTAATGACGTTGGTAATTTGTAATTGTCTATCTACATATTTTACTTGAGTTGTTGAAACTACTAATGCTTTGTTTTTGTTGTAGGTTCTGTCTCCATGTAATTCGTTTTTTCAGAAGTTCAGAACTTTGATATGGTCCATTCAAGTACGTACTGAAGAGGGTATGTTTGTAGGCACGGGATTCTCTGTGTCCAATGATGGACTGATAATGACTGCAGCCCATCTCATAAAGAATGTTGAGAAATTAAGAATTTCAGTTCATAGAATGGATAGAAAGTTTGAAAGTAAAAAAGTAAGGTTAGTGCACCATTGGCCAGAATCTGATCTAGCATTGTTGAAGGTGCCTGAAATTGATAGTTGTGAGAGTGTAGAGTTGCAACCCAACGTGTGGCTTAGTGCGGGTGAAGAATTGATAACGTTAGGAGTGAAAACATGTTTATTAGGTCACGCGTTCTTTGGGTGCACAGAAATCAAGGAGATTACACGGGATAAAAAGTTGGTAACTGAAACTTATGAACCTGAACACTCAATTCAAAAATATCGAGTACTAGGTGATGTATATAATGCAGAAACTTTTAGAAAAGATCCTTGTGAAGAGTATATGAGACACTTCAACCCATTTGTTCCGATCATTGTAGGCCAACTTAATATTATTGGTGGTAATTCTGGAAGTCCGGTCTTCAATGTCAAGGGAGAAGTTGTGGGGATGGTTCACGGCCACTCTGGGCCTGATTCTATTTCTATCCATGTGTCAGAATTGGTACACTTTTTGGATGATTATAAAATTAAAATGGCCTGTTGATCCACCTTTTAGATATGCAACTAAGGTTTGTTTTGTACCATCCTTTGAATATTGAATTAGAAAATAATTGCTTTATACATAACATTATGATTATGATTATGATTATTATTATTATTATGTAGTTTTTGTTTGCATACATCTGTAGAACCCTTCTATGCATATATGACCTTCAATATATAAAAAAAAAAATTAGTTCAAAGTAAATGAGTCTAAGCTCAAAAGCTATCTATATTGCATTGCCTTGTATTTCAATTATTGTTATTATTTCATGTTTCAATTATACAGCTCTTTCTGAGTGGTTGGTTATATCACCCTGTTGTATATGTAATAATTTACTTGATTTCATGAAGTTAATTTTTTTCCCCAATACTTCTTACTTTACCAAACTGTCAATATCAGGGTTCAGTATTTTTTATATGTTTTGTTTTCCTGTGTTGAATTCTCTGATTTTGCTAAGAAATGCGCAACGGGAAAGGCTAGCGAAAATAAGTATGAAGGAGAGACATCAATCTCTTCTTCTTTTTTTTTTGCTAAATTTTCTTTCTTTTGACGAACTGATTGGATTAGCTGGAGAGACATCAATCTTGTGTGTCTCTTATCCTTGGTTTAATTGGTTTGTTTGATTTCCATGCTACATATTATTCCGAATATGATGTTGCAACTACTTTGGTTTTGTTTGTTGGGTCTTGATTCAGGTCAGAATGGAAATGAGATGCTGGGAGGGCCAGGTGATTATATAGAAGAGGAGCTAGATGATCAAGAACAGTATAGTCTATCTTTAATGCAGGCTGATCCTTTGTTTTCCTCTTTCCATATTTCATTAAATTCGCATATATGGTTGTGTGGGGGTGATTCTGATGCTTTAACATGTTTGATAAGAACAAATGTAGTTGTAATTTGATACGCGTAAGATCTATAAACTGTAAACAGGTTTTCATGGTGCTATGTTATAATCTTGCCATGTTTTTCAGTTTGTATTCTGTTGCTCGGTATTCTGCAAGTGCAAAATAGTATTGCCAGCACTTGACCTGTTAAGTTGATCCGATGTTGCCTCATCAAAAACCATGTTGACTTGCCTAGGGGTAACATCATCCACTCGTACGAAGATCAATTCTACAGGAACTCCAACCTTCTCCCATATCATTTCAGAAAACTAAAAGCAACCAGGGAAGGAAGAAAAGAATTAACAGCAACTTATAGGTCCAACTGTAAGAAACCAGTACTCTTTTTTTTGCCTACACACAATGACATGTGGATCATGTGAAATGCATGGGCGGCAGTATCTTCAAACTAGCCAGATACAAAATTTATTGATTTTGAATTAGAAAAACATGAAATTTCATGAAAAAAGCTCAATAATGTCAATAAATAAGTGTTATCGACTTAATAAGGTTTGTAGATATTATTTTGCAATTTTTTCATAAAAATAAAAAAATTTAAAAAAACTCATATATATATATATAGGCCAGGGCTCTAGAGAGAACCCTCTTAAAAAGAGAACCAAGGAACTTTTTTTAAAAATTAGTTTTAAATTAAAATAAAAATATAAATAGTTGTATATCATCCTAATAGTCCCAAAAAGTTAATTACTTACAAACAAAGATTCATTTTTAAATTTAAAAAAATATATGAAAAAATTATGAATCTCTTTTTGAATCTCTAATATATATATAAGAGATTCATAAGCAGATTCATAATTTTTTCATATATTTTTTTAAATTTAAAAATGAATCTTTGTTTGTAAGTAATTAACTTTTTGGGACTATTAGGATGATATATAACTAATTCTATTTTTCTTTCTATGCTAAAATGATTTTTTTTAAAAGTTCCTTGGTTCCCTTTTTAAGAGGGTTCTCTCTTGAACCTTACTCTATATATATATATATATGAGTCGCACTCTAGAAAGAACATTTTATATAAAGAACAATAAAGAACATCCATCATCACCATTCATTTTAAAAGAAAAAATAAACGGCTAGGATTAAAAGATAAACTAATGGAAGAATAATATTAAAATTTAAGGCTGTTTAACAAAAATATGATACAACTGAGATGTATGTATAACTGTATATACGTATCTACTCACAAAAACACGAGGCGAGATCGAGAGCATCGCCAATTTCAATCGAAAACAACATTTCTAGCATCAACGAATCACCAGATAATCGAAATAAAGTGAAGAACAACCGAATTCACCGAAAATTTATGGAAATTCATTAAGGATCTGTGAATATTTTGAAGAATCGTCTTCAAAGAGTTATATTCATCGAGGTAAAGATTCATGAATCACAAATTTAATATTATTTCAATAGATAAACATAAAATTAGGATTTGGAGATGATGATTTCCGATTGTGTGTCAAATTACAAAATATTCGGATCAGTGAGATGATTCTATGTAAAATTCTACAGTTTTGATCTTTATTTATGCGATTCAAGTTTATTTATAATGCATGTTCATATTTTTTTAATTTTGTACATATATGAGATTCTGTATGAGATTCTGTGATTCTGTATTTGATCATGTGATACATGTATTCTTATTTAATTCTTGATGTATATGAGATTCTGAATTAGATTCCTTACAAGGTTATCTGATTAGATTCCTTACAAGATTATCAGTTACGTTATTTCCCCCAAATTTGGTCGTGGTTGTATTATATGTGTAATCATAGTTTTGTGATTCTATTCTTGATTTTTTGATGTTGTGGTTGATCGTAGATATTTGTTTGATATCGTGTGTTAGATTCTATTTAATTGGTGATTTATATTTGAGATTTTGTGTTAAATTCTCTAAAAGGTTATGTCCACACAAATCGTAAGTTGTTTTGCTTGTTGAGCATGATTCTATGTTTCCTGATTAGAATCTCATAAGGTTCTATGTTAGAGTCTACATTTACGTCTGGTTAGTTTTATGAATTCCAATTATGATTGTTAATTTTAGATCTATGTCAAATTCATATTAGATTCTATATATTACTTTTTTGAGTGAATGTTACTATTTGTGTCTACATTTGATTCTTTATGAGATTTTTTTGTGCCCGAACTGCTATGTATCTTAAGCCTAAATTAAGTTACAATTTTTGTCTATATAAGATGTTATATGCGATTCTATCGTTATTTTTCTGGTTGATACATTTGTAACCGCAATTCAATGGATTGTTATACTAATAAACAACTCAATGGTAACTGAATAGATTTACAAGCTAGCTTGTAATTGTTCAACTTGTTTTAGGTTGTGATTATATTGTTAATATTAAATTGTAGAGTACAAGTTTCTTCTCTTTTATGTATTGGTAATTCCATCAGACAAACACGCCCTCTAACAAAGATGTCTACTAACTTGTGTATTGATCTAATTTGGATTAGATGTTCTTTAGTTTTATATTGGTGTTTGGATTTTGTGTTGGTGTTGATTTTGTTTTAATTTGGATTACCACTTTTATACATATTTCTTCAACAGATTGGAACATTCTCTAGAAGAAGTGAAGAGAACCGTCTAACAGATGTTGCTTTATTAAAAGAAAATCAATATAGGAGATTCAAAGAAAATTTGGATCATGTCCTCCAAAAACATTTCGTTGACATTAAAAATATTGATCTGGTATTCGTGGTACAAAAGGATACATGGCTCCAGAGTGGGCTTTGAACCTTCACATTACAGCTAAAGTTGATGTTTACAGTTATGTGGTTGTGATTTTAGAGATTGTGAAAGGGATAAGGCTTTCGAATTGGGTAGTGGATGATGATATTCAAAAACTTGAAACTGAACTTGGAAGGTTTGTAAGAATAGTGAAGAGAAAAATTTTGTGTGGAGATGAATCTTGGCTGGAGGAAACAGTCGATTCAAGATTGCAAGACAATTACAGCAAAAATCAAGCCAAAGTATTGGTTGAGATTGGTCTTTCATGTGTGGAAGAAGATCGAAACAAGAGGCCAAGCATGTCTACAGTAGTTCAAGCTCTACTGGATTGTTAAGATAAGTAGTAGAGAAGATAGAAGATGAGATTCAATAAACTTATTCCTGAAGATCCCGTGAGTACTGAAAAGAGTTGGTGTCTCGTATTTGTGGGATGTTGGTTCTTTTGGTTAACTCGCTTTGTTTTTTGTTATTTTTATGAAGTTGGTTAGTTTAGGTTACTTGATTTGTTTTCTATAAAGATTTTGATAAAGTTTTCGCTCACCATTAATCAAGAATTTGGGCTAAAGAAATTGGGGATATGTTGCTGTCTAGGTAATATATCCCAGTAACACGACATGCAAACATTATGCGTCAATCTGCTAGCATAAAAGATAGAAACTGTGTGTTGTATTATATCATGTTACATTTTGCGCCTGTGTGTGCCTGCAATGTGAGCCTATGAACTTGTAATTGTTCATCAGCATCACGTATTGAACACCACTGGCAGCTTGCAACTCTTATTTTACATGCTTAATAAAAACAAATTACTCTTACAGATGTAACAATCACAAATAGAATCAACTCAAACAAGCATCCTCATCTCTGCAGCATCAGATTCTCTTCACTATAATTAACTTCCTATATGGCATTGAGGCATAGCCATTCCCCAACAAAAAGCTTATTGCAATTGAGATTAGGATTAAAACCAATGAATTCATCCAATGTCAAGTTAAACTCCTGGGCTATACTGAAGCAAGTTTCACCTTCTTTATGATCGATAAAACTAGTACACGATAGTTCTTTAGCATCCGCATTGCCTGATCCTCCTTCCACACTCCCTAAACATGCAACAACATAAGATATTAATTCGAAATTACTTAAATTATAATTCCAAAGTTATTCACAAAATGTACTTACTGCTAACAAGGAGAACATCGAATGCTAAAATCAAGAAAAGTTCAAAAGCTGATTTGTTGCTGGACTTTGGTCACTTTGATAAAAAAAAGACTAGCTAATCTTTACAGAACCAGAAATAATTTGAAGATCATCAACTAGGTACCATTATAGACCAACAGCAGGAGAATCTGAAACTGAGTCGTGAGATGGAGAGACTTGAACACCTCGAATCTTCTCTATCATTTTTATCACGGAACTAATGCAGGGGCATTGATCAGGTAACTCTGAAGTACATGCTAATGCAATATGTAACAATCCAACCATCTCCTCATCGGCTCCCTTATACCTAAGCAGCTCCAAATCAAACACCTCTACAGTCCATTCCTCCCTTACAACTGATTGAACCCAACGTGGCAAATCCACTACTCTATCACAATAACCACCAGTATCCACTACCATTAAGGGGCATTTCCCAGTTAACAATTCTAGCAAGAGAACACCAAAAGAATACACATCAGATTTATCAGTGAGTTTTCGACTATTGTGTGTTTGTGATTCTGGAGCTCGATAACCATTTGATCTGGTAGCAAATTAGCAATAGAGGACGGGGTTGTGAAAGATGAGAGGCCAAAATCCGAAACACAGACATTGCAAGATTTGTCAAGTAGGATGTTGGTGGATTTGATGTTACCGTGGATTAGTTTATGGGACCTGCATGAACTGTGAAGGAACACCAGTCCACTGGCTGCTCCAGCTGCAATTTTCAGCCTTGTGGTACAGTCTAGAGGGGTTCGTCCCGGTCCTCGATTACCTGTCAAAATAGATTTCCCACAACATTTCAGATAAATGAATAATACAAAAGTATTGAACAAGATAAAAATGTGTACAAAATACCTTAAAACCTCAGAATTTTATTATAGAATCTCTTTTAGAATCCTACAACAATATAAAAAATTATTTTATGAATTATATAAAATGCATGCATATTCCTTCCCCATCTCGGGTTACTCATTGCTACTTCTTTAAACCCTGAAAATAGTAACCACTGATCGCCCTCACTTGGCGATCATGATCTTTCAATAGGGCTATAGTTATTAATGAATGAATTCACGACAGCTTCTTCACATGGTATGCACGAGGATCCATATTTTTTGACTAAAATAACCAACAACACTATAGAATGTGATATGGAATCAATGTTTGGAAGAAATTCATAACGATCATAGAGGAGATTACAGAATCTAACACAAAACCGAAACAATATGGAGATCACAGAATCTAACATAGAATCAAAAGCATAAAACTTTACTGAATGAAAAAAATATTGAGAAACTAAACAAAATGCAAAAAACATAGAAAGTAAAATGTAATGTAGAATTAAACTCTTACAAATTCAGAAATCTTCAAAAAATTGAAACCACATGTAGCAGAGCTGCTGGTATGGAGAGTACAAAATCTAACATAGAATCAAAAGCATAAAACTTTACTAAATGATAAAAACAATGAGAGACTAAACAAAGATCTTAAAAATAAAAATAAAAAGTAGAATCTAATGTAGAATCGAACTCTTACAAATTCAGAAATCCTCACTAAAATTAAAATCACATATATCAGAGCTGCTAATATAGAGAGTATAGAATCTAACATTGAATCAAAATCATACAACTTCACTAAATGATAAAAATATGGAGAAACTAAACAAAAGATCTAAAAAACATAAAAAGTAGAATCTAATGTAGAAGCAAACTATCACAAATTCAGATATCCTCAGAAAAATTCAAACCACGTGTAGCAGAGCTCCTACTATAGAGAGCACAGAATCTAACATAGAATCATAAACATAGAAATTTACTGAATGATAAAAACAAGGAGAAACTAAAACAAAGATCTAAAAATAGAGAAAGTAGAATCTAATGGAGAAGCAAACTCTCGCAAATCACACTGAACAAAGCTACGAACCTGACAAAAATAAACAAAAGATGAATTTAAAAGTGTGACAGAGCAAAATCCAAACTTTATATGAACAGTCAAACTACGAGCCTGACAAACAATCAACCAAATCATAAGCTTTCAATCCGCAATGAGGTAGCACATCATGAGTTGAAGAAGATGCCATAACAAAGACGACGATAATATGTACGAAGGAGAGATCGATAAGTACGGACGAGAGAGACGCGGGGGGGGGGGGGGGGGAAGATGTACAAGCCTAAAATATAGACACACTTTTTTTGTCGAGAATTCTATTATATTTATCTGTTTAGTTATAATTAAATCCAAGCCGTTAGATTAGATGATAGATGGACTGTTTAGATTATTTTTAGGTGTTCTTTATTGTTCTTTATATAAGAGTGTTCTTCATGGAGCAATGGCCTATATATATATATATATATATATATATATAGGGTCCTATTCAGCTAGAAACCAACACTAATTAGAAACTAAAAACTAATGTCATTATTGTCAAATATATACATCCAGTGCGTGCAGTGGATATGTCTTCACCTTCCCAGTATCACCAATACCTCTACTCATCATCATTCAACATCTCCAATCTCCTTCACAACTGAATTTCCTTTTCTTCGATTATAATCAAATCCATACTCAATCACATATAGTCCTTTTTATTTGAGCCACAATCGACGATCTCGAAGCCACCGACATTTTACTCTTCTCCTTTATCATTACATCTCCGATCTATAACACCAGCATGTTCTTCGATCAAATTACACCTTACAATCACTATAACAACTTTAATCCACTATTATTTTAAATCACCAAGTTTGTCGAATCACCTAATTTATACCAGAAATCACTAAATTCTCTACCATTAATCAGTAAAATTCACAACACAAATCACTAATTTATGTATCGTACATCACCGATTCTGATGACATCAGTGGTTAATCCAAACTTCAGACCCTCTGATTTAATCGCAGGATCCGGTTTAGAACCTTCAGAATCCGATTCAAACACATTCTGGTGTAAGTCATCAACTTCAGACTCATGAGGAGTAGAATCTAAACAAGACGCCTCACGTTTCTGGCTTTTCAGGCCATTCTCCGACGACATAACGGCAACATCCGCCGGAACAAAATTAAACTGATGAATCTCCATTCTTCTCTTTCTGGAGAACTCGGTTCTACTGGTGTAGATGTCTTGGTTTCTCCACCAAAACACACACTCGCCATTAAAAAACACAAGCACAAAGAATTCAAAAAAATGAGTAATTGCAAGTAAAGATTTTTGTAGTTTCAAAATTGTTTTGGGGATTAAATTGTGGAATTGAAATGAAGAAGTGAGAGAGGATTGTAGAGATGAAAATATATAAGAAAAGAGTTACGGGCAGGTAAGGGTAGCTGACCGCACCGTCCTGGGCAGGAGAGAGAGATGGGCAGTTGGTGTGGCCCAGATTAAATAAAATAAGTGGCTGAGATGTGTGTAAAAACTAGTGGACAGGATTTAGTTTCTAGTTTTTATTTAGGAAAAGGTTTCTAGTTGAACGAAAGCCTATATATATATATATATATAAAGTATTCTGTGTTGCACAGGTATAAAGCTAGTATTTAACATTTATTTAACAAACAATATCAATCCTTCAACATTCAGATTTTTGATTTATTCAACTAAAGTAATCATCCAGACATAAATTGTTCATATTTGTCAAATGGCCCCTTAATCATATATTTTTTTATATTTCTGAAAACTACATCCAAGTACCTTAAAGTTTTAAATCTTTTCTCAAAACAGCCCTTGAATTCTGATTCTTAGGATCTCAATCTTGGAAATAAAACATGTGACAGCAAAGACCTCCAATCATCATTGCATATGACTATATGAGATATCTTGTGCTGAGACACATTGTCAAGTTATATGGTGAATTTACTTCCATTATTGCAAGCATTCACCTCTAGTTATTATCAATTGAAAAGTGGCAAAGATATGATGATTTAACATGGCAGTTTAGTGTGAGTATACAAGATCATTAAACAAAGAAGCTAACAAACTTAGGTATGGACATGAGTAATAGATTGGAAGTAATGCAACAAACTATTATAGTTGTATCGAATGTCGAAACCAAGGCTATTTAAACAAGCATGGAATGCAAGGAGAAATATGAAGAATGGATTGAGCATGATGCATTTGTTGTAGAGTGGGTGTCAACCCAAGTCCCACATCGATAAGATAAAGAAGAATTATCTTGAATATAAGCAGCCAAAAACAACTCCATTAGTATGAGGCCTTTTGGGAGGAGCCCAAAAACAAATCCGTGTGGGCTTGACCACGGCCCAGAGCATAGAGGCCATGGATCAAATCAATTTTGTTGTTTCATATGAAATCATTGAGACTTCTAAGATTCAAAGTTCTTCATTATTGTGTTGTATTACCTGTCCTACATCAATTATATGCAGGGACTACATAATTGCAGTTGCAACACTGTTCTTCGCTCATGGTTTTTGATCCTTAACTTATATAAATGGAGATCATTTCCATTTATCTACAGTTGGCTCAACAATGCACTAATGAGATTAATGTCCACCTAACATATTTTTGGCTCTCTAGCATCACGTGGCACTCATGCAAGTGAAAAGTTGCTTATGCAGAGAGTTGCTTCAAGGGCTTCAGGCTGTTCAAGACACTGCCCCCGGTTCCTGTTAGTCACATACATTTTATCTATGTTACCCCGACTCTTAATTTTGCCTCTAATACCCGTGTCGGACACTCAACACTCGGACATGGGTATGGACACATGTTTTCGTGAGTCTGTCAGAAACAGATTCTCTACAGACTTCTGGTGAAAAATTACATCTTAGAAGTAAAAACTGACCTCCTTATCAACCACCAGAGTCCAGAGTGTAAAAGGTCATTTTATATTCATAATCTAACTACATTGGGATAACAAGCATAAATTTCAAAGCAAAGTTAAGGTAGTCTTGCATCCTACAGACATAAAGTACCAATTCACACCTCTCCAAATTTTGTCTTTTTTAACTTGATGACATTAAATCATGAAATAACACATAATATACACTAAAAATCACATGATAGAAGTGCATATATACCTCTAAGAAACTCTCAACAGGTTTCTCATCACATTTTATAATAACATCGTCGACAAGTAATCCTGCTACATCAGCGGACGAATCTGGTATTATCTGCACAAGGATGCGCAAATACAGAGAAAGGTGCAATAAGAAACATGAATTATTAATTAAAACATTTCTTGTCCAATTAGGCATCATTCAATTGCCAAAAGTTGACATTAGTGTCACCTCAAAGAATCCTATATATTCATACAAATCTTTTTTTTTATAGAGGACTTGTTCATCTAATCCTAAGTCCTAATACTATCAATTTCGAAAAGCCTACACCATTAAGAATTTTATGATTCTCATAATTGTACATATATACATCGGAAACAAGAAAGGCGAGGTGTACATAGAACACTGCATACTAAACAGAAATAACCTTTTTCACAACTAATCCTTTGTAAGCATCAGGAAACTTGTGAACCACCCTCGCAATATGGCCTAGAGGAGGCGCAATAAGTCGCATGATCTGAAAGAGGAGGCGCAAGATGATCAAAAACATGATAGTCATGATGAGAGTATTGTGGTGGATGCGGACTCTACGGATGGTGCAGTATTTGTCATTGGTAGCGAAGCTGAAGAAGAGTGGGGTGCGAATAATGCATTAAACCAGCGAGCTTAAAAGAAACTGGTTGTACTAATTTCTTTTTCACTGGTGACCCCTCTTCCCAGACCATAAAAACAAAAGGATTAAAACATCTCTTTGTCTATTTAATTCCTTGTTAGTTTTGGTTCTGATGCTAGTTTTAAATCTTGTAAGCTGTAAGAAGAGTGTGAGACACTGTCTTCTTTGAGAGTATGCATATTTCCATATCACAGGAGCATCATTGAAACTTCTTCGTATTCATATTGTCATGGTCCTCATCACCATTACTATCACTTGCTCGGTTATGCCTATTATTTTTTCCAGAATCATGACAACTCCGCTCCCCGCTCATGTTTGTATTTCTACAGACTTGTCCGTCATTAGCATCTTGGCATAGCACAGCAATAACAAAGCCATCAACATTTGTCAGCTTGCAATACATAGTAATCCTTCAGCCTTTCAAAAATACTGTGTTGTTTTTCGTACCTTTTAATACCTACTGCCTACTTTACGATTCAGAAACTGCATTCCTCCAGTATGTAGATATTTCGGCTTATGTAATTCTAAAACAGTCTTATTTATAATTAGGGGAATGCAAGGATGTTCTAGCTCTGCATGAATCTTTTATTCGATGAAGTCCTTTTTTATAAGAAAAAGATGGTCCTTTTATCCGATAAGCCCTTTGATCTGAATATCTTGGGAAAACTGATATGCTGGGACTTTAAGCCTCTGATAACGTTTCTTACGAGAATATTTTGTACTTTGCAGATTTTTCCCTTGTAGTATAAGAACTTGTCCTCATGATAATCACTACAACCATCAAGCGGACTTGTGAATTGTGATTGCAGAGCAACAAAAGAATAAAAACATCTCTTAATGTAATTAATTCCTCTTGTTATTTTTGATTCTGATGCTAGTTTGTAAATCTTGTAAGCTATGGTAATTTTATGCGTGACGTATATAGGGTTGTTCACGAACTGAGCCGAGCCGAGCTTTGATGTAAACGAGCTGAGCTTTACTTTTTTCTCTGACGAGCCGAGCCGAGCCGAACCGAGCTTTCTTATCGCACAAAATTTGTGTTCGAGCTCGAGCTCGTTAACTAACGAGCCGAACACGAGCTTTTATCGAACAAAAACGAGCCGAGTCGAGCCGAGCTCATTAGAACTTACAATTTTAATAGATAATAAAGGCCAATTTTTCTTAACCCAACGAACTAAAATTTTTTTGTCGAAACCGAACCCAATTTCCCAATCAATTCTCAATAAACCTAAAATACACATACTATAAATTACAAAATTAATTTAAAATGTTAACAAATAATATAAAAAATAAGTCGAATATATCTTAATTTTTTCGAACTTTATCGAGCCGATCTCGAGCCGAACGAGCTCGAGCCGAGCTCACTAATAGCTCGGCCGAGCTCGTTTTCTTAACGAACAATTTTTTGTGTTCGAGCTCGAGCTCGAGCCCTTAACGAGCCGAGCTCGAGCTTGTTCACGAACAGCTCTTGAACAGCTCTACGTATATGTGTTCAAGTTTGTAACTTGTGAGCATGGTTGTAGATTTCGGAAATCGGAACAAATCGGTTGAGGTACCGTATAGCGATTTATCGGTAAATCGGGAATTTATCGGAATGATAAATCGGAACAAAAATCGGATAAATTTTAATATTTTAAATATATTTAATATATTAGCCTTATATATAATATAATAAACCATTTAAAAATAATTCATAGCGATATATCGAATTTCAAAAATCGAATCGGTTAAATATTTTTAAAGGATAAATCGGCGATTTATTGGCGATTTTTGAAAAATCGGACGATTTTTAGAATACTGCTTGTGAGATATTTTAAATTTTAATTTCTAAATTTCTATTCATCAACTTTATTCTCTTCTTTTTTCAGTGTTCCCTAACTTGAAATTATGTAGTTTATAGTCAAACTAATGTGCTAATTCAATATTTTGCACTTTCGCTTAAATTTTCTTTTTCCGTTTTCTATCATGTCAAATTAGTTAAGAATTTAAATTTAGGTACAAAATTTACAAAAAAATTAGTACAAGTTGCATTTAAATTGACAATCAATACTATTATATAATAGACGAAACATTAAAAGTTTGGTTGGTCGGTATGGTACGTTGTGATTTTACTTAATTGCCCTTAATTTTGGTTGGTCGGTATGGTACGTTGTGATTTTACTTAATTGTCCTTAATTAACTGTACTTTGTGTTTTTACTTAATTAACCTTACTTATTTATAGAAATATATTATTAAATAATAATATTACATATTTATAACCAATTATCTTTTTCAACTAAAATACATTATTTTTTCTATTTTTTCTAACAAATTCCCCTACTTTTTCAAATATATCACGGACAATTACATTTTTTTAACTAAAACATGTTAGTTTTTCTATTTTTTCTTACTAAAACCCCTCATTTTCCAAAAATATCACGGACGTTTAGTTATTTATTTTTAAAACTATTTTAATATTATAATTATTTTTTAAAAGTTTACTTATTTTAACATGTCTACCTATTTTTCTAACAAATGCAATTACTACAAATATTAAAATATAAATAATCAAATACCTATTTATAACCAATTACTTTTTCAGCTAAAATATATTATATATTTTTTCTAAAAAGTTCCTTCTTTTCTAAATATATCACGGGAAATTGCCTTTTATAATTTACTTTTTCTATTTTTCTCACTAAAATCCATTCTTTTTCCAAAAATATCACAGGAAACCATTTACTTATTTATTTTAAAACGTATTTAAATACTTTTAATTATTAAATTTTAAAACCTCATTTTCCAAAAATATCACGGGCATTTACCTTTCTAAACTAAATATATGTTACATTTTTTCTAACTAAAACCCTTCATTTTCAAAAATATAACGGGCGAACCCATACTTATTTATTTTAAAATCTGTTTTAATGTTTTTAATTAATTAAAAATGTTTAGCTATTTTAACATGTCTACTTATTTTTTGCACAATTACAATTAATAAAATATCAAAACAATAATAATAAAATAACAATTAACAATCCGTGCATCGCACGGGTTTTAAGCTAGTACTGAAAAATCAAATTTATTCGAATCTCTGAATTTTAATTATTGAAACAGTGCACGTATGATGTGCATGCACTTATGATTAAAAAAAGGGTTTTTTTCATAAATATTCAATCTTGTAATTTTTTTTGCAAAAATACTATGTTTTTTTGAATATTTTGCAAAAATATTAAAATATTTGCAAAAATATCAACTTTTTAAAAAATATTTACAAAATTACGGTCTGCAACTATATACAATCATATCTGCAACTACAATCAAAATCAATCACAAATGCAACTTATAAAAATTTAATAATTAGAATCATCTTTGATTGCATAAGTTAGTGGCCCTGCGGAGCCTTGTTGATTAGCTTAAAACTCAACCTCAGTTATTGATTTGATTGAAATGAAACTACTCTCAACTATGCATATATCTATATAGTTACAGAGCTTTTTTCATAAATATCCAACCCTTTAAAATTTTTTGCAAAAATACTATATACATGTATGTATAGATGATGCGGATGTAACCTGCAATTACAAAATTTAATCTTTATCTTCATTCACCCTTCTTACTAACAAATGTTTTGAATTTTCAACTGATTTCAATTTTTTTTTAAAGTTGTATTTGATTGTATTTGGTATGCACCGTATTTTTGCAAATATTTTTAAATTATATCCGGTGATTGCAGACCGTATTTTTGCAAACATTTTCAGAAAATGATAAAATTACAAAAAAAATCATATAATATTCAAAATTGTAAAAATAAGATAATATATCTGAACCCGACCCGTTCCATTTATACACTACATAACTATCCAACTTGAAGCCCTTAGCAGAAAATTATCAACAATCTGAATCACGATCTGTGTAAAGATGGAAACAGAAAGTGTATTGATTAACATGTGCGTAGATGCCGCGACGGCGACTCCCCAAGCCGTTGAAAAGTGGCGAAAACAACGCCGTACTCTTGAACGCCTTCCGTCACACCTGGCTGAGTCTCTTGTTCTCCGCCTTGTTCGTAGACGTCTCATGTTTCCTTCTCTACTCGAGTATTCCCCCCTTTCCTTACTTATTCTCGTAAACTTTCGTGTCGCGTATTTTCGTGTTATTTTAGTAAACTCTCGTGTTTGTGTACTTAGATTAACTAAGCTTATGTGGAATTAATTAATTTCTGTTATTTCTATATATTTATATTCTTTCGTTTTATTTTATTTTTGTAACCTTGTGTACTTTCGGGTTATTAGTTAGGCTTATGTGGAATTTAATTAATTTCAGTATATATATGCTTACTTTCGTTTTAATGACCCATTTGTACTTAGATGAACTAGCCTTATGGGGAATTTAATTAATTTTTATATATATTTTTCATGAAAAATGACTTGGATATTTATTTATATTGTATGTTTATTTCAATATGGTTTCCAATTTATGCTAATGAAGAATGACATTGACAGCTATATTATTTGTTGCGGAAACTAGCGATATCCGGTGTTTTTATTATGGTAACGGAATTTGTGGAAACTGGTTGGTTATTATGGTTTTAATATTTCTAGTTAGTGTAAATGACGAGTTTGTGTTATAATTATTAGTTTTGTATACTATTGTTTTAGTTTTTTTTTTTTTTAATAATTGTTTCGATTTGATGGACTAGGTGTATATTAAAGTTAATGAACTCACCTTACTTGCTAATTGAAGCTATTCGTGTTAATAGATGTGTGCATTAGTGCATTAGATTATGTTAGTAAATTTGGAATTTAACATCTTAGTGTATGCTACTGGATAAATGAGGTAGGTATGTGTCTGAATGTGATAGCATGACGGTTGATTTGATGCGGAAAAGGAACGAAATTCGTGTACTTGTAGCTCTTATTTTATCCAAGGAATGTGAAAGAATTATATATGGAGGTGGAGATTAGATTTTTAGTTTTTGTATGGAGTGTTTAAGGAAGAAGTATTTCGATTAATGGAATTCCTGAATTTCTTTTACACTGTATTTACTGCTATGTTATGTTTCGTTAACATGTAGAGTTTTTAAGAACACGTTGGAGAAGATTGATCTAAGTGGTCAGAGCACTGTGGATTTGGAATGGATGGCATACTTGGGTGCCTTTCCATATCTAAATTCTTTGAACCTTGCAGGTTGCCCTAAAGTTAGTAGCTCAGCAATTTGGCCCATTGCAGGTATGGAATTTGATGATTAGAGATAGATGAGTTACTATGTATTGGAATTGGCATTGATAATGAATGTTCTGTAAATCAATGGTTGCGCTAGGAATCTGTATGCTTATGTGTAGTGCAAGCTTAATTGATAATGTATACCTCTGGTGCACCATTAGTTATAAATGTACAGTATTTACATAAATTTTGCTTTGTCTTTTGGAATGAATACATCCTCTTTAACTTAAATATATTTACTTGGCTCTTGATATTATATAGTAAAATTAAATCTTGTCCCAGGTATGAAGAGTTTAAGAAAGCTGGATCTTTCTAGATGCCCTAAGATTACTGATGCTGGAATTAAGCATCTTTTGTCTATTCCGACCTTGGAGGAGTTAAACATTTCACAGACAGGGGTCACATCAGATGGGGTTTCACTTCTTTCTTCGCTTAAAAATTTATCGCTGTTGGACTTGGGAGGCTTACCTGTCCTTGATGATGCTCTCTGTTCTCTCCAGGTATTTACCTGTAAATATTTGAAACAGCTTATGTCCCTAATGTTTGTGGGAAGTCTTTCTTCGAGTAATCCTATATTAAAGCTTTGAGTGGTTTGCAGTCTATCTATTTGCCTGGTTGTTTTGTACTTTTAATATTCTAAACCAATATTCCTTTTTAAAGTGGCCCCTCTTATGTTTGGCATGACCCTGTAGAATTTTAGAAGAATTTGTTCCAGTGATCCTTTGGATCAGTAACACCCGTAAACAAACTTCTGTATCTTTCTTGTCTGGCAAAACTTTTTCTTTTTATACTTGAGCATTATTTCTTGAAATCAGTCTTTCCTTTCGCATTTGTCAATATATTATCCCATTTGATGCCTTCAGTCAAGCTAGATAATTCATTTTATTACTGTTATCAAGCTGAATTACAATCTGAAAAGCTCATTGCTGGCTTCTTAAACTCTTCTAGGTCCTGACAAAGCTACAATACCTTGATCTCTGGGGGAGTGAAGTATCGAGTATAGGAGCTTCCGTGCTTAAAATGTTTCCCAAGTTGATATTTCTAAATCTAGCTTGGTCAAAGGTTTCAAAGTTGCCAATATTGTCCTCTGTTGTTTTTCTTAATATGAGCAATTGTATTACTCATTCTATATTTGAAGGGCATGGTGACAAAGTTCGATTGGGGAAACTTATACTTACTGGAGCAACAATTGTAGATGTTTCAAAAGCCTTGTCATATATTGATACTAGTTATCTTACTCTATTGGATGTTTCCAACACTTCGCTTCAAGATTTCAACTTTTTATCTTGTCTGGTTGCACTGGAACATTTGGATCTCAGCTATTGTTCGGTCAGTGATGATTTTATTCAAATTATTGCACACATAGGAGCCAAATTGAGATTCTTAAATCTCAGTAACACAAGGGTGAGCTCTGCGGGAGTAAGTGCTTTAGTTGGACGTGTTCCCAAACTTGAAACTATATTGCTATCTAACACGCCTACTGACGATCTTGCTATCTCACACCTCAGCGCAATGCCTTCACTGAAAGTGATCAACCTAAGTGGTACATATGTAAAAGGTACGCCTTCTTCAGGAAGACTTGAGATTTTGATGTAATGATTAAATGCATTTATACAGGGTTTGTGGTTTCTTAAGCTGATATTGCACCTTTATGATGTCATACTTAACTTCCATATGTTTTTCTTTCTTAAGCTTACCATCATGCA
Source organism: Heracleum sosnowskyi (assembly GCA_030848705.1). NCBI lineage: Eukaryota > Viridiplantae > Streptophyta > Magnoliopsida > Apiales > Apiaceae > Heracleum > Heracleum sosnowskyi. The sequence goes on along the minus strand of CM061235.1, from coordinate 7,946,869 downwards.
TTCATGCTTGATTTTCGTTACTGCCTTAATTTTTACCTGCTGTGGTTAAGTTTACAATACACAAAATTGAATTATTACAGTAAAATAAACTAGAGGGATAAAGTTCACATACTGAAAACTGAATTGTGTAAGTGTTTCGTTTGTGTCTCTTCTTGTAATGGAACACTTTTAGCATGCTCTTTAAATATATATTGCCGACTCAGAAAGAATCGGGGTTGCCTGATCCGGGAGTTTAAATTTAGGTGTGCAACATACATCATACACCTCGTGTTATTAGGTCATCTATAAATTGTGTTCTTATTGAGCATGTATAGAAACGGGCTTTGTTGATTTACATATCTATACTATGTAATGTGTCATGAAGTGAGATGTGGTAAACTGATACTGGGACCAAATTTCTAATATTATGATATTTAGCTCATAAAGATACACATCGTGCCAATAATCGATACTATACAATTGAAGCGAATAATGGCATTTTTTGTAATCAATTCGTAGTACAGTTTTTTGGTTAACATAATCTCTTATATACAAATAAAATAATAAATATTTTTTCTTATATAATTAAGTTTTCTATTAGAAATACGATCCATACTCTTTCGTTTATAATTTTTGCTTTAAATTGTAATCAGTTTGTGAGATCCTCTTCGTTAATAATTCTTTTCACTATTTACATCAGAAATTTAGTATCCTATTAGAGTCACAGTATATTACTCTTTTGTGTGTTATATTTAGATTAACAAACTATTAGAATCTTAAGTAATACTAATAGAATTGCACAAAGTACTAAACAAAAATTGTTTAACAATAATTTAATATATAAAAATGTTATACATAAATTAAATAAATTGGCACATGCCTTGGATGGGCTTGTATGTGTATAATAACATGGTCCCATTTCATATATGATACTTTATTCTAACCTGTTATTGTTTTGTCGTCTTGGAATTGATGATATTTAGTTATCTGAGGTATATTTTTTGGATTTTCAGGTCAAATTCAACAGTTAGGTTCTGGGCGAGATACAGTCCCATCATTGGCAGAATTGCAGAATCTTAGCTGCTTAGAAATGTTGTATTTGGAGAATACCCACCTTAGAGATGTATCACTGAACCCTATTTCAAATTTGCATAAATTAAACCATCTTTATCTTGGTGGTCCCATGACGGACATGTCTCTGTGCCTCTTCTCATCTATCCAAAATTTGATGCATCTTAGTCTGCATGATGCTGTTTTTACTGGACAAGGGCTTAATTCATTTAAACCTCCAAGTTATCTCAAGGTTCTGGATCTGAGTGGTTGTTGGCTCTTAACCAAGGATGATCTCTTTTTGTTCTGTCAGAGAAATCCTCAAATTGAATTGAAGCATGAACTTTATCACTTCGTCCCATCCGAACAAAGTATCTCTAAATATTTGTCTACATCAGGTGTACCTACAAAGACCGGGCAATCAAAAAAGAAAGAGCGGAAACTAGTAGTGTTGCCACAGATGCTTAAAAAAGATGACTTTATTGGTATGTGCTTTTCTGTAGTCATACATTCAGAATAAGTACTTTATGCTCTTTTTAATTATTTTTTAATGATATAATATAGATCAAAGGTTGAAGTATAGCAGAGAAGAACTACTTGCATTGCAGGCTTCATCCATATCACTTGTTGCCTTTGATAAAGGTAACTTGATACCTGAAATGCAATGAACTCCTATTACTCACAATCTGGAGTCTGGGCTGTAATAATGGTTTGTTTCTTCCTCGGGGGGATAATACCAGAGTAAACACCATCAATGGCCCATCTCAAACGAAATGGCAGGAGCAAAATTGATTTCTTCTGTTGAGGAACTAAAAAGCTGTGGGAGGTGTTGGACGTTCTTTTGTGGAATGTAGAATTTTATCTACTTTACTTCTGGTAATGTAAGAGTGATGTATGCAAGTCCTTGCAATAGTACCTAGCTTTAGAGAAAATGTCTAGGAGAAGGCAAACCGTGAAGGCATTTAGAGCAACTTTTGTTTCATTTTCGCTCTTTCCTATCGTTTTTCCTGTTTGCACGTCTTTTTCAAGTATGCAATAGTTATAACCAAATGAAAACGAAGTTATAGAAATGCTGCATTGCTCTTTTAGCTCAGCAATTTGTTGAGACCAGTGTAAAGGCAAAACATTCTTGTCAAAAACATTTCATTGGTCCTTATTGCAAAGATAAATTGATACTTTATAACCTTTACATGTCTAAATCGAATTTGCTTGTATTGGTTGAGTTCATCCTAGTGTCAAACATGCTGTTCAACATGCATTGCAAGTGATACATGTGGATCTTCAAAATAAATAACACAATTAGATACATCTGATGTTGATCTGTGATTGAGAAGTCTTATTTCTTGCTAGGTCTGATGTCTACTCAGAAAAGAGTGTGATGATATTTGTTTGGACAGTAGGGCATCGTTGATCCTGAATACCTGCAAGATCAGATGAATATTAGAGAAATTCTTCTAGTGAGATCTGTGAAGAAAATGTGTAGGAAGGAAAATGAATGATCAAGTATATGGTTGTATGATCTAGTTAAAGGAATTTAAATTATAGAAACTTACACATAAAATAATCCCAGTTTTATACAATTTCTTCCCAGGTCATCATTGAATAGTGTCCCCTCCCTTTCTGGCTAAAATAAGCGGAAAATTAGCAATGCCTCGTTTGTTTTGTCAACTTTGTAGTTATAGAGTGAACTATAACTTTGATGAATCTGAATTACATAAACAATTCCTAGGTGAAAATTTTCTGTTTTTTGTTTCACAACTATATAATTTAGAGGGTCTCGTTTGTTTCGTCAACTTTGTAGCTACGGAGTGAACTCGAATATCAAGGAAACTGAGTTCCATAATACAATTCCTAAGTGAATAAAAAATGCGTGCCTGGTTTATCACTATTTAACCACAGACGTTATATGATTAGTTTTACTAGTTGCTTAATTTTATTATTTAATAATTAAATGGAAGATGTAGGAGTTACTTAGAAGTACAATTTAGTTTGCTAAATTATAAAATCATGCTATTAAAACAAAGCAACTTATTACTTCCACGGAAGTTGAAGTTACATCGTTGGGTTACATCAAAACAAATGAGGTCTTAAATCGAGAAAATAAGATGTTTGATGTCATAACCAAGATTTTCTCATGACTGCTATTTTAGAGAGACACGAAAGCGAAAGCCTATGGGGTCGACAACGTTGGGTGAGGATGAGTGACATGTTTTACTCTATGCTCGAGACTGTTATGTTGGAAATTCGCTTTAAAATTAATCGGAGTTTACTGACAGGAAGAAACCTAAAATCAAGGCTGATGCCAAGGGACAACATTGGTGTCTTAGTTCAGTTGTTAACTCTGTAGGAACACATGCATTCTGTATTTTTTTATGGTAAAGAAGGCAAATGAATTGAAGTTCCATCTAACGTATCCAATATATCAATGAATATAACTGATTAATATCTGCAGAATCCGATGATCAAAGGTAAGTTGTTGCCGGAAATCCAATACATACTCAAGCTAGCTATGATGTCCTTCTCAAATAAACAAAGGAATCTTCAGTAGATCTTAATTATATGTACAAGACCACACAAAAAGAGGAGAGGGGGTTCTAAAAGTGTTCATACGAGCGAAATGAAAGAAATTTGGCACTGAAGTTTCCAAGATGCATGCTCCTACAGAGAGCAGATGGCTCACTTTTTGTACATTTTGTCGATTTTATCCTGCAATCAATTGATTAACGTCAAGTATATGTTGTGGAACGCCATGATGGTAGTACATGATGGTATCATAAAGATGGTACCTGATAGTATTCAAGCAACTGAGGCCTTTTCTTCTTGTATGTTGGAGTAATAAGGTTGCGATCCATGTCGAATGGAACAGGGTCAAGGTGAATATCCTTGATTAGTTCAAATCCTTTCAACTACAAGAATATCAAGTAGGATGAGAAACTATAGTCACTCTGCACAGTTTGTCCATGTCGAGATTTCTAAATTAAACGTCGTCTTTCTATTTTATAGAATCAACCATTAAGCTATTATGGTATGGAGAGAGTAGTAGATTTCTACCAGCAACGCGCTAACAGGAAGGGAAGTAACTAAGCCAAAATGAACAGAAAATACCTGTTTTTCTTTTCCAAGCTTGGATAGCTGTTGAAGTATGTAGTCTTTCACCTTGGGATTTTCACATAGGGTATTAATATCTCCAGACACGCCATTTTCTTTAGCCCAACGCTCAATTGCTTCATGTCTGGGGTTCGCAACAGCAACAAGAAAGGACTCGAAGCTATTACCATATATCCATATCTGAAATAAAAAAGAATGACGAAAAACAGATATGCAGACACATTAAACAGATCACAGAAGTTAAAGTAGTAATTGCAAACAGGTAGTGGTCTTTGGTAAAGTAGGTGATCAGTACAATGATTATAATGAATGTGTTAGATTGAGTGTCATCAACTAGACATGAGGCACGTACCGATTCAATATCAGAAACAAGAATATAAATGTTCTCCAAATTTTCGACTGCAACATACTCTCCTTGTGCAAGCTTGAAAATGTTCTTCTTACGATCAATTACCTTCATGGCTCCGTTAGGTTGCCACTCACCGATATCCCCTGGTACAGGGGGTACAGTTAATTGTAATGACATCTAAACATGCTCATCATAAAAGCAATAAATATTATAATTACAAGATTCTATTACAGATTAAAAATTGATCTACACCTGTGTGGAACCATTCATCTATCAGAACCTCCTTTGTGAGATCTTCACGTTTATAGTATCCTGAAAATACAGTGTCCCCGCGTACACATATTTCTCCACGCGGAGTGCTTGATAGGGCATCGTACCCCATTTCAGGAACAGATTCCAGGCGTGCATCCACATTAGGTAATGGAGGTCCCACTGTTCCCAACATATCTTGCTCATTTGGCAATGAGACAAAAGTCCCCGCACAGGTTTCCGTTAGCCCTACTCATAGTTGAAAAGACAAAAAATCTGGTATTAGTCATCATAAACAATCAGTATAGTTGCCAACAAAATAATAATAGCCACCACATCATTGCCACTAAACGTCTGAACTAAATTGCACCGGGTAATCACACAGATGATGACAACGTTTATGGCATCAGGTATAAACATGATGATTCCGTTGAGGTATCCTGGAACCTCTTTTGACTCTGAGGTACTAACTCCAAAATCAATTCTTCTGCTAGCAGGGAAAATCCTGGTATCTCTTGTTCTATGTCTTACCTACACTTGGCGGTCACAATGAAGCTTAGTGCCCTCAACTTTTCCAGCAAAACCTTCGCTATTAGACTAACCTGTGTAATGTGCAAGCACTACTGCCATAGTACACTCATAAAACGAAAAAAATATTCTACAGCATCATCCCGTTTAAAATTAACTCCTACTGTTCCAAAATTAACATGAATTCCCTCAAGGAGATACATACTGTCCACTGTCCAGGTAAGACCACAACTGCAATCCGGGGTGGCCGGGGGGGGGGGGGGGGGGGGGGGGGAGGTTCTAACTGTACCCCCATTCCTAATAGTTGACTGAAACCCAGAAACTATATAAACTGAAAGTACATTGGTCATGGTAGCTAATGACAGGTACCTTTCTGCTCAGGCTTGTATAAAATTTCAGTCAGTTACTGTTAATCAGATTACATAATAGACTGGTAGAGGTTCTGGCTCCCTGTATATACATTTCCGTTCTAGTTTCAAGTGATTTATGTAAGGCCTATTCTCTCTTCTCTCACTAAAAAGTACCATGTGAACAGATTAAGCCATTTCGAACTCTCTATGTAAACTTAAGCCCACAACCATGTTCCCTATTCCAAACATCATATGAAGCTGATAATCAAGATAAATTTTGCAAATTTGTGATCATCATTGAGTGGATAAATAATGGACAGATGAAATGGTGACACTAGGAGACGATAATGATCATTAATGTGTGTCCAAGACAACGGGATAGAAAGAGCAAACTTCCATAGTGTGAACAGAGTATTAAACGATTTCTAGATGTAACAGAAGGAAAAAGGGATTCTTTATTTCCATGCTGGTGATGCAAAGACAAGAATTAAGGTCACATACCATATCCTTGAAGAACATAACAACATGCCACCACCCTCAGGTAAGCTTCTATATGAGTTGCAAGAGGTGCTGCCCCAGATAGGATGAGACGCACTCTTCCTCCCAAGGCTTGCTTAACCTGGGATGTGGAAAATCAATTAGAAAGTTAGTAATCAGTACTGGATACCTGTACAAATATTGAGAATAAGTCGCATTTTTTTTTTCTGACAAAGATTCACCTTATTAAATACAACTCTGTCACAAAGGGGAGCAGCCTCATCGTGTTTATTCCCACCATTCATGCCACGTAATTTGCTGCCAAAAGTTTCAATTACTAAACTATAAGAGATTAAGGGAAACATCTAGAGGTAATACGATGGACATGAAGTTTATCTTCTAAAGTTTCATTTTGCTAACTGGTTCTGAACATTTTACCCTTCTAATATGTTACATCGGATGCAGTAACAATATAAATGGTGATCAGATCATACAGTTATTAGTAATGAAGTTTGTTGTCTCTTTTTCTTTGCTTAAATAAGTATAACTACAGATGAAATCGGGACAAGAAGCAATATGCAATAGTACTACAATTTAAGTAGAAGAAGTGCACATATATAATTTAATATAGAGTGAACGTATTTACAGTAGATAGAATGATGTTCCTTATAGAATGAACATCTGAAAGAGCAAGAATCTTCAAAGCTATACAATGGCTTCTGAAGACATCCCATTTAACCATTGTTAATATCAAAATAAATAGAAAAGAACAGGTAGAGGAACCTACTATGAATATGCAACCTTAAACAGTGTATGCCTCAAGAGACCGCCAGTAGAAATCTTCTGCGTCAAACCTAACATTTGTACATAGTAATTTATCAGTAAGCACATGGATACAAGGAGAAAATACCGAAAATTGGATTAAACTTATCTAAGTTACTTAACAAACCAAAGATCAAATGATGCTGATCAGAACATGTGTCAGGTGTAATTAACATAAAAGATCCTTCAATGTGTACATTATTTGTAGAATAAGATAGCTAAGTCGTTATCGTCTTATGGATGTCTGGGAATCAGAATCAATTAAAATATTTTTCATGCAGGACAAGAAAGAAGCAAAGTGACATTGATTACAGAGGAATGCTTTCCTCTTACAGTATTCTGTATAACATCATGAAAGACAAGAATCAATAGTCAATATCATTAATCAAGGATAGAATAAACCGTGTCCATGCCTGAATAGATCCTGTCCAGTACTCGGGGAACAGCACAGAAAATAGTGGGCTTTAAGACTCCAATGTCTTCGAGCAACAGTTTGACATCCTGATATACATGAAAGAAATATAAATTATTGCATCTTCATTGAAGATTAGTAAAATAACATGAATCTTACCCCACGCCAAAATCCAATGGAGGCCCCGTGCATTATAATGCACTCTTCAATTGCCCGATCAAAGATATGCGCCAAAGGGAGGTATGAAACATATACATCCTTCTCATTTAGCTGTAAAATTTGGAAGACTTTGTGTTAATAACTCGAAAAATTCACTGCACAGCAGTACTACTTCCTCCCAAAAAAACTCAGCTCAAATTTGTTTGTTATTCCAAAATAGCTGACCCCAATGTGCATAAGAGAATAAATTATATTCATCCTTCATTCAAATGCAGATATTAGTTTTCTCAAACTTCACAAGTGATTTGAAATCTGTAATAACAATAATTATTTCTTGATCATGTAGAACGTCGTGTTTAATATTGAAATTATGTAAGGTGCAGATAAGGTGAGAGTCGGATAATGCATATTTACCGTTTCATTAAAACTTTCTAGAAAGCGTTTAACCCCAGCTATCAAAGTAACAATGCTATTGTTCGAAATCATTACACCCTTTGGTTCACCAGTAGTTCCACTTGTGTACATTATTGTACAAACATCAGTTTTCTTGTTAACTGGAAGCTCAAAGTTTTTGTCCTCTCCCTGCACATAAATAAACATAAAACTCACAGCACAAATTTTCAATTTACAAATCAATAAAGACAATTGTATACTAATCATCGAGGTATAACCTTAACATATTAAAAGTTTCAGAAAATCAGATGCCAGAATCGTAAAAGAAGTGTTAGAAGCAAAATATTGTGAGTTTTTGACTAGTTCATGATTTATGTTAAACATCTACATGTGGAGAAATTTGTTGATAGGAAAAAACTTGCAAGCACAGCTTTAAACTCGTAAACTATGTAGTAGCCTGAATGAACTTTCACACAACTAATATTCTTTTGAACTAAAACTTACCATCGACAAGAATTCATCCCAAGAAAATATTGCCAGACCTAACTTCTGAACTTCTTCCTTTTGCTCAGTAGTAACTTTTCCGAAGCTAACAATTGCTGTAGCATGAAAAGAGTAGTTGATTAGATATTGCACATACATCATGGAAGGAAGTCGCAATAATTTTGAAATTTACTTTTTAGATACTCTTTTGTCTTGGGCAATGTTTTGAACACCTGCAATAGTGAAATAATAAGGCATAAGTATTCTCAGATATTGTCATACTTAAGTACATCATAACTAGATTTTCATAACAACAAAATTATGTTAGAAGCAACTTTTAAATAAGAAAACTATCATCTAAGAAAATACAATTATATATACCTCGGGAATCTTCGTCTCCTCTACAAATACAATTGTAACCTCCGCATGGCACATCACGTATTCGACAGCATTAGCACCTAAACCATGTCAAGGAAATTGTCAAAAATTAATAAAGATAGGGTAGCATATATCATGATGGGACTAAAGTTAACATGGATCAGACATGACATAACTTATTAATCCTGTCACTGAACTATGTTTCTCAGCCTTTAAATTGCAGAATAATGCTACCGAGTGAATATACAAGAGAGGAACTGAATGCCTGGTTGTGTAATGAAACTAAAGAGAAAAACATTATACCTAAGGTGTCATACAAAGGTACACAATAGAGCCCATGAGCATTGCATGCCTGCATTAGTTTCAGTGTAAGACTTTAGATGCAATGCCTAGTATTAATTAAATTTAAAAAAAATAATAAATAAGATAATTTGAAGGCCGTAAAAAAATTATTGAATGTTATCGGTAAGATTCAAAGAAGAAACTACCTCCATGCTTATAATCCACTCTTCGCAATTGGCACCATAAATACCACATTTTCCTCGCTAAAGTCAAGAGATAAATTGTCATATGTTAATATTAAAAGTCTCGTCTACATAAAACTATTGCAGAACTGTACAAAACATTATTATGCGTCTGGGAGAAGCACCGTTATAACAGGAATATGAATACAGAGAAGCAGAGTCTGAAGGATGACTCGTACAAAGTTAACAATGACAACCATTATGTAGTCTAGCATAATAGTTTACAACACTGAATTTTCTGAGTTGATTTGATTCTTATTGAAATCCCCTAGGCCTTCACCCCTTCCTCCTGAACAACTTTAGTAGTCGTAAATCCTAATCAACATAATTCTGGTATCCATGCACTAGGCCAAACACACTAGAATCTGCACTTTATGCACTGAGGAAATTTTGTTGCTCACAGTAAGATCTAAATGGTTGGTGACTGTATTGCTGGATGCTGGCTAAAGTTGCTTTAAAAAGATCTACATTCGTAGACCAAGAGATGTTGGCCCTTCTCCAGCAATCAAGGTGCATATCCACTGATCTAATAGTGGCGAGCCAATAAGGTATTAGACTCTAAATAACCACCAAGGTAGCCTGCTAGACTGCATCACCAAGGTTGCGTTTATAAAGTATAGCCCTAGGCATTAACTGAATTATAGGGCTCTACCTCCAAACTAAACGCACGTTATAACCCTTCCCTTAACACGGAACCATAAATAAGATGAATGCGTTTTAGGAAACTGCACAAGTTAGTTTGTACAAGCCTACACAATGTGAAAAAACTTCACCCACACCAGTATAATCAAATTAAAAAACTCATATTTTGTGGTAAATACCAGATAGTCAGTCACTTACTTCCTGAACTCCACAACTGCGGATAGCATTCCCAACTTTCATCACTATGTCGTATACTTGTTTGTAAGTCAGCCACACATACTCTCCATGCTGCATGTAAAACCAGAGTAATCTTGTTGTTTCTTAAGAAAATGTAACGGAAAAAGTGGAATTGAGGGAATACTACAGAGACAGTAATTTACCTTCCCATCTACAATCTCGCGGTGTCCAAGCATTCGATTATTAGGATTCTTTTCAACAGACATACTGAAACAAGGAAGAGAATTTTTTTTTCAGAAATTCGATCAGAATATCATTCTTTTCTTGTACAATTCTTAGTATATCAAACCATAATTATAAACGTGTTGAACCTTAGTGATTAATTCTCATCGGATCGATAATCTAAACATCTCTGCATATTCTACATCATTTAATAAACAGAGAAATATAAGTAAATATAGTACCGGAAAATGTCCCAACAGCTTTCTAGGCCTGGAATCGGAGGTGGAAAGCCATCCTTAGCGAAAACACTACGATAAACTGGTCCCATTGATGGCTTTCCATCCTCCGCTGCTTTCGCTGGCTCCACCTCTATTATAAATTTCCTTTCCGCCATTTGAATTTCTTTCTATGTTTCGATCGGCAGATTATGAGATGTGGAGACTTGTTTAGGAGTCTTGGAATGAGCAAAATAGTTGTTTTAACAACTTAGCGCAGTGTTTGCTATTTTTATGACTCTGCATGTTGTGAAACTGAAAAACAAATATATATCACTTTAGAGAAAAATGCTCCTAAGTACGTACTATAGTACCTTACTCACCTAAGTTACGTAAACATTAAGCCCATCACTTTATTAGGTTAGGTAACAAAAATAATCATTTCCAATTTTTTGGCCATTTTAATCTGTATACCCCATTTCCCGGTATCCCAAAAATAATATTTTTGTTCTTTCACCAAAAAAAAAAAAGTTGGGTGTGGTACTAGAATACCAGTCTTGTAATGGATGCAGATACTTAGTCTTACATTTATTTAATCGTTGCTCAAGTATTGTGCGTTGCATTCTGCAAGAGAAACGGGCAATTGTGACAGAAATAAGTAATTTCAGTCGTAAATTCAACATGCGTTGCTTAAGTATTGTGCACCGCTGCCCATATGGTACTAACATACAGTTATGATTCATTTAAGCCAAGTGCTGGAACATCAATTGATGACATCAACAAATGCCTTGGGCATATAGTCATTTTGCATTTATTGAATTGCACAATTTTCTTAAGCACATTTGTGGAAGCTGATAGTGATTTTCTTAAACTTGCAGTTTCTTAGCACCTTTTTAAAGCTTTTCACATTACCTGCCTATTATGCACGGGAGAGTGGAGACTGGGGATGGTGTGCTAAGCAACTACATGCATAGACAGGTCTAGCAGGCCCTGGTCGATTTCGGGGTACACTTTAATGTATTCCCCTGTATAAATGTCATCGACGAAAGCTTAGAGAAGGTTTCGGAAGAGATCAAAAAACTTCAAACCATAGAAAATTATTGCTTGGAAACCTTCTATGGAGTCATTACTGAGATTCCTGAGTTTATGAAATCCAGATAATTAAGTCCTTAGATATTCTAATCTGTTTCGTCTTCTTTGTTTCCTAGCTTTATCCTTAATAAGGAATCCAGAGTGTTAAGTGTTGTTACATATAATCACATGATGAAAACTGAACTTGTGCGTGTGTGATCAAGACATTACAGAGATGATTATGGGGTTCTGTAGATAAACGCAATCTCGTTGTAAATCATGCTATTGTTATGCCATTTCATATCATCTTGATTAGTGTTTGCTCAAAAACTAACTCATAATTAAGTTCTTTTCGAGGAGCATAATACTCGTTTTCTTGTTCATATCTTATTTTTCACTCCTTTTCACATGTCTTTTCCAGGTAATAAAACAATCAATTAGGCTTCTGTCTTACCAGTCTACTATTTGTCCAATCATTTGAAAAAGTTTCCAGGTTAATGATCTCTTAACACAGCCTATTAACGTTTCGTAGAATCTAATAGATAATCAGCAATGTACTAAGAAGTTATTAAATTCAGAGAAAAACTGTGACTGTTCATGCTGCACTATTTTGATTTTTCAGTTAAAGTTGGAAGTTCTCATCGAGGATCATAATTTTTTCGCTATATCTAATCTAGAGACTCGAGAGACCCTTTCTGCTGTAGAGGAAGTTGCATCAACACTACCACACAGTTTTTGTATTAGAATCACAATTCTCTTTTCAGTCACACTTGATATAGATACTGATCACATCAATCGAACCAGATCTTCATAATTTGTGATAATTTACTATTGAACGGTGAAACCAAATGCAGCACCGAAGATGTAAGAGGAACGATAAACATATTGTATTACAGTTTCGTCTGCCAAAGACTAAAACTTGGACCTGCTCCGATCACAGAAATCAGATTAAAGAAATGCTGAGCACGATTTCTCGTATAAGTTTGTTGGATTTTGTTGTCAATATAAATTTCTCCATCCGATTGTTTGTTTTTAATTTCGTCCTTTCCTGTTACCTTTAATGATGTCTGAACATGAGCAATATCCATTCACTTAGAAATCAGTGTCTAGAAGTTGTTGCAATTAGCATGAACTTGTTATTCAATTAAAAACACTAGGACTTACAAACGGGACTTACAATTCTATATATACAGATAACATGAACTTAGAAATCAGGTAATAATTTACTTGGAATCTTCTTCTACCATTGATTCAAGTAGAACAGACCTACAACTAACCATTGGAGGTCCTTTCTCGCGACGTTCAAGCTCGTCGAGCTTAAAAGTAATCAACCTATCCCAGTTGCCCCCTTCAAAAAGCACTCCAGCCATTCCATCAGTGATTCTTTGCACAATACCACAATACATATAATATGGATTGTTTGGATTCTTGACAATGGCAATCATACCAGGCATCAACAATGGCAAAGCAGGCGGTTTCGACTTCTTGGTCAAGCTCTTCTCATTGGTTTCAACTAGTTTCTCAGATGGTAAAGGTTTTTCAGGTGGTGGATTCTTGGCAATAAATGCTTGCAACCCTTTTTCACCACCTGGAAATCCACCAGTAAGGCCAAGTAACTCCTTGTCGAATCCATCTTCCGGGATGTTTTCGATTCTCGACTCTTCTTGAACTTCCAAAACTGATGATGATGGTTCTTGTGACACTGTCTTTTTAAGTTCTTGTTGCAGACCTTCTTCACCATTGCATAGGCCTCTGCCTCCGAATATTTCGAAAATGCTGAGCTTGGCAGTGGTGTTTACTGCATGGTTTGATCTTAACTTTTGAGTGCTGAAAAATGGTTTGTTGGTATGATTGAAAACATTGTTTTGGCCTAGAAAAAGAGATTTTTGAAGGCTCAAGAGATTCATTGTAGAAGCCATGGCAAAATAATAAATTTTCTTTCTCTGTTTTTATGGCCACAGAGTTGTTGATGGTCCTTTTAAGTTGCATAGGTTCTCAACTTCTCACTATTATATCATGATAAAGAGGGAATCAATTAGTTTGTCTTCTTATTGGATTAATTTGGATATGATAAGGAATGTATGTGGATGGATCATAACAATCAACTGATAGAAAAGAACAAAAGATATAGGCCCTGTTTTTTTCTTTTCTTTTTTCCAAGCATGGCTCATGGCTGGCACTAAAAAGAAAAATCAGCAGAGCAAGAGCCGTAAACAAATTGAACTCGAAAGAACTTTTAACGAACTCGAGAAAAAATTTAACAATTCGAACAATGTTCCATAACTTTATCGAACAAATTTTCTTGTCCAAACTCGAGTTTGGTAATATTCGAACCGAACACGAACAGTTGCAAACATAAGGAACCGAACTGAACCCGAACGAACACGAACAGTTCGTTAACATTTTATGTTTTTCAAAAACTAATTATTATTTTTTAACTTTATTTAATGTGAAAGATTAGTAAAAATATTAATTAAATATTTGCCACCTATATAATATTTACTTTACATCATTGTAAAAAATTATAATATAAATTATGAATAATATATATTATACATATGTATATTATATTATAAATATATATTTTTTTCCGAACCGAACTCGTGCTTAACAAAAGAGTCGAACTTGAACGTATACTCGAGCGAACTCGAGTCAAACACCTTAAAAGTTCGGTTCGGTTCGTTAAAGTTATTGAACAAAAAATGTTGTTCGAACTCGTGTTCCATAACGAAGTCGAACGAATTTTATCGAACTCGAACCCAGACAAACTCGGACGAGCTTAACGAACCGTTCAGTTCATTTATAACCCTAAGTAGAGCGAATCAACCAAGGTTCCATTATTATAATTTAATTTATTAAAAATATATGAATGATATTTATAATTTGGAAAAAATTTAGCGAACAATTATACTATATGAACAGTCTTGAATCATACGAATAATTTATTTATTTTTTGTATAAGATAATGTAGAACGCTTTAATATTTTTCTTTACTATGTCTAATACTATTACCCTTGATGGTGAATTACTACGCAAAAAATTGGAGCAAACAAAACCGGGTTGAAAATTACCTATTCTATAAAAATGTGTTTAAAAATATATTAGCTTAAAACTCGTGCAATATACGGATTATTTTTAATAATTATTATTTTATTATTTACATTTTAATATTTTATTAATTACATTTGTTAAATGATACAAGCTTAAAACTCATGTGATGCACGGTTGAAATTTAAATTTAAGATCTTTTTTATATTTTAATATTTTTTTTATATTTATAATTGCTTTTAATTAATATGATTTTAAAATCTCAATAGTTGAACTTATATGTGGTTGTTGAATTCGAGGTTGAATTGACGTAGATGTTTGTGTTTGATCGTGATTAGTTTGTATATCAAGAGTTATGTATTTAATAATATTTTAGAGATGTGTTTAATAATTTAGTTAGTTATTAATCATTATAATATTAATTTTTTATTAATTATGTTATGTACATTGAAAGTCCGTGATATTTTTAGAAAATGAGAGGTTTAAGTTAGGAAAAATAAAAAAGTAGAAATTTTAGTTATAAAAAAAAATATATGTTTTGGCTAATAAAGGTGATTGATTAATTATTAGTATGTTATGTTACTAAATGAAATTGTCCTTGAGGTTTATTTAGTAGAAATTTTAGTTAGAAAATATAAAAAACAATATACGTTTTGGTAAAAAAAAAACTAATCGGTTAGTCATTAGTAATTATAATATTTTTATTTTATTTTATTAAATAGAACTGTCCATGATATTTTTGGAAAATAAGAGATTTTGTTAGGAAAATAGAAAAGTAGAAATTTTAGTTAGAAAGTATAAAAAAGAATATACACTTTGGCTAAAAAAGGTTAGAAAAAATAAAAAAGTAAAAAATTTAGTTATAAAAAAGAATATATGCTTTGCTAATAAGGTAATTGGTTAATTATTAGTATTTTATGTTACTAAATGAAATTACCCCTGATATTTTTGAGGTTTTAGTTAGGAGAAATTTTAGTTAGAAAATATAAAAAAGAATATACGTTTTGGAAATAAAATCTAATCAGTTAGTCATTAATAATTATAATATTATTATTTTATTAAATATAAATGTTCGTGATATTTTTGGAAAATGAGAGGTTTTAGTTAAGAAAAAATAGAAAAGTAGAAATTTTAGTTAGAAAATATATAAAAGAATACGCACTTTGGCTAAAAAAGGTAATTGGTTAGTTGTTAGAAATTATAACTTTATTTTGTTATTTTATTAAATGAAATTGCTTGCGATTTTTGTGGAAAATGAGGTGTTTTAGTAAGGAAAAATATAAAAGATATTGTATATAATAATTTTAATATTTTATCTAGCGGTTCTCATCGATTTGATCAGAAATATCTAACGGCTATGAATTGACTTACCAAACTTTTGGAGGACCGGACTACAAAAACTTTCATGACCAGACTACAAAACTTTCAATGTTTCGTCTTTAATATAATAGTATAGATAGATAGTATAGATAAGTAGGCATATTAAAATAAGTAAACTTTTTTAAATTATTAAAATAGGTGTTAAAATAAATAAATAAAGGTTGCCCGTGATATTTTTGGAAAATGAGAGGTTTTAGTAAGGAAAAATAGAAAAAGAAAACATGTTTTAGCTGAAAAAGGTAATTACACGTGATATTTTTGGAAAAGGAGGGGAATTTGTTAGAAAAAAGTAGAAAAAGTAATTTTTTTTGCTGAAAAAAGTAAATGGTTATAAATAGTAACATGTTTTAGTTGAAAACAGTAATTACCCGTAACATTTTTGGAAAATGAGGGGATTTTGTTTGAAAAAATAAAAAAAATAATGTGTTTTAGCTGAAAAAAGATAATTGATTTTAAATAGGTAATGTGTTTTTTTTACCATTTTATATATATGTTGTTCGTGTTAATTTTAGAAGATGATTTATTTTAGTTATAGAATATAAAATAGGTAATGTGGTTTAGGTGGAAAAGGTAATTGATTATAAATAAATTGATTATAGATAGGCCCATGAATCGGTCCAAATACCGACCGACCGACTGACCAAAACTTTTAATGTTTCGTCTTTAATAATACTAGCCTATAACCCGTGCGATACACGGTTGAATTTTAGTATTTTTTTTATTTTATTATCTATATCTTGATTTATATGATTTTAAAAAAGTAATCAAATATAATAATATAGAAAAATAGATGATATAAATATTTAATAATAATATGTTGTTGACGGGATTCAAACCTTGAACTCGTGGGAGCATTTTAGATATCAAAAAAAAAAATTATTTTAATATTACATCCAACGGTTCTCATTTATCTATATTTACATCTAACGGTTATTATTTAGAGGACCAAACTATCAACCAACCAAATAGAGGGTGGTTTGCTTATAATAATATAGTATAGATAGATAGATAATATAGTATAAATAGATTTATAATCTAACTTCATGGTTTCTTTTGGAATCCGAACTTGAGATTCTGAATAAATATATTAAAGAACGATTGTGATTAATATTTTTATTATTTATTACTAGCGTTTTACTCGTGCTACGCACCGAAAACCCTCATCTTAAATTTTTTAAAATAATTATAAATATATTGTATAACGGATCTCATATTAATTTTTTTCCACATATTTTTACTAACATTTCATATTGTTATGACAGAAAATGTAGTTGAAGTGTTATTTATCTAAATAGGCATGCATGTATTAATAAATATAAATTATGTTATTGGTTGCTAAGAAAATAAATATTTATAATTAAATATACAATGCATAAAATATTGATTGAACAGATAAATAAAAGGTTACCATCATAACAAAATAACATTAAAATATGATATTAAAATTTGTTTGAAATGTGACATCAATTTTTAAAATAATAAGAATGTTGAACATCCTAACACATTCTAGATTTATACTTCTTATTAACTCCATTATCATCGACGTTGATATACGTTTATTTGTTCCCTATTTTGACTTTAGATTATCATCAATAAAATTATCATTATTAACTTAATCAGTTACCTGGTTAAAAAAAATGGTTGTGTTATTAAGAATGAGAAAGACAAATTTGATGTTAGATAAATATCACAATTGATTATTTTAATTGAAAATTTTATGCTCACGTGGACAGAATCAACATTGTATGATGTGATTTTAGATTCCTGTGACGGCGCTGAAACTCTAGAGTTTGATCTAATTTTACCATATTCGATCTGAAGTCTAGTGTATTGCTATGGACTAAGTTTCAAACATCAGATTTTTTCTGTGATAATATCCATTTTTTTAGGATACTAATTTTCATTTTCTTCGTATGACGAAGATTTTAAATTTGTAAGAAATAAATTGTAATCTTAAATTTAGTATGCTATATTTTTAGGATTTTGTTTTTATTACGTCATTACCTTTAGATTCTGACCACCGAGTTCATCGTCAACATTTGCTGATATTGACCGTCTCGCTTCATAATTTTTGAATTATTAATGTAGATAGGCACGTTAAACTTAATAAAAATATATATAATTATGGTAAAGAGTTTAAGAAGAATAATATTTTCGAAGTGTTTGATTTATTGAACATGATGTCTCATGTTCGTGTTTGACATGATTTTTCCACATTTGCAGTTCTATGTATGGTTAATGATACAAAGTTCCCTTGTGTATATGTAACATTTTCGACACTACAAAGTCATAATTGAGATATCGACTCCATCTACATTAAGATCTTAAAAGTTTAACATTGGAAAATTAAAAAGTCTTATGACCACACTTTATTGATAAATAAATAAAGAAAAAGTTACATACCGCCTAATATATGAACTTGTGAGATCCCTAATATGCTTATACAAAAAACATTATCAAGCTAATGTGAAAATTTGTTTTATTAATAAATTAAAAGTACTTGAAAAGATGATGTATTTCTTCATGTTCAATTTTAAAAGTTACTAATGAATTAAAATAATTGAAAATTTTATGTTATTATTCAAATTTATATTGTTCATACTATTTTAAAACGGCCTGAAAAACATTTTAGGTACCAATCTACTAAGCCCGCATGTAATTTGGGTAATATAGATTTAAACTATTTTTACATTGGTATATTGAATTTTTAACACTTCGTCAACATACTTAAGGAAATGATGTGTTCGTTAAGTATGCTTTCAAAAATTACTCGTGAATTAAATAATTCAAAATTTAAAATTTTATTGAATTCAAATTATTTATTACTTTAAATCAGCGTTAAAGATGGCTTAACTACCAACAAACATGTAATCTGAATGAGATAGATTTAAAATAGTTATATAGTGATGAATTGTGGCGGACATTGTATTAAAATAGGTTTTTTTACTTTTAAAATTTTAAAATTTATTTAAATCATACAATAATGCCACTGTTAATCTATATCAATACTATTATATAATGGACGAAACATTAAAAGTTTGGTTGGTCGGTATGGTACGTTGTGATTTTACTTAATTACCCTTAACTATATTTCGTGTTTTTACTTAATTAACCTTACTTATTTATAAAAATATATTATTAAATAATAATATTAACTATTTATAACCAATTACCCATTTTCCCTAAAATACATTATTTTTTTCTAACAAATTTCTCTAGTTTTTCAAACATGGCAATTACCTTTTTTAACTAAAACATATTAGTTTTTCTATTTTTTCCTTACTAAAACCCCTCATTTTCCAAAAATATCACGGACAAAACTTTAGTTATTTATTTTTAAACCTATAATATTATAATTATTTTTTAAAAGTTTACCAATTTTAACATGTTTACTTATTTTTCTTAACAAATGCAATCACTAAGAATATTAAAATATAAATAATCAAATACCTATTTATAACCAATTACTCTAAAACACATTATAGATTTTTTCTAATAAAGTCCATTCTTTTCTAAATATATCACGGGAAATTGTCTTTCTCAATTAACTTTTTCTATTTTTCTCACTAAAATTCATTTTTTCCCAAAAATATCACAGGGAAACTCTTTACTTATTTATTTTAAAACGAATTTAAATACTTTTAATTATTAAATTTTAAAACCTCATTTTCCAAAAATATCACGGGCATTTACCTTTTTAAACTAAATATATGTTACATTTTTTATTTTTTCTTACTAAAACCCCTCATTTTCCAAAAATATAACGCGCAAACCCTTACTTATTTATTTTAAAATATGTTTTAATGTTTTTAATTAATTAAAAGTATTTAGATATTTTAACATGCCTACTTATTTTTTTAACAAATACAATTAATAAAATATTAAAAATATAATAATAAAATAACAATTAACAATCCGTGCATCGCACGGGTTTTAAGCTAGTAATTAATTTAATATGCATATAAGTAAATACCAAATGGTTATTAAAATTATGTATTAAAAACTTTATACTTGAAATTGAATTATTAATATCATATTTAATATAAAATAGTAATCAAATTGGTCGTGTAGTAAATATTTATGAAAATTCAATTATACAATATTATAGTATAATTGTGTTTGATTTTAAATAAATAGTGATTTATTAGAAAATATTTGTTTTTACGATCTTTAACAATTAAATTATCAAAAATTTAAATTATTGATTAAATTCGTTCTTGTTAAAAAAAGATTAAATTCGTTAAAGTTATATATGTACTTGTAATGCTTCCTCATTATTATAAACATGGTCATGAATCTAACTTGGTTAAGTTTTTAATCGTTAGTTAATTTATTTCATTTGTGTTTTATTTTTATTTTAAAAATTTTCGGGAGTGTAAATCTAGGTCATAAGTTAATCGGGTTGGTAGGTGATATGATGGGTAACCCAAAAATATATGTAATGATTCAAAATCAAAGAGGAATTATATTATTCCGAAAAATATGTAATATTTATATATTATATATTTTACTTGAAGTGAGTATTCACATTGTAATTTCAGAAAATAAAAACTATTTCAAATTTTATCTTAGTTGTTCAAAATTATATAGATCGATGTGAAATGTATGTTTGTGTACGAGAGTTTGTGGGTGTAATATATCGCTAAAAAAATTGCCTTCTTTTTTTGTGAATCACGTTAAGAAAATATAAATTATATTTAGCCATATTAGTTAAGAATTGTAAATGTGAAAAGTTATAAACCACACGTTAGTTTAGAATTGTAAAAATGGTAACTTATCTTTGCAATTTGATTGGTTAAAAAATAAATACTATCTTCTGATTGATTCTAAAATAATTCATTTTTTTCTAATTGGTTAACCGGATGGTTATAATAAAGAAATGATACACATTGTGTTTGATTTTAAATTAAAATAGTGATTTTTAGTAAATATTTTTTGATACAAAAAATAAGTATATATAGATATGTTAAATAAAATCATTAATGTGTTTAAATTAGAAATTTTAAACTAACCATGATTAGTAAAATAGGATGAGAATCTTAAATAAGGAAAACTCTTAATATAATATGATTGGTCTAAAATAATTTTAATTGATAACCAAACTCTCGAAATATAAAAAATATAATGAATGGATTTTTTTTTTAATATATTCAATTAACATCGAATTTTTTTAATTACAATAAATAATATTAATATTGGATAACTACCTTCATATCTCTATGTAAAAATCTTAAATTACGACCTTTAACAATTAAACAATAAAAAATACAAATTATTGATCAAAGTCGTACAAACTATACATATATTCGTAATATTTCATCACTCATTAAGTTTACCTATAAAATAGACGATTTTATATTAAATAGATAGTACAATTTGTGATCAAAATTTCGAAGTATATATAATTATCATAAAGGATTTTAAATTCTAATAAAAAAATAATTTTAATTGATAACCAAATTCTTGAAATATATAAATATCATAGTTATCACATTTAAATTCTAATTAAAAACAAAGTATTTTTTATTTTTGATTGGTTAATCGCGTTGTATGGATAGTCCAACCACCATTAGTGTTGTGGATTAAAAAACGTGCTTGTATATTAATTGCTAGGATTTATGAGCTTTCGAGCTTTAATGGCTGCACTTGTGTTTCGAGACTAAATCGGTCCTCACAAGATGCCTACGTATCTCAATTAATGCTGAGAATCAAGCCAAAGACGTAGTTCTGATTGTAGGATCAGGTCCTTTATATAGGCGTCTTGAGCCTCATATTTATGGTAGGTTTAGGAGTCTTAGCTAATAAGTCTCCTTTTTGATAACGGATAAACATCGTATTTCTTGCTGGATAAGTATTTTCCTTGTTGATAAAGGCTATGACTCATTAATTGGGATTCTGGATCCTTCTTTGACTAATTTACCATATTTTGGACTCTTTTCATGAGTTGTATATTTCCCTTATTTATTAATTACGAAATTAATAAATAATCAGGGTTTTGGGCCTTAATTATGGGGCCTTTCCAATGAATCATTAATTATATTTCTATAATTACTTTTATGACCATATCATTTGCCCCCCAACTTCTGGGAAAATCTTCCAGGGGTTTTCGTAGAAGTTATAGCATATTTTTTCCAATTTTGACCGGGAAAATAGGTCAATTTTGACCAGGGAATAAGTCAAATTCGACCTCATTTTCGACCAGAATTTAGGTCATTTTCGACCTCATTTTCGACCAGGATTTAGGCCATTTTCGACCAGGATTTCGACCTCAATCAGTTGTGAGGTCGAAGCTTTCGACCTCAATTTCCAAGTCTTTTTCGACCTCAACTGTTCGACCTCGATCCCGTATATTTTCGACCTCGATCAGTTGTGAGGTCGAAGCTTTCGACCTCAATTTCCAAGTCTTTTTCGAACTCAACTGTTCGACCTCGATTCCATATTTTTTCGACCTCGATCAGTTGTGAGGTCGAAGGTTTCGACCAGGATTTACAGTGTATTTTGGCGTGAGGTCGAACGTTTCGACCTCGTTTTCTAAGCCATTCTCGACCTCATCTCTTCGAACAGGAAGTCGACCAATTTCGACCTCGATTTTTCGATCAGGATTTCTAGGTCAATTTCGACTTCATTTTGGTGTGATGTCGAAGGTTTCGACTTCGATATCTAGGTCTTTTTCGACCTCGTGTCTTCGACCTCGAACCCATACATTTTCGACCTCAATTTAGGTTTTATTCTAGCGTGAGGTCGAAGGGTTCGAGCTCAATTTATGGGTCATTTTCGACCTCGACTCTTCGACCTCGAATCCGTATGTTTTCGACCTCAATTTGGTGCGAGATCGAAGGATTTGAGCTCAATTCTCAGTGTATTTTCGATCTTAATCAATTGACTTTGATCCAGGGTCTTTTCGACCTCGAATTTTCAATTTTTTGACCTTATTTTGGTGTGAAGTCGATGGATACGACCTCATTTCCTCGTGCATTTTCGACTTCGAGCCTTCGACGTCGTTCTAAGGTTTTTTCGACCTCAATTTCTTTTCTTTTTAGTTCTATTTGGGAGCGAGGTCGATGGATTCAACCTTGATTTCCCGTATGTTTTCGATTTCAATCATACGACTTCGATTTAATGTCTTTTCGACCTCAAATCTATTGTCCTTATTTTTGTCTTGGCTATATTTCAAATCAGCCCGAATATCTATTGGACTTTAATTTTCCATACTTTGGGCCTTATTGGGCCTTAATTTGTTTGGGCTTTATGTTAGGTCCAAAGTATCGTAGAAGGGGGGGGGGGTTGAATACGATACTCACAAATAATTTAATTTCGTTCGTGGATTAATCTTTCAGTTCTAGAACGAAATCAAACACACCAAACCAAATCAAGTTTCGGGGAATATATCTTTTTATAAATATAAACCTCGAGGGGTGCTACAATTTCTAATCCGTAGATTAGCTTCAATGAGTTCTAAGTTACACACAATCAAAACTTTGATAGAGTTTAAGCAGAATTAATTTCTCTGTATTTTCTCTCTGGCTCAATCTCTCTCTCAGTTATTGCTTCAGTGTTATAACTCGACTGAGGAAGACACTTCCTCTCTCTGTGTAATTATAGACTTTGTATTTGAAAATCTATCGAACCAAAACCTTCAATCCTGGCCGTTGGATCTTCAAATTCAACCTGACAACAAACACCTTTCCACCTGCTCCCTCAATTCAGAATCCATCGAATGGATTAAATTGTTTTTCATTCGATAGTTTTTAATTCAAAACTATCGAAAAGAAAACAAATCTTTTTAATGAATCTGGTGATTTCCTTTGACATGCATTCGATGGTTTTTGAAATTGAAAAACCATCGAATCTTTTTCCTTGAAATTCTCTTGATCCCATTCGATAGTTTTCATGAATGAAAAACTATTGAATCAAGTTTTTTATCCTTTATTTTTCAGAAACTATTTCAGGGTTTCAGAGTGGTTAAAGTTTCAGACTTTATCACTTTCTTCTGAGACGATAAAACAACTTAATCTTCTTAGTGCCGTAACCTAGTGCAACTGGTCTGGTTCACAGATGAATAACACTTGATCAATTCTTCTTTTATGTCTGCAATTCAATGCTGCTGATAAGTCCTTTGTCGTTCTGGTTGCTTCATCACTGGAATCCTGTGGTACTGACTCTAAATCATTCACATACTTCTGTCGTCTTGAAAGTCTTGTTTCTTTTGCTGTCACTGAGGCTTGAACATTTTCATGAACTTCTTTCCGTGACCTGTTTACGGACTTCAAGAATACATAACGTATTTTGATTTTTTGAGTTTACCTTTTCTTCTTTGATTCTGGATTCTTGTGCTTCTGCTAATATTATTGTATGTCTTGTCCTTTGTTGAGTTGTAGTTATCTCTTTTACATCTTATGTTACATTATGCTTTACAATCTCCCCCTATTTGATTGGATAGAGTTCGACAAGCAAATACTTCGAGGATAACTCAACTAACCAAGGAAACATGAAACTACTTAAAGTAAGACAGCGTAATAATATTAACTGCATTCTGGATCAGATATATATACATTTACAGATTTCATAAATCAAAAAACAATAAAACTTTTCACATTGAAGTTGTTCCTCTTGTCTGAGCTGATAGTTCTTTTGTTCTTTGCTTCAATCTTCAGTCCATTCCAATCTCACCTTCTTCAATCATTGGATCGGAGTTAACAGCTTGATAATCAATCACTGATAGATAGTGCAGTGGTTCTCCAGGTTTAAGGATTGCTCCTTGGATGTGTCTTCCAATATATTCAACCTCTTGACCCACTCCAGCCCATAACCATGCAATGTTAACATCTTTCTTGTTTAGCTTTGGCATGTTTGGCAATCTGGTATGCACTTCCAATCCTCTTTCCACTCTTTTCCTATAGTAAGGAACATTCTCCATTAGAAATCTTCTAAGAGTGTATGCTGCTTTGTCCTTCTCCGTTGATGAGAATCCAGTGGATCTAAGATACTTCTCAACTGAGATTAGATAGTTGTTTGGGTAGTCTCTCAGTTTGTCCTCAGACAAATAGCAGATTCTGAACAAGTCATTCGTCATGAATCTAACCATTGGAGGATCTTCAGTAATCTCTGGACTGACTTTCATCAAGATCTCCTTAACATGCTCTTGTAGTCCTTTGTATCTTGATGAGAATCACCTGCAGTTCTTCCTCAAAACTGCTTGGTGTCTTTCTCTCTCAGCTTGCCTGGCATCTCTTTCAGCTATTTGAGCTTTCACCATCTCCAAGGCAGCTTCTTCTTCCAGTGATAGAGAATTTGCTTCTTCTTCCATATCATCATCCAAGATAGGATGTTCAATTGGCTCTGGATAAAATGGCTCATGCTCCTCCTATAGTGGTTGCTCTTGCATGATCTCAAATTCCTCCTCACTTTTTTTCTTCTTGCACAATGTCTTCAATCCAGTAATATCTAACTGGAATAGCTTCATTGGTTTCCCAAACTCCCCATCCAGTTGTTTGCCAACCTTCATTAGTCACTTCATTTGTTTCCCCTTCTCCAACTTTCTCCCCCTTAGTTGAGGAATCCTCGATGAAGTTATCCTCATTGTAAAAGGTAGTAGAAGGATCAGGTTGTTGTTGTGAAGGTCCGGGTTGTTGGTTCCTCAACATATTCCATAATCTCCTTGAGGGTGGATTGAACATGTACCTCTAGGGTGGATTCAACGTTTCTGTCGGTGTTTGAATCATTTTACCTTTCCCACACAGGCCAGGTGTAAGTGTTTGTGTTTCACTCAATCCCTTAGTGCTAGTAGTACCTGCAGAAGAAAACACCGTAGCCATCCTTAAGGAGGTCACCGGTGGTGCAATGGGGCTTCGCAAGTCCCCGTCCTTGGTTAAACCAAGTTGCTGATCATCCATAGATGATATATCCTTTGAAGGATCTAGAGTTTGAATCTCTAGGGGGTTTGAAACAGGCTCTATTAACAGCAGAGATCCTGAACCTTCCCCAATAGTCTGTGAAGACTTTACCTCAGTTGACTCCTCAATAGTAATTGATTCATTGTCACCGAGTTGCCGATCTGCACCTACGTCAGACCCTTTACCCGCAGGATCCAGATATGTTCCATCTGGGGAGGTAGACAATGACCCTTTAGATTGTGCATTTAGGTCAAAGCCTTCTCTCGACGTCTGTGAAGACTCTTGGTTCTTAGAACCTTCAACCAGTGAACCTGACCATAATATGGTCGGAACACCAGTTGCTTCCGTCAATTCTTCCTTACTTGATTGAGCTATTGGTTCAGATTTAGCTTTCGTTAGCGTAGCCCAATCAGCATCAGAAAAATCAATAAAGGGCGCTTTGGAGGTTTGAAATAAAGTATCAACAGTTGCCTCGATTTCTGTTCTTCTCCTTTTAGAGGAAGGCAGAGCTGTTGTTGAAGGGTGTAACTCCTTATGTGGTGCTGCTATGGCACTATCTCCCTCTACACTCACGGATGTCTGAATGTTGGGCATAGTAGGGGAAGGAGGTTCGTTTGTGGTTTCATTTGGCTCTTCCAAAGGCTCTTCGACCGTGGTTAGAGATTGTGGGTTTGCAATCTCATGGTCTTGAATGGCCGCTGAGGGCTCTGGATCAACATCCATTTGTTGTGGTTCAGGAGCCAGTTCAGGTTAAGGAATGTTACCTTCATTTACCTGTTCCCCTGGGGGTAGAAGTGGTAGGGGCACCGTTCTTAGATATTCAGTGAGAACAGTGGGTACCCCTGGAAGATGATTCTTTCTTATCAGAGCGGTTATTGCATTGCTCTTCATCCTCATGCACTTCATGGTCTCCTCGGCCTCGAATGTCTTTGTTGTTTAATTACAAAAACTATCGAACACCTTTTGTTGAAAAACTATCGAGAATTAAAATAAAGGAAAAATTAATTCTCTCCGATAGATTTTCCTTTTATTTAAAAAACCATCGAGAATTTAGATAAAGACTAATGAAATTCAATTCGATGCTTTTTCAAATTTTCTTCAAAAACTATCGAGAATTGTTTTCGATAGTTTTTCCTTTCCTTTTCAAAAACCATCGAAAGTTAAATTCGATAGATTTATCTATGTACTTGAAAAACTATCGAATTTCCTAAATTCTATATTATTTGCTTCTGTCCAAATTTTAAAACCTGTTCTTGTTTTAGAATTCAGACTTTTTATCTCTTGTCAAGTTTTAATTCTAATAAATCTTTTCAAATTTACCAAAATCAATTCTTAACAGAAAATTTACAATTTTCTTAGAATAAAATCAATTAAATATCATTGAGTGATATTAACCAATTAAAATCTAATGAATTATGCTGCATTAATCTACAATGTCAAAAACAAAGTAAATTAATTCAAATTAAATAGATGCTAGAATATTTAGAACAAATATTAGCACCTAAATAATTTTTAGAATTAATAACTAATTAAATGCCAGAAGATATATCATCCATAATTATGACATAAAATTAGTACAAAAATCCTAACTACGAGAATTGCTCCAGAAAATAAATTCACGAGTCCTAAGGATATAGCAATTCTTAAACTCATGTATTCACCAGGACTATCTGCAGTTACTGACTTCTAATCAAAATCAATTAGAAAGATTTAACATCCCAAGTTCACCAACCAGCTTATTGAAAGTGGATTCATCAAGCGGTTTAGTAAAGATGTCTGCAATTTGATCCTCTGTGGGTACAAAATGTAACTCCACAGTTCCATTCATGACATGCTCTCGGATAAAATGATACCTGATGTCGATGTGCTTCATCCTCGAGTGTTGCACTGGATTGTTAGAGATTGCTATGACACTTGTGTTGTCACAAAAGATTGGAATCTTTGTCAACAAAAGTCCATAGTCACGGAGTTGGTTTCTCATCCACAAGATCTGAGCACAGCAGCTACCAGCAGCAATGTATTCAGCCTCAGCTGTTGATGTGGACACTGAATGCTGCTTCTTGCTATACCAGGAAACCAATCTTCTTCCAAGAAACTGACAGCTTCCTGAAGTACTCTTCCGATCAATCTTACAACCTGCAAAATCAGAGTTTGTATATCCAATAAGATCAAATCATGTATCTTTAGGGTACCAAATTCCAAGATTTGGGGTTCCCTTAAGATATCTAAATATTCGCTTAACAGATATTAGATGAGATTCTTTAGGATCATACTGAAACCTAGCACACAAGCATGTTGCAAACATTATATCTGGTCTACTTGCAGTGAGATAAAGTAATGAGCCTATCATACCTCTGTAGCCTGTGATGTCAACCTTCTTACCAGTTTCATCCTTATCAAGCTTAGTGGCAGTTGGCATAGGAGTCTTTGCTGTAGATGAGTCTTCCATTTGATACTTCTTAAGAAGATCCTTGATGTACTTGGACTGACAAATGAATATACCATCTTGTCTTTGGTATACTTGCAGTCCAAGGAAGAATGACAATTCACCCATCATGCTCATTTCATAACGACTCTGCATTAACTTAGCAAATCTCTTGCATAGATCATCATTAGTAGAACCAAATATTGTGTCATCAACATATACTTGCACCAATATCAAATCATTTTTATGCTTTTTGACAAAGAGAGTTTTGTCTACAACACCTCTTGTAAAATCATTTTCAAGTAAGAATTCAGAGAGAGTGTCATACCATGTCCTCGGAGCTTGTTTGAGTCCATAGAGAGCTTTGAATAGAAAGTACACAAAGTCTGCCAGTTTTGAATCCTCAAAACCTGGAGGTTGTTCCACATACACTTCTTCTTCTAACTCCCCGTTCAGAAAAGCACTCTTCACATCCATTTGATATACCTTGTAATTGGAATGTGCTGTGAATGCCAGAAACATCCTGATGGCCTCAAGTCTTGCTACTGGTGCATAGGTTTCATCATAATCTATACCCTCTTCTTGAGAGTAACCTTTAGCAACCAGTCTGGCTTTGTTTCTCGTTACAATGCCATCTTCGTCTAACTTATTTCTGAATACCCATCTTGTTCCAATAACAGATTTTCCCTTAGGCCTGGGTACCAGCTTCCAAACTTTCTGCCTTTCAAACTGATTGAGTTCTTCTTGCATAGCAATTACCCAATCTGGATCATATAGAGCATCTTCAACTTTCTTAGGTTCTGTTTCTGAAAGAAACCCAGAATAGTGACATTCATTTTGTGATGTTCTCCTAGTTCTCACTCCTGTGTCCGGATCACCAATGATCAAGTGAAAGGGATGATCTCTATTCCATACCCTTTGTCTTGGCAGATGCGATCTTGATGATTCTCCTTGTTCTAGATGTTGTGGAGTGTGACTAGTTGATCCTTCTCCTGCTCCCCCTGAGTTGTTGACGGTTTGATCTGATGATTTTGTAGACTGACTAGTGGATCCTGTAGAATTTTGAGGATCTCCACTTTGGTCACCACTTTGTCCAGAGTCATTATCATTATCATTATTATTAATAACTGTAACAACTTCAGGTACTTCTTCATTGTCAGAGAGATCTCCTGATAGATTTTCAAATACCAAGGATTCAGAGTTCTCTCCAGTTTGCAGGTCTGGTCTCTTGGTTTCGTCAAATGTTACATTAAAGCTTTCCAACACCTTCTTATCTTCAATCACATATACCCTGAAAGCCTTAGATTCCAGAGAATAGCCCAGAAAAATGCCTTCATCTACTTTGGCATCAAACTTGCCAAGATGTTCTCCATCTTTAAGTACAAAGCACTTTGCACCAAACACATGAAAGTACTTCAGTGTTGGCTTCTTGTTGGCCATTAACTCATACAGAGTCTTTTCATGATCTTTGTTGATCAGGGTACGATTCTGAGTGTAGCAAGCTGTATTCACTGCTTCAGCCCAAAAGTAAGTGGGAAGTTTTGATTCACTCAACATGGTCCTTGCTGCTTCAACCAAGGTCCTGTTTTTCCTTTCCACTACTCCATTCTGTTGAGGAGTTCTTGGTGCTGAATACTGTCTTGATATTCCTTTCTCTGAGCAGAAATCATTAAGAACTGCATTCTTGAATTCAGTTCCATTGTCTGATCTGATTGTCCGCACAGGTAGCTTAGCTTCCACTTCTATCTTCTTGATGTGATCAATGATTAGTTGTGTTGCTTCATCCTTTGATTGTATGAACAACACCCACGTGTACTTGGAGTAGTCATCCACCATCACCAATGCATATCTTTTTCTTGAAAGTGACATGACATTTACTGGACCAAATAAATCCATATGAATCAGCTGTAATGGTTCAGTAATGCTTGTCATTCCTTTGCTCCCATGTGATGCTTTCTTCGACTTCCCCTTTTCACATGCTTCACATAGTCCCTCCTGATTGAATTCCATCAGGGGCAACCCTCTCACTAACTCTCTCTTTACCAAAGAGTTCATAGTTTTGAAGTTCAAATGTGAGAGCTTCTTGTGCCATAGCCAACTTTGTTCTGAAGATGCCTTTGCATAGAAACATGTAACTTCTCCTTCACTGGTAGAACTTAAGTCGGCTATAAACAAGTTTCCTTTTCTCACTCCCAGTAGAGTAAGCTTCTCATCCTTCCTGTTGGTGATTAAGCACTTGTCCTTTCTGAAATCTACATTGTAGCCTTTATCACAGAACTGACTGATGCTTAAAAGATTGTGCTTTAATCCTTCAACAAGAGAGATGTTTTCAATGATGACATTTCCAGCTTTCAATTTACCATATCCCGTAGTGAATCCTTTGCTGTCATCTCCAAAGGTTACAATCGGGCCGGTCTTCTTAACCACCTCTGTAAGCAGGGACTCTTCACCTGTCATGTGTCTAGAACAGCCACTATCCAGTATCCACACGACCTTTGAGTTTTTAACCTTACCCTGCAATCACAGATTGATTAAGCGGACTTTGGTACCCAAAATTGTTTGGGTCCTGAAGGTTTAGATGATTTAATAGGAGTAACATTCAATTTAGTCTTACCCTGTTTGATATTCATAGTATCTGTGGATTTAACATTATCAGTGCTATTGCTACTATCATTCATCAACTTAAAATAAGCATGCATGATGTTGTACTTACATAGCAAACACTCTTTCTTTCCACAGGGTTCATGAAGATCAGGCATGTCAGACATGTTATGCATTTCAGAAGTATTAGCAGTTTCTACTTTAACCTTTTTACATGCATGTGTAAGGTGTCCAGCAGAATTACAAATGGCGCACAACTTCCTAGATGCAATGGGAGAAAGTGGAACAACTTCCTGATTAACAATCTTCTTCTTCCCATTCCTGTTCTTTTTAACATTACTAACTAAGGAACCTACTTCAGTTTTAGGTAGCTTAGTCTTTACCTCTTTTTCCTTCAACAAATCATCCTCAAGCAATTCTTGTGCTATGTAAAGATCATCCTCATGAAAAAGTGGTGGAAAAGGCTTAACAAAAACTGGACAATCAACATTCTTAAGAACATGTGGAGTATTCCTTTTGACAACTGAAGGTGTCACAGGGAATTCCAAAATCTTCTTACCAGCTTTCTTGTTATAGTCAAGTCCTATAGCAGTTTTATTCTCTACGGCCTGAGTATCAATGATCTCCTTGGCAATTAGAGCGGAATTCTTAAAAGCATTCAGCTTCAAATCTAAATCTGAAATCTGCTTCCTGAGGATAGTCTTTATCTCATCATTACACTTGACCTTGTTCTCTAAGTACTCATTCTTTTGCTTAAGATCTTCTACTGTGATAGCTACAAGCTCTAGTTCTTCATTTTTAGATTCTAACTTTTTAATCTTAAGAACTAGTCTAGCATTTTCCATTTCAGATGCTAGCATGCTTGTGTGTACATTAAACAATTCTACACTAAGATCTTGCACAGTTTTCTTGTACTCAGAGTTAGACATATCAATTGTAGTTAAGATAGGTACCTGAGATGATTGAGGTGATTCCTCTGAAGAGTCAGCCATTAGAGCAACATTTACATATTCCTCCTCTTCATCCGAATCAGTATCATCCCAGTGCTTTCCCTCTGCTATATAAGCTTTCCCTTTCTGATTTCCGGAGAATGCCTCCAATTGCTGTTTAAGCTTGGCATTCTCCTTCTTCAACTCATCATAAGAATCCTTCTTTCCATAGACATCTTTCATGTCTCTTGCTTGACGAGGCTTCCGGCATTCAGTGGCGAAGTGCCCTAACTCATTGCAGTTGTAGCATCTTGATTTGCTTCTATCAATCATGCCAGTCTTGTAGCCTCCCTTAAAGCCTGTACTAGGTGTATAATTGCTCTTCTAGAATCTGTTGGTTGAGCCCTTGAACTTGTACTTAGGGTTTCTCTTGAAACGAATATGACTGAACTTTGCAGCTAAGTACGCCATGGTTTTGTCTTCCATTTGCTCAAGCTCTTCTAGGGTGTAGTAAACACTTTCATCAACACCCAGATTCACAGAATCCATCTCTGCTTCTATTATCACCTCCTTTCCAGCTCTAGAGGTTTGAACCTGTGTTAGGCCGAATACACAATATAACCAAGTATGTATGAGAATAACAATAATTAAGAACACTGTTTATGAATCAATAAACTGTATTTATATTAACAGCTTCTCTCTTTATGATGTTAATGAATCACAAAGAGCTTCTAGGTTACAAGAATAATATATCAATATTCGCGTCCCTTCTAGGGATAACCTATCTGTGTTTATATAGTACACAGCTACATACAATCCTTATCTAATTGATACTCCTATAAATTAGCTATACAATTCATATCAATTAAGGATTGCTTCAGTCTTCTGTCCAGTCTCCTTAGCTGTATCAATATATTCTGCTTCTTTCCATCTTTAGAATATATTGCTTCTAGAATCTTTATCTTTGCACCGACAGCTAAGTCAACTATCACCCTGTCAGACTTTAACAAACTCTGACCGGCTTCCATTAAACTCTTCACCCTGTCAGAGTTTAACTAAACTCTGACTGGCTTCTGATAAACTCTTGTCAGTACCTGTTGCTTAAACACTGATAAACAAACATTAGCAATTATATCTAACAATCTCCCCCAACTTGTTCATAATAAAATGTACAAGTTAAACATATAATTGATGATGTCAAAACCATTTAACAAATGCAGTGTTTAACATATAACAGAGTTTGATTTAAAACAGAGTTTAAATTTGACTTGGAATAGAAAATATTAAAAACTTACAGTCAGACTTTACTTGACTTCTTCAATATCAGGTACAGTCCTGAGATAATCAATCAGCAGTCTTCTCTCAGCATTCTCAAGTTCAGCTATCATAATCTCTTTCAGCTCCTTATACTCTGGATCTCCTTCACCAGTTTGATATATGGCAGCCCTCAGAGAATAGATACTGTTCTTCTTCATGTCATTTCCTAACCGAATGTACTGAGCTTTATCTGACTCTAAGTTGAATTCTAAGACTTTTATTCCAAGTGCAGTTGTAAATCTAGCACTGTTTTTCTTCATCTTCACCAACTTTCCAGCATGATTTCTATACTTTGGAATATAAGCATTTGAGACTTCTCCTCCTCCAAGCATCACTTTTGATCTCAGCATCTTTTCTCTTAAGATTTGAGCAACATTATGGGTGTGTCTGTTCTTAACTTTCAACAGATAAAGTACATATTCAAGTTCTTCCCATGATTTGAGATTTACATCAGATTCTTCAACTCTATAAACACTTCCATCACTCATGAAGTATAACAGAAACTGCTTCTTCAAGACTCTGTGAAAAATCAACTGAACAGATTCTAACTTATCAAGATTTTCTTGTGTATCCCTAATACCAGATCCTGCCAGTGAAATATTGTCTTGAGATCTGTTATTTATTCTCTTCTCCCTATGTGAACCTAAACCAGACTTATCATAAGATTCTTTTCCAAGTACAGTCCTGGTTTGAGAAAAATCCACAGGTTGAAGTGTCAGAGTTTCAGAGAGTACAGGTCTTAAGAAACCTTTGAGTTGAGGAGCTAGCTGAGTTTGCACAGCTTGAGCCTTGTCAGAGGCTGGCTTAACTTCAATAGTATCATCAACTTGAGAAGCGTCAGAGGTTGACTTTGCTAATCTTGTTTCAACTTGAGCAATGTCAGAGGTTGAATTATCTTTCTTCTTCAGGTTAGGCTCTTCAATCATTTTGCCTTTACCCTTATCAGAGTTTCTAATCATAGGTCTCCTTGTATATTGTATACTCTGTTGTGTATTCTCTTTGATAAAAATACCAACTTCTTTCTTCCTAGGAGCCTTGATTTCCTGTTTCTTGTAGATTCCAGCTTCAAGATTTTTCTTGTGTTCTTCAGCAAGCATATGTTCTTCAGCCTGGATATCTTCAATAGTAACTTCCTTTCCATGCTCTTTAATAAAGATCCTAGCAGCAATCTCTTCATCAGTAGATGGATTAGCTGAAACAACTAAACTTTTGTTGAGTTTTGAAGTAGATTGACCACCAGAAGTAGATTGACCACCAGAGTTTATTACACGTCTTTGCCTTTGAGCAGAAATCCTTCTTTCATTTCCTCTGCTTCCCCCATCAGTAGAATCATCCTTCCGTCTCAGAGTTTGAGTATCTTTGCATTTGTCTTTAGGTATACTCTCCCCCTTTTTGACATCATCAGAAAGTAGTACTGATGTCAGCAATTCAAGCGCAGTAGAAATGGAAGTCAGTTGAACAGACATAGCATTCTGGTTGTCCTCAACTGTCCCAAGCCTCTTCTTGATTTCTTCAGAATCCCTGGCTTGCTGCTTGAACATGGCATAGTAAGAAGTTCTGTCAGCCTTTAAAGTAAGATCCCTCAGACTTACTTCATTCCTCAATTTGGTAAGCATTTGTTGATTCTCATCAAATCTATTATTGAGAGATTTGACTTGAATAACAGTTGCCTGTAAGCTCGTAAGGACATCAGGATTTGTAATCTTCTTAACAGAATCAGATAGAAAATCTGTAGCCCGTTGTGCTGGAAAGACACAATCTGCATTAGCCCATGCATTGTAGTACATATTCTGAAAATGCTCAGAAGCAGCCCTTTGAACTTCCCTCTCTTCAGTAGAATTTGCTTGAAGATCAGAAACTTCCACTTGAATATCAGAGTTTGAATGAGCAGGACTAGCTTCAGCATTGTCATCCTCTCTGTGAATATCTTCAAGCACATTTTCAGCAGTGATTTCATCAATTAACTGAGCAGTGGCATCAGGTACTTGATCTGCTACAGTTTGAGGAACATCAGAGTTTGCTGGAGCAGTAACCTCTGCTTCTCTCTGAACAATCTCAACAACTGATTGTTGCAAAGTTTCAAGGAAAACAATATCCTCATGATCATTATCTGTTGCATCAGCATGTACAGCAACAGCTTCTGGAACTGGATCAACTCTAATCTGATCAACTTCCTCACCT
This sequence comes from Heracleum sosnowskyi, assembly GCA_030848705.1. Taxonomy (NCBI): domain Eukaryota; kingdom Viridiplantae; phylum Streptophyta; class Magnoliopsida; order Apiales; family Apiaceae; genus Heracleum; species Heracleum sosnowskyi. Next base: position 7,911,507 of record CM061235.1, on the reverse strand, counting down.
TTCTCAAAATCAAGAGAAATGATTTCTGTGTGAGAAGCAATAGGTTCTACTAATTCAGTAGTAGCTTGATCAGCTTCCAGTACAGTATCTTCATGATCAATAATCCTGCTGTCAGAGTATGCAGCAGCTTCCTCAACTACATCATCAGCTTTTGATGTAGGAGCTTCTGTTTCAAAATCCATCATAATAGGTTCAGGATTTGCAGCATCTTCAGCAGTTAGAATATCCTCCTCAACAACAATTGCAGGAGTACTTGAAGGTACAGTTGTAATCACAATCTCCTCATTCTCTGATGTAGGAGTTTCAGTGTCCTCAGGTTCTTTGTCCATATTGGCAATGATATCACCAAAAAGTTGATCAGCAACTAGTCTTCTCTTTCTCTGATGAAGAGTCTCTTCATCAGCTTCAGTTTCTGAGTCTACATTAGAATCAGTAGCAACAGACTTTGCCCTTTGGGCTCGCCTTTTCTTCATTCTTTTTCTCTGAGGCACAGCATCAACATTTGATACCTCAGCTTCAGTTTGTTGCAAACCAGACTTAACTGCTCGAACTTTGGATCTCTTTGACCTCTGTGGTTGAGACACAGAAGGTCCAGCTTCAGGATGTTGTCAAGCAATCCCAGATGGTATAATGATCAGTTAAACAACTGGGTAGCGATCATCAGAAGTAGTAGAGCACAATAACTTCTGGCTCTAGCTCTTCTGCTTCAGATGTAGCATTCAGATACTTGTCCTGGTTAAATAGATCTTCTCTTTTGTAACCATAGTGATTAGTATGTACCAGAAAGCTTAGCTAAACATGAGTATGAAATGGTCTGAATGTAAATTTGAATCAATTAATGAAAAAAAATTTGTTTCTTTACATATCAGTATTATCAATTTTGCATAGTAATTGTAAAGTGAAAGAAATGATATCACTTTAAACAATAAACTAACATACTCAGCAGCATTACGAATCACTATCAGGACTTATCAAACACACTCTTTCTTTTCTCCGTTCAATCATACTTTTTCCGAAAAACAAATGGCTAATCTCAAAATTATAACATGTCTGAAACAAATAGATTATTTTAACCATCAGAGATTAAAACAAAGTAACCTCGGCGTATTTCACACAATACATCAGTGTTTACCATTTGTCCTTCTTTGTCAATAAACTCTTTTCTCAATCTGTACAGTTGTGAAAATATGTGTGTGTAGTAGCAGAGTTTACCGAAATCAGTATTTAGATCATCTCAAAGTGCATAAAATCCACAAACTAAAGTAGTAAAAACTGGTTGCCTAAACTCTCATGTATAACATAGACACTGATTTTTCTATCTAAACTCTGTATTACTGATATCCTTTCATTTGGAGATGTCTTTTATTTTTCACCCCCTTTATTATTATTTATTTATTTTTTTTTTTTTATTTTTTTTTTTCCAGTAATCAGTGGTTGGCACTAGTCACCAAAAATCAAAGATTTTAGCCTTTATTTCATACAATAAGTTCCTGGATCTTCCTAGGCACAACATGATCTCAAAGGAATTTGTGCTCTGTTTGGCATCTTTTGATGTGAGGGTGAATTATTTGCATTAAATAATCAGAGTTTAGACTTTTCATCAGTAATTATAATTAACTTATGAGAGAAGATGCAAACAGCTAATACAGACTCAGTGTATAGGATCAATAAACTAAGAGATGCTATAAATATAGAGACAGTATCATGTTGTGTTAGCTTACTGCACATATTTGAGATCAGAATCTATCAACTCTTAAGGATTCACAATTACTTACTGAGAATTATGCTTCATACAAATTTCTTCATTGGTCCAAATGTTTCAGACAAAATTACAATCAGAGTATAACATTAAACTGTAACTATCAGAGTATGACCAACAGAGTTTACCATCAGAGCTTACTTTCAGTGTATGACAGACACTTCACAGAGTTTATCATCAGAGCTTACTTTCAGTGTATGACAGACACTTCACAGAGTTTATCATCAGAGTTTAACATGCTGGTTCACATAACAGTTAACATTTGCAAGGAATCATGAGCATTTAAACAATCAAACATGGATAGATTTTGAGTCTAACCCGTATCTCTAGTCTGAACCAGAGATCATTCCAAGTTCATTTACCAATCTTGTAAACGTAGCTTCACTCAAAGGTTTGGTGAAGATATCTGCAAGTTGTTGGTCTGTAGACACAAAATGAAGCTCAATGTTCCCTTCTTCCACATGTTCTCTGATAAAATGATATCTTATGCTGATGTGCTTGGTCATGGAGTGCTGTACTGGATTACCTGTCATAGCAATAGCACTTTGGTTATCACAGAAAATAGGTATTTTAGAGTACCTTAACCCATAATCCAGCAGTTGATTCTTCATCCATAAAATCTGTGCACAACAGCTACCAGCTGCTATATACTCTGCTTCAGCAGTGGATGTCGAGATTGACTTCTGTTTCTTGCTGTACCAAGAAACTAATCTGTCACCTAAAAATTGACAGCTTCCACTTGTACTTTTTCTGTCTATCTTACAGCCTGCAAAATCTGCATCAGAGTAACCAATTAACTTAAACTCTGATTCTCTAGGATACCACAAACCCAGGGTTATGGTTCCTTTGAGATATTTGAAGATCCTTTTCACAGCTGTTAGATGAGGCTCTCTGGGATCTGCTTGAAATCTTGCACAAAGACATGTTGCATACATGATATCAGGTCTACTTGCAGTAAGATACAGTAGAGACCCTATCATTCCTCTGTAGTTAGTCATATCTACTGAGGCTCCTGTGTCTTTGTCAAGCTTCGTTGCTGTAGCCATGGGAGTTGTAGCAGATGAACTATCAAGCATACCAAATTTCTTTAGAAGATTTCTGGTATACTTTGCTTGATTGATAAAAATCCCATCATCTGTTTGCTTGACCTGTAAGCCTAGAAAATAACTAAGCTCTCCCATCATGCTCATTTGATACCTGGATTGCATAAGCTTTGCAAACTTCTTACAAAGTTTGTCATTAGTAGATCCAAAAATAATATCATCTACATAAATTTGAACTAAAAGCAAATCATCACCAGAATTGAAATAAAACAGGGTTTTATCAATTGTACCTCTTGTGAACCCACTTTCTAAAAGAAATTGAGCAAGAGTTTCATACCATGCTCTTGGTGCTTGCTTTAGTCCATATAATGCCTTGTCAAGCCTGTAGACATAATCTGGATGCTTGGAATCTACAAATCCTGGTGGTTGTTCAACAAACACTTCTTCTTCAAGCTTCCCATTGAGAAAAGCACTTTTTACATCCATCTGAAAAACTTTAAACTTCTTGTGTGCAGCATAGGCCAGAAAAATTCTTATGGCCTCCAATCTTGCAACTGGAGCAAAGGTTTCATCATAGTCAATTCCTTCCTGTTGTGAATAACCTTTAGCCACAAGTCTAGCCTTGTTTCTTGTAATCACACCTTCACTGTCAGTCTTGTTTCTGAAAACCCACTTTGTACCTACAATTGATCTATTCTTTGGTCTAGGTACAAGTGTCCAGACTTCATTTCTTTCAAATTCATTTAACTCTTCTTGCATTGCTGTAATCCAATTAGCATCTTGAAGAGCTTCCTCCACTTTCTTTGGTTCTGTTTGAGACAAGAAAGCATGATACAGACACTCATTGTTTGTTGCACTTCTAGTTCTCACACTAGCATCAGGATCTCCAATTATGAGATCAGGTGTGTGTGCCTGTGTCCACTTTCTGGCTGTTGGTAAGTGGTTTCTTGCATCATTATTGAATCCTCCCCCTTGATCCATGCTCTCCTGATTCATATGTTGACTTTCTGTATTATCTGAGGCTCCCCCTGTATTGGATGGCTCAGAGTTTGAACTTTCAGAGTTTGAATCAGTTTCCTCAACTGACTCACTTGCTGTGCCTTGTTGAGCTTCTTCACGCTCCCCCTCAACTGGTTCTCTATTTAGTTCAATTTGAGAATTTCCAGTTTCTCCAGTATTTACCAGTAGAGGTTCAGAGTATGCTTCGTCAGAGTTTGTCAACCCTGCTTCATCAGAGTTTATATCATCAGAGAATAGATCTTCATTTTCAAAACGTAGTTGATCATATCCATCCTTGTCTTCAAGTCCAATTATTTTCTTGTCATCAAACGACACATGTATGGATTCCATGATCACCTTTGTTCTCAGATTGTAAACTCTGAATGCTTTTGTTGACAATGGATAGCCAACAAAGATTCCTTCATCAGCTTTTAACTCGAACTTGGTCAACTGTTCAGGATGAGTCTTCAACACAAAGCATTTGCATCCAAATATGTGAAAATATTTCAAATTTGGCTTCTTGTTTTTCACCATCTCATATGGTGTTTTTCCATGCTTGTTGATCAGAGTTGCATTTTGAGTAAAACAAGCAGTTTGAACAGCTTCTGCCCAGAAATAAGTTGGCAATTTTGCTTCATCTAGCATAGTTCTTGCAGCTTCAATTAAGGTTCTGTTCTTTCTTTCAACTACACCATTTTGCTGTGGAGTTCCAGGTGCAGAAAATTCTTGTTTGACTCCTCTTTCCTTGCAGAAAGCTTCCATGATTGAGTTTCTGAATTCAGTTCCATTATCACTCCTTATAATTTTGACTTTGTGCTGTGATCCTTTGTCCAGTAGATTTACATGATCCATCAACGTTTGAGCAGTTTCATCCTTCTTTGACAAGAAATACACCCATGTATATCTAGTATATTCATCAACAATTACTAGAGCATATTTCTTTCTGCCCATGGACATCACATTCACTGGTCCAAAGAGATCAACATGTAGAAGATGATAAGGTTCCACTACTGAAGATTCAGATTTGCTCTTGAAAGATGACTTCCTTTGCTTGGCCTTTTGACAAGAATCACATAGACCATCTAGATTGAGTATTGATTTTGGAAGTCCTCTTACAAGATCCTTTCTTATAAGCTCATTGATGTTGTTCAAATTGAGATGAGAGAGCTTCTTGTGCCAATTCCAACTCTCTTCATTTGACATTTTTGCAGTCAGACACACTATTTTTCCATCAGAGTTTGTTACCAAACTTGCTTCATAAATATTGTTGCGCCTGTGTCCAACTAGAACAACTTTCCCAGTAGATTTACTGATAACTTCACAGTATTCACTATGAAAATCTACATGGTTTCCTCTGTCACAGATTTGACTCACAGATAACAGATTATGCTTGAGTCCTGAGACTAGAGCTACTTTTGTGATGATGACACTTCCAAGATTAATATTGCCATATCCCAGAGTGTGTCCTATGTTGCCATCTCCATAGGAAACTTTTGGGCCAGCCTTCTCCTCAAAGTCTGATAGCAGGGCTTTATTTCCAGTCATATGTCCTGAGCATCCACTGTCTAAGATAAGTGTGCTCTCTATTATACCCTTATTTTCAGAAGATTCAGTCTCATCTCTGACAGTTGCCATAAGAGCATAGTTTTCTCCATCATCAGAGTCTGAAGTATCTGCCCAGTCTCTGCCTTTAGAGATGAGTGCTTTCTCAGATTTGCCTTTCTTGCACTCTGGAGCATAATGACCCATCTCCTTACACTTGTAGCACTGGATTTGAGACTTATCCTTCTTGCCAGACTTGTTCTCCTTTCCATCAGACTTTCTGAAACTTCTCCTTTCAGAGTTTGAATCTTTCCTTGAGAATCTCTTTCCTTTCTTGAAGTTCTTGAATCCCATCTTCTTAAAGGTCTTCACCATCAATGCAGCCATTTGCATCAACTCCTCTTCATCATCCTCAGAGTCAGAAGCTTCATCAGAGTTTGAGTCATCATCAGAGTTTGATGACTCACTCTCAAATTTAATAACTAAAGCCTTTCCCTTGGCTTTCTTCCTTGATGATTCCTTCTTGATGGGCTTCTCCTCGACTTTGAGAGCAACAGATTTTGTCTTCTTGCTGGACCTCCTGTTTCTTTGTTCTATCTCAAGTTCATGAGTCTTTAACAATCCATAGATCTCATCAAGATCTGTATCAGCAAGATCATAATTATCTCTGATTGTTGTTGCCTTTAAGTCCCACTTTTCAGGTAGAGATAACAGAAACTTGAGATTGGACTCTTCAAGTTCATATTCCTTATCTACCAGAGACAGATCGTTCAACAGTTTGCAAAATCTGTCATAAGTCTCAGTCAAGGTTTCATTAGTTCTTGAATCAAAGTGCTCATACTCCTGTGTGAGTATTGTTTTTCTGTTCTTCTTAATAGCACCTGTTCCCTGGCATCTGACTTCTAAAGCATCCCATATCTCTTTGGCAGTTTTGCAGCCAATTACTCTGTTAGACATTACATTATCTAAAGCACTGTGGAGAAGATGTCTAACCTTTGCATCCTTTGCAATTGATGAGATATCCTCAGGAGTCATATCTTTCTTTTCCTTTGGAACAGTCTTTTGTGCTTGACCATCAACAACAGGGGATAATTTAGTTGGCATATGAGGACCATCATTAATTCTGTCAAGGTATTCTGGATCTGTAGCCTCCAGAAACATGGTCATCTTAACCTTCCAAATCGGATACTCTACTGGCCTGAGTATTGGAACCCTGATTGTTTCATATCGACTCACAGAATTGGGCTTAACCTGTTCAGCCTTAGTAGCAGTTTGATTTTCTTCAGACATGATTAATACTGTGTTTGAATCGTAAAACTGTATATATTAAACAGCCTTGGCTCTGATACCAATTGTTAGGCCGAATACACAATATAACCAAGTATGTATGAGAATAACAATAATTAAGAACACTGTTTATGAATCAATAAACTGTATTTATATTAACAGCTTCTCTCTTTATGATGTTAATGAATCACAAAGAGCTTCTAGGTTACAAGAATAATATATCAATATTCGCGTCCCTTCTAGGGATAACCTATCTGTGTTTATATAGTACACAGCTACATACAATCCTTATCTAATTGATACTCCTATAAATTAGCTATACAATTCATATCAATTAAGGATTGCTTCAGTCTTCTGTCCAGTCTCCTTAGCTGTATCAATATATTCTGCTTCTTTCCATCTTTAGAATATATTGCTTCTAGAATCTTTATCTTTGCACCGACAGCTAAGTCAACTATCACCCTGTCAGACTTTAACAAACTCTGACCGGCTTCCATTAAACTCTTCACCCTGTCAGAGTTTAACTAAACTCTGACTGGCTTCTGATAAACTCTTGTCAGTACCTGTTGCTTAAACACTGATAAACAAACATTAGCAATTATATCTAACAACCTGAATCTCAGAAATTGTTGGTTCATCCACTACAAGTGTTGCTGATCTCACAAGTGCATTGTGCTTGCTTTCCACTGTCCCTGATCCGTAGATTATCACTCTCTGTTCCTGTTCCATCTCATAGGTCTTCAACTTGCCATAGATCATCTCTAGTGGCATCTTTGTGAAGTCAATTCTTTCCCTAATGGATGATGACTTGTGTTCTACATGATGGGGCAGCGTCATCATGAACTTCCTGTTTGATTCTCTCAGTGGATAGGTCTTTCCTTTCATTGCCAATTCATTGAGTAGCTTAGTATATTTCTCAAAGACCTGAGTTATACTTTCTCCTGGCAGTGACCTAAACGCTTCATATTGAGAAGTCAGGATGTCCAATCTGTTTTCCTGAACGTCTTCAGTTCCTTCCATTATCAAGTTAATGGTATCCCACATATGTTTCCCGCTTGTACAGTTCATCAACTTATAGCTCATTTCCTTGTCTGCGGAGTCCCCCAATATCAACATTAAACCGGTGTCCAATCGAATCAGTTCTTTTTCAGAATCTGTGAATTCACTAATATCCTGAGGTTGGGTGCCTGAAGGAATCCTGCTACCATCAGGAGCTGTAGATTCAGCAACTGGTTTCATTGAAACAAACGGTCCGTTTTCTAAAATGCCAATATACAACGGATTAGATGCCTTGATAAATAATAGCATCTTCATCTTCCACAAACCGAAATCATCTCTAGTAAACGGGGGAACTTTAATACCAGCGGTTGTCTTTGGAGCACTCATGGTTTCTGAAAAATTCAAATTGTTTAAAATTCAAGAAATTCCAATTAAATGAAAATTTTTGAAAGTTAAAAAATTTGCTTCGAATTTTCACGCTACGTTTGATTTTGGTCTCATTCACCGGATCTGATTTGTATGTCAATCAAGTAGCTCTGATACCAATTGTTAGGTCCAAAGTATCGTAGAAGGGGGGGTTGAATACGATACTCACAAATAATTTAATTTCGTTCGCGGATTAATCTTTCAGTTCTAGAACGAAATCAAACACACCAAACCAAATCAAGTTTCGGGGAATATATCTTTTTATAAATATAAACCTCGAGGGGTGCTACAATTTCTAATCCGTAGATTAGCTTCAATGAGTTCTAAGTTACACACAATCAAAACTTTGATAGAGTTTAAGCAGAATAAATTTCTCTGTATTTTCTCTCTGGCTCAATCTCTCTCTCAGTTATTGCTTCAGTGTTATAACTCGACTGAGGAAGACACTTCCTCTCTCTGTGTAATTATAGACTTTGTATTTGAAAATCTATCGAACCAAAACCTTCAATCCTGGCCGTTGGATCTTCAAATTCAACCTGACAACAAACACCTTTCCACCTGCTCCCTCAATTTAGAATCCATCGAATGGATTAAATTGTTTTTCATTCGATAGTTTTTAATTCAAAACTATCGAAAAGAAAACAAATCTTTTTAATGAATCTGGTGATTTCCTTTGACATGCATTCGATGGTTTTTGAAATTGAAAAACCATCGAATCTTTTTCCTTGAAATTCTCTTGATCCCATTCGATAGTTTTCATGAATGAAAAACTATTGAATCAAGTTTTTTGTCCTTTATTTTTCAGAAACTATTTCAGGGTTTCAGAGTGGTTAAAGTTTCAGACTTTATCACTTTCTTCTGAGACGATAAAACAACTTGATCTTCTTAGTGCCGTCACCTAGTGCAACTGGTTTGGTTCACAGATGAAAAACACTTGATCAATTCTTCTTTTATGTCTGCAATTCAATGCTGCTGATAAGTCCTTTGTCGTTCTGGTTGCTTCATCACTGGAATCCTGTGGTACTGACTCTAAATCATTCACATACTTCTGTCGTCTTGAAAGTCTTGTTTCTTTTGCTGTCACTGAGGCTTGAACATTTTCATGAACTTCTTTCCGTGACCTGTTTACGGGCTTCAAGAATACATAACGTATTTTGATTTTTTGAGTTTACCTTTTCTTCTTTGATTCTGGATTCCTGTTCTTCTGCTAATATTATTGTATGTCTTGTCCTTTGTTGAGTTGTAGTTATCTCTTTTACATCTTATGTTACATTATGCTTTACACTTTATATTTGACTAAGCCTCAAGTCTTTTTGGGCTTTGATTTTTGTGGTTCAATATAGGATTTATGGGCCTTGACTGGCTATAGTCGGTTTCCCTCCCTTAACTGGTAGGGTAACCGGCTACCTTGATTATAAAAGAGTGGGATTTCTACTTCATTCTTCACTTCATACCTTCAACTTTCCAAAAAATTTCTCTCTAGCCTTCTTATCTTTTCTCTCTTTTTATTCCGTAGTAAGGCGATTTTCGGCGAGATTTTCGTAGTTGTATTCTTTGATTTTCTGGGTTCAATCTTCATCTTTTGAAGATTTTCTGGGTTCATTCTTCATCCTTTGAAGATTTTCTGGGTTCAATCTTCATCCCTTGAAGATTTTCTGGGTTCAATCTTCATCCCTTGAAGATTTACTGGATTTTAGTTTGAAGATTTGAAGCTTTTCTAGAAATTTACTTTGAAGATTTGAGGATGTCTGATCGTACTGCTCAACGTCTCCAGAAAATGAATCAAGTGTCTAAGAGAGGTATCACTATTCGTTCTTCTCATATGTCTCTTCAAGATATGATTTTAGAACGTAGTGATGAATACCCTTTTGTTTCGCACTTAGATTCCTTTGATTGTAGCAATAAATTCCATGAAATTGACTTGATTAGAGACTATAATAAGATGTATAGAATTAAGTCTCCTTATAGGTTAGTCCCAGCTGGTCCAGGAGATCGTTCCTGCCACTGGCGTCCTGATGCTCTCTGCATTTACAAGGATGCCATTGTGGCAGGGCTTAGATTTCCCTTTCACGAATTCATTCCCAAACTTTTGGCAGATGTTAGGATTAACCCTTGCCAACTCCCACCAAATGCATGGAGAATTATTATGTGTTTTATTGTTCTTTGTTTGAAGAACAAATTTCCCTTGTCTATAGCTTTGTTTAGGAAAATTTTCCAATTTAAGAAATGCTCCGCCATTACTCTGGGTTGGGTTTACATTAACCATCGCCCTTCTACTCCTCCCATTTTCCACCCAAAATCCATCCCTGATAATAATCCAAGGTGGAAGAATGAATTTATGTATTTAGTTTGGGAAGGAGGGGATTGGGGTATCCTTTTCCGTAGATCTTTCAGTAGGGTCTCGGATGGTAGCCCCAATGACATTGTTTTGAACGATGAGGAGGCTCATGCCTATGCTGAGCTTACCAAGGATGATTATGCTACAACGGCTTGGGCGCTCCTGGATGAGTTTCAGCTTAAGTACTTGGGACTTTCAAGCGTTTCTGATAAGGTTAATTCTCATTTCATACTTTCCTTTATTTATCTAAGATTGTCTTATACCAACTGTTTCTTTCCTTATGTTTTTTGCAGCTGCGACCTTTATTAACAAGACCAACGAGCCCCAAGATGGTGAATCAGCAAGAATGAAGAGGGCTCGCTTGGGAGTGAAGGATCCCCGTGCTACTAGTGTCCCAGCCTTTATAAGGCCTCATGTGGACCTTACTGATGAGGTTGAGGGTCCTTCCTCGGCCAAAAGTTCAGTTTGGCGCCCCAACTGGGGTCTTAGGAAGAAAGACGTTGTGGTGGGGGTGTCTAAGCATGTTGTGGAGTGGTCCTATCATTCCTTGACTCCTTGTGACTACAAGAACTTTGTCTCCAACTCTACCATAGAGGGAGTGGAGCATGCAGGCTCTCAGGCTATTGCTGATGTAAGTTGTTTTCTTCCTTTTTTCTTTGTAGTTTTCAATATATTTCAAGTTCATATCTTGACTTGTAACTTGTTTGCAGGCTAATGCTAGCTTCAAAGGGGCTCTCTTTCAAGACAAGGCTTGGCGCTCATCTTCTGAGGCCAACCAAGGCAAGTTTGAGAAGTCCCAAGAGGAGGTGGGCTCTCTGAAGGCCACACTGGCTAGGAGGGAGAAGGAGTTAGCCGACTCCCAGGCTGAGCTGGTTTCTTTGAGGAAGGGCAAGGATGACTTTATCGACGAGTACCTTGACTCTCAGGAGTACAAGGACTTGATCGGTAAGCATGTCGAGCTACTTTTCCCAGTTCAGTTTACTAAGGGATGGGATGGCGCTCTTACTGCAGTCTTGGAGAAGATGCCTGGATCTCTCACCATTTCTGACTTTCCTAGTCCTTATGCTCCTACTCCTTTGGAGTTGGCTTTGGTTGGAGAGGACGACATGGAGGAAGACGATAGGATTTTGGATCTAGGACATTCTTCTCCCCCTGGTCACATAGTCAGGACTGATTCTGCTAGCACTCGCTCTGGTTCTGGGTCAGAAGAAGAGGAGGAGGAGGCCGTTGACAAGGAAGGGGAAAATTAGTTTGTAGTTTTATTTATGGCCATTCATGGCTTGTACTAGTTTTGTTTACGGCCATTCATGGCTTGTACTAGTTTTTCTGTATTTTCAGCCTACGGGCTTAACTTAACTTTTATTTAAGTCTTAGCTTTTGTTTTTCTTCCAGCTTTTTACATCCTTGATTTTGCATGCTTAGTTAACATGTCTATCAGAATGCATTGCACATATAATGAAAACATAAGAATATGGAATTCATAGCTTTGAAAATGGGATCAACCCTTACATAATACTCAAGTTTAAAAACTTGGATTAGTTTTATCAAACCTTATTTCTAGTAGTGAGTCCATTCAGGAAACACTTTAAACATAGTAAATTTTCAAGTTTGCAGCATGCCAAGTCCTTGGCACTTCAGTCCCTTCCAGGGTTTCCAACTTGTAGGAGCCTCGACCAAATACGTTCTTAACGCGATATGGTCCTTCCCAATTTGGGGCCAACTTGCCTTTTTGTCCAACTCCGGATGCCTCAATCTTTTGGAGGACTAAGTCTCCTTGACGAAAGAATTTCTCTTTAACCCTTAGGTTGTAATAGAAAGATGTTCGTTTCTGATGCTGAACTATCTTGGCATTTGCCTCGTCTCTAACTTCATCAATTAGATTTAAAGCTAGCCTCAAGCCTTCTTCATTTGTTTCTGGTTCATAAGCCTCAACTCTTGGAGATGTGTGAGTAATCTCCACCGGGACCACTGCCTCTGCTCCATAAGCCAATAGAAATGGAGTTGCCCCGGTGGTGACTTTACAAGTAGTACGATATGCCCATAGTATGGGGAGCAATTCGTCTACCCAAGTGTTTCTGGAGCGTTCAACTCTTTTCTTCAGTCCATCTAGGATAATTCGATTTGCAACCTCTGCTTGCCCATTTGCTTGAGGATGGGCAACATAAGTGAAGCGCAACTTGATATCATTCTCATCACAATACTTTTTGAACTCATCGTTGTTAAACTGAGTTCCATTGTCCGTGACCAGGATTCGTGGAATTCCATATCTGCATATCACATTTTCCCAGAAGAAATGCATCACTTGCTTGGTGGTTATCTTGGCTAAAGGTTTAGCCTCAATCCACTTGGTGAAGTAGTCGATTGCTACTATCAAGAACTTCCTTTGAGCACTTGCCATTGGAAATGGCCCAAGTATATACATCCCCCATATGGCGAATGGGATAGGTGAGTTAATGGATGTCAACATCTCTGATGGTTGCCTAACCACTGGTGCATGTTTCTGGCACCGTTCACATTTCTTCACGTAGCTTTTAGCATCAGCAAGTATGCTTGGCCAGTAGAAACCTAGACGAGTGATTTTATGGGCAAGGGCTCTGCCCCCCAAGTGCTGACCACAAATTCCTTCATGTACTTCCCTTAGGGCCAATTCTGCCTCTTGGGGTCTCAAGCATTTCAGATAAGGAATGATGAAAGACTTTTTGTATAGGATTCCCTCAATCAGGGCATACCTTAGTGCTCTCACATATAGCTTTCGTGCTTCTGAAGTGTCGTTGGGTAGCCACCCAGTTTCCAGATGAGCTTTGATGGGATCCATCCAACAACTGCCAACATCAATGGGTGCTACCAACTTTCCGTTGATGCTTGGGGTCTTCAAGACTTGGAAGTATACACTCCCTGCATAGTTTTCAATTTCAGAAGAGGTAAACTTAGACAAGGCATCGGCCTTCACGTTCTCTTCCCTTGGAATGTGTTCCACATAGCATTCATCAAACTGAGTCATGATGGCCTTAACAAGTTTTAGGTACTTGGCCATGACTTCATCTCTGGCTTCAAACTCCCCATTTACTTGGGAAACCACTAGCCTCGAGTCTCCACATACTTTCAGAGTTTTAACTCTCAAGGCCCCAGCCAGCCCTAAGCCAGCTATCATGGCTTCGTACTCAGCCTTATTGTTTGTCGTTGGGAAGTCAAGTTTTAGTGCGTACTCTATGAAAAATCCATCAGGACTTTGTAGTACTAAACCTGCTCCACTTGATTTTGTTTTTGATGCTCCATCAAAATAGAGCACCCAATATTCTTTGAACTCCATCTCTTGATCTTTCTCATCTTCCACTATTACTTCCTGCCCCCCGACTTCTTGGTTTTCAATGGTGCATTCAATCATGAAGTCAGCAAATGCCTGAGCTTTTATGGTCGTTCGAGGCTTATACTTGATGTCAAATTCGCCCAATTCAATAGCCCATTTGATCAACCTTCCACTAACTTGAGGGCTATGCAAGATGTTTCTTAGAGGCTGGTTGGTCAAGACCTCTATCTTGTGAGCCTGGAAGTATGGGCGTAGCTTTCTTGAGGCCATTATCAAGGCTAAAGCAAACTTCTCAATCGTGGAGTAGTTTATTTCTGCCCCATGTAGAATCTTGCTCACGTAGTAAATGGGTTTCTGAACCTTCAATTCTTCCTTTACCAAAACGCCTCCAAGGGCTGTGTTAGAAACAACCAAGTACAAATAAAGAGTTTCTCCCGACTCCGGCTTTGCCAACAGTGGTGCCTCAGCCATGTATTTCTTCAGGGCCTCAAAGGCCTCTTGGCTTTCAGTTGTCCACTCAAAATTTTTCACGTTCTTGAGTGCTTTGAAGAAGGGTAAACACTTCTCTCCTGACTTGGAGATAAATCTTCCCAACGCTGCCACTCTTCCCGTTAGTTTTTGGACATCCTTGACAGTCTTTGGTGGTTCCATGTCTAAAATTGCTTTGATTTTGTCGTGATTAGCCTCGATTCCTCTCTTGGAAACCATCAGACCTAAAAACTTTCCCGAGCCTACACCAAAGGCACACTTAGCTGGATTCAACATCATCTTGTGGTGCCTCAGCACTTCGAATGCTTCCCGTAGATGGTTTATGTGATCGGCCTTATCGAGGCTTTTAACCAACATGTCATCCACATAAACCTCCATGGTTTTTCCAATCAGGTGTCCAAAAATTTTGTTCACCAATCTTTGATAAGTTGTCGCTGCATTCTTAAGTCCAAATGCAATGACTAGATAACAGAAACACCAAAGTCAGTGATGAATGATACCTTGGAGATGTCATCCTTGTGCATTTTAATTTGGTTGTATCTACTGAAGCCATCCATGAAGCCGAGCATCTCGTGTCCAGCTGTAGCATCTATTAATGCATCAATCCTTGGTAAGGGAAAACAATCCTTAGGACATGCATCATTCAAGTCAGTGAAGTCCACACACATCCTCCATTTTCCATTGGCCTTTTTGACCATCACGGGGTTAGCCAACCATTCTGGGAATTGTATCTCTTCAATTAATCCGGCCTCCAGAAGCTTCTCTACTTCTTGTTTAATGGCCTCTTGCCTTTCTGGAACAAAATTTCTCTTCTTTTGTTTCACCGTCTTTCTTTCAGGATCCACATTCAACTTGTGAGTTATCAATTGGGGATCAATCCCTGGCATGTCAGCCGATGTCCAAGCAAAAACGTCATTATTCTCTTGAAGAAAAGATATGAGCTAGCTTTTTAATGGCTCAGGCAGTAGTGCTCCAACATAAGTCACCTTCTCCGGTTCACCAAGAACTAAGGGAATGAGGATTAAATCCTCCGCTGGTTTCCCTCTTCGGTCCTCATTGTCACTAGTATCCATATCTTCAATTGGGTGAACCTGCCCCCCGATTCCATCAGGCCTTAACGCGGCTACGTAACAACTTCTAGCCATCTTTTGGTCTCCCCGTTCTTCACCGATTCCATTCCTCGTTGGGAACTTAATTTTCAGATGATAGGATGAGGCAACGGCCTTGAACGCATGAAGACCAGTCCTTCCCAGGATTGCATTGTAGGTCGAAGTTGCCTTTATAACTATGAAGTTCAACATCTGAGTAGAAGTATTCGACCCTTGCCCCATTGTCATTGGGAGTTGGATAGTGCCTTCCACTTTTGATTCCACTCCATTGAATCCGTATATGGGCATATTTGAGGGTGTCAACTGAGAGTCAGTATAGCCCATCTTGATAAAAGAATCATGGAATAAGATGTCCACTGAAGCCCCACTGTTGACCAAAACTCTCTTGGTTTCAGAATTTCCTATCACAGGAATGATGACTAAGGGATCATCGTGGGGAAAGTTCACTCCCTCTAGGTCTGAATCATCAAAACCTATTGATACTTCTGTTCGGGCACGTTTCGGTGCTTCTCCAACCACGATCATTACTTCTAGAGCATAAGCCTTTCTTGAGTTTCGGGAGGACCCAGCAACAGTTAGCCCTCCGAATATCATGTTGATTACCGGCCCTCGGGGCTTGGGATTTCGATCTTGATCGTTGTCCCTTCTGTCATAAACTTTCCTTTCATAGTTCCCCCTTTGACTCCCTTGGTTTCCATCCTTGGTGAACTTACTGAGTTTTCCTCTTCGTATCAAAAATTTGATCTCTGTTGCCCAGTAAATAACAATTGTAGAAGGGGGTTGAATACAATTGTATAAGATTCTCGACTTTATATAACACAAATATGAAAGATCAATAACAATAACAATAACAGCTTTATTAACTTTGATATAAAACTGTTACAAACTCTCTTAAGAAATTCTGATGTTCTTAAGAGCTGCTAGCTTACAAAAACTCTCTCAAGAAATTCTGTTCTTAAGAGCTTCTCTCCGATTATGTTCTCTCTCGAATGAATACATAAATCGAAACCAAAACTGTGTTTATATAGTACACACAGCTTCTCTATCAATAACAAGATAAGTCCTAATCATAACAAAGATAGAAACATATCTTTAATCGATAGCTACATTCTACAAACCAGGAACAAATAGAATAAACTTCCATGTTTATCTAGACTCCAAATATAACTCGAAGTAGGAATCCTGATCAGCTTCAAGTCCTGATGATCAAACCTGATCATAGTCTGAGTAGGAATCCTGATGATCAATAAGATACTAACGCTTGATCAAATACTGATGACCATGCAATACTGATGACGTCAGCAATCCTGATCAGTTGAGTCTAGCTTCTGACGATCATTGAATTCTGATCTAACAATCTCCCCCAATCTCATACTTTGTGAAATAAAGTATAGATTCCAAATATTCAATGATGTCAAAAACATGTATCAAAATGTACAAGTATCTTCAGAAACAACTTATCTGTTTAAGCTTTGTGATAGAACAGATTCATCTTCAAGAAGTTGGATAATAAACTTTCTTCTTTTTCTTCAAGAATTTGAATCAGTCTTTCCTTAAGATTTCTGAGTTCTTCATCTTCCTCATTAATCTGGTAGATAGCTGCTCTGAGATTCTGTATGGAGTTTCTCTGTAGACTGTGCTCTTCAAGCAAAAGATAAGCAATTTCCTTCCCATCAGGATTGAGAGAAAGATGAGTCATGCCAAAATTTACTTCTTTAACAGCAGTACCCCTTTGCATTTCCACATCCTGACCTCTTTGCTTTAAGTACATGGGAGTAAAATTACCATTGAAATTACTGTTTCCATCCAGTCTTCTTCTTATAGTTGACAAAATCATGTCACTCCATTCTTTGTACACTTGGTTCTTCCATCTTAACAGATAGTAAACATATTTCAGTTCCTGTGTAGTTTTCATCAGCAGATCTTGAATAAATAGAATCTTTACACTACCATCTTTCATGAAGTACAGAAGCTTTTCTTTCTTTTCAAAACCATCATGACAATCTATAACTATATCAACAGCTAATAAATTGTTCAGGTTTTCAGAAGTTAAAGTACCTCCAATTTCTGTCAAGGAGTAAGGATCAACATATGACATATTCAGATATTCACCATCTCTGTGTCCAATACCTCCTCTTGAATTACTTGACAATTGCTTCAGATTCGAAAACATCTTTAACCAGAGTGTTTTTGATCTAGCCATATCAGACAAATCAACAACACTTGAAGCACTTGTAATAATTCCACCAGTCTGAAAATTGATAGGTGTATCACACTTCAGTGTACTTATGTGTTCCCACTTCTTGTCTTTCTCCTTTTCATGAGTGTAGCTTCTTTCAAGTAAAGATTCTTGTCTGCTTGAATTTCTCCATTTTCTTTCATTTGAAACTTTAAGCCTTTGTAGATAGAGATTGAAATCTTCATTTGTTCTTTTTGTAATATCTCTTCTTCTGGCTTCTTCTTCTTCATCTACTTCTTTGTTGTGACAATCAACAACAGTAGATAAGATTATCAAATCAACCTCTTGCAGAATTTCAGATTCGTCGGGATCTTGAATATTGTCAGGATTAGAATCTTCAATTTGATTTGTATTGCTGAGAGTTGATTTACTTGATTTTCTTCTCAATTCAGGTTCTTCTTCAACAATTCCATCATCACCAAAAGTAGATCTGTCAGGAACTACTAGAGTTTGAATAGGTTCAGGAATTTCTTCAATTCTTAACCCTCTAGACCTTGTCTGTCTAGGTACTATTTGAGTTGAAGAACCTCTTTTACTTCTTTTAGCACCTCTCCTACCTCTGCTTCCTCTACCTCTAGCAGGAGCAGTATAGCTTTCCATTGTCTCTCTTTGTAGTCTCAAGAATTCTTCATGTGAGAGATCTGGATATTCTTCACTTGCTGTAGAGAGTGCATTTCTGGCAAATAATTGTTGAACTCTTTTATCAGTGTGATAAAGAGTAACAATTCTACCGTCTTTTGTAGAAAACTTCTGGAATAAATTTGATGCATCTTCAGGATTATCAATAATCACATCTTCATCACCTTCAGGAATTGTAGCAAGAATGTGTACATGACCAGGTGTCAGGATTTGATCTTCCGTCAGGATCTGAGATTGCACCAATGTTCTTACTGTCTTAACTCCAGAATCAGAAACATGAGTTGACTGCGTTGTTTGACTTTGAGAAGTTTGGATTGTCTTCATAACAACAGCATCAGAGGTTTCTCCTTGTATCGCTTTGTCACCACCATCATCTCCAGTATCATCATCATCATTTCTTAATACTAGATCAGGTGTACATTTTGTCTGAATAACCTTCTCCCCCTTTTTGACATCAGGATTTGACAATAATTGCAAAATTAAGGAAAGAGAGGCTTGAATTTCAGTTACCTTAGTATCCAGAGAATCAATTCTTTGATTGATGGAGGTTTGTTCTGAAACAACAGATTTCACTTGGGATTCTACTACCCTCAGTTGTAAAGTAGTAGGCACCTTTGTAAAATTATTAAAGATATCAGTCCTCACTTTTTCAGTTGAGCCCTTGATAGAATCAATCTCACTTTTCAGGCTTTTGGATAACAGAGTAGTAGCCTTCAGATGATTCTTCAAGTCTTGATTCTCTATAGACTTCACTGCATTATAGGCATGTTCAATAGCAGAAGAAAAACTGATAGATTCATCAGAATTGTGCCATGAATTGTTCCATTCATTCTGTCTAAATGCCTCTGCAGGATCAAAGGAAGGAGTAGAAAAATCTTGTCTCTGATCTTTCCCAGTGAAAGCATTGCTAGCCATATATGTACTTGATGAACCAAAATTAGTTCCAAGACTAATCTTGAGTGCTGTAGCAAGCTGTTCCTTCTCTTTTCTATTCTCATTATCATCATCACTATCATCATCAGAATTATCATCATCAGAACCATGAGATATATCAGGATCAGGAATTGCAATACCTTTCAGTTTATCCTGTGATTCTGAGATAGGATGATCCATTGGTCTTGAACGAAGTGGCTGCATCAAAATAGGTTCATTATCAGGAGCACCACTAGCGTCAGGATGAACATCGTCAGGATTTGATATGCTTGCATCAGTATTTTCTACCAATGGTTCTTGTGGAGCTTGAGGTTCAGAAGCTGCTTCAACACTTTGAGCTAAAGGTTCTTGTGTGCTTCCCTCATTGACAATGTTCTCGACCAATCTTTCAACAGAAGCTGTAGCTTTGCCTGCATCTTCACTTTGAGAAGATGGTTCTTGTGTAGCTGGAATGTTGATGTCTTCATTCTCCCTTTGAGAAAATGGTTCTTGTGTGACCATTCCACTAGCTAAGCCTTCACCCAAACTTTGATTGAGTGGTTCTTGTGTGGCAGGATCAACAGTAGCTGCTGAATTACTCTGAAATTCAGGTTCTTGTGGGCTTGATCCTTTCAGCTTCTTCTGTCTCTGATAGACTAACTCTTCTGCATTCCTCTTTTTCTTTGATGTAGGTGTAAGACCAACCAAGGAAGCAGTTGTAGAAACCTTCTCCCAAGAATGTCCTCGAATCTGAGATGGAGAGGCTGGAGAGTCTGATATAGAGACAACTTTTGTTGTTGCATCAGGAATACTAACATCAGGATTTGATGTCTGAATATCAGTATCCTTCATTTGCACTGTCAAAGGAATATGATACCTGCTCTTTGATAATTTCCTTGTCTTTTGTGGTTTTGATGAAGGTACCACAGCTTTAGTAGCAGTATCAGCAACTTCCTTGTTCACATTCATCACAGAGGATATAGGTAAGTCATCCTCTGAATCACTTTCATCAATCAACCTTAACTTCCTTTTCACAGGAACATTCTTAACAACCTTATCAGCTTTCTTGACCAGGACCCCTTGTACACCCCCTTGTATCTTCTTTTTAGTGAGTGGTGTAGAGGAAAAATCCTTTGAACCTGATTGCCTTCCAGACACATCAGTTCTAGCTGATTTCTTTGATTTTACAACTAAAGTCTTTTGAGAGACATTAGAGGTGGTTGTTAACTGTTTAGACTGTTTAGGTTGCATGCTTGTGTCAGGAACAAGGTGGGTTGGTCCTTGTACCATAGCATTAGAAAGTAGTCCATAACGAGTAGGCATTTTCTGATGTAAGAAAAACCTAACCTCATCAGGAATAAAAGCATTTCCGCACAAAATATTTTGCCATATCAGGATTGAAAAAAAAATATTCAATAAGATTAAAATAAAATTTTATTTAAGAAAACAAAATTTATTTTAACAATCCTGAATAGCGTTTTGGTTTAAGAAAAATAACCAAATTAATGGTCATAGAATTAAAACACGCTTACCAGCAAACGAGGCAAAAATATTTATGGAAAACCGAACCGTCTCATCGAGATTGTAGAAATGACCTGCACCCTTAATACACATTTTTCTATAAAAGAGAACTGTTAAGCATAATCATCATATATCTATTAAAACACAAACCCTCTCCAGAGAAAAACTTACGAAAACCTTTCACCTTCTTTGTTTTTCAATGGCTGCCAACAATCAAAACAACATACCCGATGAAGAACTTGATAGAATTTGGCAACAAATGGATGAGGCTCTAGCAGAGATTGCAGAGCAAGAGGGACCTCAGCCTATTCCTGATCCACAGGAGCATCATGCTTTTGTGAATGCAATGGCTGATGTGCTTCTTCATAACTTCCATCAGGCAAATCCTGATTGGAATCCTCTTGAAAATCTCATCGTTGTCAATGAAGAGGATGAAGACGATTGGGATGATGAAGAGGATGAGGATGAAGATGATGAAGAGCTCGTCCGAGAGCTTGAGAAACGTAAGAAGAGAATCCGTGATGCTTGTATGTCATGCAAGTTGGAGGCACGGAGGCGTCCCGGTGGTCACGGTGACGATCCGCCTTCAAGTAAATCAGCTCCTCTTCTTGTCTCTTAAGGATGGAACAAGAGACCTTCCAGTTCTGAAGGACTGTGAAGCTGCTCAGGAGCATTCATGCTAATTTGCAGGGCACGTGTTCATGCTTATCTGTAAAGCACGAGTTCCTGAGTAGAAAATAGACTAGGAAAACAAATATGTAATTTCCATATTTCATGTGTAATGTATCTTCAAGTATTAATGAAATTTGTCTATTTTCTCAATTGTTTGCTTCCTGTACTTGCCTGCAAAATTTGTTAGTAACACTCAAAGTGATATAGAGATGATAAATAATAAACTCTGTTAATAATGAAATTGAAATTGATAATTAAGACTGAAAACTTAATCAAAGACTAAGTAATAATCTAATTGTCCAGAGTTTACCAGGAGTGTTGATGACAAATTAGCATAGAACCTCTGGTTTTCATACCAGCTTCAATCATCTGAACATCAGGATTTGACCAGTTGACTTCCTGTCAGGATTGAGTCCTATCAGGATTTGATCAAAGATACATACCTTTCTGAATAACCATCAGAATTTGACAGTTATCAGGATTTCCTCTCTGTAGCTTTTCCTCAGAAATTCTCAAAATTCATCATTCCAAGTTCATTCACCAATTTATTGAAAGTAGCTTCAGGCAGTGGCTTGGTGAATATATCAGCTAGTTGTTGATCAGTAGGAACAAAGTGAAGTTCAATTGTTCCTTCCAGAACCTGTTCTCTTATAAAGTGATATCTGATACTTATGTGTTTAGTAAGAGAATGCTGAACTGGATTTCCTGTCATTGCAATAGCACTTTGGTTATCACAATAAATAGGGATTTTTGAGTATGACAGGCCATAATCTAACAACTGATTTCTCATCCACATTATCTGAGCACAACAACTTCCTGCAGCAATGTACTCAGCTTCTGCAGTTGAAGTGGAAATAGATTTCTGCTTTTTACTGAACCATGAAACTAGTCTTCCACCCAAAAACTGACAACTTCCTGAAGTACTTTTCCTGTCTATTTTGCATCCTGCAAAATCAGCATCTGAATAACCACACAACCCAAAATCTGATTCCCTTGCATACCAAAGGCCAAGTGAAGGAGTGCCTTTGAGATATCTGAAAATTCTTTTGACTACAATCAGATGTGGTTCTCTAGGTTTTGCTTGAAATCTTGCACATAGACAGGTTGCAAACATGATATCTGGTCTACTGGCAGTGAGATACAATAAAGAGCCAATCATTCCTCTGTAGTGAGTTACATCTACCTCTTCACCTTGATCAGGATCAAGTTTGGTAGCTGTAGCTATGGGAGTTGAAGCAGGAGTACTGTCTTGCATGTTAAACCTTGTTAGTAAATTCCTTGTGTATTTAGACTGATTAATAAAAATCCCTTCATCAGTCTGTTTAACTTGAAGACCCAGAAAGTAACTCATTTCTCCCATCATGCTCATTTGATATCTTGACTGCATAAGCTTGGAAAACTTTTCACACAGCTTATTGTTTGTTGACCCAAAAATGATATCATCAACATAAATCTGAACTAACAGTAACTCCTTACCATGATTCAAATAAAATAGAGTTTTATCAATTGCACCTCTTTTGAATCCACTTTCCAGTAAGAATTGAGCTAAGGTTTCATACCATGCTCTTGGAGCTTGCTTTAGTCCATAAAGTGCCTTATCCAGTCTGTAGACATGATCTGGATATTTAGGATCAATGAAACCAGGAGGTTGTTCAACATAAACTTCTTCCTCCAGTTCACCATTTAAGAAAGCACTTTTAACATCCATCTGGAAAACCTTGAATTTCTTATGTGCTGCATAAGAAAGAAATATCCTGATGGCTTCTAGTCTTGCAACAGGAGCAAAAGTTTCATCATAGTCAATTCCCTCTTGTTGGGAATACCCCTTTGCAACTAGCCTTGCTTTGTTTCTGATAATGACTCCATCAGAATCAGTCTTGTTCTTGAAAATCCACTTTGTACCAACAATTGATCTATTCTTTGGTCTTGGTACCAGTTTCCAGACTTCATTCCTTTCAAATTCATTCAGTTCTTCTTGCATTGCAGTAACCCAATCAGCATCTTTAAGTGCATCTTCAACTTTCTTAGGCTCCTCCTTGGATAGAAAGTTATTGTACAGACATTCATTCTGAGTTGCACTTCTTGTTTGAACACCTGCATCAGGATCTCCAATTATCAAATCAGGAGTATGATCTTTTGTCCATTTCCTTGCTGGTGTCAAATGGTTTCTTGAAGTAGATGCTCCCCCTGGATTGGTGTTATCTTGATTGAAAGAATTTGATTGATTTGAAGCTCTCCCTGAATTATTGTTATGCCCTCCTGATGTGTTATCAGGATCTTCACTTGAATCAGTATTTGAAGAATTCTGTCCTGATGATTGAGTTGACTCTGAACTTGTAGTTGAATGCCGTTGCTCCCCCTCAACATTAGCACTACTAGTTGTATTACTGTTGTTTGCATCATCAGTATTAGCACCATCAGTACCTGGTGAGTCATCAGGATTTGGTGACCCGTCAGTACTGGATGAATGGACAGCTTCTGATTCACTTTCTTCAGGTTCCTTGGAAGCTTCATTTTCAAATAACAATCTATCATGCGAGTCTTCAATGATTCCAGTTATCTTCTTATCATCAAAAGATACATGTATTGACTCCATGACAGTTCTTGTTCTCAAATTAAAAACTCTGAAGGCTCTTGATGTAGGATAACCTATGAATATTCCTTCATCAGCCTTTGTTTCAAATTTCCCTAGCTGTTCAGGATGAGTTCTGAGAACAAAACATTTACAGCCAAACACATGCAAATGCTTCAGACTTGGTTTCTTCTCTTTGAGTGACTGATAAGGAGTGACACCATGCCTGTTTATCAATGTGAGATTTTGTGTATAGCATGCTGTGTTGACTGCTTCTGCCCAGAAATATGTAGGTAATTTAGCTTCTTCCAACATAGTTCTGCCAGCTTCAATAAGAGTTCTATTCTTCCTTTCTACTACTCCATTTTGCTGAGGTGTGCCAGGAGCAGAGAATTGTTGAATGATTCCTTTGTATTTGCAGAACTCTTCCATCTTTGAATTCTTAAATTCAGTACCATTATCACTTCTCAGAATCTTGACTTTGTACTTTGTGGTTGTCTCAATCATCCTCACATGATCCAACAGAACTTCAGGAGTTTCATCTTTTCTATGCAGAAAATACACCCAGGTGAATCTAGAATATTCATCAACAATTACAAGAGTGTACCTTTTCTTACTGATGGGCATGATGTTGACTGGACCAAACAGATCAAGATGTAGCATGTGATATGGTTCTTCAATAGAGGATTCTGATTTACTCTGGAATGATGTCCTTCTTTGTTTTGCTTTTTGGCATGCATCACAGAGTCCATCAGGTGTATATAAGACATTAGGTAATCCTCTTACTAACTCTTTCTTAACCAACTCATTGATGTTGCTGAAGTTGAGATGAGAAAGCTTCTTGTGCCAATTCCAACTTTCATCTACTGAAGCTTTACTGATGAAACATGTAGGGGAGCCATCAGTATCTGAGAGAATGTTGGCTTCATATATGTTACCATGCCTGTAGCCAGTTAGTGCTATCTTCCCTGTTGCTTTACTGACTACTTCACAATGTGTGGAATAGAAATTGACATGATAACCTCTGTCAGTGATTTGACTAATACTCAACAAGTTGTGTTTTAGTCCTTTCACTAGAGCTACTTTATCAATGATGACATTTCCAATGATTATATTGCCATATCCCAAGGTTTGTCCAATGTTGCCATCTCCATAAGACACAGTTGGGCCAGCTTTTTCCTCATATTCTGATAACAGGGCTTTGTTTCCAGTCATGTGCACAGAACATCCACTATCCATGACTAACACATTTTTCCTTTTACCCTGCATCAGAATAGTAAAACACTAGTCAGAATGTTTAGGAACCCACACTTGTTGGATTCCTTGTTCATGCATTTTATTAAATTTAACAGCAGAAGACTTTTTGACTTTAGCAGTCCTGACAGGATTTACTCCATCAGGATTTGCTTTGTCAGTATCAGTATTAACAAAAGCATGCTTCATTATGACATTTTCAGTTCTATCAGACTTTGTACTACTTTCAAACTTAGGCAATGGATCATAAAAATTATAGTACAAATCATGATACTCTTTACATGTATAAATAGAATGCCATAGACTACCACAATGAAAACAGGAATTTTGTGGTTTGTAAAATACTGATCTATTCCTAATATCAGACTTAGGAATTTCAGCAATTTTCTTCTTACTCTTTTTACAATCAATAGCAAGATGATTAGAGTTACCACAGTTAAAACAACACTTTCTAGGTGCATTTGGGATATATTTATAACCATTCTCTTTATTGATCCCAACTTTACCATTCCTGTTTCTCTTAACAGTAGCTTCCTTTTTCTTATCTGTAACCTCACAGATTTTATCTTTAAGCTGTTTCTGAGACAATAGACCTACATTCTTAGTGACTTTGTTCATGACAGGTTTAGACTTTATAATTTTAATTCCTTGAGTAGAAGAAGATCCCTTTTCAAAAGTAGAATTGGAATCCTTACCAAAAACAAAATTAACAGGAGTAATCTTAGATTTGGTTGAGTCTATAACATGTCTATAGGTCTTTGGACTGACTGTCTCATCAATGACAATTTTCTCTGCTAATTTCTTATCTTCATCTGACTTATATCCTAGACACTCTTTCCAATTCTTAGAGGTATTAATCTCATGAAATTTCCTACCAGAGTCTGTCCAGGTTCTGATTTTCTCATTAGCAAATTCAAGTTCTTTTTCAAGGGAAGTACATTTAGATGTCATCTCTAAGTGCATGTGTTTAGCATTATCACATTCTTTTTGTACTTCTTGCATACGAGAAAATTCAGCTTCTAATATCTCATTCCTCTTTCTAAGGTCAGACATCTCAGATAAGATTCTAGTATTCTCAGCAGTTTGACTTCTAAAGCTAATATGTAATGACTTTAGAAAACGTCTTAACTCAGAAGCATTATCAGTATCAAAATCAAAGATAGTATTTAGTACCTTATCATCAGGAGCAGCAGTTACATCAGCATTGGCCATTAACGCATAGTTGACTACCTCAGTATCAGATTCTGAGGAAGAGTCCATCCAATCCTTGCTTGATGTGATGAGTGCCTTTGTCTTGTTGCATTCAGAAGCAAAGTGACCCATACCATTACACTTGTAGCATCTAACCTTTGACTTGTCAAATTTGCTACCCTTGCTGTCCTTTTTGATATACTTGTCTTTGTCTGCTTTGAAGGTCTTTTTCTGAAAGTTGCCTTGTCTTCTATTCTTCCTGAACTTCATCCTTCTGAAGTTTCTGACAATCATAGCAACCATCTCTTCCATGTCTGAATCAGAAGATTCATCACCAGTATTGGCATCAGGATTGCCATCAGTATCTGATGAAGAGTCGTCAGGATCTGACTCAACTACTCTTGCTTTCCTTCTAGAGACCTCCATAGCTTTCCCTTTTGATTTTGCTTCTACATTCAAAGCAATTGACTTTGCCTTGCTGCTTTTCTTGTTCTTTCTCTGTTGAACTTCAAGATCATGAGTTCTTAGCATCCCATAGATCTCATCAAGAGACACAATGTTTAGATCATACTGGTGTCTAATGATTGAGGTCTGAGTATCCCAATCTTCAGGTAAAGCTCTAAGAAATTTGGTGTTTGAATCTTCAGTTTCATATACTTTGTCAACTAAGGATAAGCTGTTCAATAGTGTCAGAAATCTATCATATAGATCAGTCAGGCTCTCTTCAGATCTTGCATCGAATTGCTCATATTCTTGAATCAATAGAGCCCTTCTGTTTTTCTTAACAGATGCAGATCCCTGGCACTGAGTTTCCAAAGTATCCCAGATTTCTTTTGAAGACTTGCATGCAATCACTCTGTTTGACATAACAGCATCAAGGCTATTATGCAAGATATTCTTTATCTTTGGTTCCCTGAGTACATGAGCTTTTTCTTCTGGAGTCCATTCAGCTTTAGCTTTGACCACATAATGTTCTGGTATTGTATCTGTTCGTTCTACGAACTTTGTTGGTATATATGGTCCATCACGAATCCTGTCCAAGTAGTCAGGATCCATAGCCTCCAGGTACATCAGCATCTTTACCCTCAATGTAGGATATTCTGATATCTTTAAGATGGGAATCTTCATGCTTTCATACTTGGTTGTCGACATCTTTAGATCGTATCTGATTCAGAATTAAATCAGTTTGCTCTGATACCAATTGTTGCCCAGTAAATAACAATTGTAGAAGGGGGTTGAATACAATTGTATAAGATTCTCGACTTTATATAACACAAATATGAAAGATCAATAACAATAACAATAACAGCTTTATTAACTTTGATATAAAACTGTTACAAACTCTCTTAAGAAATTCTGATGTTCTTAAGAGCTGCTAGCTTACAAAAACTCTCTCAAGAAATTCTGTTCTTAAGAGCTTCTCTCCGATTATGTTCTCTCTCGAATGAATACATAAATCGAAACCAAAACTGTGTTTATATAGTACACACAGCTTCTCTATCAATAACAAGATAAGTCCTAATCATAACAAAGATAGAAACATATCTTTAATCGATAGCTACATTCTACAAACCAGGAACAAATAGAATAAACTTCCATGTTTATCTAGACTCCAAATATAACTCGAAGTAGGAATCCTGATCAGCTTCAAGTCCTGATGATCAAACCTGATCATAGTCTGAGTAGGAATCCTGATGATCAATAAGATACTAACGCTTGATCAAATACTGATGACCATGCAATACTGATGACGTCAGCAATCCTGATCAGTTGAGTCTAGCTTCTGACGATCATTGAATTCTGATCTAACAATCTCATCTTTCAATTGCCTACAATCGTCAGTGTCGTGACCGACTTCTTTGTGGAACCTACAGAATTGGTTTTGGTTCCGTTTGGACATGTCAGCCCTCATTGGCTTCGGCCATTTGAGATCTCCCTCCTTAGCTATTTCCATCAGAATTTGACTCCTGGGAGTGTTCTGTTGGAATTTACGGATGAGCGGAAGCGTGATATAACATTTATTCCGTAAAAACCATGTATCGCACATATAGAAAAACATATAAAATCTAGAGCGAGGGGAATCGTAACCATACCTTGTGAATCAAAGCTTTAAAAATCGATGGTTGCAAGCAGTTGCTCCTCAGAGTGTGAAGCACTCTACCGATATCCACCAAGAATTTTCCTTCGATGAATTCTTCAAAAAACTCTAAGACCTTTTTAGAGAGAAAGAGAGAGAGAGAGAGAGAGAGAGAGAGAGAGAGAGAGAGAGAGAGAGAGAGAGAGAGAGAGAGAGAGAGAGAGAGAGAGATATATATATATGGAGGCTAACTCCTTTTCTAGGTTTTTCACAAAAACAAGATGAGCCTTAGAATGAACTATCTCATTCTATTTATAGGGTTTTCCTAGGGTTTTAATAATAATATATATATATATATATATATATATATATATATATATATATATATATATATATATATATATATATTAACCCCACATTTCTAAAATGCTTTAATAATGATTAAAACTATTTTAATCATTATTTCTTTTTCTAAACTATTTAGAAAATAATTCTTCCTCTCTCATAATTTAAATCTTTTCATCAAAGAAAATATTATTGTATGGTTTGGCCCTGTAGGTTCAATATTAAGCCGGTAGTAGAAATAAATAATAATAAACTTTTATTTATTATTTATATGAATTCTAATAATTCATTAAATATAATTAACTGATTAATTATATTTATTCTACATCGTGAGTGATGCTTCTCAACAAATCGTGACTATCCGGATAATATGAATTCACTGCTTAGAATACCAAGAACCTGTCAATGACTAGTTTCAGTACAATCAATTCCTTCTACCCTACAATATCCCGATTAAATACAAGGCATGGATCGTGTGTCAGGCCTATCAAATTTAATCATATGATTTCTTATTCATAATGCTAAGTTCATATTAATGTAAATTAGAAACTCCTTTCTAATTTCATACACTCTGGCCAGAGATTCCAGAACTCGCATACTAAGAATAACATAGGATATTCTCTTCCTGTACTGGAAGGGGTAGATCCTCTATTGACGTTAACTATCTCCATACACAAATCCCTATGCCCAGAATAGACCTAATGGATGTCCTTGAGACTAAGGACTAATCCAAAGCATAGTTCATTATATACAAGATAACTCTAACGATCTCAAGTCTAAGGACACTTGTACAACTATCACTCAGTGAATAACTATTGACACGTGAGTAAACTCCATTAGTTGTTCAACTTATCAAGTCATGTTCAGTAAACTTATTCCCTAACAAGCACCTACATACTAGCTATAGTGTCACCACACAAATGCTTATGAGAACAGACATCCTCCTGACGGGAGCAAGCATAATATGTACCAATCTTTTCGGATTCACCAACTTCCGATTAGTTATCCTATGATCAGGAACTGTTTAAGTCTAGAGTTATCATCTTCTAGATCTCACTATTATAATCTCATTATAATTCTAGAAGCTTTACTCTAAACTATGGAACATCTTATTTAAAACATTTTAAATAGATAAAGCCCGTAATAAAAACAAAACAAGTCTTTTATTAACATTAATGAAATCAAATAAGAATACAAGAAAGTTCTTCCTAACTCATCATACATGATTGGATTTAGGACAAACACTTTCAATCTCCCACTTGAACTAAAGCCAATCACACTGGTATCTAATACCCATCTTCTCTTTATGACGATCAAAGTGAATCTGAGGCAATGTCTTTGTGAGTGGGTCTGCTACGTTGTTATGTGTGTCAACTCTCTCAATTTTGACATCTCCTCTTTCAATGATCTCCCTAATCAAATGAAAGCGCCGCAAAACATGTTTGGAATTTTTATGAGACCTAGGTTCCTTGGCTTGTGCTATTGCTGCGTTGTTATCACAATACAACACAATAAGCTCCTCAATGCTAGGAACAACTCCCAACTCAGAAACAAATTTCCTCATCCAAACGGCTTCTTTTGCAGCCTCACTTGCAGCTATATACTCTACTTCCGCTGTGTAGTCAGCCGTTGTAGACTGTTTGGAACTCTTCCAACTAATCGCACCACCATTCAGAGTAAATACGTACCCTGACATGGATTTGCTATCATCACTTTCTGATTGAAAACTAGAGTTAGTATAACCCTCTATTTTCAACTCAGATCCACCAAAAACAAGAAAAATATCCTTAGTCCTTCGCAAATACTTAAGGATGTTCTTCACTGCTTTCCAGTGGTCTTCACCTGGATTGGACTGATATCTGCTCGTCACACTAATTGAATGAGCAACATCAGGCCTAGTACATAACATCGCGTACATGATAGATCCTATTGCCGAAGCATAAGGAATCTTACGTATACGCTCCCTTTCTTCAGGTGTCTCAGGAGACATCTTATCGGAAAGGGATACTCCATGGCTCATTGGTATGAGACCTCTCTTGGAGTTTTCCATGCTGAACCTTTTAAGCACATTCTCGATGTATGTACCCTGGGTAAGACCTATCATTCTTCTAGATCTATCTCTATAGATCTTCATACCGAGAATGTAGGATGCTTCTCCCAAGTCCTTCATAATGAAGTTCTTTGATAGCCACACTTTGACTGATTGTAGCATCGGTATATCATTTCTTATAAGAAGTATGTCATCCACATACAACACAAGAAATGTTACCACGCTCCCTCTAACCTTCTTGTAGACACATGGTTCATCTATGTTTTTGATAAAATCAAACTCTTTGATTGTCTCATCAAAACGGATGTTCCATCTACGAGAAGCTTGCCTTAATCCATATATGGTTCGTAGCAGTTTACACACTAGGTGTTCATTCCCTTTGGAAACAAAACCCTCTGGCTGTGTCATATACACTTCCTCTTCAAGTTTCCCATTGAGGAAGGCTGTTTTCACGTCCATTTTCCAGATCTCATAGTCGTAGTAAGCAGCAATCGCAAGCAAAATCCGAATTGATTTCAACAGGGCTACAGGCGAAAAAGTTTCATCAAAGTCAATACCTTGCCTTTGTCTGAATCCTTTTGCCATGAGCCTGGCCTTATAGGTCTCCACCTGGCCATCTGCTCCAATCTTTCTCTTGTATACCCATTTGCACCCAATAGGCTTCACATCCTTGGGTGCTTCAACCAAAGTCCATACTTGGTTGGTATACATAGAATCCATTTCGGATTTCATGGAACTCTGCCATTTCTCTGAGTCAACGCTACTCATAGCCTCATTATAGGTCATAGGGTCATGATCATCAATGATTGACAACTCATTTTCATTCTCAATGACAAGGCCATAATACCTCTCAGGTTGGCGAGACACTCTCTCCGACCTACGAATGGGCTGTTCCACAGAAGGTTGTTCAGTCTGAACAGGTGTTTCCTCTTGAACCGTAGTAGTTTGTGCTTCTTGAACTTCATTAAGTTCTATTTTGCTCCCACTGTTCCCTTCAAGGATAAACTGTTTTTCCAAGAAGGTAGCATGTCTGGAGACAAATACCCTATGATCGGTGTAAAAGTAATACCCTAAAGTCTCTTTAGGATATCCCACAAACTTACATTTTACGGATCGAGATTCCAGCTTATCAGGGTCAACTTTCTTGACATAAGCTGGACATCCCCAAATCTTAACGTGTTTAAGACTCGGTTTCCTTTCTTTCCATATCTCATATGGATTTTGAGGAACAGGTTTGGAAGGCACCTTATTCAGTAAATATGCTGAGGTTTCCAATGCATAACCCCAAAGGAATACTGGAAGATCTGCATAGCTCATCATGGATCGAACCATGTCTAACAAAGTTCGATTTCTCCTTTCAGATACCCCATTCAACTGTGGAGTATATGGAAGAGTCCACTGAGAGACTATACCATTCTCTTTGAGATAATCTAGAAACTCTCCATTCAAGTATTCACCACCTCGATCTGATCGAAGGGTTTTAATACTATGTTTGGATTGTTTCTCCACTTCATACTTGTATTCTTTGAACTTTTCAAAGGCTTCAGACTTGTGTTTCATAAAATACACATATCTGAATCTAGATCGATCATCTGTGAAAGTAATGAAGTACGAAAATCCACCCATGGCTTGCGTAGACATCGGTCCATATACATCTGTGTGTACCAATCCTAGCAAATCTGCAGCCCTCTCTCCATGTCCACTAAATGGAGATTTGGTCATTTTACCCAATAGACAAGACTCGCATGTAGGATATGATTCAAAATCAAAGGGTTCAAGTAACCCTTCCTTATGCAATGTACGAAGTCTATTTTCACTAATATGACCAAGTCTGCAGTGCCACAAATAGGTGAGATTTTCATCATCCCTTTTCCTTTTATTAGTACGTTCAATTTGTAGTAAATTATGCTCTACGTCACATACATACAG
Source organism: Heracleum sosnowskyi (assembly GCA_030848705.1). Classification (NCBI taxonomy): domain Eukaryota; kingdom Viridiplantae; phylum Streptophyta; class Magnoliopsida; order Apiales; family Apiaceae; genus Heracleum; species Heracleum sosnowskyi. The sequence continues at coordinate 7,878,808 of CM061235.1, read as the reverse complement.
ACCATTATTTAAAATACCACTACCATAAAGAACATTATCTCTAAGAATTGAACATTTATTATTCTGAATAACAAACGAAAATCCAGCTAAGTCTAACTTGGGAATAGAAATAATATTCCTCACAATCGAGGGAACAAAATAACAATTATTTAAAACAATAGTCTTGCCCGTAGGCATATGTAAATCAAATGATCCTACAGCTTTAGCAGCAACTCTTGCTCCATTTCCCATCCGTAGAATCACCTCCTCTTCCTCAAGAGTCCTACTTCTCCTTAGTCCCTGCAACGAATTGCAAATGTGAGAACCACATGCGGTATCTAATACCCCAAGTAGCAATTTGATTTAATGACATATTCACTTCAATCATGAACATACCTGAATCAGAAGCGGCAGTCTCACTACCCTTCTTCTTCTTCAATTCTGCAAGGTAAACCTTGCAGTTCCTCTTCCAGTGCCCCACCTTGTTACAGTGGAAGCAAACAGCTTTGCTTTTGGGGTCTTCAGCTTTTGGTGGAACCGGCCTTTTTTTCACCTACTTTCTTCTTCTTGGGAGGGTTCTTCTTCCTTTTCTTAGGATTGGAACCTTAACCAATTAGAAGAACAGAACTCTTCTTAGAGGGAAAATTCGATTCCGCAGTCTTCAACATGTTGTGGAGTTCAGCCAGGCCGACGTCCAACTTATTCATGTGAAAGTTCACAACAAACTGCGAAAACGAATCCGGAAGTGATTGCAAGACCAAGTCTTGACTCAGCTCCCCATCCATGTTGAAACCAAGTTGTCCAAGACGTTCAATCAAATTGATCATCTTAAGTACATGGTCATTCACAGACGATCCCTCAGACATCCTACAGCGGAACAGCTCCTTCGATATCTCATATCGAGATGTCCTCCCTGCCACATCATACAACTCTTGTAGATGCGTTAGGATAGTGTGAGCATCCATATGCTCATGCTGCTTCTGTAGCTCAATGTTCATGGAAGCTAGCATGATACATTGAGCAACATTTGCATCATCTATCCACTTACGATACACAACATGTTCATCATCATGTGCATCGTCAGCAGGTTCAGCAGGCTTAGGTGAGTTAAGCACATATTCCGGTTTCTCAACCCTGAGAACAATTTTCAGGTTTCGAAGCCAGTCAGCAAAATTAGGACCAGTCAATTTGTGAGCATCCAGTATGCTCCGGAGTGATAGTGCAGAAGACATAATGTATATAGTAAATCTGTAAATGATAAACACATAACAACACTTAGCAAATATTCAATTTCATTTTAAAACACTATATAAATCGGGTCTTTATTCATAAGTGGCTCCCACTAGTTTATCTAATTTATACAACCCCTAAGTGGAAAAATTAAGCATTCATAATGCTAGTGGGAATATGGATCCTACATTCCATCACACAACCTCGGCTGTAGCACGAAACGCCATGTGATGTTCAGTAGGAAGACAACTCTTGTCAATTACATCTCATGTTATTCCCTAATAAAACTTTAGCCTCTTGAATAATTGAGTCACGGCTGTAGCACGACAAACTCAATATTCTAAGTCAAGTCTAACCTAACATTTCATACAATTGAATCAGTCTCCAACAGCCCACGGCTGTAGCACGTAACGACCATTAGATTCTAATTCATTGTACACATCTCTATGTAATAGACAAGTATTTCTTATTTCGAAATCAAAGCCCTCGGCTGTAGCACGAAACAACAATGATTCAAAAATAAGAACTACTTTCTACCATGTTGGAAGGCTATGACCGACACAAGCCCGTTGTGTCATTGGCCAATTACTACTTGATATTATTTAATTTTAGAGGGATTATATTATGTTACAATCATAATCATATTATAAAGAGATTCTTCCTTTTAAATTAAATATTTCAAATCAATAATCGATAATTGGATGATTCCCAGATCGGGGGGAGCATTGTCAAGAGGCGTCACTTAATACCCCTTTCTTACATATCGAAATCTGTTTTTGACAGAATCATCCTTTCTCTCAATATTGAAAATTCATATTTAATTACGTGTTTCACAAACACAAGAATCTCATGATTGTATTCATAATATTATTGTTAAGGCAAGAAACGATTACTATTCTAGATTTTCTAGATCACGCCTTATTTTGATTTAAGTCACCTAAATCTATCATCACATGGTAAATATAGGCATATATCTCATATATAAAAATAAATAAACAAGTAAGCATGCAAGTAATATCATGTCATACAATGACATAATGATGTATGGATTTATTATAGTATTTAAAAGCAATTAAAACAATTAGTACATGCTTTAAAACACTTCCGGGAATATAAACAGTTCCAAACTTTTATATAAAAAATATTTGACCACTTCATTAGATCCGTCTCGGAAAAACGAATCCAACGGTATATTGCACGCCCAAAACGGAGTTACCAAACTCCCAAAAAATCAAATTTAATGTGGACAGAAGGGCTGTAACGCATTACTAGAATGTGTTACAACAATTAAAAGCTATTAATTGTGTAACGCATGACGCTCATGCGTTACAGGACCTGTCATGCATTCCCGAAATGCGCAACTCCCTTCCCAGCAATTGCGCGCCACGCGCGCGCGCGGACAGCAGCAGCAGCACAGACTAGTTGATTGTTGTAACTGCTTTAGCTTTATAACACTTAAAAAAAAACTGCCCTACCCATTAATTGCCTTTATAGTTATTATTATTTTATTTTAATATTAATAAATTAATAAAAAATCAAAATAATATGATTTCTGAAATCAAACAAAAGCAAAAAATAACCAAGTATCTATGGGGTCCTTGTGCAAATTTTAATTCATATATTTCAACATGCATAATTATTTTATGAATTTTAATTAAAACAATTTTAAAAAAATTCATAACAAATAATCTACACATCACAAAATTATGAAAAAATACCTAGATGATCCACAACACTTGTAGAACCCAGATCAATGGTCAAAATCTCATGCAAATAATAATTCGAATTAATTCATAATTAAATCTAAATATACTTGCAAAAATCAGAATAAATCCATACATGCATAAAAAAACTGATTTTTTTTATATGAATCTCTATATGCAGAAACTCGCTCTGATACCATTGTTGGAATTTACGGATGAGCGGAAGCGTGATATAACATTTATTCCGTAAAAACCATGTATCGCACATATAGAAAAACATATAAAATCTAGAGCGAGGGGAATCGTAACCATACCTTGCGAATCGAAGCTTTAAAAATTGATGGTTGTAAGCAGTTCTCCTCATAGTGTGAAGCACTCTACCGGTATCCACCAAGAATTTTCCTTCGATGAATTCTTCAAAAAACTCTAAGACCTTTTTAGAGATAAAAAAAGAGAGAGGGGGAGATGGAGGCTAACTCATTTTCTAGGTTTTTCACAAAAACAAGATGAGCCTTAGAATGAACTATCTCATTCTATTTATAGGGCTTTCCTAGGGTTTTAATAATATATCTATATATATATATATATATATATTAACCCCACATTTCTAAAATGCTTTAATAATGATTAAAACTATTTTAATCATTATTTCTTTTTCTAAACTATTTAGAAAATAATTCTTCCTCTCTCATAATTTAAATCTTTTCATCAAAGAAAATATTCTTTTATGGTGTGACCCTGTAGGTTCAATATTAAGTTGGTAGTAGAAATAAATAATAATAAACTTTTATTTATTATTTATATGAATTCTAATAATTCATTAAATATAATTAACTGATTAATTATATTTATTCTACATCGTGAGTGATGCTTCTCAACATATCACGACTATCCGGATAATATGAATTCACTGCTTAGAATACCAAGAACCTGTCAGTGACTAGTTTCAGTACAATCAATTCCTTCTACCCTACAATATCCCGATTAAATACAAGGCATGGATCTCGTGTCAGGCCTATCAAATTTAATCATATGATTTCTTATTCATAATGCTAAGTTCGTATTAATGCAAATTAGAAACTCCTTTCTAATTTCATACACTCTGGTCAGAGATTCCAGAACTCGCATACTAAGAATAACATAGGATGATCTCTTCCTGTACTGGAAGGGGTAGATCCTCTATTGACGTTAACTATCTCCATACACAAATCCCTATGCCCAGAATAGACCTAATGGATGTCCTTGAGACTAAGGACTAATCCAAAGCATAGTTCATTATATACAAGATAACTCTAACGATCTCAAGTCTAAGGACACTTGTACAACTATCACTCAGTGAATAACTATTGACACATGAGTAAAATCCATTAGCTGTTCAACTTATCGAGTCATGTTCAGTAAACTTATTCTCTAACAAGCACCTACATACTAGCTATAGTGTCACCACACAAATGCCTATGAGAACAGACATCCTCCTGACGGGAGCAAGCATAGTATGTACCAATCTTTGCGGATTCACCAACTTCCGATTAGTTATCCTATGATCAGGAACTGTTTAAGTCTAGAGTTATCATCTTCTAGATCTCACTATTATAATCTCATTATAATTCTAGAAGTTTTACTCTAAACTATGGAACATCTTATTTAAAACACTTTAAATAGATAAATCCCGTAATAAAAACAAAACAAGTCTTTTATTAACATTAATGAAATCAAATAAGAATACAAGAAAGTTCTTCCTAACTCATCATACATGATTGGATTTAGGACAAACACTTTCATGTTCAATTTTGCATATTCCGTAAATTTTGGCCCAAAATATTTTCTTTTGGGTGGAGAATCAGAGTCCTTTGACGTTCTAGGAAATTTTTCCTTAACATCGTATTCCTGGATTTCTTTTCTCTTTTTTGAATTTCCACTGCCACCAGTAGTGGGTTCGTGCTTTCTCATACTCTCTTCAGCCTTGATGTATTTTCCGGCTCTATCTTGGAGCTTCAACATGCTCTCAGGTGGATGTTTTGCCAATGATCTTTTGAAGTGATCGTCAGTGGTTCCTTGTTGCAGAGCTATCATGGCTACTTTGTCCTCTAAGTCCGGGACTTTCAGAGCCTCCCGGGTGAATCAGTTGATATAATCCCTTATGGCTTCATTATTTCCTTGCTGGATTCCCATGAGTGATGCAGAGCTTTTCTCATGCACTCTTCCGCTAACGAATTGATTGATGAAAGCTTTGTTTCGTTCCTTGAAAGACCCAATAGAGTTGGGAGGAAGACGACTATACCATCGTTGGGCCATACCTGCCAAGGTTTGTGGAAACGCCCTACACTTGACCGCATCGTTGGTTGGCTGCAACAGCAGTGCGTTGGAGAAGGTTCTTACATGATTTGCGGGATCCCCCGTTCCATCATAAGCTTTGATCGTTGGAATCTTAAACTTCCTGGATATGGTGGCTTTCATGATGTCTTGAGTGAATGGTGGTGTAGGATCATCAGGATGTCCTAGAGGCAATAGAATACTAGGATCACCCCTTGGGGCTTCAGCCCTATTGGTTCTTCTTGGTGTTGGGTCCAAGTTAATCACAGGGACTCGTTGAGTTCTTGCCGCTTCCTCTTCGGCCAGTAGTTTCTTGAGCCTTGCAGCCTCAGCCTCATGGGCCGCGATCCTTCCTTAGTAGTTTGGGATTGTTCCCGATTTGTTTGAGAAGAACGTCTTCTCCTTGGGGCAACATCCCTTTCTTCTCCAGTTTAGTCATTCTCATCCTCGGTATATGGCCCCGAGTAATCCCGAATCAAAGGGGTCCTTCGAGTTTGAGTTTGTAGATTTTGGGGTCTCAGACCTTGTATATAAGGAGGAACGTATGCCTCGTGGTAGGTGGAATTGAGACCACTACCGCCTGCCATGGATCGAGGGGGCATGCCATAGCCTGGCATCCCCAAAGTTTGATTTGCGTATTGAGGGAGATCAGTAGTATGGAGTTGAAGGCCACTTGGTGCATTCATGAGCAGTGGGGAGGTCGTAATTGGCTGCTGGTGAACGGTCCCTTCAGCTGAAATTGGGATCTCCGGTCCTTGAGTATTGGTGGGGATATTCGCCCTTTCAGTGCCAGTAGTTGGTGGCGGTTGATTTCCGTGAGTATCAGCCTCAGAGGTGATAGGAAGCTCCTCAGAAACTGGAGTATCGTGAGTTGTTCTTCGTGTGTTTGCCATGTTGATGTTGTCTTCCCACAGACGGCGCCAAATGTTGTGGATTAAAAAACGTGCTTGTATATTAATTGCTAGGATTTATGAGCTTTCGAGCTTTAATGGCTGCACTTGTGTTTCGAGACTAAATCGGTCCTCACAAGATGCCTACGTATCTCAATTAATTCTGAGAATCAAGCCAAAGACGTAGTTCTGATTTTAGGATCAGGTCCTTTATATAGGCGTCTGGAGCCTCATATTTATGGTAGGTTTAGGAGTCTTAGCTAATAAGTCTCCTTTTTGATAACGGATAAACATCATATTTCTTGCTGGATAAGTCTTTTCCTTGTTGATAAAGGCTATGACTCATTAATTGGGCTTCTGGATCCTTCTTTGACTAATTTACCATATTTTGGACTCTTTTCATGAGCTGTATATTTCCCTTATTTATTAATTACGAAATTAATAAATAATCAGGGTTTTGGGCCTTAATTATGGGGCCTTTCCAATGAATCATTAATTATATTTCTATAATTACTTTTATGACCATATCAATTAGTTAATAAAATTATATGAGAATAGTTTTAATGGATTTAAATTGTAATTAAAACCAAAATAATTATTGAATGTTGATCAGTTAATCACGTTACATGGATAGTCTAATTATTCTTGGTTAATAAAATTATATAAGAAAATTTTTAATAGATTTAAATTCTAATTAAAGATAAATTAATTTTTGAATTTTGATTGGTTAATCGCATTTTATGGATAGTCTAACCACCATTGGTTGATAAAATTAGATGATGAAAGTTTTTTGGCTCTTGTGATTAATGGATTTAAATTCAAGTTTAAAATTATATGTGGAAAGTTTTTAGACTCTTGTGATTAATCTAAAATTTAGGATTGACCCACCCTTAATTAATAAAATTATATGAGAAAATTCTTAATAGATTTAAATTCTAAATAAAAATTAAATAATATTTTAATTTTGATTGGATAATGTCATTGTATGGATAGTCTAACCCCTGGTTAATAAACTAATATGAGAAAAAAATTTAGACTCTTGTGATTGCTCTAAAATTTAGTTTTGATATCTGATTGATTCTAAAATAATTCAGAATTTTTTGATTGGTTAGCTGATGTGTGGTAGACTCGGGTATTATAATAAAAAATTATTATAAATATTATTATATTTGTTATCACTAAATTTTTTCAAAATTCACATATCATCTTATATTTTATGATATATAAATAAAAATTGTAACGCAGATGATACATAAAAATGTATCTAAAATAAAAAAAATTAATTTTGCATACTACAACTATTTCTCTACATATTATCCTTGTGAGATTGCCTTATCCATTAATTTTCACATAAATTTCTCTTCAAGTTCGATTATAATCCAGTTATCTATCTTCTATATAAATTGAATTATCTACGTCCCTTAAAATAATTCAATTTTTTTTTTGTTTTGAACTCTAAAAATTTGTCTCAAGTCCTTATGCTGTGAATTTTATTAAACTACTTAAATTTTAGTGTAATATTACTTAATTCTGAGACTTCGCGATATGGTATCGAATTGTAACGTAAATTTTATTTTGTTATAAAACTTCTTGACTTATCGACAACTTGGCTATTCGATATACAACTTTGTGTAATATATTTTTGAAATTTTGAAAGATGTATCATACAATTTTGTAATATACTCGAAATTTTGTGTATTTATTTTTGTTGCATATTTGTGTAGAATTTATCTTGCAAAAGATCTTATTTTGAAAAAAAAGTATGAAATTTTTTATATTGAAAAGAATGTAATATCATCAAATCTGATAAATATCATCAATACAACACAACAAACAATTTAAGGCATTACCATTTTCATTCAATTACTGCTTCACCTAGAAAACAACTTATTCCCTTTATGATAGTTCTCTAGTATTTTGTCATGCCTCAAATTTGATCATAATTATTTAAATTATCGAAGAAAATGTAAATTATAATTGTTGTTACTAATATATTACAATAAAATAATTTGGAATATAAACTAACACAATAAAATATCTTTAAAAATCTACTTTTTTAAAAGGAAGTTAAAAATAAATATTTTCTCACCTTTTTCATAATTTCTTTCAGTTAAATCACAAAAATAATTTCCTAAAATTCAAAATTGACCCATATCTTAGCAAATCAAAAATTATCAAGATGAGGCCCAAATTTATATTCCACCAAAATAATTTATTAAGCTATTCCCAAAATATGTTGAAAAAGAGAGTAGAAATTTGTGAAATGTAGGAACATTAAACACCCGAAAATGTTACATTTTCACAATTATAGAGTTATTGGTGAATTTAAATAGTGCTTAAATTCGGCCTATATCACGGAAAGATTGCTCTAATCATCATCATTTCTCGTTCTCGATGAAAACTTGTACCGACAATATCTACGTTTCAGAGAAATTAGATATGCTCACTACATTTTTAGTTGAATTTCTCAAATGAATGTTCGTTTGTGAACATCGTTCTAATTACACCATGTTTACTGTATTTTGTCCATTTTTTGTGAAAATGATATCTGGCTTAGTGCCCGTGAATGCTTATTATTGGAATATATATATTCTTTATATTAGTGATATGTTATATTAAGGGTGTTTTGATAATTTAGCTTCTAAAAATTTATTGTATAATATTGAAACATGTATTCTAAGGGGTTATTTGGCAAATCTAAATATTTTTTATCTGAATAATTAAAATTTCTGAAGATTGGAATGATTCAAAAATCTGAATGATGGCTTAATAAGATTATTTGGTAGATAAATTTTTATAATATCTGAATGACATTCTTTTCCATGTTTTATACTTTATAAATTTTGTTATGTCACAACACAACTACTTAAATTTTAAACTAAAATTAGCATTATCAAATTAATTAACAAATGTCAAAAGCAACTTTTTCTAATCATGAGCTCTAAATCATATTTATAACTATTTTACATTTTCAATATAATTAAATATATAAAATATGTTAAAATTTTGAATTAGAGCATACTTTAAAATTACTTTTCCTAAAACTATAGACTTCACAATAGTGAAAACAAACAAGAAAATAGTGGAAATAATAAATTTTAATAAATACAAAGATGATTTGAGGCATTTCATTGACACGGTTAAATTCGTTCAGGCAGAAATTTGAAGAGGAATGATTCAACAAATTGTGTCATCATCATAAACAACACCCCAAATAATCTGATTCGTTCAGATACATTCAGTTCAGCTGGTTCCAACCCAATCAGTTGTAAACAAATGAGGCCTAAGTAATATGTCAGTATGATAAAATTCTCTTTGTTATGTTTCATCTTTTTACGTTTATCATTGTATCAGAGTTTGACTACGGAGTTTGATAGTCTGATTGTGAATTTTTTATGCAATCACGATCACTATGACATCACACACATGACCCTCATGTGCACAACAAATTCAAAATTTAAATCAAAGTGGAGAATAAAAGCAGTCTCCAATTTCTCCCTAAAAAAACAAGCTCTCTTATCTGAAATGTCTAACAATCCTGATCTACTTCATCGACTATTGAACCACCTACACCGGGGAGGATTACTTTTCGTCATTCCTTTGTTTCCATAGCTGTTTTCGACGTTTATTTCTCTCTCTCTCTCTCTCTCTCTCTCTCTCTCTCTCTCTCTCTCTCTCTCTCTCTCTCTCTCTCTCTCTCTCTCTCTCTCTCTCTCTCTCTCTCTCTCTCTCTCTCTCTCTCGCGTCTAGGCTCTCCAACTCGGCATCCGACCATCACGAGCACTCAGGTTGCAGCTCATCGCCGTTTCTGCTCATTTTCTCATTCCGATCCTATTCATATTTTAAGTGTACTCAATCCAGTGGATGTTTGACTTCTTCTCCATTCACTGTCTCCCGCAGGTGCTAAGAGCCTTCTCCTGTCGATATCTCCTAATGCCGCTAAAAACTTCATTCAGCGGGTTTCTTTTGCGATTGCGGAAAAATATTTCATTTCAATTAATGCGCCATAATATACGGTCAGCTCAACATTCACTGATTGGATGAACTAAAAGTATCGGATGTTGGAGCTTCTAGTGTTAATTTATCATCTTTTCGTTTGAGTAGTTCTTCATCACGTTTTTATCTTTGGCATTCTTGTTTGGGCCATGTATCTACCCCTCGTTTACAGTATTTGATTTCTACAAGAGTTTTAGAACATTTAAAAACTCATGATATTTCTGATTGTAGTGGTTATAAACTAGATAAATTTGTTGTTTTGCCTTTCTATAAAGTTATTTTATTTTCCATTGCACCTTTTCATATTGTGCATTCTGATATGTGGGGACCATCACCTTTTAAGATCAATTAAGTTAGTTTTTATTCTAATTCTGTTTTTGCTATGCATAGTTAGGATTTAAGAATTTTATCGTACATATGATTTTATTCTTAGTTTTAATCTATTATTTGTTTAATATATTTAGGTAAGTGCTTCAGTTTCACTTAAAACAATCTTGTAGTTAGTAATTGTCGGTTGATCTTGGTTCAAGGGTTTAGTTCACAGTTAGGCGCAATTAAGAGGTAATTTTAAGCATTTTTCGTGAGTAAATATGGTATATTTGCACATTTACAGATATATTCATGTGAAGTATTCTTGTTTTTAATTTGACATAAATCATGGTTGTTTATCATCATTTTTCTTTGAGATATTTACTCTATTTAACATTTTTATTTATAGTTCAACATCAGGGTCATTGCTATAGTCATGTGCCACCTTGATGTTCTACATCGTCTTCTCTACTAGTGTGTGCCTTGGGTCTGGTTTAGTGCTAGAGGGAATGGGCATTGCTGAACATAGATCATATGCGTGCACTTTCACTACCTACATTTTTGTCGGAACTGCTGCAATTACAATTGAATAGAAGGCATGGAACAGTGTAACAGTTGCACAGATGGTCCATCACGGTGATGAAACTCTCAGCTTTATCGTCAATGTACTTACCATATTTTTTTGAGCATAGGTTGCTTCATGGCGATCCATGGAGAACATGTCCAATTATCTTTGGCTCCTTTGTTGCAACAAGAATACTGTTCTACACGCTTTATGCAACTGTTAAGGATAGCCAGACAATATTCAGAGAGATATGCATGGAAATGAGAGGTCTGTTTCTTGCCAATTTCAGCATAAGAAATTGGACTGTATGGATGATTTGTGTGATGGCTAGTTTTGTCTCATACCTATTGAGGGTAATTTTGACAGTTTGAATTATTTTTTTCTTAGAATGTATTTGACTAAGTGATACATGATCTTTTTTTTAGTATGCAGAAATTTGGCTGTAGTGGATACAAAATGTGGAACTCTATCAATAAGGCAACGCCTTTCTTGGAACAAACTCGATGAAGGTGTGTATACTATCTTCTCGCTATTTGTTATATTATAATAGTAATTCCTTTGCATATATGACTTTGCGACTTAATATACTAGATTGAGATGTAGGGATTGTTGGAACATATAAATCACGGTGTTGCTTTTTACGATATAAATATAAAAGTTCGAACAAAATATTTACCTTAATCGCTACGACGCAAACGATTCAATTCCACGTCTTCTACTGAATTCCTTGATTCCCTTTGAGCGGAGTGTGGCCTTTGAGCGGAGTGTGGCCTTCGATCTCCCAAAGTTTCCTCTCCTCAAAGTCTCGAAATTCCAAAACCCTAGTTGTGTGCGGCTGGCCCTAGGTCTCAATTTCGATTTCTTTTATGTGTTACCAGCTTTAAGGAGAACAAGAATATATATATAGGCTCCAGTAGGGATCATGGACAATTAGGTCAGACCTCCCAATGACATTCTGGGTCAAGTCCAATGTCATTAAATATTAATTCAATTCACTAAAGAATTAATATTTGCACTATTGTTCCTAATACCGCAATTCTTTTATTATTTAATTCGGGTCCTATATTATTTGCTTATTAAATTCCCCACGTTTAAGATATCGCATGTCCATTAATTAAATTAATCACTGACAATTAATTTAATTAATATTTTATTTATCCTTGATCATCCACTCAACCTTATAATTATGTCAGAAATAAATTTGCCTGCAGGGTTTTACATAATTATCTTTATGAACTTTCAAGAGGACATCATCAACCCGAATATTATCAGTACATTGATTCCTTCTGTAATTAATATACCACTCTGCATACAATGTCATTGCTCAATACATAATATTGTAATTAATAATTAATTACATCACATATGAATCAAAGCATGTGCATTGCATACAAGTGTCAATCACTACATCCGGATTAAGAACCTAAGCAATAATAATATCATAGAATCTTAGTTCTTCTTTATTGTTAGAATAGAAGAGCAATTGTAATATTTTGATCATGTCCAATATACACAAAGTATACAAGTATTATTCAATAGTCAAGATAAACTATTCCCAAATAATACTTCAGTCATTCCAGTGGTTTGTCTAGTACCACTTAGACTGTGAACCTTTATTATATTATATACAGACACTGATAATCTAATCTTCTGTTATCTCATTTAATACTAGATTATCCACAATATATAATAAACATACAATGTAATAATATGCAATAAAGATTCTCAATAAAATGGTCAATGTTTATATACTTCAAACAAATAGTTCAGTATAAAACCCAACATGGATAATATGTGGGATGTTGGAGTGTGTAGAGGTTTCGCTACCCTGGTTTCCCAAACTCTATCAATGAGGCAATACCCTTATAAGACACACTCTCTGAAAGTACCATATGTTATCTTCTGACATTTTGGTTTGTAATTCCTCTGCATATACAAGTCTTTTGAACTTGAAATTGTGATATTGATGAACCTTAGTTGTCTTCAACTTTGGTTTGTTGAACCTATCATTTCAAATTACAGCTTGCATCATTCTTATTATTATAAAAAACAGTTTCTCCATCCGTGTTATTTCTCAATTTAGTTGGCATGATGATACAATTCAGCAACGTGTTCATGACATTATACTTCCTCGTCAACGTGACCATGTCTACTTTTTTGCAGACCTTTTCATATTAAGTTTCTTTTCAAAATTTTGGGCCACTTATTCCACTTCAATTCTTAGGATGTGAGACTCTAAATCGAGTAAGTTATTTTAAAAATTGAATCTGGTTGAGTATAAAAATATGAATTATTAGCGAACAACTCGACTCGGCTCGACTCAAAATGTTCGTGACCAAATTTTTAATATTTTAATTTTAATAATGTATTTAGATTTTTCAATTTAAAAAATATTGCTATTTTATAAAAAAAATTAAAAATTACTAATTTATGAAATTATATATATTTTTCAATCAACATGCAATTCAACGGATAATAATCAAAGAAATACATAATTTTCCCACTATTTATTCAAAAATATTAAAAAAAAACCCTATTGTTGTATTGTTGTGTTTGGTTGTAGTGAATGGAATGGAATGGATGAAATTGAAGGGAAATGATGGGAGTTGGAGGGAATATTTGAAAAAAAATATGAGATAGTGCAAAATTGTTATGATGAAACTTGTGAAGAAAATGAATAAGTTAAGGAATGAAACATTCCATCAAAAAATGGGGTGTTTAAAATATAATATAGGTGACTAAGAATGAAATGAGCTAAAAAATGAAAATAGTGAATATTTAACTATTTTACATTTTAAATGTCATTCCATTCCAATCAACCAAACCAAACACACCGTATGTCTAATGTGCCACAACCCAAAGAGAGAGAGACCTTGCTAAGGGCCAATAAAAGTCAAGCCCACACATCAGTAATTATCCCAAAAACCCAGGGGCAGTTCAGTCATTTAACACTAATATGAGATTTACATTGGTTTTAATTTTAATTTAGCAGTAGACACACACATATCACCAATCGCCTCCGATCCCTCCTTTCCCCCAATTCTCATATCTCTCTCCTCTCTCTCTCTCTCTCTCTCTCTCTCTCTCTCTCTCTGTACACACACCTATACATACAAACACACACATCGATTTCTCGATCGCCGGAGCGGTGATCTCTCCGATTGTCGTTAGGTTTCCGGTGAATTTGACGGCGCAGAATCGAATTAGGGTTTGAGTATCCAAAAATCGAGATTTTTAATTGAGAATTGACGGCGAGAGGTAAATTAGGGTTTTAAGATGCCGAGAAGTTCGCGAACGAAATCGCGGAAGCATAGTAATCGAGAAGTGAGAGATTACTCTGATTCGGAAGAAGATTTGAAGAAAAATGGGAGAGATGAAGTTTCGGTGAAGGTTTCGAAGGATTTGATGGCTGGAGAGAAGCGGAAAGTGTCGGTGAAAGATCTGTTGAGTCACGGGAATGGTGATGTGGTTGATGAGGTTGTTGTTGTTTCGAAAAGGCGGAAGGAGAAGGTTGAAGGTGGAGGGAGTGATAGGTGGAATGCTGGTGATGAGAATGATGTTTTCGTAACGGAGAATTTGAGTTTGAGTTCGAGAGCGAAGGAGAAAGAGAAGGAAAAGGAGAAGGAGAAGGAGAAAGAGAGAGTTTCGGTTGAGGTTTCGAGGAGCAAGAGTGGGAGGAGACATGAGAGTGAGAAGAAGGAGGAGGTTGTGGAGGAGGAGAGTAAGAGTGGGAGAGTTGAGTCGAGACGGAAGAGTGAGAAGGAGCATGGGAGGAAAGAGTATAAGGAGAAGGAGAAAGAGCGGTTGGATAAGGAGAAAGTTGTGGTGGAGGACGGGGAATTGGCTAGGAAGCATTCGGTTGATGTGATTGAGGAACGGCATGGGAAGCGCGGTAGAGAGAATATTGGTAAGTTGCGTAGGTACTAGTGTGCTACATTGTATAATTTTAATGTTTTTAACATTGTTTCATTTTGTGTTTATCAGTCAAGTCAAGTGGTTGCTTTACTAACTTTTACCTGCTTAGATTGTATGTTTTTGTATTGGTGCTTGTGTGGTTAGCTCTATCTGAGTTTATTACATGCTTTTGCTACATACGTGTGTTGTGTGTTGATTGTTAAGACTTAAGAATGCTTATATGCTATTGTGTATTGTGTATTGCAATCTCTTTTCATATGAAGTGGGTGATTTTGTTTAATGAATAGTTCTTGTATGATTTCCGTTTTTACTCCGGTGAAATTATTGTACAAACTTCATATGAAGTTTAAGAGAAGCAGTCAGCAATTTATATTTCTGTGACAGGGTAATAGAGGATAGTTGGCATATATAATAATTGTTGTGATGATATTAAATGTTTTAGGAGTTTTTATATTTTATGAAATTAATGGAGATGCATGAAGTTTTGGTCATCGTTTCTCAAAAAAAAAAATTGTAATATGAAAATGTGTTTGGAGATACATGGTAAATAAGTGATCGAGTATACCAAAGGGTTTTATTACCTGTGTAAAGCTGCTGGTTTCACGTGTCATAATTGCGGTTATTTTTGGCATATGGTATATGATTGTTGAGGGTTTTAATTTTCTTCTAATGAGTTGACTAACCATGTTGCAAATGCATTTGACACCATATCTTTTTAAACAAAAATTATGCGCCAGGAATTGTGATGGTAGATCAATGTGCTTTCTATTTAATAACATCATTTATTCAAAATTACTTTATGAAAATTATATAGCAAAATAAAGAGAGGATGCTAGATACTTAGTGAATGGGTATATGACCTTAACGTAAGAGGATTCTATAATAAACTAGCTGTATTTAATGTTGAAACCAATATCTAGTAGAATGAGCCTGATGAATTTATGCCATTAAGTTAAATTTGTTCCCAATTAACGCCAGTTTAAAGCTGTTCACTGAGTGTTTTTTCTATATACACAATAAGAGGCAACCGACTATTAAATCTAGATTTGTACTATTCTTCTATCTGTAATATCAGCTTCATTCCTTACCACTTGAGTGCACTTATTTTTACAGTTTATTTACGTAATATTTATCCATCTTTTACAGAAGGTCCTGGACAAGATCAGCTTCGAAACCCAGAGCTGGAGAAGGAGCTGGAGAAAAGAATAAGGAGGAGAATAGATGGTTCAAGTGATAAGGATAAATATCAAGATGATGCAAGAGATTATGATGAAAAGCGTTCCTCAAAGGGAGAGCGCTCTAAGGATGTGTGGTCTAAGGATCATGGGGATAAATACAATGAAGACAGTGAAAAATACAGCAGGCACAAGGAAGATAAATATCGAGAGGATGGCAAGGATAGTAGATACAAGGATGCCAAATATCGGGAAGAGGGCGAGAAAGACAGTAGATACAGGGATGCTAAATATCGTGAAGAGAGTGACCGTGATAACACAAACTGCGATGACAACTATCGTGAAGATGGTGATCGTGATAAGAGACACAAGGATGAAAAATATCGTGAAGATGTTGAAAGAAATACTAGGCATAGGGAGGATAAGTATCATGAAGACGGTGGAAAAGATGATAGGCACAGGGATGATAGGCATAGGGAGGACAAGTATCATGAAGACGGTGGCAAAGATGATAGGCACAGGGATGATAGGTATAAGGAAGATCTCAACAAAGATAACAGGCACAAGGAAGAAAAGCATCGTGAAAATGCTGACAGAGATAGAGACAGAGACAGTAAACGCAGGGATGTGAAGCATAGAAATGATACTGACAGAGACAAGAGATCTCGAGATGTCAAGTACAGGGATGAGCACAGCTCTAGAGATCGAATTAGTGATTCTGAGATAAAGCGTTTGAGGGATGAAAATAATGCTTCTGATCATCAATACAGGAAGTCAAGCAACCGTGATATCAGTCCCACTTATGATGATCGAGGTTCCAGATATAAAGACGACAGGGGAAATAGAAAGGCGACTGATAAAGAGGACCATAATGATATTAGGTCTCAAAGTACAAAAGAGCAACAGTTTGATGCCGAGAAGAGATCTGGAAGCAATAAAGCTGACTTGGTTACAGATAGGGGAAGATCTAATTTTCGGAATGCAGATGCAGATGTATCTTTGAATCATAGTCGTCGGAGGAGTTCTCCTAGTTCCAGCACTCATGCTGCTAGAGATCACTACAGGCATGTTTGTTTTATTCTTATAACTTTGTCAGCACTTTCTATATCATGCTCCACAGTAGGCTAGATTATCTGGTGATTGTGCTTCCAAGGCTCCTTTGGTTCATACTCCTATCTTATGTATTGATAGTGCATGCACAGAAACATCAGTAATCATGTAGTTGAACCTTACATTGAAATATACAATTTTTAATCTTACACAACTGATTCTGTTCATATTCCCTTTTGGTTATGCAAAAATTGTTTTTTATTTTGCATAACTACTCAAGGTTGGCTTAACAATTGTTTGCTGTTCTATAAATGATTGTAGGGTTTCGAAGCTTGAAGAATCTAAGTATAGAGACTATGGTTATGAAGAGAGGATGCGGCAGAATGGAAGCTCCGGAAGAGAGTTTAATGGCACGAAACAAAGTGAGAAGGTGCTTTCATCTCGGTTAATAGAAAAATCCATTCAGAAGGATGATAGCCAATTTAATGAATCATCGGCTGATAGGCGCTTGCGATCAGATGCCCGAGCTTCACCCTTACGTACGGTGGATAAATCCCCATCTTCCGCAAGTAATGACAGGAGACATCTGAGTAGAACTGATGTTAGGCGGTCTATTGATAACGAAGAATCTGGTCAAAGAAGTGGTGGTTCACGGGACTATTCTGGGAGGGAAGGAAAAGGAGGTCGAGAGTTGCCTATGCACACACATGCTATTGATGAGTATTCCCAAGCAGATGGAGATAAATCATCTGCTTCTTCCCCTTTCACCAGAAACTTCTCTAGTAATTCAAGGTCCACATTACCTCCTCCGCCTCCATTCAGGACAGGTGTAGACAGTCCTTCAGCTTTTGGCCCTTCAGATGATGATAGTAGAGGTAGGTTCAACAACCGTCATAGGAGAGGCGGTGATTCTAATATGGGAAGATCCCAAGGAAATGCTTGGAAAGGTATCCCAAACTGGCCTTCCCCAGTGACCAATGGTTACATACCTTTTCCGCATGGTCCACCTCCTGTAGGATTTCATGCGGTAATGCAACAGTTTCCTTCTCCACCTATATTTGGTGTTAGACCTACAATGGATATGAACCACAACCTTCCTTACCATATGTCAGATGCTGATCGATTTTCTGGTCATGGGCGTCAACTTGGTTGGCGGAACTCAGTAGATGACTCTGCCCCTCCTATGCACGGATGGGATGCAAATAGCTCAGTCTTCGGTGACGATAACCGTAATTACGGGAGGGTGGATTGGGACCAAAATAGGACTCAGATGACCAATCGAGCATGGGATACAAGTGGAGACATGTGGAAAGGGCCGAATAGTGGATTGAACACAGACTTGACATCTACTCCTCAGAAAGAGGATTTGAAAAATTCGAAAGTTGATGATGTTGCGGCTGGACAGCAAGCACAGATTGAACAAAATCAGCCAATTGTTAAAGCTGATAGCCTTGATGTGCAGTCTATTGATGCTCTTCCTAATGTAACTTTGAACACTCCAGAGAATACTTCATTGGAGAGTCGCGAGATTTTGAAGAAGTCGACGAAAGGTGATGTTCATGATCACAATGTTTATCTGTCTAGGCTTGACATCTCGACAGATCTTACTGAACCTGAGTTGTACCACCAGTTGACTAGCTTGATGGATTTCGACCATAACATACTTGCAATTGAGGATGATTTAAAGATATTATTTGTGGAGGTAAAGTGTAGTTATTCTGAAACTTGAGTTGAATTTATTTTTGCTTTAATACCTCTCTGATTCTTAATTTCTCTTGTAGCAGGAAGCTTTAGGAGCCAAAGTTTCTGATCAAATTTTTAGTTCTGCTATGAATAATTCTGTCTTTCAGGTATTTGCTTACTTCATCAAGTATTTATTAACTAATGAAATGTTTGTATATATCCATCAACTTTGATAGACTGAAGAAAAATAAATTAATTTCATGTTCCTAGCTACTGCACTTCTGCTCCTTGCAGAAGTGCATTCTTTGTATGTTTACTTGATTGCGACTTCATTGTATAAGCACACGGCTGCATTCTTTTTCTATTTGTTTGGGTAGATACGCAAATTATTCATGCCACATACAGTTTTTAAGCAACATTCTTATGTTGCAATGCAGCATTTGTCTACATTAAAGTCATTGAAATGTATTTGGTGTATAAAAAAAATTGGAGGATTTTTTTTATGACTTTCTTGTTAGAAGTGCTGGTAATATATATATGGATGCTATATGTTTTATTTTATGGATATACACTACTATGTCTAATGTAAAGGAGCCTGTGTAGTATGTATATTGATTGTACAAACCTTCTGCATCATCAGCCTACATTCTTTTAATCTTATATGTACTCTGAACTTGCAGAAAGCAATGTCTCTTTATGAGAAGCAGAAAGGAGAAACTAGAGGTGCAAATGGAGAGAGAGTGCGAACTCCCAGTTCGGAGTACCTCGAGGTCCAGGAGGAAGCTACTTTGACTGAGGGTAATCCAGGAGCGCTTGTTTCATTTTGTGATGGGCAAGGAAAAGAAGATGCTGTCTTAGATCAAAAGGAGCATATTGACTTGCCAAGGGATTCGGAGGTATGCCAACTTGCTTGGAAGAAGTTGGATGAGACATCTCTTACTGACAAAATAGTAGGATCAGAGGGGAAGATTAAAATGGCGAGCACAACGGAAATGGAGGTGGATCCAGTTCCCAGGCAAGAGATTATGCCCACCCCCCTGCAAAATGTAGAACCATCCAGCCCTCTTCTGCCTTCTAATCTTGAAGAGGTTCCCTGTGACGGTCCTGTAGTCGGTCATTGTGCTGACAATGAGCACAAGTTGACTGAAACTAAGTGTGGTACTATGCTTTTGTCTGATGTGTCTGCTGAGGCTATGATGCCAGAGTCGGTTGAGTCTGGGTCAGTAAATTTAAGTCGGATACATCATTCACCTGAAAGTACACATTGAAACAATTTTATTTTTCCTTAAGCTTCTTAAAATCCCATTCCAGTAGTTAAATCATCTGCTCTATGGTATGGTATCACATGTGCCTTGCTGTTCAATTAATAAAACTATCGCTCTCTTTTTTTAATGATTGAGCTGTTTTTGCTGCTTTATTTTAATAACGTCAATCTTTATATATTGAATTTCAAGTAACTGATGTGCCTTCAAAGGCAATCTGATCTGTTTGCAGTGATGAGAGATCGTATGAATAGCATACTATACCAAGGAAAGGATTCTTTTGAATAGATCTCACTTGTGCACTTTTGTGAGTATGTATTCTTTCTTGATCTTTTAAGACAGATTATCAACCTTGTTTGCTATACCTTTACAGTATCTACTTAGAATTTAAATGAGCTTGGAAAGCTTTGGTTTTCTTCTTGTTCTGTTTTGTTTTCCTTGGAGTCAAATCATCTTCTCTCTTACACTCTTACACTACAAAACAAAAGAAAATAACCGAGTAGTGCATATCATTTCAAAATAGTTGGTGTTTATGTGATCTAGTTTGGGTATGTTAACGAACCGCTTAATGACATATGTAAACAAAATATTCATTGAAGGGCATTGTTGCTCGAGAGTCCGAGAGTAACTTCATATTGTTGGTGGACTTGAATTTGACTTTATTGCACTAATGGATGTCAACGTGGTTCTTATTGGTTTTGAGTCTCACCAATATTATTGATTAAATGGTAGGGTTGAATTAGCAAACCAATATTATTGGTTTTGAGTTTATACCCTAAAATGGTTGTTTTTTATTTTTTGGTATATTTTTTTAGGGTAAATCTACACGTACATCCTTATACACTACTTAAGCACTATCGAACATGTAACTACCTCTCATCCCCTTTCATTCTTTAACTTTAATCTTATATTATATCATCTTAACAAAACAGAACTCTATTTCATATAAATATTCATAGGTTTTTTTTGGTGAATATCTATTTTGCTACAAAAATTGTTTATTATTAGAAGTAAATTTTTAAGGTTTAATTTAAAGTGTTCATTTACATAAATTTATGATTGAGGTCTGATAATCAAAAAAGTAAATTTATTATTAAAATTAAAATAAACAAACACAATTTTTATAAGTATTTTTTATTAGTGCAAGTTTTAGATCATTTAATTTTCAATGACATTAATATTTTAATATTTATTAATTAGATTTTTTTATTCATCCGTGCCTGTTAACTAATTAAATATATTTAATTGTTTTAAAATAGCATTATACATGTTTGGATGTATAAATAGAGTTTAAACAAAAAGTTTACACGGTGGTAATGCTTAAGTAGTGCATGAGATGTACGTGTAGATTTACTCTATTTTTTATCACCAAATATATAACTTAGGGTTGTTTTAAGAAGTAAAGTTTTGTTCAACAACTGAAGTAGATCATTTGGTCAGTTACAAAGTAATACCTTCGTCTCCCTTAACCGAAATTAATATTATCATTATATTGAGGTAGGGTTTAAATATTTGTTAGAAAAAGGGTTTAATAAATTTTTTCTTCATTCTCTCTTCTTTTTATAGGCAACGGAATTATTCGCATTTTTAAAAATGATCATATTAACTTGTTTGCTCAATTAAATTTAAGAATTACCTTCAATTTATACTATTATATAATATATGAAACATTGAAAATTTGGTGTGTAGTCTTGTTTTGTCACTCAATTCATAAATATTAGATATTTATGATCATT